>QNUK01000068.1:1688754-2435928 GCA_013621035.1 Clarias magur
CTTGGCTCCTGAATTGGCAGTGCATCTGGATGTGGATGTGACATAAAGACTAAGTATGAAGACAGGCTGCATGTTTTAAAGCAGTAGTTTTCAACCCCTGCCCTGAAGGAGTCTCTGTCCTGAATATGAATATGTAAGATGTGATTCGTTTAAGACTGCATTCTTTGAAAGCTGATTACGTCATACTGTAGCATCGCAACTATGGCTGTCTTATTTCGAAGGCACCTTCAAATGTGGCCAACAAATGACACAGATCATTTACACCCCAACCTATCTCAAGACTCTTTGTGACCTGAGGAAGATGCCAGACGCTGATGAAACAACTTGGGAAGCAAGTATCAAATCCTCCATAGACCAGACTGTCTCATTTGTTTTGGGGTCTACATAGTGATCGAAGGCCACAAGCCTTTGACGGATGAGGCTGGCAATTGAGACACACCAGTGTTCTCCTTCCTCTGTCACACACACACTTCAAATAAAATAAAAAGCTTTTAATTAGCTGATTTGTTAAAGCAGATGTGCTGGGAGCTGAGAAAACACTTAAATGTCTCCAGGACCATAGTTGAGAACCAAACCAGAGTTGGTTTACTCATTGAAAATGGCAAAAGTTACATACAGTATGTGTAATCAAGTTGGATATTTACATATCAGCAGATACTGACATAAATAATGGATATAGGCATTATTAACCATAAAGTATAATCTAATCAAAGCGCATTATGAGTTTAGCAATATATTTAGGTGGGCATCTGTGAGTACAGGCTCCATACAGCACAGTATATCACAGATGGGACAGAGTAGTAGTCACAGTTCCTCTCGAAAAAAAAAATCTTGTTCTTGTGCCCACCTGTGGTCATTAGGTCCATTTCATGCCATCGCTGTCTAATGCGGCGCGACTTAAGTGGAAAATAGAGTTGGGAATGTGTGCAATTTTCCCACAAGGGAAAACAGCCATAGTGGAAATGCTTGTACATAGCAGCCGGGTTACACCAACACCGACTTGTAAGGGTGGCCTGCATTTTTTTGCCGCTGCTAAAAGTGGAGTGTGTACAGCTAAATGGCCTCCAGCTGGTGGTGAAGACAGCTCTGAACCCAAGCCTGATTTAGCTGCCTAAGAGGATATGAACACAGCATGGGTGGAATCAGGGCAGGAGTGACATGTAGTAATGTTGACAACTGAACATGCCAGGATTCACACAATGGTATGACACGTTTATACTGCTCTACTGCTATTATACCATAATAGGTAATATTAACATAACAGGGAATATATTACCATAGGGTTGTTTCATATCTTTCTCTGTCCCTTTATTATTCCTAAATAGCTTTGGTCGATAAATCAAACTCAGGTTAGTACCTCCATAAAATTGATGTTGATAACAATGATATGCTAGGGACATTTTCCCTCGATATGGATAGATTAGCCAATCAGTTTGCAGTTTTTGGTATGCACCATAGCATTTTGGCTTGTACAGATCCATTACACAAAGCACACACACCAATTGTAACTCAATTTAGAAATGAGCTCAGTAAGAGATCATGCCATCTAACAATCCAGATATCTAGCTTTCATTAAAGAAAACATACTGTCATACATTAGTATTCATTGTCATTAATGATGCCAGACCATTTAAAGCTGAGTTCCTCAAACATCTGAATCCAGTGATATACACCACAACATTAACACGAGCCAAGATGTGATGCTTACACAACTGCGTCAGTCATTGGGTCTGCCACACTGCAAAAATTCTTCAGGAATAGTTTAAGGAGTATGGCAAAGAGTTCACGGTCTTGAAATTCCCAAGATCTCAATGATGAATCAGAGCTGGTCTGATGGCACCTACATAGGGGGACCTACAGTACACAATATTAGGCTGGTGGTTTTGATGTTATGGCTGATAGGTATATAAAACCAAAATGTTGTCTTTCCAATGGAAACTCGTGTGAATACAATATATCCAGACAGATTGTACCCTTCAGGATGTTGAAAAGCCGTCATAGCCATTGGATGGAGCCCATGAGCTTAAACCTAGTGATCAGCAATCAACACAGCAGCTGGTAGGGTTCACAACACTGAAACAAGAGCACCATTTAACAAGCCCATTTATGTACAAAGCTCAGATTCCATTAACTTGTGTGGGTTGTAGGTCTTAACTGGGAACTTGTAATGTCTAAACAGAAAGACATGGATACAGTAAGAGGTCATTCCAAGTGCATGCAGTACAATGGGTTCCTGAGCTATATTAAATTACACAATAATAAAACCCTGGTCCAGCTTAAGTGCCCCAAGGCCATCACGTGTAGATGATTCATGTAACAGAAGCATGGTTCTTACAGAGGAGCCTCACTGCATCATACTTAAGCTATAACCTGTTTTTGATGGACTGGGTAGGTCTTTTCCTCACTTGTAAGTGAAAACATTCAGTACTGACAACTTTCTCTTAAATCGTTCTCCGTTTAAGTGACAGATGTTGGTAATGATTAGTTAAATTTATAACCCAAAAAGAGTTTAACAAGAAGAGATGCCACTTACAGGGGATGCGGTTGGCATGCCAAGGTGCAGAGTTTGTAACAAATCCATGCTTGGAGGCTGAAACAATGACCCATGTTCCTGGGCGGTACATGAAGGTAACTGTGACAATGCCGTCCTCCCCTGTGAGGTCAGATGCCAAGATGGATTGGTTTCCATGCACCTGAACCGTAGCTTCTTTCAGAGGTGTAAGGTCGCTGTTGTCAAAGATCTGGACTTTAATCAATACTTCTGTGGGATGGAGAAAAAAATGGACAACTATTAGGGTACAAAACATTATATATGATGATATAACTTATACATAACATGTGAGCTTACAGTATGTGCACCACACATGAACAGTATTAGCTGAGTGTTCGATTCTGAAATAAGATCAACAAATAAAAATGTATTTTAATAGATCAAGCTGATTTGTTGTACTAACTGCTAAGCCACCACTACAATCCATCCATCCATCCACCCATCAATTCAACCATCCATCCATCCATCCATCCGTCCATCCATCCATCCACAGTCATGCACAACCTTCTAAACAGTAGTCCAGAGCTAAGCCACCACTAGCCCATCCATTCACCCATTCATCCCCTGTCCATCCATCCCATTATTTGTTCACCCATGCATCAACCCATCAAACTATCTATCTATCTATCTATCTATCTATCTATCTATCTATCTATCTATCTATCTATCTATCTATCTATCTATCTATCTATCTATCTATCTATCTATCTATCTACCAGATACCCCTCCATCAATGACCTCATCTATGCATAATCTATCTTCCCACATACCCATCCATCCATTCATTTATCCATCCATCTATTCATCAGTCCATCTATCCTTCCACTAAGCCACTTACTCATTCACCCACCGTCCATTTATCTACCTTTGTCCTGACCACCAATTCGTTTCAAAGGACATGACTATTCATCCATGTACCCACATTTACATTTACTATCACAACCTACTACTAACCCACAACTACAACATCTAACCATCAATTCATGCACCAATTAAACCACTCACTGTCCATCCATTCAGATATCCATCCAACCTGCTACACATCCATCCATCCATCCATCCATCCATCCATCCATCCATCCAAGTACCCATTCACTCACTGTCCATCCATTTATATATTCATCCATCCATTCATCCATCTACCCACCCACTCACCCACCCATTATCTGTCCATCCATCCATCCATCCATCCATCCATCCTTCCATCCAATATTACATACACTGCCTGTCAATTTGCCTTGCTTCAAATAAATTTGCAAGTGATATTCTGAACCACCCCAATAACGATAATATACATATTAACTATTTTTTCTACCTGTACACATACGTACACACATGGTACATATATCTACTATTTACAAATAAAGTGTTTTCTTCATAGATATTAGAGGCAGCTTAACCACCAGAGCATTATACCAACATTTACCGAGCATTTAGTTCAAAAAGTCCAAACTGGCGACCCCGGAGTTGTGGAGCAGCAACAACACCATGCACAGGTATGAAATAGTTTTTTTTGCCTCCAGGTGGGTAGCCAGATTAAACAGTTTCGCCTCAGAGAGTGACCATAGTCCTATCTAAATTACCTTTCCAATGCCCTAAAGGTATCAGAAGCCTGATCGAATGGAAACAAAAAATAAGTCTCTACTGAAGTAGCATGTAGAGACACAAGTGCACCAATGTACAGTACATTCCCAATCAATAAATGTAAAAGAAAATGTCAGGGTTTTTGGCAACAGAGTTAATATCGATTCTAAACCTAAACTGAGAAGAATGAACTTACAGTAGCAGGCATGGTGCTTGGACAAATCCAAAAAAATAGACTGGAAAATACAAACCGTGCATGATCACTGCTGAAGATTTCTTTACCCCTGGCCATTCTGAGGAAGTTATTGATTCATACCAGCATGGATTTTAGGTCAAAATGCTTTTGTAAAAATAGTCTATAAGCATGTGTTTAATACCCTGCTTTTTTGGTCCTTTTTTTTTTTTTTTTACAAAAACATAAATAAATAAATCATCTTTAAAGATCTGATTCCACTTGTGCAGCTTTATTCAGAATTCGACCATCATCCAATCAAGATGATTTATAACCCTGCTTTTTGGTTTGCTTCCAGAGAAAGAGGAAGGATTTGAGCGGCCTCGGAATGTGTCAGTATTCAAAGAATGCCCATTGTAATGCTGTTGTTCACAGCCAAAGTTTCCTGTATATAAATCCACTTCCCATCCACTTCAAGAATCATTCACTGTCAGGGTATTCCCAAGATCTTTCTGTTGTCTGATCAGCTCAGTGTATCTCCTGTAATAGTAGAAGCATAGTGGGCCACCATCCCAACGAGACCCCCTGCCATGCCTACACAATAGGCAATATTTTTTTAAATCTAATATCGTCCCATATACAGTACTGTAACAGTCAGAAGTTTACTAATGTGACAACACTGTAATACCAAATAACGGCAGTTCGTTATTGGAGTGGTGGACTGTGTACAGTAGAAGAAGAACAGTGACGCTCTGATTACTCATGACACCACAACCTCAATGAACTTATTCTCATGAGTAATGAGTGATGCAGGGTATGATTGCTATATTCCACAGTTCATGTACAAATAATAAATGGTGTGTAATGAAGAATATTCTGCCTTACTGTATATATACAATATACTACACGGCACATGTATTTGTCTGGCTCTACTATTACATTTGTGAAATGGTTTCCAGTTTATAAACAGATGCTAAATACTAAATCTTTGTAGAAGTGACATAAAATAATTTATAATGATATGCTGGTTAGTCATTTCTCTGTATGAACCAATCTGTAAAAATTATAGTAAGTGAATATCGATAGATTCCAATCAGCAGCTAATCGATTGGAGCATGCATAATAAATACTGCTTTTACAAGGTAAAAACTCAAAATTAAATCAAAAGTGATACCAAAGCACACACATTTTCCATCTCATCCCGCCAACACATTGGTGGTCATTCTTATTTCTAATGCTTTCATTATTCACCTATCCATCAACCCATCAAATCATCCATCCACCCACCCCAACCACCCATGCATCCAGCCACACACCCATCATTCTGCTGTATTGCTATCTATAAATCCACATGCTACCCACCATCATCTGTCCACCCATCCCATCATCCATCTATCCCATCTACTGACCCATTCCTATCCATCTATGCATAATCTATCTTCCCACTCACCCATCCACCCATTCATCCATCCATCCATCCATCCATCCATCCATCCATCCATCCATCCACCAAGCTACTTATTTAACCATTAAACCACCTACTGACCATCCATTCACTCCATCCATTAATTCAGCAACCATCCATCCATCCACCTACAGCACTTCATCCATCCATTCAGCAACCCACTGTCCATCCATTCATCCATCCATTCACCTATCCATTCATTCATCCGCCCATCACATGCACCCATAATCCATCCATCCATCCATCCATCCATCCAATCACCCACTGTCCATCTATCCATCCACATTATTTCTGATGCATCCAATCGACTGGTGTTATTTAAAATTTTTTTGGAATTTTTATTTTTTGGTTCCAAATTTGTATCAAATCCCCTGAGAGAACTAACAACTGAACTAACAACTTTTATACTAAGATGAAAGGAGCCAGAATTTTCAAATAGTCATTAGAAACCTTTCTTGTTTATGTCAACACTGGACGACTTATCACGCAACCTGTTAAGCAACGTCCATCTTAGCTCAAATGCCCTACAAGTAAGCATGTAATGCATTCTGATCTTGTTACTGTTATTCCTCATGAAGCCCTTTTCTTTCTAGCAGATGTCTTTTCTTTGGGAGGGTCTGGAGGAGTGCATGAAGCAGATAAAATCCCCGACTGCCTCCTCATGGCACTTTCGCTCCAGCTGGAAGCCATCGGCTCCAGTTCAGCAACACTCACTAATCCAGCTTTCACTAAGGACGTGAACTGCACTCAAGGAAGGGATTTTTAGGACATTTTTCAGGACTTTTTACCACATGTGGAAAATAGAGCAGCACCTGGACATGATTTCAAAGAACTGAGCTTCAAATACAAGTCAGCGATTTTCTCCATTAAAAAGAATGATCAGAGTCTTACTGCTGCAGAGTCTACCATGGAATTATACCAGAAGCCTATGCAGAATTCAGGAGAAACAAGTCTGGAATAAAGCATTATTATGAAAAAATAATTAAGTGATGGAATATCTTGTAACTCTGTAATTCTGTAACTGTAGCAGAATTCCAGAATGTCTATTATTCACCTTATAACACATCAATTTACGAATAAACTAATAAGTATTCAATACTACTTTTAATCCTTTAATTTAAAGACAATGCAGTTTGTCATGTTACAAAGAAATCCTCAAGATTTCCAATGGTGAAACACAGCTTTACCTCTGACATACTGTATGTAAGATCTAACACTGGAGACTCCTTCCTTGTAGCTTCGCTACAGCACACATATCAATAGTTATATATGTTCCTTGTTAAATAATAGCATATGTGAATTGTCTGTTTTAATTAAAAAAATGCATTGGAATGAGTGAATTAATGCTAGTCTAATACACTAATAACAATATTTTATATCATTTCTAATGGTCTAATAATATTTGATTTGTTTACAATGCACAATGTTGTGGCCATTTAATGTGGAAATTAATTGTCATGCTAGAACAATGTGTGTCCAAAATTGATGGGATAATCCGGTCATTCATTACAATCAGGTCGTCAGCTGACTTATTGATACATAATTGTATTGCTGAGTGTAGACCTGACCAGCTGAATCAACCAGATCATAACACTGCCTCTGTGCCAGCTTCATGCGCGTCCCTACTTATCCTGATACTGTAGATCCATCACTTTAGTATAGGGTCAGTCGGGACTCAGCAGACGCTAGAAGACCACATGACCTTTTCATTCCAAGTCCAATATTTATACTCTCTAGAAAATTGAATCTGTGTTTCACTTGGTCTAACAAACAGTTGGCTTTCTCATCTTGTCTTAATCCTGTGACTTCTTGTCACATTGTGTGTACTGAAATGCTTTTACTTTCACTTTTAATCATAGCCCTGATTTCTACTGCCAGCGTATTAATATTCAACTTTGCCAAGAGTTTAATTGATCTCCACTCATGATTTTTTTTTTCCCTCATCAAAACTGACGTTTCAGCACTATGCTTTTATGCGTTTAATTCCAGTAATTTCAGCAATCTCCTTAGTTGTTATCTTTGCTCGATGCAGGACTTTATGTTTTTGACCGTAAAGCAGTAATTTGCCTTGCAGGCATCTTGTCCTTGAAAGTTATTCGAAACCTTCTCACCTATTGGATTTGAGAATTCAGCAGATATAAACATCAATCTGAGTATTTTAAACCCATCCTGCCAAATGAAACAGAGCATGTTTCAGGAAGCATAACCTGGCTAAACTCTTAATGCATTCCAATGACTGGCATTTGGAAAAGAACTAAACTTAAATTATTTCAAGTGTATTTATTCATGTACGTATTTAAACATTTGCAAACTGACGAGTTACAACGTATGTATTGCCTAGGAATTCTGATCGTCTGCGTTTCACCAATCTTGCCCTGCATTTGTTCACAAGTGACATCATTTCATTACCTTACTCTAGTGGTAGAAAAGGTATATTTCTACTGAGTTTATTTTGG
Organism: Clarias magur; assembly: GCA_013621035.1. Classification (NCBI taxonomy): domain Eukaryota; kingdom Metazoa; phylum Chordata; class Actinopteri; order Siluriformes; family Clariidae; genus Clarias; species Clarias magur. The sequence goes on from QNUK01000068.1 coordinate 1,696,983, forward strand.
GGCATAGAATATATTTACTTTTGTGAAATAATGCACAAATCTAGTTTCTCTGCCAAAAAAACAACAACAACCAACAACAACAACAACAACAACACTTTTACACAAGTGTTCTTGGCCTACAGTGTTCAGTTCTGTCTATAATAATCATGATCACATAATGAAAATGTCTCACATACACTCTCTCTCTCTCGCTATTCATTCAGAAGGTGCGGATTCGGGGTCGCTGAGTGAAGAGATTTCCAGGCTTCATAAAAGGGTATACATTTCCTCTGGGAGGAAATGAGTCCCAGCAGCAGGTTGAGTCAGCATTGCCTGCCTCGAGGTTTAAGACATCTGCACAGCGCACCGGCAGGACATGAGAGCGCGGGGTGAAAAGAGGCTGTGCCATTTTCTTTCTACTTTTGGTTTGCATTTAAATGGTCCATAGCCTATATTTGTAATTTACTCATTTACAAATGTAACCTAAATTAATTCTTTGAGTTCTTGTGCCCAAATTACATGTAAGTGTCACAACCTTATACTCATCAATGATTTAATGACATGGGTAGCATAATGGAGTCCCATAATTTCTAGTCCCTGGTTTGACAAGAAACCACCACTTTATGGTATACTCTGTATTTAATGATATCTTGTTGGCAGATACAACGTATAGCTCAGTAGTTAAGGCTTCTGATTGGTCGATCATTAGGTTAAAACCCAGAAATAAAAATTTGGACCTGGACAAAAAAAAAAGTCAACCATCAGCTGGAAAATTGATGCTTACATTTTTCTGGGATTCTCAAGGGCCAGCATTGGAACATTATCAGGAAAAAGGTTCAACTCATTACAGTGCTCATTACAGTGAGATGCTTACTGAAGAGCTGAAGCGTAAACTTCAGACTAAGCGCAGAGGATTGCTATCCAAGGGCGTTGTGATCCTGCACGACGATGCACGTCGGCACACTTCTGCCCACACTGTCGACACTCTTCACTGTCAAAAACTTCATTTAGAGGTGTTAAAGCATCCTCCCTACAGTATACTGTAGTCCTGATCTTGCTCAGCTTTTTTTTTTAATATATTAGAAATACGAAAGCTTGTTGACAAAGCAAAAAAAATATTTTTTTAAAATCTATTCTAAAAAATTAATTTGAATAAATTCTATAGCCAGAGTGCGGATAATTTTCGACTCATCCTCAAAGTTCTGAACAAATTGTCCTTCTCCTCCTTCACTGATTCGCTCTGGAGATTTTCCCCCAAATAGCAATCAAAGCAAAGCAAACTACAAACTGTGATCATTTTAACAGCAGGAACTACAGCGTCTTCCTTCAATACAAGTAGGAGGATAATCTGAAGTGCCCACATTGAGGTAATACTGTATAGTGAAGTGACTAACCTAAAAAAAGTAAAAAAAAAAAAAAATTGAAGATGAAATAATCACAAATATGCAGTAAATATCAAAATATAAGACCAACTTTACCTCATCTTAAAACAGAACGAGGATGGCAGTGCTGTTGTGTTTAGTGAATCACCTGCTTTTTTTAAAACTACATGTCATAATATTTCACTTCAGGCCAATTTTCACTTCAGTGGTCTTATCTGCTCTCTGAACAAAATAACAAAACAAAACAAAACAGTGCTGGTGATTCATTTAATGCTCCCTGCGGCTCACACACACACACACACACACACACACACACACACACACACACACACACACACACACACACACACTGTTAATGTATTGGTTATTTCAGAATGCTAGGATAATATATTTTTTTTAAATGTTGTACTTTCACACTTTTTAGTACTTGAATAGCCACATTTATGACTGTGCTAGTGATGAATGAATAATAGCGTAAAAATTAAAGTCAAAATATAAACCTGTGCAATTATTTAATGTCAATAATAATAAAAATGCTCATATATATATATATATATATATATATATATATATATATATATATATATATATATACATACACACAGTATATATATGTTTGTATATATAATATACAGTATATACAAATGTTTGTGCCATTATTTGGTGTTAGCCGAGATAAATAGGTTTTTAATACAAAATTCAGCAGTTAAATTTCATTTCTTTTAAATCGCAATCTTAAGTTTTAATAATAGCAGTGTAATTTTTTGAGCAATCTATTGTTGTAGATATTGTTTCAATTTCAGTAAAAACGTAAAAAAAAAAAATGTAAAAAGGAAAGAAATAAACTTAACCTCAACAGGTCATTGCCTCCACAACATGTACGCCTACTACAGAGGAAATGGCATGAGCGCATGACTAGTTTAATCGAAACCTTAAGGCCAATAAATAAATAGAAGTGAAAAAAACTAAACAAATAGACTACAAATAATTTCTTGACTCATTTTGGGTGTTTAAAGCTCAGAAGTAAAATGCCTCCAATAAATAAACAAAATATTAGGGACAGAAATGACGTGGGACCAACCAATACAATATCACCCCGATACCTACAGTAGGTGCCAATTCGATATGTATTGCGATTCTGTAAATATCTTGTTTTTATAAGAATCAGTCAATTCTAAACAAACACGGCCAAAACATGGTATTAATGTTAAAAAGTCTCACTTATTCCATATTGGATCATATAACACCATATTTCATGATACTTAATGCTTCTTATCTCCCGATCGATGCTTCGTTTTCCGTAAATATGCATACACATTTATATTTTTATCAGATAAAAAGAAACATCTGCTAAATACAATTTCATGTCCTTTATGTAGTGTCCGTAATCTTTTTAAATTTAAAATTTGATTGCGATAAAATTAAGTCAAGTGCTGAAGTGTATTATTCTAAAATGCAGACTTTATGTTACTTTTTGATATTGATATTGCTTTCATTGATATTGATATGCAGAATTTCTGAAGATATTGCAACATGAATTTCATATGGTTATGGACACTACAGATTTTTTGTTTTTTACCTATTTTCTTACCAAAATAGAACTGGAATTTGAATTGTATATGTGTTAACAATAATTATTGAGCAAATTACAAAAAGAATTGTCTAATTTGGAGCATTTAAACAAAACCACTGTATGCAATTATTTTGCAACTAATTTTGTACGTAATGATTTAATTTAAGCAACAACTTTTACAGGTCATATGCTTCTAGAAGCTTACACCAAGCTTAGTATCAATACCAATCAATAACTATCTCGAAGGAAATATGAATAAACTGCATTTAAAATTATTATTATTAATATTTCAGTACTGTATAACACTGAAAAATGGCTTCAGTTACCAAATTGAATTTGTTTCTTTGTCACATTTAAAAATTTTTAAAAACATTACTGCACATGTTAAAAATCATTATGTTAATAAAATATTTAAATCTGTTGAGCCCCATAGGAAAAAATTAAGCACCTTATGACATGAAGTAGTCCGAGTAAAAAAAAAATAAATAAAAGGCATCTAATATATCTAATATGAAAATGGGCCCTTAAGCTAATCAGTAACTTTTTAGTTGTGTACTCGGAGCAGCTTAATTTTCCAGATGTGAGTTTCTGTGGGTTTCTTTGCCGATTCATTGCATCCACATTATCTCACAAATGGAAATCATTTTGGTGAAACCAATGCATGGTAATTACCCTCATGACAGCACAGGAGTCACCAGTGAATTCTGACATGTATGCAAAATGCAGCATTATGGGCTGAACTTACTGTAATGATGTACAGTAAATGGGATTCCTCTTAATGTCAGAAGCAGTTGGGTAACCACGATGATCATTATCCCTCTTCCATTTCAAACTTCATGACATTCATAAAAATAACACTTAAGTACATTAAGTACGTTGTGCCAGGGACAATGGTATCGCCTTGTGGATGGTTGGTTTATGGCCATGTTTTCCAGGCTGTTAGTGGTAAAAATCTGTCCCAGTCTACAGCAGTGCTGGAAATCACACTGAGCAGAAAGTCACCAACACATTTTCTGAACACAAGCTACCATACACCATAATATCCAACAAGCATCTCAGTGTCACCATGGACACAAGGGAACGAAGTATCTGCATTTACATTATTTCCTAAAGGAAAATGCATTTCGCAATGTGAAATTTTGCCTCAAGAACTCGCCTCTGGAACAAATTAAATTTGTCTGCCAAGGTATCACTGTATCATCCGTTTATGATGGAATTAACCAGTAATAACATAGAACTAAAGTACTGTAGATCAAACAAATGTTTATATTGAGTAAGGGCAAAATGCCTTTTTACTTAGTACAGGTAGTCCCCAGGTAGTAATTTTCCACAGATACAAACGGACCAGATGCTCCAGATACCAATATTTACACTCTCTCTCATCACTCACTCTTCATCTGTACCTCTTAATCCTGTATTCAGGGTCACAGGGGGCCTGGAGCATATCCCAGGAGACTTAGGGCACTTGTCTTCCAAAATTCACTGGCGGGGCGTACCCTGGACAGGGTGCCAATCCATCGCAGGGTACACACATACACACACTCATTCACACACTACGGGCAATTTGGGAACACCAATTAACCTAATCTGGATGTCTTTGGACTGTGGGAGAAAACCTGGAGGAAACCGATCAAGCACGGGTAGAACATGCAAATTCCATGTACACAGAAACAGGAAACGAACAATATTTACAATTATATAGGATATTTTCAGTGTGTAAATACATTTTTGGCCACTTGATCACAGTGTGGGTAAAGGGGACAGATTTAGTCAAGTGGATTGGTACGCTTTATATTTTATATACGTGTCAAAGGCTTCTCTTGGAATTGGAAACAATGGAGGAGACACAGAAAGGTAATGCTGAACATGGATCAGCAAGGCACAATCAATGTCCAGAAGCAAATCTGATGGAGACACATAAATTCACCTCTTCACGCTCATGAGAACTGAAACAGACTAAATGGCTGGGATGGACTCTTCTACAGTACATGCACCAGAATATCAAGGCGAAACTCCCTCAGACAAGTTTATGCGTCTATAAGTGTGTTATATGCAGTGTTTACCACTAATTCTTTATCCAGGTATATTCCTCCTTTCTAAAAAAAAAAAAAAAAAAAGTGAATTAATTGAATGAACAGAGCAGGCTTTTCATAAACCTTCATCTCTCCATTCACACGATTCATTCTCACAAAAGAGCGTTTTACTTTTCTGCAGCTGATCCTTAACCATGACAGGAAAAAATTGCAAAATAGTTATTGGAACAATGATTAAAAGACAATTTTCAACGAGTGCCACAGCTGACCCGGCCCGAGGCACTGAAAGACGAGCTGAAATCCACAGCAGTCAGTTTGCATTAGTCCGAACCTGCCTTTTCCTCTGCAGGTTTTCGATTTAACACAGAACACAGACGAGGCTGCGACGGGTGTCAGCTCGATTAGGACGGTCATGTGCTTGCCGCGCAACAACAAAAAGCCAAGAATAACTCAGTTTCACGCTTTGCCAGATGACTCAGGCAGCATCTGCACAAAACTACAAGATCATAGCAAAAAAAACAACAACAACAAAAAAAAAAACACACCTAACATCAAAGCTTTTATTCAGACCACAGCTGAACTAATAAGATAAAACCCTTGGTCTTGATATTTTTACCTTATATTACCTTGCTAGTGATAATAGACCACACGCCTCATGTAAAGTACCCCATGCTCCCAAATGCTTAACTAACAACAATACTGAAAATTGTAGAGATAGGGGAAAATCGATTCAGTTACACGTCACGATTCTTTTGTACAGCCATTCGTGTATCACTATGTACAGTATGTACATTATGTACACTATATTGCCAAAAGTATCACTAGCCTGCCTTCACATGCATATGAACATTCAATTCTTAACCCATAGAGCTTAATATGATTGGCACATCCTCCCTAGCTATAACAGCTTCAACTCGTCTGGGAAGCCTTTCCATAAAGTTATAGAGTGTGTTAATGGGATTTTTTGACAATTCTTCCAGAAGTGCATTCATGAGGTCAGACACTGATGTTGGGCGAGAAGGCCTGGATCACAGTCTCCACTCTAATTCATCCCAAAGGTTCTATCAGGTTGAGGTCAGGACTCTGTACAGGCCAGTCAAGTTCTTCCACACCAAACTCACTCATTCATGTGTTTATGGATCTTGCTTTGTGCACTGGTGCGCAGTCATGTTGGAACTGGTGTGAGGTTGGGCTCGGCCCCTTACTTCCAGTGAAAGGAACTCTTTATGCTTCAGCATACCAATTTCATGCTCCCAACTTTGTGGGAACAGTTTGGGGCAAAATATGGTAAAATATGGCAAAATAGTTTATGTATGTATGACAATTATCAGTTTATAACCCACATGTATTTATGTATGTATGCATGAATTAAATGAATTTTGAATTTATACACGTTTGCATCTTTGTAAAATGTTGCTGTTCCTCTATGATCCTACAAGTAGTGCACACTGAACTATTCACACAGAACAGCAGCAAATACATACTGTATTGAATCAACACCTAGGTACCGTAATAATATTGTATCGGCTGGTCCCTGGTGATGGCCATCCCTAGAAAATAAGATGTGCTGTAACTAAGCTCAGAATAAACTGTAAGCAGCAGTAATCAATAATTATGTACAGTATGCTGACCTCCATTTTAGTTGGCTAATGGAATGTCTAAGTACGCAATATTTGTTTCCACAAAGCATCATTTCTCTATATCCAGTCATAACATTAATTAGTTCAACAAAAATACTGAAACTTTTCTTTTGCCTCCAAAAGAGGAAATCATTTAAAAACCAGCCCTAGATCTTATAAAATGACAGCTTTTGTACTGATGAATACTAAATTAATATAATAAGGTTACCTCACTACCCATGCTCCACTCACAGCTTGCTTCCTGGGGAAATTACACAGAACCTCGTGTCATTAGTGCTGCAGAAAGCATGTACCCATGACTAAATATGCACCAGTTGGGCTCCTGGGAGCTGACATGACAACGCTGATCGGTAATTGGTTTGCACAAACTGCTGTCATACTAATGGAGCTAGAAATTGTGTGAATTGAAACCTTTCACCCATGATTCAGACCATTAATGCACATTTTAGGAAAATACAGTAGCTACACTTGAGGTTGACGGAAGTATCATGACGTATGCAGTAGGATTTTAATGTCCATAGTAAAACAGTAACATTATAAAAAAGAGGTGCTGAAATCATCATTTGTACCCAAAAGTGAAGCCACATTTGGTACCAGTACCTATCTAACCGGTATGTACTATTTAACCTAAAAGAAATCCAACAATCCCTATAGTACAGAATGTTCGCTCATCCAAAGAAACAAATTCCATTATTTATTTAGATCAGCTTATCTTTTATTATAATAATTTTCAAAAACGCTACAATTACATGTTCATAACATGAAAATAATGCAACGCAAAAGATCTGAGTCTGAGGTTCTAATATTTAGGACGAGCCGGTGGTTAGACCGCGGCATGTGCAACCGCACATAAATTAATCACAGAAGCATCGCCTGCTATAAGCTCATAGAGAGAGAAAATGAGAGGCAGAGACAAGGCTCACGGATCACATTAATATTCCCCTAATGTCCCCACACAAGTGAAGAGTTCCTGCAAAGAGTTTACACAAACAACTCCACAAACTTGGGTGCTAGCTCCTCGAAAAAGAAAAAAAAAAAAGATTCTCTGAACTACGTATTTAAAGATCACAGCAACAAGCATGCTGGATGCTTTTACTGAGATAAATATTAAATATTAGCCTTCTCACGATGAGTATTCATTTGAAACATAACAGGATCAGCTTGGCAGCCCTGCTGATGTTTAATCACAATATAATAGAATGGGTATAATCACTAAATTGTTCAAAACCACAAATATATTTGTAACATAATGTTTTGACACATTACATCATTTAGTAAAAAAAGTGATATTTTGGAACGTAGTGTATACTTTCCAAAACAAAACCTTATGGGTCTATGGGCGAAGCAAAATGTTCTATAACAGCAGCTCTGGCAGTAGATGAAGACACTTCAACAAAAGACACAGGATGCAGTGGCATTTATATGGACCCTAATATTCCACCATCAATCAGAATAATGGCCTAATAGGGGAAGTATTGGCTCAGACGGCTAAGGATTTAGATTGTTGATTTGGGCAACTGAGGATCCAGTTTGAGCCCAAATGTTGGTGGGTTGGCACACTCCATACTACTCAGCCACTGCATGTCGTGCCAGTCTTAAGCCTGGTTATAATGGCAAGGTTGCGTCAGGATGGGCATCTGGAATACAATCCTGTGCCAAGTGGTGTGCGGATCAGATGGTCTGCTGTGGAGACCCCTTGACTGAAGCAGCCAAAAGACTTTCTTAATCAGAATAATGGCCTAATCATAATAAAAGTCCATCAAACAGAACACCCTGAACTGATCCGGTCCAATCGGGAATGAATTTCCGATCCTTTCATAATCCATTCAAGAGCTAAACATTAGCTAGACTTGATCCAATCATTTCACTCTTGTTGGAATAAATATACTCTTCCTGGACATGCTTGCCCGACATGAAAAGTTTCCAGGAAGGAAAATGTGCTCCCATTCCTGATCTGTCAACTCAGTGAGGACAACCGTCTCCCACACTGGGTCTTTGGCCGAAGAAGTGGCATTGATTTATGAAGTGGGATTCATCGGTAAAACAAGGTAGCTTATCCCAACCTCAAAGTTGAAGAAAAATACTTCTTCTGTTATATTTCTGACAGTTTAAACACCTCGCACCTTTAAAATCAACAGATAAATTGCTGCTAACGTAGTCTTTAATATACTAATTGTTGATAAGATTTAAACTGAGTGAAAATAAATTAACCGATAAAGGTTTGTTTTGCAATATATTTCTCCGCTGCTCGCAAGCTGAACGCCGTGTGACATTCAGATTACGCAGTTCACAGTATTAAACTTGCTATTTTTGCAGTCAGTTTTTTTCACGAGGACATTAATTATTAATGAATATTTATTAAACTCATTAAACTGAATGAATAAATGTCTTACATAACGTATTTAGTGAGATATTGCAGCTAGAACAGTTTATATAAAAATTAAACTGGAAAAATAATTGCAACTGATTCTATCATAATGAATTTATCGTTCATTTTTATTTTTATTGTTCTGTTTGGTATGTCACAACTTCCCAATCCAGCTGTGGGAATGCCTGGGAGACATTTTGATAAAAAGTTTTAATTTGCACTATGTATGGAAACTTTGGCATGCACTGTACAAGTTAGCGGTGACATCAATTATTGTGCCTAACTACACGTAACTGTGAACCAAGCATAAATAAATGAATGATTTTACTAATCCACCTCCATAAACAGTTCCATAGTTATAACTGATGGTGTGTGTTATTTATTCACTTACTCACTCATTTTCTATACCGATTTATTTTCAATACAGGGTCACAGGGGGCCTAGACTTAGGGCAGAGTACACGCTGGAAGGGATGCCAATCCATCGCAGAGCACACACACGCTCATTCACACACTACAGGCAATTTGGGAATGGCAATTAGCCTAATCTGCCTTTGCCATGTCTTTGAACTGTGCGAGAAAACCGGAAGTACCTGGAGGAAACCCGCCAAGCACGTGGAGAATATGCAAACTCTGTGCAGACCAGAAGTGGGAATTGAAGAAGCGGAATTGGGTGATGTTCAAGCATGTATATTTTTACATAATGCACACTGTAAAAAAAAAAAATAAAAAATAAATTTATATATATATATATATATATATATATATATATATATATATATATATATATAAATCAGTGATTTACTGGCCACTGGGGCATCAGAAGGAGCTCAACTAGCCGGAATACAATCTAGTAATGCAAGTGTTTGTGTTGGCTCAGTTACAAAGTTACAAAGCATAAGGTCATGTGCTCAAATCCCAACAAGGCCCTTAACCTTCAACTTGGTTTTATTCTGCATTAAAAAGTATCAGATCTTAAAGTACACTGGTGTAAATACACTGTAGAGTTGTTCACTGTACATGGTGCAGTGCATCCTTTTGAAGTATATTTGGAGTTCCTCGAAAGTAAAAGTTTAACTTCTAGATTTGTGTACGGATCAAATCACTGCACTGTTACTGCTGACCCGAAAATGTGATCCTCAATGAGAAGCTCGGAAGGTGAACATACTGAATGTAACTCCTGTTATCAGAGAGAGAGAGAGAGAGAGAGAGAGAGAGAGAGCATTCTGTTTATCCAACTTTCACCCAAAGTCCGATTCCTTCCCGAGTTGATGTTCATTTAAGATAAAAAAAAACGGCTTGCACACGAACCGCGCTATCAAACCCTGGAAAAAAAAAAAGAAACACCGCTCAGCAACTCACCAGCTGCCCCTCTGTGCGCTGCGGATCCCAGCCAAGCGCCGCACAACGCAAGAGAAAACGCGAAAAATCGGGAAATCCGCGGCGGCGGCATTCTTACAGCAACATCACAGAAGTACTCGAGGCAGCCAGTCGTCCATGTTTACCGCTCAGGATGAAGCAGGGTAAAGTGCTGATCCGGCGATGCCCCACTCTGCCCCCTCCACTTCTCCTCCCTTCCCTTCCTCGCGCCTCTATTGTCCTGTGCAGGGAGGGAGGATGTGCGCGCGCAGGCCTGCACGGGGCAAGCGCGCTCCCCGTAGTGGTGAGTGGCCCGCACGCGCCCTCTGCTGGTACAGTGGTGTAAGGCCTATAAATGTTTTCATCATTAAAATGGGTTTGGAATGGAACGTTCGAGATGTCATCGAAGGGTAGACTCACTCACTCACTCATCGTCTATACCGCCTTATCTTGTAGACTGGGTCGTGGGGGCCTGGAGCCTATCCCAGGAGACTTATGGCATGAGGCATATCATATCATTCATCACAGGACACACACACATACACACACACACACACACACACACACACACACTAATAAAAAAAGACAACTTTCATAAAAAAAACAGTTTTATAAATGTATCTCAAGTGTGTCAAGTCCTTAACTATGAGGGATTTTCAAGTCAAACCAGAACTTGTGATGAAATAATGAAGGTGTAAAACCAATTGACCAAAGCCTTCAAACACACCACGGTGATGAATCGCTTAGCCGCAGTAAAAATTTGAATGGTGCAAATGTTTTAAAGAAGGTCGGACAATGACCATCCTGGCCAAGGTGTCTCGAAACTCCGCTGCAGCTGTTCCTGTAAACAGTGAGTGAAACTCCTGATCCTTGAAAATCTGCATAAGAGATGCATCTCTCTGTGGGAACAGAGAATACAAGCATACACTAACACCACTTGTACATTACAGGAAGTCAATTGGGAGTTATAGACACATCCCCCATACAGACCTGACCTATCCACATGTTTGAGGCATTAAAGGGAGTTCCCGGGAGGGCAGCGTTTCAGTATCAAAGATGATGACGTGAAGCAGATAGTCTGATCATGGTTTCGGCATACTGAGAAATCTTTCTACCTTGATGACTTTTCTACCCTGAAAAGTCTCGATTTGACTTTTGATTTGAACACCTCTCGTAGCTAGGGACTGTGGCCCAGGAAAGAATATAACATTAACTAGTAATGATTTTAAAGCATACTATTACTTTAAAATGTACTATAACTGTCTAACTGGAGGTCTGCTTGTTTTTAATAATGTTCCTTTAACGTTTTAAGACCTAACAGTTAAGATCTAATTGGTTTAAAGCTTTATTGTTTTATATAAATTATTTAGTTGCCAGAGTGAATTTATATTTCAAATAATGAGAATGGTGATTGCAGGCCTGGGCCAGCCGACATTTTGTTTTAAGGATTACTATGTCTTTAAATATGAAGACGGAAAGTTTGTTTAATGTTGTATTATTTATTTGGCAATCTGAGAAGAATTACAGTTATTGTCCTAAAGTTGAACATTTTCCACTAACTACACATCCTGATGTGTATCATAAGTTCTACTACATCAGTTTGCCCACACTAACTACTTTTGTCTGTAATTGTTACAAACGCTGACAGTTCAGACACAAAAATGCAGAATAAACTTTTCTTCACAAGCAACTTTTACATATCAACAATTGCATAACAGTTATTTATGCGGCATGTCCACAATATAAGCTCCTGTAAAAGCTGTTATTTAGAAACATTTTAGAATGAGAGCATTGATATAAATCTGTAATTTTTCTTTGCATCCAGGTCTATCAGGTCTGTCAGAGTTGCTGTTATAGGAAATGTATTAACATAATTAGAAAAAAATCACATTAAAGACTTTAACAACAATGTGGTAAATTAATACAGTACAAGCATTAAACACACACAAGCTTTTGAATGACAGGATACACATTTACACAATAAAATGTACCATTTTATATATATGCTTTGAATTTGCAGTAATCATTTTTACGACTGGTCTAGCAAGACATCAGCATACTCTGACTGCTCTTCTTTCGGCTCATGAGCGGTATCATCACTGTCGTTATCAGTTGGTGGGCGGTTGCGCTTGAAAAATCCCACCTGTAAAACAGATGCATGCTTTTAAGACACTAATTTGAGCTGCAGGAATTTTAAGAAGGGAAATGCCATTACTTAATGACGTCAAAGCAATCATAAGATGCCCTCTAGTGTTGATAGCATTTATGTACCTTCCAGAAAATGAAGCTTAGCAAAGCCAGGAGTAGGAGCCCAGCACTTATGGACACCACAATCCACCACACTGGCACTTTTTCCTGCACATCAGGATGCCTCCAAACCACAGTGGTGTTTGTCTAACACAGAGCAAAGGCCATTTCTTTCATTCTTTTTAAAAAATATATATTTATTTATTTACTTATTTAAATTAATACATTCATCCAATGAAGTCAGTTTGTCTTAACTGAAAATACAAGTAGAGACTTTAAGTGCTTACCTCTGCTTGTCCACTAGGCAAGATGTTTGGCTGGATCTTGGACATCATGCTTACTACCTCATATTGTGCAGTAGACAAGAGGACATAATTCACATAAGGGGTCTAAAAATTAAGAAGAAGTAGAAAAGGGGAAAGTCAAGCTTAATCATTAAGCAACTTTCTGCAGTGCAGCAATATATCAGGATGCATTATATTGAACATTTGATTTGTATTACAGCTGATGCCATTATCAGAGCAGCGTCAATCAATCAATCAATCAATCAATCAATCAATCAATCAATCAATCAATCAATCAATCAATCAATCAATCAATCAATCATCTTCTGTCTCTGAAGAATTCAATTGCCCTAAATTGAAACTGACCCTGAAGATGACATGAAATTGCATGTAATTTTCTCACCTGGTAGAAGTGAGAAACCCACAAGCGTGCTGTCACTCTCACTATGGCTCTGGCGTCTCTCTGCAGTGCTGGAGCCACACAGGTGAACACCACACATGTCTCAGTGGAGCAATTCTGAACCAAAACAAAAATACAGATACTTAGTAGACATTAAAAAAAATAAAAAAAAATAAAAATCACATTCATGTTTAATAAATGTATACAGTTTTAACAAAATCTTCTTGTTATAAAGGTAATTATACATGTAATACATCAAAGATTTGATGACTCTTTGATGTAGATATTGAAAGATATATCCAATCATATACAATCTACATGCATTGTGAGGCTTTTGAACTTTGGCCACACTGTCCCCCTTATGGGCTTTTGCCCAATCATCCCTTGAGACCAACATGCGGTTTTGGCAACCAGGGGCTTGCACACAACATGTGCCCATGCCCAACAAGGGGCTCCTGTGTTACTTAGAACTTTAACCAGCAGGAAGCTCCACATTGGTCTTCACCCAGAAGCAGGTTTTAGCCACAGATGGGACTTTGATCATAAGCATGCAAAAACCCATCATGGAACTTTGCCCAACAGGAGGCTTTTGCAGTTGCCCATAATGGAATCTTGCCAAACAAGAGCCTCCATCTCACATAAGTCTTTTCCCAGAAGCAGGTGCCTGGAGCGCTGCCTGATTGGAAGCTTTACTCCACCCATGTGAAATGACGACCAGGGGTTTCTTTCCTGTATGATCACTAAGGGCTTTGCTCATGATTTGACATGAGGCTGGGTTTGCACCCTACAACATGGGCCTATATATATATATATATATATATATATATATATATATATATATATATATATATATATATGATTACACTAAATTTATTAATTATAATAATAAATAATTTATTATTATTATTAATTAATTTATTAATTTTTTAAAACAGTTTATTCCTATCGTATTTCGTCCCACAATATAGCCACACTTTTGACATTAAACCAGTGTGTTTTTTTTTTTTTGCTATTTGAAGCATCAATTAGTCTACCCATAAGCAACAGAAGTATTTCTTTAAATATATATTTATATAATAGATTATAAGATTATAAGCGCTCAATGTGATCTAAAATTCAAATACAGACATCCACATGTTTAACCCACAATGTTTTAGATGTTAGCCCCCTCTGATGGTCAGCATTTGTACTACAGTCAATTTAAAACTCAAAGTTGTTAGGCTTGGAAGCAGTTCAGGGTTAAGTTCCTAGCTCAAGGCACCTGGTTTTCTAGATAATATTGACTTCCTAATCTTGTCATCTATTGTTCAATATTTACATTTATGCTCAGTTCATGCAGTTCCCCATATGGATGATGAATGTTGATAAAAAGTCTGTACCACATGCACAGTTCCTCTGTGGTGCTGCTCAGGCCTCGTCTGTTCTTCCTGTTCCTGGCCCTCCTGCTCCACTTCCCGCTTGTTAAAATGGTGAACAGGAGGCAGACTAATATTATAGAACTCTGGTTTCGCAAGCTAGAATAAGAACAAGAACAGGACAGACAGGTATGAGCATTAAACTGAGATGCAACAGGGTTTCTGTGTATCTTACAGATGTTCTACAGGGAATGCTAGAAAATGCTTCTCACTCTTCTGCATGGGACAATTACTATTGTTTTTTTTCCATAGTAAATCACAGTCATATAATGGTAAGACAAACTCAATATGACAATATCACTCAAAATGTAATATGTTTGGATGCGAAAATATTCAAATAAGAGTAATAATATGAGTTAATAATATGAGTTATGTGTATGTCAAAATATGTTGCAATGTAATTTTTTTCAAATACACTTAAAAAAGCGATTTAGAATAAATCAAAAGGGATTTCTATTGTTAACCTTAAAGTATAATGCATGGGAAATATCAATATTAAACAGAAATCTACAGTATGATGAATCACATAATATAGCCAGCAGGAAGCACGCTCACCCAGAACGGATCGATTTCAGAAGGGTCTGTGCTGCACGACAGGAGCTCCTCAGAAGCGTTCGCATACACATAGAGAATATAAGAGCCATTCTGCAGTATAGGGAACCGTACCTCCAGCCTGGCGTTGACTGTAGTTGGCCCTTTGTTCCTTAACTGGCAGCACAAAGGATCATGGGTACACTTTTTTTTTTAATATGACATATAGTAAATCATAAATGAGACAGATATCATACACTCATTCACACTGATTCAGTTCACCGACTATTCTATCTAATTTTATTGGTGAGAGTAGACAATATACTGCCTGGCCAAATAATATGCTGTTTTAAATTGTAACAAGATAATAATTAAGAGTGTTTAATTGAATAGTTAATTGTAGGGATTAATACTGAATATTTCAACTGGCAACAATTCTTTTAACTCCAAATAATGCAATGAGTAGCTTCTCATTTCTACCACATGGTTGTGGAAAGGACTTTACAGTATTTGAGAAAGGTCAAATTACTGGCCTGAATCAATTTGATTAGTAAAATTACTGATTAGATTAATAAGTAGCCAAAACATAAAAAATAAAAAAAAAATGCAGAATCGTGGGGGGAAAAATCATAAATGACTATGATCAGAGATCACTTGGTGAAGTTGCTTCATGAAAAAACAAAATGGACAGTAGCAATAACAGCTATGTTTAATAGTTTAATAGTGAAAGTAAGAGCATGGTGAATAGTGAAAGTAAGAGCATTTCCACACACAAAGTGTCTAGATGGCGTACAACCACACTTCAACCCCACCATCTCCAATAGAAGATCTCATCGAAAATTAGATAATAATTTTAAATAGCCAGGTAGCACTGAACCCAGAGAAAACCTAGAATATTGTTAAAATCATTACAAAGACAATAGATCATACTCAGGATTGACACCCAACTAAATGATTACAGATGATTGATTACAAAAGTATTTGGCCAAACCTGGTAATTACTGAATTAAGGTGATTCTGCCAGACCCTTTATCCCCAGTGAAGGGCAATCTTAATGCTTCACCATACCAAGTCATCTTGGACAATGCTATAATTTCAACTTTGTGGCAAATCTTGGGAAAAGGAGGAACAACTCCATATTGAAATATATGCATATTGATACAATCTCATTGCAGGTTTGGCCAAATACTTTTGAAATTCTTGGTGTTAAAAATTCACATGCATGCAAGATTTAGCCTGATGAGATTGATTAAAGTACTAAAAAGAGGAAATTTTGTGACACCTCATAAACATGCTCTACAATGGGCCCCAGATCATCCAAATTCTTTGGGTCAATACTTGGTTCCCAGTTGGCAATTGGCAGGACGCACTCGGATGGAGAGGAGGCTCTGCAATTAAGGTGAAAAATTGACAATGCTTCATATGTAACGACAGACAGCTAATCTGTAATATCATATGTCAGACTCTTAACAATTAATATTATATAATATTAACAATTAATAATAACAATTGGATTAATTAATGCACTTGTACAGTGAATATCATACACTGAGCAACAATATTAGGAATACTTTATATACAATATACTGTATAACAAAAAACAGCATTAACTTGATGAACATCATGTTCAAACTATTGTAAATTCGCTCACCCACGCATCTCCAGCAGAGCCACAGCCTTAACATTGATCCTTACTTCCACTGTGTTGCTGTCTGGGTTCTGACTGTTCTTGCTAACCATTAATGAAGGCAAACAAGAACAAACATTCAAGCAATGCTGCTATGATCTTCAAAAAAATCATTAGCAGCTTAACGTCAAGCTAACAGACTTCTGTGAAATATGATAATTAATATGAAAGATCTTCGAAGCTACACGGGAATAAAGGATGCTTGCCTTTTAATTTGTAAATGGAATAACACATGGGTGTTGACCTCCTCCAGACCACCCATGCTGAAATACAGACCTGCCATAATCTGCAAAAAAAGTTGAAAGAGGCAAAGGATTTCGAAGTGTTCAAATGATTTGAAGGGAGAAAAAAAAAAGGCATACAAGTGGAGAATGTCTTTAGAATGATGCAGAACTCAGTTTTTACCTTCTGTTTAGCTTTCATTGGGTTGCCCAATTCACACACCACAATGATAGTACCATTTTCTTTTTTCGGACCACAAAGAAGAGGACTAAATCCCTGAAATGTGAACCAACATATCAGAATATAGCCATGCTTGCTTTTGTTTACTACGGCCTCCCAAATATCATCAATGATGAATTATACTGTTATAAAACATGATAGAGTAGTTAACTTTCTTGATTCAATGTAATTTGCTCGAAAGTATTAATATTCTCTCTGCCCCTGAGTGAGTCTTGCTTGCGTCCAACCCATCCTCCACATGCACCAAAGCAGGTGCATACATTGAGCAACAATATTTTCATGCAATGAAAAGGGAAAAGTAAAAGACCAAACAAAAGTTTTAGGTTGTTGTTTGGTCGGTAGCAATAAAGGAGATTTGGGAATTGGGTGGGAACAAATTTGGTATGTCTAATGCTTTCAAATTTACTCTCCTCAGACAACCCTATACAGGCGAAGATCTCAACCCTCTCAATGTTGAACCCAAGTTTAAATATACCATTTTTCTATAACTTTACTTTTTCCCATTGATCATTGGTGTAAATTAAGCGTGCGAGCTTAGGCTGAAAGGAACCTCCCTCACCTCCTCATCACTTAATACACCCTGGTAGTGTGTTTGAGGTGGAAGACGGATATACAGTTCGGTCTCATATGCTCCTTCACCATGATTCTCAGCAGTGATCATCAGGAGAGCTGGGTTCTCATCACCAATCAGAAGAAGATCTGTGCGACTGAAGAATAACAGGAAAAAAAATGAACATCCATCAATGTAAAAAAAAAGAAAAAGTTTATATATATATATATATATATATATATATATATATATATATATATATATATATATATATAATATATAAAACAGGCTCTAATACTTACGCCTTGGCTGAAAGATTCAGTTCAGGGATGCAGATATTATCATCACCGCAGTCAAGAACAATCTGTGTCTGCATATAGTAAAGGTAGTAATAACATTTTAGCTTGTAACTAAAGCATGAAGAAACAAGAAGGTTTCTCCGCTGTTAGACTCTGCTATTATTTCCCACCTGTCCAACTACAACATTTTGTCCATGTAACATTGCATCATGGGTGTTGGCCAGGCTGTAGTTCAGTGAGATGAAGATGGGGCTCAGCTTGTCCTTGAACTCGGACTAAAGTTGTTGAAAGCATAGACACAAAAACAGATTTTTTTTGCAGGTGTGAAAGGTGAATCAACTCTGGATACAACTGCATATGGACAAAAGTATTTGGCCAAACCTGAAATGACATTATATTCAACTATACGTTTATGTATATAATATATATGTATAACATATTTACTGTACATATATACTCATATACTTCAGTATGGAGTTGGTCCCCTTTTGCAGCTACAGTATAATAGCGTCCACTCTTCTTGCAAGGCTGTCTGCAAGATTTTGGAGTGTTTCTGTGGGAATTTCTGCCCATTCATTCTACAAAGTGTTTATGAGGTCAAGCACTGATGTTGGACGAGAAGACCTGGCTTGCAATCTCCTCATCCCAAAGGTGCTTGATGCGGTTGATGTCAGGGATCTGTGTTAGGGCCGGTCAAGTTCTTTCACACAAAACTCATCAAACCATGTCTTATAGTATTTGCTTTGTGCACTAGGACACAGTCATTTTGGAATAGAAAAGGGCTTTCCCCAAACTGTTGGCACAAAGTTGGAAGCATACAGTAGCCTGACGGGAAAAACCTGAATTCAATAATGCACAGTATTGGCTAAATACTTTTGTCCATATGGTGTATGTATATACTGTATTTATGTACAACATATACAATGCTGATGTAAAATCTTTTGGTCCTTTAAAGTTTTCCACCTTTTGTTATGTTTAACACTCATCTTAAAGTAGATTAAAATGCTTTTTTTTCGATCCATTATTCTACACACAATAATCCACAAAGACAAATTAAAAACAGGTGTTTGAATTGCAATATCCCATTTACCTAAGCATTCAAATGCTTTAAAATGACACTTGAAATTGAGCTCTGGTGCATCCTACTGTCCTCATATCAATGGTCCTTGAGATGCTTTTACAACTTGATTGGAGTTCACTTGGAGTGTCAAAGTAAATGAGCACCGGTTTATGTAAAGTGTCACTGTATATGGTGTTCTAGCCACAATGTCAAGAGAATTACCAGTGGACATGCGAGACAGGATCGTGTTAGAACACAGATATGGGGAAGGATACAAATAAAAAATCTTCAACATTAAAACTGCAGAAGAGCACAGCAATTGTCTAATGAAAGAGATTTGGGACAACCAACAGCCTTCCCAATTCTAGCCGCTTACCCAGATTGGTCAGACAGGATGCCAAGAACCCAAGGGTCACTATAAAAGAGATCCTGAATTCCCGTGTGGAGCTGGGAGAGACTTACAATAGGACAACTATCACTACGGCGCTCGACCAATTCTTTGTTCTGCAGCAAGATGTAGTCACTAGTTTATATAAAAGAATCAGGAACTGATTACCTACCACTAAGTATGCAGTGAAGCTTTTACACAATTTTCCTATGTCCCTCCTAATAGTGAGCTGAAAGTTTCTGTTTGGCTGCTGAGAGTCCAGAAGGAAGGTCCGTCTCGCCACATTTGGCTTCATTTTATCCAGCTGGAGCTCCGCGTTCAACACTGGGAAAACGGGATTTACAGCGAAATGTAATTGGATCTAAATGCAGTAGTGAAATTAATTTGTTTTAATATCTTGTTTATAATTAAGCAAGGCAGATGCTTGTCCAGGTAGATCAGATTATATTTAAGTATTAAAATGCTTCACAAAGAGCATTATCATTAAATCTGATACTATTATACTGTAAGCAGTACTACTGTAATACTGCTTTCCGTGAATATATTGCAAATAAAAACATGAACATGAGTATGATGAGCTTTATTAGGGCTGTAACTAGCACATATTTTACAGTCTAAAGAAGTTCAGTTTATCTGTAATTGCATTCAATTTTTTCAGGAAGCTTCATTTACAGACACAAGATGACAGTCTTACCAATCTCCTCTGGTATTCTGTACCCAGATACACTAATGCACAGCGTGATATTAAAGCTGAAAGAAAAAAAGGAGACAAAAACTTTCATTATTGAAATGTGCTTAAGAAAAATCTAATTTTTCTCATCTTATACACAATTTTTATTTCTCGTCAGATAAAGACGTATAAAGTGCATTGTCAAGTAGACAGTTTGTGTGTGTAAGTTTTGTTCCCTGTCTTGACACCTAGTGCTCAGGCTCCTGGCATTAACGAGAAATGTGCGAATGTTGTGAGCCTTCTACATCAATATTCACAAAACTCTGTAATAGGGATGTCAACATTAACATAGAGTATTAATGCATGTGATTAAGCTAGAAATTCTGACACATTTCCATTTTTTTTAAACAAAAAGTAACCATATGTTGAAAGCTTGACCCTTACGGCTTCCCATAATCTCTGCACGGTTCCCCGGCTGTGAGTGATAATTTCAGGTTTATCTCTGAACAAGATGACTGAGGAAACATCATGTGTACTGAATGGCAAGTTTCATAATAAAAAAGCTATAAATGGAAGTTTGGATAATCCCAAAGTTGTCTTCTCGAGTAACCTTTAAGGGGAACTAATTTTACAAGAAAACACTAAACATAAGCCACGGAAGTGGTGGCTCAGGTGGCTAAGGTTCTAGGTTATTGATTTAGGGACCTGAGGACCCGGGTTCGAGCCCTGCTGTTGGTAGGTTGCTATACACCCCGTACTACCCAGCCACTGCATGCTGTGCCGGTCCCATTTAAATTAAACATACGTTAATGTTTGAGATATTATAACCCGTTTGTCATGCATTTCATAATTCCACCATTGCACGTTGTTTATACTACTAGTAAATCTGAGTTATTAAATAATCTGAAATTACAGTATTAAAAATTAAAATAAAACTAATCGTGATTAATCACAGACTGTGATTAACTAGATTAAAATTTTAATCGATTGACAGCACTACCCTACACAAATACTCACTTAAGTATTATATGTACAGTAAATCCTTACCAGGAGATGGGACTGTCATGTAGTTGACATAATTTTTCATCAGGCTGTAGGAAATCAGGTTGGAAAGAAAGCTGGCCTTTCGTAATCACTACAGCTTTTGACCTGGTAAAGAAATGCAAACAACCGCACGTTTTTACTTTCTTTTTCATACCATTTGATTAATTTATATACACTGTAGTAACCATTTGGTCCTGGTCAGGGTTATGGTGGTTTACACAAATTGAGATGTTAATTCATATTAGGACATTAAACACAATTTCTCAAAGCCTTTTTTTTTGTTTTGTTTTGTTAACCAAATTTACCAAAAGTACTGTATCTGCATGTTTTTGGGACAGCAAGAAACTCAATAACTCGAATGAAACACAAATGGCATGAAGAGAATGTGTACAGAATGTGATGACAGTTATTATCATGTAGTTAATTAATGCCTGTCCTTAAATAAACATACTGTAGTCTCAACCTTATGGCCTTTTTTTAAAGCTATTCCCCCTACCTGTACACAGCAACTTTATCTGCTCCCCATGAACCAACAATAACATCTGTGGAGCAAAGAAAGCTAAAGTGAAAATCTTTAAAAAAAACATATAAATCTTAAAAAAAAAAAAAAAACCCAGCAACAATAACAGTTATCTGCTATCGCTGAGGGATTACATTTTGAAAGCATTCTCGTGTCCATTGCCGGTCCAAAAGTCATTGCTGAGCATCATGGTCTACAAGTTGCTTAAATTGCTATTAGTCTCTCCCATGAGACAGATGGAAACAACGTGCATTCATGAAAGTTGCATTGACAATAGCTGTGATTTTGAACTTGTGCAACTTCTGAATCAGTTCACTTAAAGTGTAGTAGAAAAGGACCAAAGTGTAGTGACTATGCACAGAGACTGGTTCTAATGGTTCTAATTTGTGGCTCTAAAAGCTTGATGGTTGAACAGCATTGGAACACAAAACAAGGTAAAAAAAAAAAAAACTGGACAAGCTAAAGACAAACGTTTACTTATGAAAGCATAATT
Organism: Clarias magur; assembly: GCA_013621035.1. Lineage (NCBI taxonomy): Eukaryota > Metazoa > Chordata > Actinopteri > Siluriformes > Clariidae > Clarias > Clarias magur. The sequence continues at coordinate 1,719,366 of QNUK01000068.1, forward strand.
AAAAGTATTACAGTAGCATGTGAAGTCCAGTTAAAAGAAGCAAATGTAGTTTGTATGATTTCAAGTTAACTAGGCAAATAAAACTCTCGGGACAGAAACCTGGATATCCATTGTTGTCAATGTCGGTGCCTCCTCTTATACTAAAACCGAATGTTGGTGCAGGAGACTGGAAGGGGCTCCTGATGACTTGCACATACTGTGGGTTCAAACCATCACTTTGTCCCATATATATGAACACCAAACCCCCTTCACCAGAACCTGGTGCCCCGACAGCCACATCTGCAAATAGAATTTCAGTTATCCAGTTATTTAAGGCAGATCTTTTAGTTGTGACATCTTTAAAATGAATTTAACCATTGCATATGTACTGTATAGTGTCCACACTTATGGGCAGTTTATATACAGGTCTTTAAAAAAAAATATATTTTTCCATTTATCCATCCATCTAGGAAACTCTGTAGTCCAACTATGGACCATGGAGCCCAAAGGTGTCCATTGTATTTAATTCCATTTTTATTACTGTAGTTTTTATCATGTTATATTTGGTAGTTTTTATCTAGTGTAAGGTTGCTGTATCATTTCTTATTCTTATACTTATTCTTCACCAATCCATAATTACAGATGATGAGGAAAGCATGCAGTTTCTGAATTGCTCTTGCTGGCGCAGAGAGCTGAACATCTGAACCCACTTGTAGCCGTAGTGACATGTAAGTGAGAAATATTAGATTGTTTAAGGAGTCCTGCTTGTCCAATCAACATGATAATGAGCTTAAAGAGGAAAAATGAGCAGCTGGAATGCCAAATGAATTTTAAAGGCCATTCAAAGCCATAGAATGTTTGTACCGAGCAAATCTATTTTTCAGCTTAAATTAAAAAAATTCCTCCAGTGGAACATGTAAAAAACACAAGCCTATAGCATTCAGGTGTGTTAAGTATGAAAGCCACTTGACTTAATTTTATTTGTATTAAAAGTGACTAAGTGCTATGGTCACAAGCTACTGCTGTCTATGTTTCTTTGCATTGCACAGTCAGCAGTAACCCCTTACCATTGTAGCCGTCATGGTCAATGTCTCCTAAAGGAGCAACAGTGAAGCCAAAACGTCCATAAGTGTGAGTGCCTGTTAAAGTCTGATCAGGCTTTGAGGAGAAGTGATGGACTGAATTCTGCAGGTAAACGTACACTTGCCCGACCTCACGCAGCTTATGTGTAGACAATTGCTCCATGAAGAGAGGAGCGCTGACCAGGATATCATCCCTCCTGAATTGACATAAGATTACAAAATTACAGAATGCATGCCTAAAACATGTCTTTTTATTATAGTTTTATCTTTAGAAATTAAGTATGGCAATACAATAGTGTTTGTTTCATTTCAATACTATTTTATCATTTTTCATCAATACATTACATTAATTATTTAAATATTAATGTATATACCAATAATTCCTGTGAATATAAATGTTACTTACCCATCACTGTTTATATCAGTCACAGCAACACTGTGGCCAAAATAGGAAGCTACCTGCGGAGGACAAGCATACTGTACACACTCACTCATTCTCTATACCACTGTACAGGATAACAGGAATCCTGAAGCCTATCCCAGGAAGCTCAGGGCACTATGCGAGGTACAATCCTTCGAATGGCACACAAACACACACGCACTTACAATCTGCCTTTGTGTCTTTGGACTGCGGGAGGAAACTGGAGAACTTGGAGAAAACCCACCAAGCATACGGAGGACATGCAAACTCCACGCACACAGACACAAGGTGGGAATTGAACACTCGACACACTGTACTGAACAAATATTTTATGTATCCCAGCGTATGTATCTATAGCACTTGTATACTGTATATGTTTTAGAAGCTTTAAACTGACAGTGCATGTATATATTTTTATACAATCACTTTTCACTTTATATAGCAAACCACATAAACCATATAGTGAACATATCGACTGAGCAAAATAGCATCTGCATTCAGAGGACTTTTGAAGATTGTTAAAAGTAAAAAACAACAGCAACAACTGTGTTTGAATCTACAGTACATTATTTACTAAAATTTATATGTTTAATAATTTATACATATATACAAGTATATGAGTTCTGGGAACATGTTCATAAGTCCGATTTGTTTTTAAATCAGACAAACCGAGTCTTATATGCCTTTGACACTAATATAATGTAAAGCACACCGATCCATTTGACTAAATGTCTTACCACTCTTCCAACATTGCCATCATATGGCCAAGAACTGTAACCACGCCTAAGGAAATTGATCTCATATGAAATGTAAGTGTTGTCTCTGCGCCTTTAAATTAAGAGAGGAATCTCGGGCGCTATTTGGTCTCAGAGCTGTTTTCCACCATTTTGGACTGTGAACTCTGTGTTGTGTCTGAAATTAGGATTATTCACCCACATACAATATGAGATTTTATACATTCAATTACGTACTAAAATATTGTATATAATTGTAAACATTGGTATGTGGTGCACTGCAGTGTCAATATTTTTGCACAATATACATGACCTACATGAGCTACTTGAGCCATGGTCTGTTCGTATCTGCGGAAATTCATAACTTGAATGTTTGTAAGTCGGGAACTACCTGTACTTTAAATATATGCATTAAATATCCATATTAATATAACATAATAATATGTTGACATGGGATGCTTACTTGAGTGCCCTTTAGAGACATCATGAATTTGGGGTAGTATGAAAAAGCCCCATCATAGATTTTGACCTTCAAAAAATGAAGTTAGCATCATCACTGCAATGCACACAATTAGCCATTGCATTTATAAGAATTATTGGGAGAAAATAAGAAGCCTGAATGAAGGGAAGTGTACTTACAGAACCAGCTGAGTTTAAGTCAAGTGGAAGGCTGGCTACATAGTCTGGAGGCAAAATAAAGCATCATGAAACAGCTTCTTGGACGTCATAGACATTTGAAACTGCGAATAGACATCTAAGTGTGAAGAAAATGATGGTCTCTAAAGCACATTTTCTGATACTCGTTCTTACCTGTGATTGTGTCAGCATTGAAATCACCAACTGCCACAGAGTATCCTGGAAAATAATCAGAGGTGGGTAGTAACGACTTACATTTGCTCTGTTACATTTACTTAAGTTTAACTGCACCATACTTTTTACTTTTACTTGAGTAGATTTGTGACAAAGAAACTCTACTCTTACTCCGCTACGTTCTGCTACACTCTTTTCGTTATTTTTCTAACCATTTATTCTACACATTAGATATTCTATATTCTCGCCAGAGCAATGCAGTCAGTGGATCTACAGTACCACATGACTGTGTTTCACCAATCAGACGTAGCAACAGTAATCACATGACTCCGTTTGACCAAGCAGCCTCAATAGCAAAAACCACGTGTAGTCACATGACCAAACACAAATTGGCTGCATTGAATTGGCTGCAAAAAAAAGAAGAGAAAATAGTCTAACCTGAGGAAACATATCGCAATTATATATGTAATTAGCAAATAAGCTAGAGGCTAAAACATACGTTTCTTAACATTTGATCTGCTTTACACAGTTTATTACGTGAGAACTTGTACATACAGTATGTACTAAGGAGAGCAACTGAATATACAGTACAACTTACACTGGAAATAGTCTACACTTGTTAAACATACATATGTAACCTACATTTGTCATTTGTCATAGGCATTTGTTTCAAAAGCTTTATGTTGTGTAAAAAGTGAGATTAGGAAATTTGTGTTTCTTGTTCCTTCATTTGCTATTTTGTAAATTTTCATTTATTTTATTATTTGGAAATGTCAGAAATTGTAAATTATTTTATCATTTTCTCTGGCTGCTTATATAATTTCTAAAAAGTAAATAAATCAGACAATACGATGAAACAGTTACGCAATACTTGAGTAGACTTTTCACCAAATACTTTTTTACTCTTACAATAGTACAATCTTTGGCTACTCTACCCACCTCTGAAAATAATTAAGGAAACACTTTGTTATTTTAGAGTTAGTAAAAAAGTAAGTGCAGCAAAAGAAGAAGAAGAAGAAAAAAAAAACGAATGTAACAAAAATGTTTGATGTCTTACCGAGATAAAGGTCATACTGGTCGTGAATCTCACTGGATTTTTTTTCTCTTATAGTGCTTAGAAAGGGCATCGTGGCAATGGACATGATGCTTTGGAGAGACGCGGAAATGATCTGACCTGAAACACAATCTGGTTCTTATAGCACACAGTACTGAATTTTACATTTTATATTTCATTATGTGTTCAGAGAACATGACCAAGTTGCTCCAGTGGCAAAACTGAGTATTAGTGAGAAATGTTGAAATTTTATTTTCCTTATATCAATTTTTCTGATTATGTACAATTATGTCCGATGACAGATGACAGTTGTTTTAAAGGTTAGGTTCCATGGTGTGTCAGAATGTAAAGTCAGTCCTATAACATATATCGAAAGTAGTAACATGACATGGTTGATGTACCACATACACTCAAAACACATTCTAACGGCTAGTCAACAAACTAGCTTAATCGTCACTGGCCAATCTGCAACATGAAAAAAGGAAACACTTAATCTGCCATATGAAGAAAATGTAAATAGTTTGTGCATCACTGGCTCAAATGATCATACAGCAAGGAAGACATATCCGGTGATCACAGCCCACAAAAATACCGGAAATCCTAATAAACATTATTAAAAGAAGACAAACAACTTTGAATTGGTTTGTTAGTGTAAAGGTTATAATATTATAAAGATAAGCAATGTTCAAAATATTCGACTTGGTATGACTGGTACTGTAATTTTTATTGTTGTGTCAAGTTAAAAGAAGAAAGCATTTAGGTTTATAGAGGCTACGATGGAGCTGGTACAACCAGCACTAATAAGTCTTTCACATCATGTGATATACCTTTTAAATGACTCTGACACTTTTTTTTTTTTTTACCTTGAAAGTAAAAGCCTCCAGGAGCACCAAGAAGCACATTACCATCCTAAATCAACAACAAGAAGAAGGTAAAGCTGTATTCAGTTTTAGATTTTAAACTTTTAGAAATCCTTGAAACTTGAAAAGGTTAGAACTGTACCACTAAGCTAAAGATTTCAAGGACCTTGAAAGTCATGAAGCCTTCATAGATTCATGAAATTATTTACATACAATCTTCTTCTAGAAATTATATGTATTGTTAAATGGGACTGGTACCTTAGTGATGTCTGAGCTAAATCCTGCTTCACAGTAGCGTCTATCTTGATCTGAAAAAAGTAGACCAATTTATAAAATTTTTTTGCAAATGCAAAATAGAGCATTTTGTATAACATTTTGTAACCGGTCTGATCTAAACATGTCCTTACATCCTCTTCTACGTTGGTAATCACGATCCACTTCATATCCCCTACAGGGGGCGTAGTTTGCTATATTTCCACTTAACATGTCCAGTAGCTGACAGTTTCCCACTGGAGTGTTCATGGCCTCATCTACGTCCTGAATCACATTCCAGTGGAATAATGGAGCACAAGCCTGTTTGGAGGAAAAACACATCACTGATACTGTGTTCATGTTTTTCAGTACATTGACATTATGTGAAATGTGAGTCATTTTATATTGGTACTTTTTTTTTTTTTGTTAAATCAGGCTTACAGTAAGCTACTTTATTTTTAAGATTCATCATTAAAAGATCAGAATTAGAAAAGATTAGAAAATCTGGTCTCGCTCAGAAATATAAATAAATTAAAATAAAATTAATTGGGATAGGAAAATGTCATTAGGAGAATATAAGAGAAAATGAATTTTAATAGGCAAATTAATGGCTACAATGTTTTTTACTCACCAAGACGTAGTTATCATAAGTCCGTACTGTGGCTCCCAACCACTGGTTAGATTTATGGGCTATAAGGATCAGATCTTCAAACGTGACATTTAAATCACCTGTAAAATAAATAAATAAATAAAATTGGACAAAAAAAATGACATAGTATTTAAGTGTGCATTGCTTATCAGAAATGTTTCATGCACAGATTAAGACAAGTCCAAAATATGTATTGTATAAACTAACTCAAAAAATTTCTGCATGCACAATACTGTACATAGGTACAGTAGAAACATTATACACACATACAATGAAATATGGAATCATTGTAAATTATGTAGTGACATAATGCCACAGGGGGAAAAAAACTCGTTTTTAAAAACATTAAATATTTAAATATTCAAAAGTTAGCATAGAAAAGAATAAAACTGTTGCTTACAGTGTTTGTTTTTTCTTCTTAGATTTAATTAGGGCCTCATGTAACAATCGTTTTGTAAGACTCTCCAAGCACAAGGAAAACAGGCAAACTCCATGCCAACAGAGGTGGGAATCAAACCCGGACCCTGGAGGTGCAAGGTGACAGTGCTAACCACTAACCCACTGTGCCGCCAAAAATGAAACCAATCTTTACAAATAATAATGAAATAACTACATTTACAGTAAGTCCCCTAAATACGTTTTACGTGTTTGTTCTTAAGTCAATTTTTACGAAGTTCAACAAACACTGTCTAGGTACTAGGATACTAACACAACGAGCAATGCCTGCCATCTTTTCACCTCGCTCCATTCTCTGAATTATTTTCACTTTTGTCTCTAGATGTTTCTTAGCAGTACCAACTGCATTGCCACTGCTGTTTACGCTTGTTTCAGAGCATCCTGAGCTTGTATGCACTACTGTACTCTATACAGTACAGTACTGTACACTACATTTCACCACAACCACTTGCAGAGGATGCACACTACATGCAGTTGACAATGTACGCCCAACATGGGATCTAACTTCCACGATTGAACATGCCCAAATGTTTGTATGTAGAAGACCTAATGTACTGTAGGCAGAGTTCACAGACTGTTTTTATTTTCTCCACTCTCACTCTAAATGCAACGAAATTATTACAGAAACCATGACAGTAGAAGAAAATTTACTATTATAATTAACTCACACTGCAGACAGAAATTGCAACAATTGCAACCCAAATAAAATCTCCTGCAACCCACCAATTAGCGTTTTGAAGGGAACAGAATACTGTGTTATACAGCTCTAGCATCAACTGGACCACTTTAGAGCTTCAGTATCTCTACCGTAATGTAGAAATCGAACGTTACACATGTGCCACTTGCCTGACCAAACAAGGTTAAAGTGGAGACAGGTAGTATCGTTCTGATTTTTTCATAGTCGAAAGTGTAATTGTATGAATGTAAGTTATCTTTTTGTTATCAGTTAGTTTATGTATATTAAGGTAATACAGCGAAGAGGGAAGAAAATGCATGATTTATGTTCTTCCAGCAATAGTCCACTTAAATAGTTTACTTGATGTACAGTATACATTTTACATAATTCTTAATTGTTCATTTAAATAGATCTTGTGTTTCAGATGGACTCTTGAGAAGGGTTTTAGCTAAAATAAACCACGATTGCAATTTACTATACAAGTTCCGGAACGTTTGATGTAACGGGATTCGACATAGTTATGAACTCAGTAGAATGCCTACGTCAGATACAGCAATGTCGATTGCTGTTCGACCATTTAATCAATAGTTTCATCAATAATTGCCAGACGTCACCATTTGATTGATATGCAGTCTCCATCAGTGTGTCCACACAAGAAGTTGCAGGATTTTTATGTTCGACAGTTACTGTCATACATGTCATTTCATGTTTTTATGCTATCTTGTTTAAATAGTTTTAATATACTATATAGTGTCATAGTTTCATTTGATTTGAAAGTGTTTGCATTTTATTTAAGTCAAAATGTGTCCATGTACATATCAGGCTTGTTGGAAAAAGTATATTGCACCACTGATCCAATGAAGAACCTCAAGTTCCATGGTGCTTTTATTTTTCACTTTATCTTAGAAATAATAAAATATTGTATTTTTAAGGTATTTTCAGCTACAAATTACTCAAGCCCATGCCATGGTACAAAAGAAAAAGAAATGTTTCTGCAGGAAGTGAACTGCAACACGCTAGGGAGTATACAGTGTATTGCAGATTGAAACAAGATAGAAAAGATAGGTCATTTACCGGTCATTTAGTGCTGGCTCTAAATGGTGCACAGTATTAAAATATGAAATCACTAGATTTAACAAAAATGTTGTTATCCTTATGTACAGTGCTTTGTAAAAGTATTCATACCCCTGTGCTTTTCTACATTTTTGTCATGCTGCTACCATAAATGTAAATGTATTTTATTGAGAGTTTATGATAGACAAACACAAAGTGGTACATATTATATCTGATTAATGCTCTCCTTGCCCGACCTGCCAATTTAGGTGGACAGCCATGTTTTAGTAGGTTTGCAGTTGTGCCATCCATTTTTGGATGTTGGATTGAACAGCGCTCAATGAGATGTTCAAAACTTGGGATTTTTTTTTATTTTTATAATTTATCCCTGCTCTAAACTTCTCCACAACTTAATCCCTGACCTGTCTGATTCATTCCTCTGGGTTCATGATGCTGTTTGTTCGCTAATGTTCTTCAATAATATATATATATATATATATATATATATACTGAAATTAAATTACACACAGGTGGACTCTATTTATTAATTTGGTGACTTCTGAAGGCAGTTTGTTCTGCTGGATTTTAGTTAGAGGTATCAGAGTTGAGGGAAGGGGGTGAATACAAATGCTTTTCAGATTTTTATTTGTAAAAATTTTTTTAAAAAACATTTATCATTTTCCCTTCACTTCACAATTATGTGACATTTTGTGTTGGTCTATAAGTTTAAGGGGTAGGAACACTTTTGCCCTGTGTGATACTAAAAAGAAAATATCTATTTACACACAGCAAAATCCTTAGTCTTGTTGATTTAACACCCCAAGTGTTTATATATGACCTAATGGTCACGAATGTACTCTGAAAGTGTTAAATCAACACTCTGGGTGTTCATTCAAGACTAAGGATTTTGCTGTGCAGTAAACAGTGGAATTAAGAAAAAAAAAGCCAATCCTCAACAATAATTTCGTTATGATTTCCTCCACACATATACAGATGTATGAAGACTATGGAAGGTTTAAGAGGTTTTACAAGGCAAAAAAAAAAAAAATTATGAGCACATACAGTATAAGCAATATGCGCACATATTTAAACAATGGTATAAAGCCAAAGATGACCTGTTTCATCGAACTTCAGTTTTTGACATGCTCGTTCAGTTGAATTCCAGGGACAGGAAAATACAGAGCCACCGCGTTCTGACCCAACATCATCTCTTGGTGCACCCACTATAACACTTACTCTACAATCAAATCACATAAAGATGCAAAAGGTGACAAGGAATAATTCAGTTTAGTGATCTTATTGTGTGAATAATTTTACAAACATTTCTTGAAAAAAAAAAAAAAGCAAAATACTGTACACCAATGGGTTTACATACATCATATAGGTATATCATACGGTTACTCGTCACAGTAGCAGCACAAGTAAGGTTGTATGCATTTTGTCCATATACTTACTTTTGGTTCTGTGCATGAAAAAAGTCCACAGAAAAGCCAAAGTAACTTCCTTCTGGCCCAGAAAACTCTATGTAATTAGTCAGATCCAGATTAAAGCTGCTGCCCTGACGTGGGAAAACACTTGCTGTCAAAAATATAGCGAAGACAAAAAGATGATTCTTCAGTCTCTCCATTACAAATTCTCATTATAGGAAGATTGGGCTTAGGGGGTGAGAAGCTTCCTCACTGTGGTATGTTCTGTAAGTAATGTTCTTAAGTAATATACTACACATGCTGCTTCATCACGATAAAGCTTTTTTGAACGCAATGATGGATGCACAGTATGTGTCATTTTCAGAAGTTTTACTCTCTGAGCACTGTCCTCGGTTTCCTGTTTCCTGTGTGTGTCAATACTGTTTCCTATAGTTAAGACAAGAGCTAAGAGAAATAAAAAAAGTTCCATGCTTCTTTGCAAAACCTTTACTAGGCTGACTATGACCAGACTCAGATACAGTATTAAACTGCATTTTAAAGAGATAAATTATGAGTTATTATTATGAGTTATTATTATGAGAAATTATGAGTTATTATTATTATTATTATTATTATTATTATTATTATCATTATTATTATTATTATTTATAGAGTCTCATGTGGGCGGCATGGTGGTGTAGTGGTTAGCACTGTCGCCTTGCACCCGGGTACTCCGGTTTCCTCCCACAGTCCAAAGACATGTAGGTTAGGCTAATTGGCGTTCCCAAATTGCCCGTAGTGTGTGAATGAGTGAGTGTATGTCTGTGTGCCCTGCGATGGATTGGCACCCTGTCCAGGGTGTACCCTGCCATGTGCCCTAAGTCTCCTGAGATAGGCTCCAGGCTCCCCGTGACCCTGAAAACAGGATTAAGCGGTATAGATGATGATGACTGAGTGAGTGAGTGAGTGAGAGTCTCATGTATTAATATTTCTGAAATAAAGCACATACCTTTTTCATAATGTTTAATGCAGTAATTGTTGTAGGTTGTCATATCATGTTGTATACAGTTTTTACAGTAAGTATATGCACTATACAGTATGTCCAAATAATTACATGACCATAGCATCCTTTTGTGAGCTCTCCCCAACTTGACTTGAGGTTGAATGAACACTATTTTCTGGAATATTTATGCACATTTTAATATTAGGATTATGTTTTCCTGGAGCTAAACAGCCCAAACCTTTTTCAGTAGGTGATGAAGTCAAATCTATCAGACCGTCCGTATCAAAACTGATGCAGAAAAACTTGTAGAAGGGACAAATTGATCTCACTAAAGCTCTTGTACTGGACTAGTAGAATGTCTTCCTATCTGAGAAACCTACAGGGTGGGTGAAAATTAACTAGGCAATATTTCCTGGCTATACAGCTGTAACGAGAGCACCACCCCATTTTGCTCTTGCGTGGTTGGAACAGCATTTTCTAGGACGTTGGCTAGGATGTTGTTGGTTTCATGACTGAAATTGCCATTATATAAAGTCTCCACCAGTCTTCAGCTGGTAACCTCAACAAATGACCATCATGTTAACTAAAATATTTTTTTTTTGTATTATAGATCTGCACTTTTGATAAGCCCTCAGTTATGGAAAGGATTTATTATAGGTGCACATCTTCTATCATAACACAAACTATTACATCAGGCTATGTAACTAAGTCTAATAACGAAGTCAAATAAGCTTAATCACGCTGATAACAGGATATGACATACATATGTCTACATTGCAAGCAAGACGCCTGAGAGAATTAAGAATCAGTACAGTGCAACTGGTTTCCACCAGAACATGGCACTCTCAATTTAGTTCATGCTATAAAAAGAAGAACCCTTAAAACTAATATGCCTATTGCCCAACATACAGTACAAGCCCGAGGGGTCAGTGTTAAGATCCGGGGTTGCTTCTGTTGGTCAGGTCTAGGTTCACCAATGTTATGTGCCCCAAGTTGGCATGTTGGAATGTACTGAATCAACAATTTTTCCATCAAAGGATTTTTTTCCTTCCTGATGACATGGGCGAATTCCAAGATCACAATGCAATAATCCATCAGGCTTAAATTGTTTACAAGTGGTTCAGGAAGCATGAGACATCATTTTACACCAGAGAGACCAGACCTTAACCAAACTGAGAATCTTTGGGATTAGCTGGAGATAATTTTACAGTATGAAGGGGTGCCACTCTCTCATCATTGATACAAGATCTTGGAGAGAAATGTGTAAAACGTCTGGACAGAAATAAAAATTGTGACATTGCATGAGGTTATCTAAACGATGCCACAGGAAATGTATGCCATAATCAAAGCAAAAGGTGGTACAACAAAATATATCCGCTTAATAATAAACTATACCGCTTAATCCTGTATTCAGGGTCGCGGGGGGCCTGGAACCTATCCCACAAGGCAGGGTACACCCCGGAAGGGCACCAATCCATTGCATTTCAATCCATTGCATTTGTTTAACACACAAACTTCATGCACCTAGAGAAGGGAATCAATACTGGCCGGGAATCGAACCCAGACCCTGGAAGTGCAAGGTGACAGTGCTAATCACTAAACTGCCGTTTTGGCCAGATTGCGTATATCAAAATATCTAAGAAACAGCCTGATCTGCCATTCTTCCACTTTCCTTGTCAAAAATACAGTGGAAAGTTTTAGTATTTTAGACTTTGCTTACATAAGTCTCAAAGGCACACAGATGGTAGGGTCAGAATTTGGAACCATTATGAATCCATGGACACAATCTACCTTGTGTAAACAATCCAGGCTAGTGGAGGTTGTGTAATGATGTAAATGGTGTGTAAAAACATAATTTGACAATGGTTTCATGACCACAACAAATGAAGTGTTCTTCAGTGGGCTTCTTGGACAATGGGTCTAAATCCATTAGAACACCTTTGGGTTGTGGTTGAATGGAAGTGCGTGTGAAAAATCTGCACGGAATGTGTGATGCAACCATGTCAACATGGACCAGAGCCTTACATCTTGTGGAAGTCATGCCATGAGGTATTGTGGCTGTTTTGAGACAAAAGAGAGGTCCAGTATTATTATAGTGTTTCTAATAAAGTGTTCAGTCAGGTTACAGTATGTCAAATGTGCAAAATGACAGATAAATTCTTAGCTTTTTAGTTCTGGGATACAAGATTAATTCAAAGCTCAAACATAACCCCCTTACTATGACAAGGTATACAACAGTGCCCCAGAAAGTCCCAGTGAGTCTGGAGCAAAAACAAAAAAAAAACGGTTTTGATTGTCTGAGAGCAGGGATGCAGAGGACAAGATAAAAAGTCATTGCCATGTTCACTGAAAATGCCTTGAAGTGGTGTACTCCAGAGGGAATGAACGAGTATGTGAGTGCTGCTTAATCTTCCATCAAGAGACTCAGGAATCACTTTAATCTCTTCAGCTTACTTTTCCTGAACTTTCCCATTCATTTACTGAACTGCTCTATTTCTTTTTGCTCCCTTTAGGATCTTAGTCTTACTGGTGTAATGACAAGCTCATTCTCCCCCAGGTTTTTGGATTAAAGGACCTTCTTGAACCTGCTCTCTCTCTCTCTCTCTCTCTCTCTCTCTTTGGCAGGATCTCATTTCCTCAAGTAATTTGACAGGCTGTGGTTTTCATTTCTGACTTGTCACTATCCATTATTTCTTTCACTCCACGTGTTCACCTGCTGTTGATTGCAACTGGCATTGCTGTCATTTTTCTTTACTGATCAGGTGCTGTACTCTTCTTGCAATAGTCCACCAATCGATTGGTTGAAAACAAAGAATCAGAAGAAATCTAAAAACTTTCCTTTTTTCTTTTCTTTCTTTTTTTTCTTTAATAGGTTTCCTCCAGGTACTCCAGGTTTCCACCCACAGTCCAAAGACACACAGGTTAGACTAACTGGGGCTCCCCAAATGGCCCATAATGTGTGATGGACAACCGGATGTCGAGCTGGCATCCCGACCCCTTAAGTAACTTTCAAAGAAACGACAGATATATCTCCAGGGTGGGGGGTATCTGTTGCTCTATGTCTCTGATGGCATTGAATGGACCAAAATACCACAAAAAATAAATAAATAAATGAATAAATAAATAAATAAATATTTATTTTGAAAAAAGGATATATAAATAAATAGTAAAATTTTTTTTAAAAATGAGCACATATCAGACCTTTAATAACAATAGGTTCTCCACCAAAGGAAAGTCCCCAGGACTGAGTACTCACGATGACAAGCTTTTTATTTCCTTGTTGGTTTGAAGAGAGAGCGGGGAGAAAAAAAATAAAGGTCTGGTTGGGGAGATAACTGTTTCTAACTGCTATAAGAAAAAGGAAGCAACTGGTTTCACTGATGTTTCACAAAATTGAGCATAACAATTCATGGATAAAAATACTGTCTAATATAACGGGCGTTCAAATCAAACTGGGACTTTTGATTATACAGAACACCATTATTAGAGTAAAACTATTTCCAAATAAGCCAGGCTTTATTTTACAGGTCTTGTATTGAAAGCTTTTTTTTTTTTTTAATTTTTAAAAAAAATGGAGAACAAAAGTAAAAACTCAGAAATAATATTACATATGTATATAAAAGGTTAAAACCTTTCTTTTAGGTGAAGAGACAGTTGTAAAAACTTCCTTTATTACTCGATATAATCCCTTGTTACACTAATGCACTTATCCCAGCATTTCACTAGTGCATGAATACCATCAAGGTAGAAAACTTTTTCAGTATGCCAGAGCCATGATCAGACTGCCTGCTTCACTCTGTACCTGTGCGACCTATCATCCTCAGAGATCAGCAGTTTGTGCTTCCAGATAAAGAGGTCCTAAATGTAGCAACAGGAACACAAAGCAAGTCTGATAAACATGAAAAGGACATCACCGACAAATTCACAGCTAATAAAAGAAACTTGTGGACTTTGGCTTTGTGGCTGTTCTTGCTCTCTTGTTCTGAAAACCCAATTAAGACTTAAGCATCGAGTAGAACCAGACCAAAAGTCTGGCACAATTGCTCTCTCTCAAACTGAGCTCGCTCCTATATAGTAAGAATGAAAAGGGCTCAGGGATTGTCAAACAGCTAATGTTTTAGCGTCTTAAACTGTGAAAGCCAAGATTGTCAGAAAAGATTGTCAAGAAAGGCATTCCCACCTCATAAAAAAAGCCTTGAAACATGATCAGGCTGAAAAAGGTCCTCACATAGATGATTGGTTTTGCTACAAAATAGCCCCTTTTTATAGCACAATCTAGAGAATAATGGCAGAAAATGTATATTATATGCCGATAGCAAGGTCACACGGTAATGTGAGCCAAGTGATGATTGCGACGCTATTCTATTCTATTACCCCATTCTGCTATGAGCCAGTAATGGCAGGGGATGTGGATGAAGGTCATTTAAAGATTAGAACACATGGAGTGTGGCAATGGCAGGTCTGAAAAGAAGACTCATGTATGTAAAGAATCAAAATGATATCGTGTAGAAAATGACAGAAATGTGATTAATTTTAGTCACGTTAAACCTGGACTTTTGATTACGCTCAATAAGAGAACACACTTATGAGAGTATGAACTTCCTTTATTCCCTGATAAAATCCCCTAGTACACTAATGCACTTTTCCCAGAGATTCACTAGTGCTTGAATACCATCAAGGTAGAAACAGTTTTTAGTATGCCAGAGCCATGATCGGACTGCCTGCTTCATGTCTGAAACGTTGGCTTCCTAGGAACTAATAGTCGAAACATGTGGGAATGTTGGAGTTCAGGACTTTATGCCTGTATGGGTTCCACTCTCTGAATGTTTTCTGAGTTTTTGCACCATCCAAATGTATTATTGTGGCTAAGAATTTCATGATTATATACCGATGTCTTCTGTAAATATCACTTTTACACCTTCATTCACAAGAAATTTCATCACAAGACTTGTTTATTAGTATTATTGATTTAAACGCCCCTCTTACATGTCTTTTCTTGACTAAGTTTATAAGTATTGAGTATTTGCTTTACATATGAATAAACTCAAACAAGTAGTTACAAATAAATAATAGTACAAATAATAGTTCTAAACTGTTATAATTACGTATACTCACCATTACTGAACATTACTGCAGTTATCTCACCAGCCAATCACATGGCAGCAGTGCATCCCAGAAAGCACATGCTGACGGGTCAACTGCAGTGCGTACTGTATGTTGGGCCAACGGTTGGATCTGTGGTTGGACCAAAGTAATTTTCCGTGGGTCCGTTGACCCAACATTGGCCCATTAATTGGGCCAAAGATAGGTTGGCACAGCATTGGTTCAGTAGATATTGGCAAGGTTGTAAATTAAAGTAGACTCTTTTCATCGTTGCCAATAATAAGAAAACACATTTGTATCTCCAGAAATTTATTTGGAAACGTGATATGTGATTATAAGCTAAGAAAATATATGTATAACAATTATGATGACAAACTATGAAATAAACACCTTGTACAAACACTTTTGAATGCATACTGTACAACCAAAGTATCAGGTGGCTCTGCATCTTCTTCATCATTATTCACCTCATATCCTTCACCATTTCACAATCACTTTAGCTCAGCTGTTCTTCATCATCACCATCATCATCATCATATTTATCATCAACCTTACAGCATCTTTGGAGAACTAGGACTCTAGTCTGTGTAAATACTTCAATACAGTAATTTGAGCACTGTACATTAAAATGAACTTTTAAATATTCCTTTTTAATGATGAGAAAAACAAACATTTTCCACATTTGGCTCAATTCAGTTTAACCAACTCAGTTCTTCCAGTATTACAACAAACATTTTTTTTCTCCAGATGAAACAAAGTAAACACAGCAATTCAAACAGTAAATAACCTAGCAAAATTGTAGTGCCCTAAAGCAAAACAATATGTGCTGTAAATTATTGCTTTAACGTTTCTGGCACTCACTATGGCAACACTATGGCAGAATTGCTCTAACCTCACTATGGCTCAGTATGTATTCACTGTATTCACTGGCAGCAGGTTGATTAGCCTAGCATAACAGTGCAAACCTAAACATCTTTCTCACCACATTACAGAAAAACTACTAAGTGTGTGCTTTTCATGTTACCACCATGGATTTTCAACACTCTTATGTCTTACTCAAGGGTATTTACATCTGATTGGAGATATATTATCCTTAACCTGTAGTTAGGAGCAAAGAGGGACAAAACTTTAGCTTGTGTTTAGCTTGGCTGCAGGATTTAATCAGCAGCACCTGGCCTCTGTGGGGTTTTAGGTTCTTCCCAGCGATGATATAGATAGCCATCTAGTGACTGTTCACAGCACAATGAATTTAACATTTATGATTTTAGAGAACACAAAAAAATAATTAAAATAAATTGGGGTGTCTTATTTAAACTGTTACACCTTATGAACTGTATCATAATGAACTTTACAACTATTGTTTTTAGCTGTCTCAACTGCATATAATTTAATTTATGTACATAAATTTTAACCTTTTACACCTGCATCTGTCATTTAGCCATAAATGAAGAAAATGAATAATGGCACATTATCACCACTGGTTAGCTGACATCATAGGGAATCCATTTAGATATAATACGGTATATGATAATATAACATATACTTCCAGTAATAGTGTTAAAAGTCTTTTGGCAGCACACAAAATGTTTGTGTTCAACACATGCTAGCAAGCATGAGCAATAATAGACAAGTTGTTGTTTTTCTGTCTTTTTCTGTACAAATTATTTAGACAATATTTAGGAAACGAAATTATGAAAAAAGCAATGTTTGTCCATGTACACATTGTTGTTCACATGTGGAAAGTGGTGGTACTTCCTGACATACGCACAAACTTACATTGGTTAGCCAGTAGAGCGAATGCAGAGAAGTGTCCTGCCTATCGCAAAGGATACGATATATAGTTCTTTCAATGGTATTTTTGTACAAGATTGGTAACCAACCCTCATATGAGCTCCTGATGTGATGGCATCATTGAGAGAGCCAGCTGCACTGGCCAAAGCAATATAATTAAATGAACAATTCCAACCTTGTGATTATTTACTGAACCAACGTTGGGTCAGCCTATCTTTAGCACTACCAATGGGACAATGTTGGCTCAACTTATTGCCATTGCCATTGACCCAGCGTTGGGCCAACAAAGTAGTGCCATCTGGGTTGCATATACTTACTGTATGCAGATACAGGTCATGAGATTCAGTTAATACTTCAAATATCAGGATGAAACAGAAAAGTATGCTCTCTATGACTTTAACCATAATAAAAGATGGGCTAGTTTGCATACATCAGAAACATCTGAATTTCACACATACTGTAACAGAGCCAGGCGGCACGGTGGTGTAGTGGTTAGCACTGTCGCCTTGCACCTCCAGGGACAGGGTTCGATTCCCATGTCTGTGTGCATGGAGTTTGCATGTTCTCCCCGTGCTTGGTGGGTTTCCTCCGGGTACTCCGGTTTCCTCCCACATTTCAAAGGTTAGGTTAATTGGCATTCCCAAATTGCCTGTAGTGTGTGTACTGTATGTGTATGTGCCCTGCGATGGATTGGCACCCTTTCCAGGGTGTATCCTGCCTCGTGCTCTAAGTCTCCTGGGATAGGCTCCAGGCTCCGCGCGACCCTGAATACCGGATTAAGCGGTAATGATGAGTGAGTGAGTGTAACAGAGCCAAATTCCTAACTATTAATCTAAACATGTTTAAATATTTTTCGGCTTTCTCTGAGAACCGAATAATCCAATTTACCATATAAAATTTTTCTTCTCTAGTCTGTGAAATAAAGCTAAAGGCCAGGAAGGATAATCCTTAAAACAAGAGCCACATGATGATCGAAAGTGATGACAGGTCAGTTTTTACACTCCAGCTCTCTGAACATCACTCACTGCTTGTGAAGCATGATAATGAACTGTCAGATATTTGTCATTTGCTGACCTTGAGGCTTTTTCACACTATGGCTAAAATATCTAAAGCCTCAAAATCTGCTTGCTTAAAAAAAATATGCAATATTGTTTGCGAATGATCAGTGACTAAGCTGATCGCATACAAATGATTTATTAACATGTGACATCACAGCTACATATGTGTTGTTATACATTTCCTTCTTCCAACATACTGTATAAGAAAGATTTGTCATTGTCAAAACAAAATATTTAGATTCACATATGCTGTTTCAATCTACACTCACAAGATGGCAACGTTGCAGCATTACACACGCTCCACTGGAACAAGGAAGAATTCAAAGCGCTAAATTCTCTATATACCTGATAGAGAATATGCATGGCCATAAGCAAAAAACAAACAAAAAAATCACAAAGAACGAACAGATGCAAGCACTTGGAGCACTGAAACATGACACACATACAGGAGGAGGAATTCATCAACGGTTTCTTTTTAGATCTTTGTAAACTTTCCAGGCGTGCACAGCCGAGACGGTGAATGCAGTTCGTCTGTCTGACCTCCGGAGCTTTAGCCAAATCATCTAAAGCATTGGCTCTAGATTTTGATCTTTAAAAAAAAAAAAAAAAAGATTAGAATGCTGTCTAGCTAACAATGACTTCAGAAATCTATACTCTAGTGTGTAGATTTATAACGGGTAAACGCTCATGCTGCCTCCGAACATCTGTAGTCATTATCACATGAAAAGTTTGCCATCTGCTGAGAGGCAACTTGAGAGAAGACGGTTGAGATCCTTTAATATGATATAACATAAAGAGACAGGATAAAGTGGCAGTCTCTACTTACACATGCTGCCTATGTTTCCAGCTCTTGCACGCTTCGCACTGATGGACTGAATTTACCAGGGGATTTAGGGAGGTTGGGGAGGGGAGGGGTGAATCTAGAGACTTTCATGTACTAGAAAGTGATTTGTGCCTCATGGGCAAACCCCTGCTCTACACAAATCATTGCAAGGACCGGCAAAATGTCCTCAGCACAGTATTTTCGAAATTATTCTACCATCCAAAAGACATCTGGTGTCTACAAACAGAAAACACACATGCGCACAAACATACAGAAGACTGGATCGTTTGAGTGGAAGCTTATCTGCTGGTGATCATGTTGCTCCTGGTGGAATGCTCATGCACCAGGAAATGAAGTCCAGAAGCCAGGACAAATCTCTGAATGGCCAACGCCACTGCACTCCACTATCGGGCATCTCCATTTTAACATTTTGGAAGGAAGATAAAAATATCCGAAGTGCATTCATCTCATGGCATTCATCTCACGGGAAGAAAAAGCATGACAAAATATTTATGTATTAATGCTGATCAGATGGTTACTCACTATGTATGTATGTATGTATGTATGTATGTATGTATGTATGTATGTATGTTTGTATGTATGTATGTATGTATGTATGTATGTATGTATGTATGTATGTATGTATGTATGTATACATAATAATGAGGGAGATTATGGTGCCATTGTTTTCTCAATGTCTCAATTTCTAAAATATCCAACTCCTTCAACAACCTACAGTATGTGCATGTATTAGATGAATTATTAAAATTATTCATAAAACAAATAATATATCTACAGAAAACATTATAAGAGCATTATAGTCTGTCCAAGACCACTGTACTGTAATTATATATCACCTTGACACACTGCGCTGTACTGTGCAAAAGTCCTGAGCCACCCCTCGTTACTTTGTATTAGATTAAATTAAATGAATCTAAAAATCAGTTGTTTATGTAACAACCTCAGCAGCAACCTCATTTCCCCTCTCGTCTGTTCCAACCACTCAGCATTCAGCATCACCGGTATATTAATCACCGGCCTGATCATCTGTCATCACCTGCACCTGTTTCTCACTGGGTCGTGCCTTAAGTTAGATGTTTTTATGCTTGACTGATTCATAGGTCACGGTGTGGCTTAACAAACAAAACCATTACTCTGAAACTGGACAAAAAAGTATTTCAGGAAGCTTGTAGGTCTAATACAAGATTAAATAATAATAATAATAATAATCATTTAAAAATTTTAAATCATTGTTGTCCCACAGCAATTAATCCTACTGAGGAATATAACCTATTCCCCAATACCCACATTTATACAGTAGATAATACAGTAGTACTATCTGATTTCCCCTCAAGATCATAGAAAGATAGACAGCCTATACTTATACCATTGTTTGATGTAATGGTTTGGGGTAAAATTCTAACCTACTGTATAGCAATGAAAACCCCTGGTTACTTTCAGTTTGATATTCATTCATATTCATTTAAGAGCAGAATGATCATTGCTTGCTTGAGTGTTTTATTAAGACCAATTATTATAAAAAATATTTTTTATTGTTTTAACCCTAATAGAAGGCATGATTATGGTTGAGACCTTAGAGGTTTAATGTATGTGTTGTGATTTTTGTCATGATTCTGAAAAAGTATGAACTTTGTATGACATTTGTAGAAATGCAAATTGAAGTGAACTTTTTATTGCCGTTAGAAAACATTAAAATAATTCATTTAATTTAACTGGCATATAAACTTTGCTTAAAATTGTGCTTTTTGTTTATTTATTATTATTATTTTTTTTTAGATTTGAACACAAATAGATCACCAACACTTCAGTTGATTCAATTAAAGTCCATTCAAATCCATGGTTCTAAAAGAAAATCTAAAAGAAAATGTTTTTTTTTTTTTTTTAATTCCCCAACAACTGTAAATGGATTTACGATGCACATAAACAAATTAATCCCTGCAATGGTTTGGCATCCTGTCCGGAGTGTACCCTGCCTCGTGCCATAAGTCTCCTGGGATTGGCTCTAGACCTCCTGCGACTCTGAATACAGGATAAAGTGGTATAGATGATGAGTGAAACAAATTAATGAACAAATATGAAGGTACAAAAACTGGATCTTGGTGGTTGATGTCATTTGTCATGAAGTGCTTAAATGCACTACAAGACTGTTTAGACATTATTTTCAATGTTGTTCTATTTTATGGTAATAATTAAGACACGATGAGTACAGTATAATTTTGGACACATGTGGAATCGATTTCCAGCCAGTGCCCAAACCCCAGGAACTGAATGCAGTGCCGGTTCCAAGCCTCAATAAAATAGGAGGGTTGCATCAGGAAGGTCATTGGTCTAAAACCTGTGCCAAGTTGTGTGCAGATCAGATGGTTCACTGTACCAACCCCTTGCCAGGAGAAACCAAAAAACCGAAAACAACAGCATCTTCTCATCAGACTTTTCTTTAAGTTTCCAAATAAGCCAGGCTTTAGGTTACTTTATATGCCTTCTACTGTACGTTTTTAAATAGAACTTTAAAATAAATTTAAAATAAAGTTGTTTTTAATAGAAAACAAAAGTAAAAGTTCATGTAAAGGTCAAAACCTTTCTTTATAAGAAGGTTCTATTAGGTGAAGAGACAACTTTTACCATCAAATTATGAGAGGCATTTAAGGTAAACCATGATTTCTGAAATATCAGAATAACAGAACACAGTTATGAGGGTATAACCTACAGTACCCTTATTTGTCTATATAATCCCCTGCTACACTAATGCACTTATCCCAGTGTTTCGCTAGTGCTTGGATACCATCAAGATAAAAAGTTTTCTCAGTACACTAGAGCCATGGTTGCACTGATTGCACTACAATGTCTGAAACGCTGGCCTCCTAGGAACTCCTTTAGATCCAGGAGATTGCCCCAATATGTGGAAATGGCTTGGAGGGAAGTCAGGACTGTACAAAGTTTTGAGAGAGAGAAAAAAAACTGGGTCCGAGCCAATTCAGCTAGAATGGTCTAAGAGTCTCATTATATATATATATTGCAATGCAGGTATTGACAGTGCAAATAGTATTAATTGGTCAATTATCTTTGTAATTGTGCATAGAGCAGCAAAAAAAGTGACAATGACATTGAGACCCTAAATCTAACAGATGAGAGAGTTATGCATGTAACACCGTGATATATATATATATCAGCCGAGCCTTAGCCTAGATCTCCCAGTCCACATTAGCATGTCCCTGTAGAGAGATGTTGAAGAGCGAATGGCTCTGGATTTCCTACAGTAAGTCTATCAGTTGAAGATGCTCTATTCCAAAACGTCAGTGTTAAAACCAAACCAAACACCCCGAGCGCTATTTATAATATCTCCAAATGCCTTTGGAAAGCATTACATGCCTGCAGGACAACAGATTTAATACTCCAAAATGTTCCCCATGCTTAAATGTCCATGTCATCCTAAAAGTCTATGGCTTGGAGTAATTCCAATAACATTCGACACGTCATGCACTAAATCATTTTGAGAAAACATTCCTGAATGTGGCGTTTTGTTTTCTTCCACAGCTCATGATAAAGCCAGTAGCTACAGTATAAAGACAAAGGTTCTCAGAACTACTAAGCGTTATTAAAGTGGAAGTCCTTGTATACAGTATTCCCTATCCGTAAATCAAACCGTGCTTGAAAAAGAAAGATTACAACGTACATTCATTATTACCACAGCAACAACATTACAGGCTCTGAAGGCTCAGTTTTTTGTCACACATCCCCCTCGTGCATCACCACATGAGTTGTTTACTGTCTCTCTTTTGGAAGATATTTAATCAGAGAAACCAAGTGTAGACTCGTTTCATTGTGCACCTTTATACCATTAAGATGAAATATTCCTCCTTGTGAGCCATATCAACGGTGACAGACATGACATCGATGACATTTCTATTTGCATTGCTACAATGGGTGTTGCAAAGGAAATGAAGTGAGGGCACATACGGTAAAGCCTGCTCGTACCTTCCCTGCATCAGATGTTTCATATTTTCTAGGCTGACATTTATGATATCAACCTTTAGACAAAAGATCAGATTGTCTAGTCTTATGCCTCCGATTGACGTGCCAATGGAGTTGATCTAACTTGGATTATAAGGTTTTGTGGAATCTGTGTCAGCTCTATGTCATTAAAGCAAAAAACAAAAAAACTCAAATAAAAGGGGGTGCGGACTCAAGATGCTCTGTGAATAATATTATTTGTAATGACTAACATCCGTGATAAATAAAAAAAGAATTACAAGCGGAAGCTTTTCCATTAGAGCTCTCAGACTACTGGACCCCACTGTATAAGCAATCAATTTACATATAAATTTGCTCTTTACAAAATGTTCCTAGGCTGCTCCACATGCATTTAGTAATCTTTACGTTCTATCGGCACTCATCCGCTTCTGATCCTTTTTTTCTTCTCAAGTCACTAATTAGCATTTTTTTACTATGAGGGTCCTAAAGATAATTAGTACACAATCTTTATTTTAATAACCGTGTCTGTAGTTGTAATTTCATTGCATTCTGCAAAGATTTTAATATCTTAAAGGTCTCTTATTAGAGTTTTGCAATACTTATATATAATTATAAAAAAAAAGAAAAAAGAAAAAAAAAAGTCAAGAGCAGTAATTTGGGTTTGGTAGAAAATGGCAAATGGTGCGCACGATTCAACTTCTTAGCATGATTACTGATTAAAAAGAGTGGTTGCAATTATTGTAGCCGCCTCATATAATTATAAACGCTTTACATGAATCAAGGGGTGAGAATTGCTTTATTTTGACTTTTGAAAAACACTATTATGCAAAACAGTGTGCCAGAATAGCACTTGTCAAGGATGACAGTGGCGAATTACTGTACTACAATAAAACATGACGCAATACAATCATTTCATTGCTCTTGATTTTTGTTCTCAAGTGCATGCTTTGAACACGTTCACAATAAAAACTGGTACAAAATTTTCATTCATTAGAAGTGGATAAAGTCAGAGTGGCTCCTGAAGACCAGAGCAGAATTTAATTTCGTGCAAGAGAGCAGTGCTCTTGACCACATACTGTAATAATTTCCATCTTTCTGCTGCTTACCAATCCCAAGATGCCAGTAAACCCCCGTTAATACACTGCTGTTCCTGGAAGGCGTTTGCCCTGTCGTTAAAATATATATTACAAACAATTTTCCCCTCATTAAAGTGACACTTTCTCGTAAAGTCCACCATGTCTGTATAAATATACATATTTCTGATTAACTGAAAAATCAATCATCTCATATAATACAGACCAAGTATATTGCTTTGTATGTGTGTGGTTGTTTTTTGTTTGTGTGTGTCTTGTAAAATCTACGTACTGTATGTAGACATTTCCAGTCATCGACACATTGGTAATGACATGATTTGGGAAAACCACATTATTTGATGCTGTTAACTGAATAGTTTCCCCTTTGTGATAGGAATGGCTCTTTGTTTACATGATGCCAACACACACACACACACACACACACACACACACACACACACACACACACACACACACACACACACACACACACACACACACACATACACACACACATACACACACACAGACACACACACAAATAAACATATACATTTATTGCATTTTGACAAATGCCCTTACCAGAGTTGCTTGCATTTTTTTTTTTACATCTCATTATACAGCTGAGCAGTTGAGGGTTAAGGGCCATGCCTTGGGGGTCAGTGGTAGGTTAGTTGTTGCTCAGTGGTTAAGTCATCGGACAATGGTTTGGAAGGTTGCAGGCTTAAACCACACAACTACCAAGTTGCCACTGTAACCATCAACAGCTTAGATGTAAAATGAGATGTGATGAGAAATGTAATTCACTCTGAATAAAGGCGCCTGCCAAATGCCATAAACGTAAATGTTCAAGGAACGTGGTGGGGTTTGGAACCTGGGACCTTCTTAACCACTGACCAACCAGTGGATTGTTGGGTCAATGAGCTACCCCCTACCAACTATCCCCTGGATTGATTGTCTACTGCGTGCCCCATCTGAGCAATTTCCAGTTGGAGCATGCTGAGGTGTTTTCTACTGGTGCCTTTCTACTACACTCTGCATTACTTTTTCTCTTGGATGAAGTATAGTTGGTGATCAGTTGATTATTCTTGTCTCCTGACAATGCTACCGCTAATCAGTGTATATTTTGTGTGGTTTAGCAAAATCAAATTAGCACCCATGTATACACATCCATTAGTACCGATGTATACAAATCCAAAATACAAATGAATGCATAGAGGCTGTACAGACGCCATATACAAGGCACAAGCAGGCAACAGCTAACATTACGCTTACACTGGCCTCTTTATTCTCCACAGTGTGGACTTTCCCCTGCTGTGTTACTGATAGTTAAAATAACATATATGTTTAAGCATGCAGTAACTCTCCTCTGGGGAAAAATATCAGAACAGAACTTCTGATGTCTAACAGACTTGGATCATTTCCTCATGCGGAAACTGTTAAACTTGGGTGTATTCCAGCTGAGGTTTGTGTTTCAGCTGAGTTAAATACTTTCCCAGATACAGTATTTGATTAGGGCGGCACGGTGGTGTATTGGTTAGCACTGTTGCCTTGCACCTCCAGAGTCCGGGTTCGATTCCCAGCCAGGTTTGATTCCTATCTCTGTGTGCATGGAGTTTGCATGTTCTCTCCGAGCTACAGTAGGTGAGTTTCCCCCGGGTACTCTGGCTTCCTCCCACAGTCCAAAGACATGTAGGTTAAGTTAATTGGCATTCCCAAATTGGCCAGGTGTGTGTGTGTGTGTGTGCCCTGCGATGGATTGGCAACCTGTCCAGGGCGTACCCTGCGTAAGTCACCTGGGAAAGCCCCCCCCCCTTCCGTGATCCTGAATACAGGATTAATTGGTATAGATGATGAGTGAGTGAGTGAGTGAGGACTTGATTAGTTTGCGAGTAATATTGGTGCCAATTATTCTGGGGTTATATATAATATAAAGCAGGAAAGTTATGATGAAAGGTTAATACCATCGTGCCTCTGCAAATGCCATGGTGATCACTGTATTTTTTTTCTTTTCTTTTTGAAATGTAAATGTTATTAAGTGTTTTTATGTCATGCTTCTTTATTTGTTGACTCTCTTATAAGTGACATTATGTTAGCGGACAAAAATGCGACATATATTCAGGACAGATGACGCAAAAGATCCAGCTTAATACACAATAAACAAATGAAGAATCATACCAATGTCTTAGAAAGTAAAGAACGATCTGTCAGAAGTCAGCTACACAAACAGATTGGCATATTACTGATTCTTTTACTCTCTACAGATATTCAGTTGTCGCGCATTACTCTTCTCCTTAACACAATTTTTCAGTCAGCCATTTCCTCTTAGACTGCTATAGCTGCCTGATCAGGCTGACATTAAACCATTTCCATACCTCGAGGGAAGAAACATCCTGACTGAGGGACAAGACCTCAAGAGACACTTCATTATAGTCAAATCAGGAACAAGTGAGAGTTCTCAGGAGGGTTCAAATGAAGAAGAACACTCTTGAGATGGGGTATTTTAAATGCTTCATATATAATTGTGTTTTATAGCACCAGAACTCACAAGAGACACCCGAGTGAAAGATCCTCAATCATTGTACTAAGCCACGTTTAATACCGGCAGGATGGCATGACGTACTGGCACAGTTTGTGCTTTGAACTACTCATGTAAAGGAATTGTCAGCAGTCATAAGACAAGTGTACACAATGCACACATTTTCTGTATGTACGAGAGGCACTCAAGTCAAACTAGGACTTTTTTTTCCTAATTATTTCTTGTGAGTGAAGGCATAAACCCGATGATACGCTGCACAGTACGGTGATGAGACTCTAAATATTTGAAAGGTGCAAATTTTTTATAGACGACCATACGTCTGTGAATGAGGACACCAGACTAGGCGTTTGAGGTATTGCCCCACTGTACTGTAGTTTTCCCATGAATAGTCAGGAAAATGGAACGCCCACAGAAAACCTGTTGCCAACTTGCAGAAGAGATGGATTTGTCTGTGTGAACTGTACACACAATCATTCACGAACACCACTGGCAGATTACAAGAACTCGTCTGAAAGTTATTGCCACATCCCCATACAGTCCTGACCTTACTCCAAGCCATTTCCACATGTTTGCGCCATTAAAGGAGTTCCTGCGAGGCCAGCGTTTCAGAGGTAAAGTAGGTGGTCAGATCACGGCTCCAGGCTACTACCTTGATGCTATCCAAGCAAGTGTATTACTGCACCAGGGGATTATTTAGAGAAATAAATAACATTTTCCCCCTTATAACTGTGTTCTGTTATTCTGCATGGTTTGACTTGAATGCCTTTGATGTATCCTATATCAAAGTACCACTGTCAAGCTATTGATGATTATTAAATTTAGCTTCCAATCTAATGTCAGAACAATGCATGTACAGCATGGGTGTAATCATGATATCACTCTCCAGTAAATCCAGCTCGTCCTGCGTACACAAGCAGGGTGGTCTCATCTCCCAGCTGGAACTTGGTCGTCTTCCTGATTCATTCCATACACGTTATTTTTTCCAACATTTTTTCTTCCAGAATGTCATGCACACTCGCACTGCGACCGGCACTAGGACCTGGAAGTAATACGATCGCATTTCAAGAAGCATAAAAGGAAACAAGATGGCGCTTCACATCGCTCAGTCATTGAGTTCGCCCATGCCTTGTCCGACGATCTCAAGAACTGTGAATGCATCCCCAGGTGCAGTCACCAAAACCATTAAACACTATGATGAAATTGCCTCTCATTAGGTCCATATCAGTATAGTTAGACCAAGAGCTTCCTCTGCTGCAGAGGATCAGTTCAGCACCTCAAATTAGAGCTCACATAAATACATTCAGAGGAAGGTAATTTCAAGCAAGTCTTCTCTGCTTAGGTCAAGAAACAAAAGGAATGAACATTAGATCAGTGTAAAACTGTCCTTTGCTCTAACTCGTCCAAATTATCAACAACAACAACAAAAAAAATACAGACAAAAAATCTTTGTGAATAAAATGTGAATGCATCCAATTAAGATACTTTGTGTTCTCTTTAATTTTTTCCTTAACAACAAAGGAACATCCTATTTGTAAGTAACACGATTTGGCATTTTCAGTGCTCTTTTCACTCCTGGCTCTGCATGCTTGTAAATTATACAGCACAATCAGCAGCGTTAATAAACACCTGCAGCATGCGATGGAGACTAATGATGGTCATTGATAACAAGTTTAATGAGGAGGAAAATTTATGCTGATTTTTTTTTTTAGATTTCTTTTTTTCCCCTTTTTTTTATTATTAAGGACTACAGTCAGAAATATGTGGCTGCTAGTTGGATGGTTGCTAAATAGATGGTTGCTAGTTTACTATGCCCGTCTGCTAATCTTAGTCAGAAGGTGCTAAATGATTTCCTATAACATCACTTCTGCTAAATACAGGTTTAAGGACTGTGCTTGTTAATATATATATATATATATATATATATATATATATATATATATATATATATACATACATACATACATACATACATACATACATACATACATACATCTGTCTTTGGGAACTGCACACACAATCACACCAATTGCATATTACGGATTCTTGGCTGGGATCCCCCACACAGTCCAGACCTCAGGCCATTTCTACATGTTTGGCCATTAATGCTGTTCCTGGGAAGCCGGCATATTTTTATGCTACTGTATAAACCATCACTAGTTAAACGCTGGGATAAGTGCTTTTGTGTAGCAGGGGATTATATAGAAGTATAAATGTACAGTAGTTTTTACTATCATAACTGTGTTCTGTACATAGAACAGGTTTAGTAAAGGATATGGATAGCAGTATCATCTGTGATGTCATTATAACGCAATCTTTCTGCATTAGAATGAGAAAAAGTTGTTATCTTGACATGAATAAACTCAACAAGATTTACCATATTAATGAACAGGAACTTTCAAGCACACTAATGTCAATGAAACTGTTTTTAATTACTGCTCTGTATCTCTGGCACTGTGAAGCGCTTGGGTTATCTCTGTACACGCTCTGTTTAAATTTCCATTCGCAACAGTTACTCCCATTTATACTGTATATTTCCCTAGCCAGATAAGCAAGACACAAACACTATACTTCCAGTTTATTTAAATGTTGCCACTGCCTTAACCTTCAGTCTCAACAGCTACAGAAAAATAGTGCAGTCTTTGTCATTAAAATGATTTAGATTAGTCTAAAATGATCTACCTTTTAAACTAACTCATGGCATTCTGCTAATGTCAGCTGTTTATCTTGCTAACAGATATATTTTGGGACGCTTTTATTTTTAGCCGTTCCTCTTAGCTGTTTCTCAGCTCCTACAGTAGGTTACGTTTAATGCTTAATCGGATGCAAAGTGGAAACGCAGGCAGAATAGAAGACATTTTAGAAAGCTCTGCCTCCAGCCTGTTATAGTCAGTGTTTTTAGAAGTATTAGAAGTGCCGTCTAATATTAAGCAATGTTTTGTCTCGCAACCACTGAGAGTGGATCACATCCTGAGATCCCAGCAAGAAAAAATGGAGATATTTGTAGCAGAGTTAGAAAGTGTTGGATGTCACAGCATAAAATGTGGCAATCAGTTTTTGTAATCAGACCCTGGCTGTCAAAACGGTCATTTTCTTCCACAGTGCCACAATCAGAATAAAATCTTTAATAAGATTTTTCTCTCTTTCTACCCAGTTCAGGAATGTGTGCAGTTTTCAGAGCTATATATAAAATTGCAGGCTGGCACACATAAAAGGAAAAGTAAATCAGAGAAAACAGTGTTTCACAATGCTAATTCACGACCTTAAAAAATGATTAATTAGGACAATCCAGATGGATTAAATAATGTAGTTGGGCAGGGGATTATCACTTAATTAGGTAACACAGTAACATGAGTTAATAAAAACCTTTACTCCTTCATGCCAATACTGTACACTTCAGTTGTCTTCCTAGTCATCTACTTTGAATTCAATAGAACATCACCTGGATGTAGAAGCTAAGGAGATTTACAGCATGCAGGTCTGTTTAAAAAAAAATCTCAGTGAGAACGAAAATGTTTTGCTCTATCATCCCCCGATCGACACCAACACCACCATCATCATCATCATCATCATCATCATCATCATCAGATGATGGTTATTGCCATACAGAGGTATGTAGAAGGTACCTGCTTTGATTGACTTTGTTACTTGTCTTAAGTCTCCATTTTAGAGGGGTGTTTTAATTTTACTTTTACTCCATTACAGCCTGACACAGATATCTGTACACCTACTGAAAAACATTTGTCCATGGCATTGTGTTACATAACCACTGTGTTGTGTAGCAGGAATTTCGCCACCTGCTGACTATTATGCTGGACTTGCATTTCCTTTGAGACATGCCTAATAACACAACAGGTGTCTGAGATCAGAAGAGCCGGTTGTAGGCAGTGACAAAAACAGCACATTTACAATTGGGAAGAAAGAAAGAGAGAGAGAGAGTGTGTTTCTATTAAAAGGGCCACTTTGAGCTAAAACAGTACAAGCCCTGTACTTTTCATACTTGAGTAAATTTGAAGGAGAGTACTTTTGCAGTTTATTATACATACAGTATGTAAATTGAGAACTTGAACTTTTACTTGAATAATATTTGTCCTAGGGAGCCATTACTTTTACTCAAATACAGAACTTCCCACTTCCGGTGGCATACCCGCACTCTCACATCAATCATAACCACATTAGACAATGATGGGTGCCTGTAAACTCACTTACAGTAAGTGGAAGGGGCGAATAGCACTTTCCACCAAGTGGTTTATGCTATCCCCAGTGTTGCGTATCCAACAGTTCAAAAAGATGTGGTCGGCTGGCGTCATGCCTCTCAGACTAAGTATTTTTTGTCCTCCATTTTTAGTAGTTATTATTGTGATGGGAGAGGTCCATAAAGAGGGATGGGCGGGAATTGCCTATGATAAAAGTAAATGCGAAAACGGGGGGAACTTTCTCTCCAGAAATAAATAGATGCTGAAAAAACCCCTCTCAGAAATGTTGAATACAGAATTGGCTGAAGAGGTGTGGGTGAGTGATGTATCATTTACAGTAATCAATGTCTAATCAACAGAGATGAAGAACAGATGTATAAAATCAATAGGAAGGTAAGTGGGAGTGTGGTAAAGTCCGGAATAGAGCTTGGGAATCTGGAGTGCTGGTGGATCTGGGTGTGACACAATTAGCCTCATGAAATCATAGATTGTTTATAGATGCATTTACACAAGATTTCTTTTTACAGTAGTTTTGAAAAAAGAAAAAAGAACTACTAATGTTCCTGGGTGTCTGTAAATGTACATGTGAGAAGACTAAACAATAATGTAAACCTCAAACGACTGACTTCAAATCGGGTCATTTACAGTACATGAATTGGTGCACTTTTATCTTTAGAATGTACTGTCAGGTTTAAATTGTGCACTAGTTTACTTTTACAGCATTTAGCAAACAACCTTCTCCGGAGCATCCTAGAGAAGTGCTTTGTAGTCTCTATTAAAAACACATTCTCATTCAAGTTCACTAGAATAGAGACTAATTTAAAGTTTACCATTAAGGAAATTTCTGAAACCCAGTTGTTTTGTATTATTGCCTTCAATTAAAGAATGTGAAAGACTAAAGAAAACGATCCAACACAAACCCATAAACAATAATGAATAAAACTCTTTGGCAATGGAATTATGCCAAAAGAAATGGTAATGTATAAACAGAGGATGGGCTGGTCTGTCTGCACAAAACCATAAATCATAAACAAATGCTTCAGGTGATGGACGATTTAGCAAGAGATATGAGAATGATTTCGCGAGAGACTGCTTCTTTTTCTTTCTTTCTTTCTTTCTTTCTTTCTTTCTTTTTTTTTTAAAGAGGATGAATGCTGCCTTATAAATCGATTCCATTTGCCACAGCATCTTAACATTTCACATCCGGTATTTGGGATATATTCGGTAGTTGAGACACTTCAAGAGAATTCAAAATAAGCAGGCTACATGTGCAACTTACTTGATGTGCATGAATTCTCCTCGCTTTTCAAGTCATATTCAGTGTTCAGGTGTTCACTGTTACACTGTGAAACAGCTTTTTGTTCTGCCATTTTTCACCAGGTGACTGTGCACTTTTATGGGTGGAAGATCGTCACTGGAAGACGTTGAGAGATCAGAAAGACTTTCACAACCTGAAAATGTCAAAACTATTTGGCAACTTGTGTATGATGATTGTCAAAGAACAAGGCACAACATTGCTGCCATTGTCAGTGTGTCATACGAAATAGTCCAGACAATCCTCACGTTTGATTTGAACATGCACCGAGTTGCTGCCAAGTTTGTTCCCAGGCTGCTGACCCAGGAGCAGAAGGAACACTGGTGAATGCTGTACTGGGATATGCAAAAGAAATGATTTCACTGTGAAGTAATGTATATGTCACAAAGGCTTAAATTAAAAACTAAAAAGAATTATACAGTAATACCCACATCTGTCTGACAAATAATATCAGGCTCACGAGTAAACCCCCAGAATGCTATCGTAAATCACTTAAGAACATTGTTGAAATTTTGAAATGGAAAGCAGTGAGACTGTCCCTCCTGTGTACAGTATGCTCTAATGTGCACGAATTGAACATTATGATGCTGTTTGCTAACCACCATTTTTCCCACATTTATAAAATAAAAAAAAGTGTTTGTACGGTTGTGCCATCTGGCTTGACGAAAAGCACTGTCCTTGATTTTTGTATAGAACCTGATTGAGAGCAGGTATTGATTTCTCTCAGTGTGAGGCAAAAAGCTCCTCACTCTAACACTACCTATGAATAGTATCAAGCAATTTCAGGTCATTCTGCTTTTATTTATCTAACTACAGCAATATGTTGCATTACAGCTGTATAAAATAAAAAGTTACATAATTAGACATAACCATGTATTTATTTACTGAACATGCTAAATGACTACATCAAGCAGTCTGCATCTTTAAATAGATTTTTTTTTAATGTTAAACTATATGAATTTGAATAATTGTTTGGGTTCATCTGAGAAAATCCAGGAATTTAAGGATAAAAGCGAGTTGTCTTATTTAAAAAGAAAAAAACATGAGGAAATGGATCCATAGATAAAAAAAAAGAGAGAAGGGTTTTTCTATTCACTTGACATTAAAATATGATTTAGCAGTGATGTTGAATTCTCAAATCTAAAGCAATTTGTCATATTTATGTTGATTTAACATCCTCTGGAGATTTCTTATTGTCATCCGAGAGAGTTTTTTTTTTTCTTTTCTTGCCACTATTACCCTCAGTTTGCTCACCAGGAACAAACTCATAGTTAGAGTCTTATTCTATTTTATTACATTCCTTTTCCTATTTTTTATTCTGTAAATCTTTTTGACAATAACCACTATTAAAATGTTATACAAATGAAATAACATTTAATTGAACTGAATAGAAACAGTACCATACAAAAGTCTTAGGCACCCTGTGTTTTTGTTTCGTACAAATCTTGTTATACAGGGTGTCCCAAAAATGTTGACATTATTACATAGTCTAACAACATACTAATAATTTCACATTTTAACAAGATGTGTAAAATCTAAAGTTTAATGTTTTCCTTTTTTTTATTTTTTGTATTCTAGCAAAAAAAAAAAAAAAAAAATCATAAAAAAGCAGCATATTATATAAAAGACCACTTTTCACACTAGAAAAAGAGGAAAAAAACGTAAAAAAAAAAAAAACTTCTGCATTTTACAGTACAAGCATGAAAAATTATGCAGATACAACAATGCCCTCAGAAGGACTATTGCTGGTTCTGCAGGATAATCAGTAAAAACTAAGCAGTTAATTTCCTCATAAAAGCTGCACAAATTGTACCTGTGACTGTATTTTAAGCAAAATGTTGTCACATCAATTATTGACTTTTTTTCATAATTATTTTACATTGATACATTAATTATGCTCTACCAGGTTCTACTATTATAACTATTTTATTCAGTTAAAGTTTATTTGTTTATCACTATGTTATCAGCAACTCATTAGAATTTTTTGCAACTGGTACAGTATCTAATCATCTAAAGCAACATTTTTATTATTATTATTTATTTTATTTTTTTTGCTGTCTGGAAACTTTTAAATTTCAGACCCTTTCAGTACACTAACATTTATGACATTTGGCAGACACCCTTATCCAGAGCGACTTACATTTTTATCTCATTATACATCTGAGCAGTCAAGGGCTGGGACCTTAAAGAGCATAGTTCAATGCCTTAACCAATGTGTTACAAATACAACAGGAATATTGTTTCAAGGCATACAATAATATTTCAGCTATTTATTACAGCTGTTTTTTTTTTTATTACTGAACTTCCACAGACCCATTTTAATCACACTTCTTATTAGATTCCTGTTGATGTTACTTAAAGGCTTGATAACTTTGATAATGAGTTTGATAGGCTGTGATTTCATGGATCTACTCAAAATAAATAGGTTTAGATTTAGTTAATTGCTGTTCACTCTTATGGTCTCTGTAATGGTACAACATGGTACAACAAGATCAAATCCTGATGCCTCGATTCTGTTTGGTCAGGAGAATGGTCATGCTTTCTAGATGTGAGGGATGGTGCTATGATCTCCCTTTTCAATCAAAGCATGGCTAACCAATTGATGTCCTTTAAGCAGCAGTTTAAAAGATGTGGCGACTGACTGCGTGTGTCCGAGAAATCATGTGCTAGCGTTCAACCATCCTGGTGGGTGAGAATTGGCAAATTTGTCTCGGAAAGAAAAAAAAAATAGCTGGAAAATAAGATGAAAGCTTTTTATCGGAATCTCTGGAAAATTGTGCCATCATGCTCAGCATTACCGAGAACCAAGAAACTGTGAAGCGTGAGTACCTGTTAGAAATCTAAACTAGCTGAAATTGACTGCTGTAAACTACAAAAGTGCACCTATTTTCCACAATGTGCTCTCAAGACCTCAGATCAATGTTGGATTACATCCTGCATGCTTGGCTAACCCTCGTGAATGCCGAGGTGAAAGATGACAGCGTATGTTTTTCTTCTTCTTGAAGAAAAGTGTTTAAAGCATGCTGGAATGGTGTGTCGTTTATAGAAGATGTGGAACCAGTTTCAAGAAGCCCTGGAAGAGAGATGTGTGGACCTTGAGTTCATGGGTTTATGCGTCAGAGGTAGATCCACTGTACTGTATGGAACTGCAGATATCCAGCCACAGAGAAGGAACAAGAAGGAACAGATTATGTTTATTATTCTATTCATGCATCCATGATAATGTCCTCACAAAGTCGATAGAGCATGTAGCTCTGTCTGCTTCTTTTTGTTGTTCTTGGGATCAGGTCAAAAACGAACATATTAATCATTTCGCGAGCTGCGCAAAAGAAAATGAAGGAACATACCACCCCATTTCTAACACTGTCAAATCATGAAGTGATTTAAAGCAGATTTCCCCCCCCCAAACAAATCAAGCTCACAATATAACAATGGCCCATTTTATGCTCTCCTGTGCCTCACACTTGGCTTTTGGGTTGGCTGGTGAATATGGCAGATAAACAATGCTGAAGTAACAATGATGTTTTGTTATGCTTTGGTAATATCACTATATTGTATGATGCAATGTACAGAAGAAGTGCATTAAGGCTTTAAAGGAACAATATCCCTGCAGGATTTGCTCATGCATGCTCAGGATATGTCCAAAAACCGATGCAGAAATAAAAGCATGAACGCTGAAAGAGTATATATCAAATGTCAAATCTGTAATAAACCTCATACTTCACAAAACAAAGACCCCTT
Source organism: Clarias magur (assembly GCA_013621035.1). NCBI lineage: Eukaryota > Metazoa > Chordata > Actinopteri > Siluriformes > Clariidae > Clarias > Clarias magur. Next base: position 1,755,430 of record QNUK01000068.1, read on the forward strand.
TCAACCCCGTGCTGCAAATCATGGCAAATAACATTAGATACCAACAACGTAATAGTATTTTCGAAGGCTTAGCATTTTCTTTTTCCTTGTGGGCCACATTTTTGGGTCTATTCATAAAACAATTTCACAGAAAATGGATGGATAATCATAATCCCATAAGGTCCCAGGTTTCTAATTTATTTTTTCACCCAAAAGGTCACTTTATCCACAAGTGACATGCATACACAATACAAATCCTATGTTACCACTTTTTAAAATATAATCCCTTAAATGAATATAACATAATCCATTTAGTTAATGATGACTTATAAGATGACCACGTGAGAAGAGTGAAATAAAATCTTCCAGGTTGTGACCTGGTTTGAGTAAATAAGAAACTGATAATCTCTTGAGATTATGTTACACAAGAGACTCTAGAACTTGGTCTTTCCAAATTGCCTGTAGTTTGTCAGTGAGCATGTGAGTGTGTGTGCCTTGTGATGGATTAGCACATTGTATAGAGTGTACCCAGCCTTGTGCCGTAAGTCTTCCAGGATAGGCTCCAGACCCCCGAAGAGTGACTGTCAGATATAAGTCATGGAATGCAACCAGGAAGAATATACAAAAGTCAGACAAGGCGTAGCTTACTTGAATATGTATCATACAAATACCATCTAGCACCCTCAAGGATTCAACAACAAAAGGGGAAAATAAGTTAAAGGTAAGAAATGTTATTCTGTGGACCGTTCATGGGTCCTTTAAAAGGTTAAGCATCCAGAGAAACAGTTGTAAGTCCCTAAAAGGTACAATCCGTCATCATGAAATATATATTAAAAAAGGGAAAACAAGATCCAATGTCTTACTGAAAAGCCTGATCATGTGATTCCTTTAGATCTCGCCTTAGAAAATAAACATGGGTAGGTCAAAAGGAAAGCCTTTAGACTATAGCACTGCATTTCCCCCGTCCTAATTCTGCACTCATCTATTGCACACCTCAGGTTATGCCAGACTATACGGTCTGAGAATAGAAAATATTGCTGTATGACCCAGCTGTGTATTACACTTCTTCATACATTTCGAAATCATGCAGCTTTTGGCCCAGCCATACTGTACATACAGTATTCTCACAGGGACCTTGTGTAAACGTCTTAACACCGCACTGCCAAATTTTATTCTCCCTCATCTTGATAAATGCTCGAAACTATGAACACACTGTATGCGCAGGTGCGTCTCCAGCAGTGCTGATTCAGAGCGGCTGTGGGAAGAAATCAAAGGGGTCAAAACATCATTCATCACTCGAATGAATTCTTTTGCTATATGAGAGAATGAGTCTTTTACAATACTGTATATTATAAAGGAGCAAAATTGGGACTTTTGATGCAAAATAACAAAATATATTTATGACAAGTAAAAACGTCCTTCATTTCTCTATATAATCCCCGGCCACAGTAGCACGCTAATCCAAGTGTTTCCCTGTAGTGCTTGGATACAATCAAGGGAGAAAGTTTTCTCAGTATGCCGGGTGCCTTTCTTCATGTTTGAAACACTGGCCCCCCAGGAACTCCTTCAATGGCCCAAACATGTGGAAATGGCTTGCCACAAGGCCAGGACTATACGAGGGATGTAGAAATAACTTCCTGCCAAGTTCCTGTAATATGCAAGTGATATTCGTCAATGATTGTGTGTACAATTTTTCACAAATACATTTGTCCCTTTCACAAGTTTTCTATTGATTTTTAAGGATTAGGAATTCGACTTACTGAACTCAAAATAACTAAAAATATACAGCCAATAATAGCTGAACCCCTGGCAACAAAAGGTTTATGACAGTTTATGTAGCTATGACAGGATAATATCTACATAATCAAAGGATTTTATGTAGATATTCGCTGATATGGACATCAGTGATGTTAACATAAAGTCAGCTATGTTATTTGTCATTAGAAAAATAACATTCTAAAAATGGCAAAACACTAAAGGGCACACTTAATACCACCTCAGCAACAATTGAATGCATGTGAGGGTGTTTATTTCTGCTTCTTCTGCTCCTGTTTTGCTGTGGTGCCACAGGTCTGACTAATCTACATATAAAGTATAAACCTTCTGTTGGTCTACTGTTTTTCCACCGGTTCTGCTCTACCTCTACGCCTCGACCACAGTCCTTGATCATTCTGTGCATGTGTATCCAATTTCTTCTCAGCTGTACCTTATTTTGTTTCTATTCAGGTCAGTCTGTGTGTGTGTTTGTGAATATATACACATACATATATATATATATATATATATATACACACACACACACACACACACACACACACACACAGTATACTGTATATATGCTCCTTTGTTTAACAGCTGCATGCATCCACTAGTTTCCATTTGCAGTTTTTTGGCTCTCATTTTCAGTTCAGCCCATGTACCCTGACCAGTTTCAGAGGAATGTTTTTTGGGTGTTAAGCCGCACAGTGACCTTCGGATCATCATCATGATATATATAACTACAGTGGAACCTCGGATTGCGAGTAACGTGGTTTACGAGTGTTCCGCAAACCGAACAAAGATTTGTAATACATTTTTAATCGGAAACCGAGCAAGTATTAGTTTACGAGCGCCGAGTATCATGTATCACGCATGCGACTCTTATTTTGACACCAAGCGTCATTCTCTCAACTTTTTCTCACTTTTTATTAGTATACTGTTGATGCAGAATCCTGTGTGGTTGGAAATTAGGTTGCTGCTGAGGTTGTTACATAAACAGCCAATTTTTTTATTGTATCTTTAGGCACTGTATATTGACATGTAGACATGTAGTCATGTAGATGTTGGTATAATACATGTATAATAACTGTATAATAGTTAATCAACATAATTTACTTTCATTTTATATGAAGAAATGAGGTGTAGCTCAAGACCTTTGATCAGTACCATACGCAACAGTAGAACCTGGGTCTCAGGACACTGAGTCAGTATTCTATAATTAGTTAAGTTCCAATTCAATATTATAATTTGTTAAGCAATGATAAGTTGTTGTTGTCTTTTGGCTGCCCCAGTTCAGTCAAAGGGTCGACACAACAACTTGATACAGGCTTTATGCTGGATGTTCTCCCTAATGCAACCCTCCCATTTTTATCTGGGATTGGGACCAGCACAGCATCCAGTGGTTGGGGTTTGGGCATTGGCTGGAAATCGAACCGAGGCCTTCAGCATGGTTGGTGAGAAACTGACCACTGAGCCACCATTTTTTTTAAAGTAATGTTTACTGATTAACCATTATCACAAAAGAGGGAGTTATATTATTAATCAACAGATTATGGTTTATTTCTGTATGTAACCTGTTACTTTGATCTGCCAACACATACTGTATCACATATGGTATGGCGACCAATGGTTAGTGACCAACAGTTAATGTAATTAGTCTAAGAGTGAAAGTAGTTTTAAATTTTTACCAGTACTGTGTAGCCGAAAGATGAGAAGACTAAAACATGGAGGGGATTGACAGTCCTATAAATCTCCTGTAAAAAGTATTTTATATTATTTCCACCGATTCCACTTTAGAATATCAGTAGTGGCCTTGATTAGGGGTCAGGGAGGGATTTGGGATTCAGGCTCAAGTAAGAACCTAGTTAGCTTTGTAGCTTACCAAGGGACTAAATTACCAACAGGGAGTGATTTCAGAATGAAGTACAAGCAATTATTAATTAGATAAAGTGTTGTTTAAGGTGACCTGATGTCATAAGATGTGTTTTCTTGCCAAAAGTTCTTCTATGACTGGGTTTGAATGTGGGTTTTGGCAGGCGGTTGCTCTCTCCTTAGCAATACATTCCATACTGACCTGCTTTCACTCATGTTGCCCAGTAACAGTTTTAGAACACCTATGTCAATGAGGGGCACTTATTACTATTTGTTATATAAAATGACTTATACAATGACATTTACATGAATGAAGGAATAAACAATAACCTCACATCTAACTTTAAATGTAATCCTTCATTTAGCATCAAAAGAACCTATTTAAGAAATACCACAGTTGTTAAACTTTGGGGATATAACAAAATCTCTGTTCATTTAAATGCACAGTTGAATAATCTATTCAAAAGTGTTTTTTTTTTCTCTCTCTCTCATTTTAAACTTGCCGCATCCTCAAAATAAATGCACGAATATGCATCTCATCTTATGAGATATATGTGGTCATATGGTTGAAGAAACAGAACAGATGTGAGAGCAAATGTGTCATCCATCTGTATGTCATGTATCATCATCTTATGACAAACAAATTTCTCCGCTTCCACCCTCAAATTAGTGCTTGCGGCTTTGGTTAAGAAATCCTCAGCGCCAGCATGGAGACTACTGAGACCATCAGACCATCACATAACTCTAATGTCCTTATTACACTTTCAGGAAATGCTGATTTTATTCTGCATCAATGAAACTGCAGATAAAAAGAAAGCAAATGCACTGAATATGATCGGCTAACAAAGATGTTACACATCTGACTTATATTAAATATCATATACAGGATTTCATAGAAAGCATTTTGTCTGATTTGTTGAACGATATCTGTGTAAGTTCTTGTGAAATTTAGTTCTCACTCTATCCACATTCTTGCTGTAAAAAATAAAATCTAAGAATAGAACAATAATCACTGTAGCTTCACACTTACAGAATGTGGGGGAAAAAAGATGCACAAAAGTTGTTAAAATTTCATTCCAACACCTCTAACATTGATTACAGTGGGCAATGTGGTGACCAGTTCATGTGTGAACTTTTTTTTTGTGAACCAGTTTCAGTCCTGAAATATTCAGTTCTGAAATATTAAATGAATAGTGGGAAGGGTAAAAAAAAAGCATTTTAGACTGATCATTCCGTACCTTCAGGTCGTCAGTTGACTTGATTTTTTTGCGGCATATTGTAATGTTGGAGAGCCTAGATCTGATGAACTGAAGTAACCCCAGATCATAACACTGCCTCTAGAGGTTTACTGTATACAGTGGCCACTATACGTGCACAATGTAACTTCACCAAGCACTTTTTTATGACTAGATTTCTTCCAGAATGTTGACATTTTACCATTATGCTTCCAGGTATTAGTCGTGCAATGATGTGGTCCCTAACCCAATTTCAGAAATTTGAAAGATTTTATTTGCTTGATGCTGGCCCATAATTGGACCCTTCTGAATTTATAACTTTTTTGTTAGGCAGTTTAAGCCGTGATGCATTGTGGGGACTGGAGTTCAGAGTGAATGCCAGCTACCACCATGTCAACTCGATGCTTCTGTAATTAGTCTATAAATTCATTATGCTCAGTATTGTGTAGGTTCCCATTGTGCCACCTGGGCATGACTTGTCAAGATACATGGGGTGCAGGGTATTTGTCTGGCACCAGGTCGGTGGCAGCGAATCCTTTGGGTGCTGTGAGTCTGTAGCCTTGGGTTCTTTACCTGCTGGGCCCGGCGTCTGGTTCCTATTTTCTATTTTGGCCAGCTAGATTTTTTTAGGCCCTTTGTGCAGCATTGGCTATTCTTTGGGAGTGGACTGGATGGGTTGGCCATGGACATGGGTGAGCCTTGACTTCCCATGATTCTGTCACCAGTTTACTGGTACAGAGCAAAATCCTTAGTCTTGAATGAACACCCAGAGTGTTGATTTAACACTGTCAGAGTACATTCGTGACCATTAGGTCATATGTAAACACTTGGGGTGTTAAATCAACACTGGGAATTTTGCAGTGTATATAATTGATAATTACAAAAGTTATTGTGCTACAGTTATGTGTTGTTAATGTTATGGCTGAATGGTGTACTGTATCTTGTGTACTTTGTTGTTTTTAAACAATACTAATATAATTAGGCTAATGTAGGCACTCGTGCATCATGGGTTTCCTCTTGGTGCTTCGGTTTCCTCCCAAAAGCCAAAGACATGCTGATTAGACTAATTGGTGTTCCCAAATTGTCTATTGTTTGTGAATTTAAGTGTGAGTGAGAGTGTGTTTATGTAACCTTCCAGGGTGTACCCCACCTCAAGCCCTTAAGTCTTCTGGGATATGCTCCAAACCCGCCATGACCCTATATACAGGATATTTCTTGGTTACCTTACAAAAACCTACAATTTTAACTGGGTTGCATAGGCTCTTTAAATCCACTCTAAACAGTCAGCAATGGTTCATGCCTGGAGATGAAAAGGGAAATAAATTGCCTTCATTGGTGGATAAATGGATCTATTATCATACTGTATGCTTCCTGTATACTATCTGAATATGGGGCACAGTCTGAAGCAGAGAATTATACGACACAACTGATGAACACGGATGAGACGGTTTCCACTGAAAATAAGCCTTTGGGTTGTTCATGGACAATTATGTGCCCCCGTAGAGATCTGAAGCTCATTTGTACATCTGAGACTCTACATTTATTTACCAGGAAGGTTGTGAACACTTAACAACAGTATGATCACAGCCTTTTTTATTTTTGTGTGGAACTGTTTTCCTTTAAACATGAGGACCTGCTATAATATAATCTCTGTTATTTTATCAAAAGTGGGCCCCAATATGATGTTGTTCTCAGCATCTCCAGTATCATAAAATAAGCTTACTTAACCCCAAAAATGTCCTAAATGTGTTTTCTGATTTAATGTTGAATCTGGCAACATTAGAGGAGTGCTGACTTAAAAATGTGAAAAAGTTCACCCAATCACAATCAAATATATCAAGACTGAATAGAATAAGACCGTGCCAACTAAGTGAAAGTGTCTTTTTTATTATTATTTATTAAAGACAAGTTCATTGTACCTGCTACATTTATGTATTCCAGCATTTCACTAGTTCTTGGATATCATCAAGATAGAAAGTTTTCTCAGGCCTTGGTCGGACTGCCTGCTTCATGTCTGAAACGCTGGTACATGTAAAAATGTCTTGGAGCAAGGTCAGGACTGTCCAGGGGATGTCCCAGCTGAGTTTCTATAATGTGCAAGTCTTGTTCGTGAATGATTGTGGGTACAGTTCCCCAAAACAGATGCGTCTATTCCATAAGTTGGCGTCAAGTTTCAAATTTCAGTTGCTTCACTTGCTGAATATTGACGAGACTGCAGTGGGCTCTGAGGGACCTCGACCGAGCTCGTCATTCACGGACATACGGCCTACTTTTAAACCTGTTCAGTATTGTGCGTGAAGTCTTCTGTAAATGTCAGTGAGTTTTAAGCCTTTATCTTGAGAGATTTCAGCAAGTCCCGGTTTGACTTGAACACCCACTGTACTTTACTGTGATGCAGAGCGTTTAAAAGGCTATATTGTGTATGTTATTTAAATAAATGAACTAATGCTCTTGTTCTTCACAAGTTTTCCTCCAAAAATGTGTAGGTTAACACAATCCTGCTTATAATCCTCACTTATTGACATTGACCAGCAAGAACCGCAGTTAGTGGTACCCATGGGGAATTTATATATTTAGCTTTCATTATGTGTGGATCGAAGCTTGAACAGAGAATGGGAATGTACAGCACGTAAATGGTTTATTGGTTTTAAAATAAGTTCCCTCTTCTTTTCTTTTTTTGTAACATTAAATATCTGTATATTACATATTTGTAACTGGTTGGTAACCTCAACAGAATGGCCTTTATTAAGTGAAATGTGTTTCCAAATGCACTTTTGACCTTATAGCACACAGTTGAACCGAGATTTATTCGTGGCTGCACTACGCAAGTGGTATCATCCAAATAAGTATGAATTCCCTTGTGAGTCTGGTTTCTTCATGCCATCTCAGGGAGTTATGCCACGGTTGCCTGCAGCTTGCTCATTAGAGACAAACTGACTTTTTACATTTATATACTGAAAGTACAGTAAAGCTCTGCTTTTAAATGCATGCACACTAACACCGTATTACAGTATAGGTAGTAATTTGGGCACTAAGATGCACCTCACGGGAATATTTCTGAAAGATAATGAAACAAAGAATTAGTATTACGGCACTAAGAGATGCAGGAAGATGTTGTGTCTGGGACCATGCAGAAATCCAAATAAAGGTTACAATTTTGATGTTTTGAGGTCGTGTCTGCAATGTTGCCTCTGTGTCGTTCATTCCACGTGATCTCAGTGTGTTTTATTTTTTCAAAAACATCACGGTCCCGGAGGCACGGTGGTGTAGTGGTTAGCACTGTCGCCTCGCGCCTCCAGCGTCCGGGTTCGATTCTCGGCTAGTCTCGATTCCCGTCTCTGTGTGCATGAAGTTTGCACATTCTCCCCGTGCTTGGTGGGTGTCCTCTGGGTACTCCCACAGTTCAAAGACCTGCTAAAAATCTAATTGGCGTTCCCAAATTGCCCGGAGTATGTGTGTGCCCTGTGATGGATTGGCACCCTGTCCAGCATGTACCCCGCCTTGTGCCCTAAGCTTCTTCGGATAGGTTCCAGTCCCCCCTCAACCCTCAATACAGGATAAAGCAGTATAGATGATGATTGAGAGTCATTGTCCTGTCAGTGGATGTCATATTGCAACAGTGTTACAACTTTATAACAATAGTTATCAAGTGTTAGGCTTCATGCTGGGTTAGGACTTTTGTTTCCAACTTAAACAACTGAACAAACATCAAATATAAAAAATAAAAAAAAAAACTCAACAGAGGCTGAAGCTTGTTTTAATACTTGCACATGGAGACTGTTTCTCATAGGAAAGACTGAATTACTATAAAACAACAAATATGAAATAGTCAGAAACAATGACTGGTGGGATTTGATGTACAGTAATTCAACATCCCATAAGCATTCAGTAGAAAGATGACTCTGAGCATGTTTAACAGCAGCATGACTTCCCTAATTTAAGGTCCCCAAGAGGAAGTCTCATGACATTTTAAACCACCAAAATTGACACGCATAAAATAAAGTTATCTCAAATGTCTCACATAGACGTCACCTGGAAGATGTCAGTAATAGCTGAGAGCTTTTCCAGCAGGTGGTCCTATAATTGGTTTCATACCCAGCTTGTCCATGTTGATTAGAGACTGTCGGCACGCGGTTCTGCAGCATCTAAATGCATATTCTGGACTGTGCTGGAGAACAAAAAAGCCCATCACTGTCAGCATACCACAAATATGATTCATCAACACAGCTTGCTTCAGCAGCTAAAGTCACTTTTTAAGCAGAACTGGGTTCCTTAGCTTGCGTTTTGGCAGGGCATGATCTATCTGTAATGATGCTGAATTGTAGGTTTTCACATTATGATGGTAAGATGATGAGGGGGAAAGAAAGATAATTACTCCAGGGGCTAAATGAACTGGCAGATATCTGCTAATTACAGAGAATTGACCGAGCTTCATAATGCTTAACTGAGGTCTCTATAGAAGACAGACTCCAATGGTGTGGATGTTTTTTTCTTCTACTAATTCTACTAATGTATTATTTTCAATAATATTAGTAATTCTAGTAAGCTACTTATAGTAATTCTAATGGTGCTTATGTTTTATTTAAATTCACATGATGTGATTAATGAAAATTATGAAAAGCACTAATTATGGCTAAAGAAATGAACTCCCTGATGTGCTTTCATTCCAAGAAAGCTGTCACAAACCTAGTTCATGCTTTAAAATAATAATAATCTTTTTAAAAAATCATCTTTTTCTGTTGACAGTTATGTTTAACCAAGCAACCAGAAATTAACAGCCAACAGTGTAATGGGTTACAAACGGTTCAGAGCTCATTCACAATTTGGCCTTTGGTAGTGACTATGAAAATTAAGCATGCAAGCAAATAAATAATTAAATAGAGAAACAAAACACAATGGGTGTTCAAGTCAAACTGGGACTTTTATTCCCTTTATTTCTTTATATAAATCACCTGCTACACTAATGCACTTGTCCACTTGTTCACTAATGCTTAAATACCCGCGAGATGGAAAGTCTTCTCAGTATGCCAGAGGCATCATGGACTGCCTGCTTCATGCCCGATACCCTGGCCTCCCAGAAACACCGTTAATTGTCCAAACATGTGAAAATGGCTCGGAGTGAGTGAGGTCAGGACTGTAGAGTGGGTGTGGCAATATCTATGAATGATGGTGTGTACAGTTCCCACAGACAGATACATCTGCTCTGCAAGCTGGCGACAGGTTATCTACTGATTTTCGAGGTTATAACTGCGGTTGGCTCCAGGCCACCTCGGCCGGAAGAGTCATTTATGGTCGTGCTGTCTTCCTTAAATCATTCACACTATTCAAATGTTTTACTGTAGCTAAGGGTCTTATCACTGTACACTGCTTAAAGTCTCGGTAAATTTCAGTTTTATGATGATTTAATTCTATTTAATTTCAATCCCCCTTAAACACTTTGTATCTAGTATAAATGTAGTATCTTGTTGTTCTTGTGTACCACTTTTTTTTTTTTTTTTTTTTTTTTAATGGTGTCTTAAAACACTTTCTGCAACTCTCAACAGTGGGAACAGCCAATATGTAATTAAAAAATTATAAAAAAAAATGTATACAGTTAAAATATTATTATTAATTACAAATATGTCTCTTAATATACTGTAGAGTTATACAGTAATAGGAGTTCATATTGAATGTGTAATTTCAATGCTTGATATTTTGTCCTATTATCAGTCTTTTTTTTATTTTAAAATCTACGTTTTATAATATGCTACTTTATACTTAATGGCCAAATTTGCTCCTTCAGTCTGCATTTTCTATCCCTGATTTATTTATTTATTTATTTATTTTCAGGCACATGCTTGTGTTTAATTAATTACTCTGAATAGGGTCTTATGGTCTTAATACATAAAGAGATATAAAAACTAAACCGTAACAATGTGTTTCAATATCAGATAGAAGATGGACTGTGACAGAGGACTTCAGAATTCTCATTCTGATATAAATATTTTTCACAAAGTGCATACGTGGCTTCTAAGCATTTGAAACGAACGTTTTTCGAGCCGGAAAAGCTGCGCTCTGATTCATTACACCCTTCGAGTGATGACGGAGCTAATGCGTCTTTCACTATATAAATTATATATTTAAATAGTTTGTGATGGGATTTCTGTAATTAATCTGAAGGTTCCACTTGGACAGACAAACATTTAGAAAAATACTCTCCTGTAACACGCTAATATTCCATCAGTCTTGTTAGTAATTCAGAGGAGCAAAAAGAATACCAAACTCCTACATTAGTATTCAGGAAGCATGCAGAGCTGACTTCACATTAACTGTGAGTCAAATACATAACTCCTGTTCTCTGGGTACATTACATGTTCTCCAACAGTGTAGCATTTGTATCAATTTGTTTGACAAGACCACCAGTATATTTGCCTTTGCATTGAAATTCTGTCACCTGAATTGGCTTATTTCGAATGCTGGGAAACAAAATGGACTATAAAAATAAAGTTTGGCCATATGATGAATGTTTCGTCTCACAATGAGTTTAAATAATGCATACACACAAATACACACACACACACACACACACACACATATATATATATATATATATATATATATATATATATATATATATATATGTATGTGTGTGTGTATGTGTGTGTGTGTATATATATATATATATAGTGCAGCACTGTGGCCTTGTTTCGAAGAGATCTGTATCACATTAGGGAAAAATAAATAAAAATCTGTCACGTCAGGCTGGTAATACAACAGACAATACTATGCTATAAAAACAAGCATTTTTGAAGATTACCTCAATATGACCTTTTTGTCAAAATTGTTTTGCATTATTTGAGGGCCATGATTGTTCCTATTAGCCAGGAAGGTTTGTGTTTGCTTTCAACTTACCACTGTCTAGGACGTAAGCTCTAATAGGTCTATTGATTAAATCCAGTAGCTCCACAGCAAAATCCTTAGTCTTGAATGAACACCCAGAGTGTTGATTTAACACTGTCAGAGTACATTCGTGACCATTAGGTCATATGTAAACACTTGGGGTGTTAAATCAACACTGGGAATTTTGCAGTGTAACAATGTTCAGTGTACGTAGTAGTCGATAACTCTTGTCTATTGACGAAGTCCTTAGCAACCACCATAGTGCAAGGGTGCATCAAAAGTCATGCATTATCATACAATGTTGTCCATACTGTACAAATCATATTTAAAATATTTACAGTATCCGAGAATGGGTAAAAAATGATCCACACTTCGGTTACAATAAAACGTCTGTTCATTTGTAACTGCGGTGCGAGCAAAAATGGATGCCCCACTTGTGATTCACATGAAAGACCAGCACCGTGCAGTGATTCGTTTGTGGTGTTCCTGGCGCTGTTATTTATCAAGGATGCAATGAATTCATCACTACGAGCCTGAGAGTAAACAGCAGAACATGTAACAAAAACATTCTCAATTGGCTACTAAGAACAAGTTTAAAAGGTCAGCTGGAATATTGATGCTTACAGTTCTCTGGGATGCTCAAGGGACAGTATCAGGAAAAAGGTTTAACAATCAACAGTGCTCATTACAGTGGAGATGCTTGTTGAACATCTGAAGCCAAAACTTCGGATTTAAACACAGAGGACTGCTATCCAGGGGTGTTGTGATCCTGCATGACGATGCACGCCCCAACTCTTCTACCCACACTGTAGACTGTCTGCTAAACCTTCCTTTTGTGGTGCTAAAGCATCCTCTCTGTAGTCCTGATCTTGCTCCATCAGACTTTCACCTGTTTGCTCTATAAAGCCCTATAAAGAGGAAAATTCACTACTAATGAAGAAGTGTAGACAGCAATGCATCTGTGGCTTGCAGCTCAGCCTAAAACATTTTTTTAATGCAGGAATACGAAAGCATGTTGCAGACGGACAGATGGAAGTGTATTGAAATGCAAGGAGATTATGATGAAAAACGAAATATTAATTAAAACAAATTCTATAGCTAGAGCATGGGAAATATTTTTAATCAAGCTCATAGATATTATTCCCTTACAAATCCTCATCCAGCCTTATTTTTGGAGTTTATTATCCTTTAGCAAGTACAGACAGTAGTTACTGAAGTATACTGAAATTACTGGAAAAAAAAAAAAATCTGACCACAAAAAGCTTAGGGTATGTAAACAGCACGAAATGATAAACAGCACGTTCGTCCATGTGTTTTCACTGAACAGAGGCCACAGACAGGCCACCCTCATGTTTTCTACTGGAGCACAAAACTGAGGTTCACTAGTCAAATTTAAGTGCTAGCAGAAGCACGCCCCATCAGTAAATCACCTTCTCAGGGAGTTTTTTTCTTTTCTTTTTTTTTTTTTTTTTTGTAGTTAATGTTTACAACAGAGGTCAAAACACAGGCAGGAAACAATTTCCATGGACAATCAATAACTTTAAATATGAAAAAAAAAAACAAGCAGGTTTTAAAAATCAGTATAAAAACACAGAAACAGGGTGATCTGGAAAACAATGCTTAGAGTTAAAGCATGATAAGAAGACATCTTTACACAAAAGGATATAACCAGACAAACTAATCAAGAGGTAACATGAAACACGTTGACACAGTCAGATAAGAAACCAGTGACAGGACGAGGCGTAGGCTACAACAAAACCTGTAATAAATCATCAGCATACGATTCATGTCGCTGTAAACCAGGCAAGGCCTGGAAAAAAAAATCGGACAAAACATGGTGTTGGTGCTAAAAAGTGCCTCACCTACGGTAGGTGAAAAAGGTGAAAAATTTTCAGATAAGATTATATAACAGTATTTGTCATAATACTTAATGCTTCTTATCTCTCGATCCATCCTTCGTTTTTTTTGTACAGTAAATATGCATACACATTTATATTTTTATCAGATAAAAGAAAAAAACATATTCACTAACTACAATTTCATGCCCTTATATAGTGTCCATCATTTTTCAAAAAGATAATTAAAAAATCATTGAATTATCTTAATTAATCTTGATTTTGAATTCAAATCTTTCAATTATGTTATTATGTTATTCAATTATCTTAATTAATTTAGATTTTTCATGAAAAGACACAAACTTGAAAAAAGTTTATTATTCCACAATGCTAAATTGTTACAATAAGAATTTGACATGGTTACAGACACTACAGATTTTTTGCATATTAACTTTTACCAATTTTTACAGGTCATACTGTATGCTTCTAGAAGTTTTTTTTTTTTCATTAATTTTGATAGTTTATGCGTAAGGAAATATCATTAATTTGCCATTTAAATGATGGCACATTCTCCAAAATGACTGGAGTTGAAATTTTTAGGGAAGCAAGATTGGTCACTTCCATGTTACATAAACAGAAGTTAGAAGTAGATTCTTCGGCACAAACATTTTCTATATGTATTACGCGAAAAAATCATAAATGCACCACCAATACAGTGCGCTTACTACAAATTTCATGAATTACACGGTTAAAACATAAACCATTAATATTGTCACCTCTGTTATTACTGGATGTGTGTGAATTTGAGTTATGAATATGCATGTTCACGCTCTCACGCCATACCGGATTAAAGCAGCTTTGGTGTTCGGCTCTCAGTTAGGAAGAGAATAGCTGTGTGGTTCGGAAACACAAAACTCTGGCCTTTCACCCTCCGCCATTGTTACCATGACATCATAAATAATACAAGATGAAAGGGTTTTCTCTACATGTTTATTTTTTTCCATAGCAGAAAACATAACCATTAGAAGGACAGTTGCAGTAGCTGAGAGGTCAGTATTTTTATGCACACATTTGTCCTTCGTCAAATGACTCTGGGCTCCTAATACATCCGAAATCCTTTGTTCATCCTTTGTTCATTTGCCGTACATAGTGACATGTTGAGAAATGTAAAGAACTGTGACAGATTAGTGTGCTGTGGGGGAATCCTGCAGTTTGAAGACATTGATGGATGTTCGTGGCCAAGAGCAGATTTAAATTGACATGAGAAATGAGCTAATCTAAGTCTGTGTGTGTGTGTGTGTGCGCGCGTTTGTGTTATGCATCCCCCATTGTCACGGCACTGTCATGATGTGATGACACGCATTAGTAGTGCTTATACACCCCGAGTATGAATGTCCCTCACGGTGCTAAGAATGTGTAGGTGTGGCTGTTGAGAGGCATTAGCTGAAAGGTTGTCTTTTGATTGCCATATACTATAATCTTCATAATTAGCGGGATTTCTGGCCTTTCACTCCAGCCTGTAGGTCCATTCTTTAAATAACATCTATAAAGCTTACTGAGGGTGCAAGGAACATTAATCATTAAACATACATGTATTTGCTAAAATTCGAGCAACAGGCCAAATGTTTGTGAAAAAATATTGAGTAACAATTTAATTCTGGACAAAAAAAATGTGGACAAAAATACGACTGTATGAGTGTTTATTATTGATCAGTTGATTTTTTTAATTTTTATTTTACTCTTGAATAATTGAGTATGTTGACTTTTTTATTACTTTCACTCAAATAGAGTTACTGTAAGATTAATTTAAGACAGTAGAGTTGAATAAGATTTCACTACAGTAAATTTAATTCGCTAAATGTATTTTTTTTTTTTCAGACTGATGCTATCAAACTGCACTAGGGAGGTGAATATGGACATTTTGTGGACTCTTTATTCTGAATATGAATTCATTCATTCATTCATTTTTTGGAATGAATTAATTAATGTATCTATTTAAATGAAATATGTTTCAGTTAGCTTACAGGTATTTTAGTCAGTTAACGTATATGTATATGTGAGATCGACGTGTTTCCTCTTATTGTTCTACAGAGACACCCTGACATTACCGAGGTGAGCTTTGCTAACATTAGGTTTCATGTTGCCACACTGAACAGGAGCTAGCAAGCTAAATTTTCATAGCCGTATCTTAACCCACTTTTGCCCAGCGTCCTGCTAAACCCCAGCACACACAGCAGCCGCATGAGTGCCTAGCTAACAAATGTTCAATAAAAAATATTTTTTTTCATGAGTATTTACTCAATTCACTTTTTGTATTGAGTAAATACCCTGTTAATTTTATACAGCATTCCAAACATGTAGTTACTCCTGAGAATGACAAAATCCCCAAGTTACAAACTCACAAAGGAGCATGTTCCTAAATCGGATTTGTTCTTAAGTCCGACAAATTGAGTCTTATACACTGTGAGACAAATATACATAAATAATATGTAAAGCATATGAATTCAGTTGGCTAAAATCAGAGCAGTACATACATGCACCCTTTCCTCACACTGTTACAGTATCATGTGGCCAAAAACAATAACTGTATGTACGCATTTTTAAACCTGCCTAACGAGTCAGCAGACATCATTTAAATTCAACCTGGGAAGAAGGGACAACACACATGGCTCTTGAACGGACGCCATTTTGTTTCAGAGCTGCTTTTCACTGTATTGGACTGTGAATGGAGGATTTTCCGAAATTAGGATTATTCACCATCAGGACAGCTTTACAGGACATACGATGATTGTGTGCCCAGACTGATTAATTGAAATATATATAATGCAATTACATGAATTAATACAATGAGTGCACCTAAATCTTAGAGTTTAAATGAGAGTTAAAATGTGTCCAGGATTTAATGTACAGCAGTATTTAAAAATAATTTAAAGAAATGATTATATCTAGGTATATTTCATTTTATTATATCTATTTTATATATTTATTTCAAAACATTTCCGATATATTTCAGACATCTATATCCAAAGCTACACAAATTTTTCTCTTTTATACTCCTGCCCAATTAAGGGATAAGGGCCTAGCTTAAGAGCCTAGCATTGCTCAGATTTAAACTCATGACCTTCTGAGCAGTAATCCAACTCCTTTACTACTGAGCTGCTGGATAACAGCCAGAAAAACAGCAATTATTTTGTCTTATATAGTCATGCACCATGTTTGATCAGCAATGAGCATGTAAAATTCAATAAAGTATGAGAAATGCAGTTACAGGTGAAGCACACCTTAAGTCAGGTAGAGAAAAGAAACATGTGAATCAGTACGAAAAACAAGAACTGGACAGGGGAAAGGCGATGATAGTGGTAGTGATCTTTGATAATTTGTTCAATAGGAAAATAATACCTAGAACGTAATCTAGTCATTTAGTCTCTCTTGTTTCAATAAATATATTCTTTTTGCACATCCTTGATCCATGTTGGCGTAAGGAGTAGGAGAATGTTTCTTCAGTTTTTGATCAGTAAAGTCTTTTCGAACAACTCCGTCGCACATGTGTTCACTTTTATCTACTGGATCTCTGGTGGAGGAAGGGGCATTGATTGTCCCAGCATTTCATTCATAGTAAAGCATCTATCCAGTCATACTTGTTGATCTTTTGGCTGATCCCATCAGCGAGTCACCACAGTGGACCATCTAATCTGAACACAACTCGGATGCCCTTCCTGACGCAACCCTGGGAATCGAACCCTTTTGTATGGCAGGTGAGAAACCCCCCACTAAGCCACCAACAATTTTTCTATTTGTTAATTAGTTTATTTTTTTTAGCAATCAATCATTAGGCAGAAGGTGGAATTTATTGGAAAACTCAACTCTGGTCCAGGAGGACACCCCTGCCCTGCCCATTTTTGTGATTTTCTTGCTTAATTGCATACACTTGTATTTGGAAAAGTCTGTTTAATAGCTGATTAGTTAAAATGATGTATGCTGGGAGTTGAGAAAACATTACAATGTACAGGGCAAGGGTCATCTTTGTCCAGGGTTAAGAACCTATAAGGCTAATGTTAATGTTTTTACATTTCCCTTTTCATCTATTGCCAGATATATTTTCTCTCATTATTATCATTTTTTTTGTATTTTTTTGTTTGTTTGTCTTTCTTAGTCTTGGTTTGTTGTTGCCTTATAGAATTTCTTGTGGGCCCCTGAATCTTATATATATATATATATATATATATATATATATATATATATATATATATATATATATATATACACACTGTATATTTTTGGTATGTTCCAAAAAAAACAAAACAAAAAAAAAAAGCATCTGATGTAATAATGGTGTGAAAGCTGAGTTATGTCAACCGGTTTGATCCAGGTGTTGCTTTGCCTCAGGGAAATGTCAGTGATAACTCATACTGTAAAAGAGAGAGATCGGACTTGTAAATTGCTGATTGTTGACAGATGTTGGCTCCTTAACACCACGACTCTTTGCTGCCAGCTGTATTTCTTTGGACTGAGCAAAAAGTACCAAATAAAAACAAAGGTGAAAATGTTGAACACAACCAGAGCACATCCAGAAAGCACAGATGATTTCATCATCAATTGTGTGCCTAAAACCTCCTTCAGTACTTAGACCTTCAGGCATACACATAGCTTGGTTGAATCATGGATGAAACCATGTCACTTAAAACAAGCAACCTAGCAAAGTCTTGTTTGTCCTCAGTCTCTGTCTCAGCAGACTGCGCCTTCTTTTTTCTATTCTATTCTGTTCACTTGTCATCTTCTATCCGCCACTTAGGTTCTGACCAAAATGAAGTAATTGCTTTTTCCCTGCAGGAGTGCGCCCAGCAAAGCCAAGAGCACTAATGAAATCACCCAAAGTGGAGATGGCCTCAGAGCATGTTGCTATAAATATAGTGCTAAGAGGCGCATGGCTGAGATGTTAATTGTCCTCCAGTCACCCAGAAAACCTCATGGTGGCACATTTCACAATTTGCACAGACACTCTGTGAGGAAGCCGAATACAATTACATTAATGAATCAAAATGTAGAGACACAACACCTGTTGCTGCTATGACATCTTCCTAAGGTTAAAAGTAATCATGATGATGATGATGATTGAATAAAAAAAATGTTTACACTAAAAAAAGTATCAATATGTGGAATATATACTGTACAGTATATAGTATATGTCTGTACTGTAGGAATAGATATACAGTATAGTACCAATATACAGTATGTCAACTGCTGAAGTTATCACGGCTTTACTGATGTTCAGCACACTGGCACCAACACGAGGGTTATATTGCTTTTATAGCATAACAGTTCTACAAACACCTTTTATCAACTCGTTTCCTTCCACGAACTAGAGTGGACCAACACTTTTTTTTTCCCCAAGCAAATTATATTTGGTGTAATAAACAGGGTGAAAGTAGTGTTAACTTCTTACCAGTACTATGCAGCCTAAAGGTGAGGAGAATGAAGCATGGAGATGGTGGACAGTCCTGAGACATTTACGAGATTTACTTTATATTTCTATTTATTACATTTTGAACTCCTGGGGTTCAGTGGTTTAATCTCAAATAATGTTAGTAGTGTAAATCTAATGAACTATGTAGGGCTTAGAATCCCCTGTTCCACACAACTAGTAGTGCCCTTGACCTAGTAGAACTAGTAGAGCAGGATTTGGGACTCAGCCTGTTACAACCTAGTTAGCTTTGTAGCGAACGCAACAACACAGACATTTAAGAGGTAATTTGGAACGATTTAGAATTAATTCCATTATTAATTTTCTTGCTGATAGAACTTCCACTACATTGCATTACATTGGTTTTGAATCTGGGTTTTGGTAGGCAGCTGCTCTCCTTTCTTTCCAGTACAACATACTGTACTTTCACCCATGCTGACAACTTAGACTTAATGTAATTAATGACTGCTAGAACACCTGTGATGCCAAGTGTTGACTGTCCCAGTGCTGTTATACTCTTTATCAGAAGTCATGGAATGCATCTCGGCCGATCAGTTTATTTGGGCGAAACAAACTTTTTTAGAATTTACTTTAGCTAGTTCACCAACTGGCATTTTGTTCTGAGAAGAACTTGGGGGAAACACATGGATACTCAATCAAAACATGGATAAAGAGAGGAAAAAGACTACAAAGGAAACCCAGTAAAACCACAAAAAGTAAAAATACAAATATAAAAAAGTAAAAATTTATATATATAATTGAAAATGATCGAATCAGTTAAAAAGTAGGAATTTAGTTAAAATGTCTGCAGAACAAGATTCAATTAGTTAAATTGTATGAGACTGATTTACATACAGTACAAATCTTGCAAATGGAATCTTTTAGAAGCGGAAATGAAGCTGTTCCACGTTCCAGTCGGTAGAGGGCGATAGCAGCAGCAGCTGCTATAGAAAGCAACACTTTCATTAACATTTTTTTTTTTTACTGGAGCAAGCTGGATTGTTACATCTGTAGACATCCTTCATGATTTGTTGGTTTCTGCATATGTAAATATTTTTAGAGTTGTTGATATCGTATTATTCTAATATCAATGCAATGACAACACATTTTTTTGTTTAGTCCACTAGCTAGCTAGCTTGCACATGGCCCTAATAAATATAAGCTAACTTAGCCACTTAGCATTTTTCTCATTGGCCAATATTAGATGTATTACTAATTAAAATATAATTAGTCCAATATATATATACATGTGTGTGTGTTTGTGTGCGTCTAATGGCTTTAAAATATATGAATATCACTGTGGCTGGTATTGATAACTCATTCTCTTTATTTATCCTCCAGGACTGTGAAAATTCAACGGCTTCTATGTCATTCGGGCAGAAGGTGCTGGACCTGGAGATTAACCTACAGATGTTGGTGTGATACTTTAGGGTTTGGAGTTCTGCAAAACCTTCACACATGGGACTCATTTATGCATTTAACCTGCACTACGCTATGGAACTAGTGCACATTTGAAGTGTTTCAGAAAATCCTGGTGGAACAAGAGTACGAAATTGTCACCAAAAGTCCAAGCACTGAAAATTTAGATGCTTCTGTAATTAATTAACAGACATTTCCTTTTTTTTTTAATGCAAGTGGATTGACTTGTTCTGTGTTTTGTTTTGTTCAAGTTAACTTTTAAACTTTAATGCTTGAAAGTTTAGCTATTTCATATTTGCTATGGAATGATCATTCTTTACCAAAATCTCACAATTAAACATGCATAAAAAAGTGTACAGTAAGTGCAAAGACACCACTGAGCCTTATGGCTCTGAATGTTATTGTAATGTAAGCAGTGCTGTTAGCAGGTTTACCTGTTTTATCTGTCTACCTTAAATTCCACATTTTTATTGAGGAACTGCATCTCCAGCACTGGCTAGTATGTTTTGCTACCAATTTTTTTTTTCATCCGGTTTTTGGTGTTATGCCTTGAAGCATGAAATGCATGAAATAAATAAAATGTACAACAAGGTGGTTTTGCAATTTGTATATTGAGATTTGGGAGGAATATGAATATATATATATTATTAACAATTATCTAAATGCATTTAAAGTAAGTTGGGTTTATGATGTGATAATATATAATTCTCTTCATTATGAATTTAAAACAAATTGGATTTATTGGTCTGCTATACAGTACATAAATCTCATTCTTGCTCATTTCATTTACATATAATTTGCAAATAAGAAATCACAAAGATTATTAGTTTGGTTAAACTAGAAATAAGTCATCCAAATGGATGGAAATTTTATATGCAATTAAAATGCATATATATGCATTTAAATGCATCTTAATTGTTAAGCCTAAATATTTTTTGAGTGCATACGGTGACTCCATGCTTTTCGACTGTACCCTTGTTAAGATTAGCTACATTTTATCTTAGTTCAGTCTCTTTACATGAGTATCTTAGAACAATATTTGATGAAAATGAAGTGAGAATTGATGACCAATACAATCTTTTCTCTCTGTGAAGCTTGGGTTGGCCTGATGCATCCTGTTCATGTTTTGTTTTAAATTCTCTCCATGTGCTGTTTTTCTTAGTTTTTTATTTGAGCCTTGAAGCCCTTTTATAGTCATTTGTGGGTTTTCCCAAATGTGTCCACTTGGTCCGAGTTCATTCCTTTGATAAATTTCTCTATTAATATCCTCCTGTGTCGTTGTCATTATTTAAATGCGTACCAAGTCTTACATCGATCTTTGTTTTCTATTTCCATATACGGTATCTCCTAGTTTTGACCTCTGCCTGGAATATTAATAATAATTTATTGATTCACTGAAAGGAAAGACAAACTGATTTTATACGCTTGGGTCCGGCTTAAATTGATCAAGTTATAACATCTCAGTTTCATTCTTAAGTTAATCAGGTATTGAATTAAACTTTTCATTCATTTTTTTCACTGTGCATATGATCATGCTAGGATACACCCTGCATAAACCCTACATCCACTGATTTCCAGAATAACAACAGTTATTTTTTTTAAGCTAAAGGGAATAGATTAAATTAATTTGGTAATAAGCATAGGTCACATTCCAGTTTAAAATCCAGGCCAAGAATACATTCAATATAATTATTTTCTCAGAGTCAAGCACAAACACAGGAAAGGACACACTTAAATGCACTACATGTCCAAAGGTTGCACATGCTAATATTTCTCTGAATAGCCTTCAGCCTTGTTCACAGTGTATATTTGCCATGACATTGTTTCAACAACATTATACAATGTCACTATATTTATTTGCATCCATTGCTGCATACATTTGCAAATGAAAAACCTGATTATACAGTTTATTCAGGTCATCTGCTGAATTCATTTTATTGCTAAATAGCATTGCTTCGTCTAGACCTAACCAACTGAAGCAACCCCAGATCATAACATTGCATCCATACACTTGTGCACTTGCTTCATGCTCCTGCCTTGTTACCCAGATTGCTTTGGGACCACATGATCATACCAAATAACCTTTTCCTGTTGCTCCAAAATCAAATATTTATGCTCAATAACCCAAATCCATGTCAGTAAATAGAGTAGCATCAGTAATATCAAACATGAGATCCAGTATAAAAAAAGAGACGGTACTCACTGCATTAGTTATGGTTAAAAGAATTGCTGGCAGCTGAAACATATTAACCATGCCAGTAATTTAAATGTCAATTTTATTTTTAGTTTATAAATAGGAAATTTTACCATTTTATTTATCGTCATTTAGATTTTTTTTTAACTTTACACAAAAATGCTCTAATTTGTATGACTCTTTATTGGTTGATTATTTATTTAATAAAACTATATATTTTATAATTGATTTATTGTTACATTTACACAATGGCAGCAAGTCACATTATTTTACTGACTTTTCCATTTCATATTAAATACATATAAGCTATACACCATGAGAAAGGAAAAAAGAAAAACACATCACTAAATCAGTATGTCCCATGAATTAAAGGACAAACTGATTTGCTTGATTTCTCGTGCCCATAAATGAATTCAGACAGTTGAATTTAATTAATCATTTAGGAATGATTGCCAGAAAATTACCTTGTAGTCAAACAAAGAAAACCAAACAATATACAGTACAAGTCTTTTTGCTGATGCCCATCTTTGCCATTTTATATTATTTTGTCCTTCTATTTATTTGTGCCTGGACCTTGACCTGTAAAAGTCATTGGTGTTGCCTAGAGTAATTAAACTAACCTAATGCTGCACAATGAAGAGGACACGTTGACCCTGGTGGAACATAATTTTCAAAAGGCCAGGTCCTGGGAATTATGTGACCACTCAGGGTGGCATGTTCATGACTTATGGCTTCTCAGAAGTCAAAAGAAATGACTTTGGTCTCTAAAAAACACCGCCATAAGACATAACCATTGGAGAGAGTCGATTGTTATCTTTAATTAAGGAGAAAAAAGGGAAATTATATGAAGAGAAAATACTGATGTTTGAGTCAAAGACTCAATGTTAGTGTTAAACACAATTACATTTACCTCAGATTGATGTACTAAACTTATATATTGTGTATTATACATTATCATTACACATATTGACCCTCATGGACACCTTTTGCAGCTTTATATTTGTAAAAGTTTCTGCTTTACAGGCTTCCTGTCCCCTAAAGCGGGCAATAATCTCTCTTTAACCTACTGTATTCTCTTTTCGTCTGTGGTGAGTGTAATTTTTTATTGCTTTTAGACCCTGTTTAGAACTCCATGGTTGATACACTAGGTTGAGTTGGATACCCTTATTAACTTTTAAGACTTGCAATCCATCACTCACTGGTCCATGAGTGGTTTGTTGCATGGTACAGTATAGCACTCGCATCTCAGTCATTCTCTGGCATAGGTTTCCTTCAGAACTCTTGTTTATTCACACACTCTGGTATCAGGTGTCATGCTGTTCTCTGAATATGACCCTAAATCGTGGTTGAGTAATCCCTCCGTATTCCACTTACTGTAGGTACTGTGGCGTTCAGTGGGATTGCAGTAGTACAATGCTGTGTACCACAATGTACACAGCATATACGTAGCATACTACATACTATTGTATGTAATATTACAAGTTTCAACATACACTATTGAATTAAATTTGCATCCTTAACTAATTGAATTAAGGGTAAATAGATACAATGGTATCCTACTATATAAATGTTACCATAATTCAATTTAATGATAATTAAAAACATGAATAAAATATTTTCGTCAGCACGTATTTCATAGTACTAAACTGCAACTCATGGTTGAATTATGTAGTATCAATGCATATACTATAATCAAACCATGTGCCATTGTGTACCAGGCAAGACGTACTGTAGTACTGTTCTGTCTGATGTGACATGCTCCCCTAGGTTCCTTCAACAGCTTCCACATCTCTTTCTAGCATGCTTGAGTGTTTTTGTTTTCCACCAGCTATAGTACTGTACATGTTCTCTGTTGTGTTACCTAGTGAGTGTCAGCTCTAAGTGATTAATGAGTCTCCTGGAAGCCAAGCAATAGTGGGACCATGGAATTACTGGGATTTTAATCTGCTGTCCTTGACCAGGGATTTTATATCCTTGAATTTGTGATCTGGCAACTGATCTTTTTTTAAAATTTTGATCCATGTATTAAAAGGTACTCCAAAACTCGCAAACAACAAATAAACAATTAATTATAATATTTTAAAAACCCACCCACCCCCAAACAATGTGAAATAAAACCAAGCACCTTAGACCATGGGAAAAAGATATGATTACAGCAAATTTGCTTTAGTATTAACACAGCTTATCAAATCTTTCTTGCACATGTCACTTCGGAGAGTTTTAAAGTCCTTTTCCTTGACTATACATTGATGATAATCTGATTGGATTCCAGCAAAGTAGTAATGACAATACAGTATGTCATCAGGATGAGTCATAAGTCATGAGCCATTTGCAAAAGCTGAGCTCTGAGCTCCTGAAAAGGCAGTTCAGAATGGACCACACTGGACACATAGTCATGTTGCTGATCTGCCAGTGATCCAGACGCCCCTCCCTTTGGACCTGTCTGCCTCATCCTGGTGGCTGGAGATGTCGTTGCATTGATGCCCCTTGTTGCCCGCTTAGGAGTCGTGTGGTAATGGGAACAGTTCCACTTTACCATGAAGACAGTTCAGGCCTCGACTGATGCACACAGCTGTTCTCTGAGGACTTGTGACTGCAGTCGCTCAATAGCTCAGGACCAAAATTTCCTACATTCTACCTGAATCTCCAGTAATGAAATGGACTCGCATCATAACTTAAAAGGACTGCCAGCATAAACTTCCAGCCATGGGGATGGGTTCCCTGTTGAGTCTGGTTCCTCTCAAGGTTCCTTTCTATTGCCATCTCAGGGCAATTTTCCCTTGCCACCGTCGCCCTCGGCTTGCTCATCAGGGTCTATCTAATCATTTTGATTACACATTTTTCACATTTCAAGCAAAGTTCCATTTCCAGCAAAGTACCTTAAGAGAGCTCTAATCATAATTCTGCTGCAGTACTGAACAATAGGACATAGCAAAATGAGGAACAGAAGGGTGAGGATGGACGGATGGAAGAAAACAGTGATGAAAAGGCAAATTTAAAGGTCAGACGAGATGATTCTCCAACTCATCTGATGAGGTTATATCCATGACATTTCCCCAGTGACATAGGGGAAATGTAGTCGTGAAATTGGTGTGCACCAGAATGGACTAAGAGAAGAAAGAAAATAAAACCAACAAACATGGGACTTCCTGTTTTGAAAGAAAGTTACTTTCTGGCTACTTTAATTAACCATGTTGTCACCTACACAGTCTAGGTGTGCACTTCTCAATGTTATTGGTGTTGCTGCTAATAATGTGATGGCACTGTTTGTGTCTGACCATTGAACACTGAGTTTACGGACCCATTTATTAAAATCGAAGGATATAATTGCTACTGTATACACACAAAAATAAGTCAATTGTGCTCACTGATTAATAAGCACACCGTGGAACAGCAGGTAGCTTTGTCATCTCACAGCTCCAAAATTACACATCCCAGTTCAATTCTGAGCTCTACTGTTTGTGTGAAGTTCTGCATATTCTCTGCATGCCCTCATGGGCCTCCTCTGGGTTCACCAGTCTCCTTCCTCTTCTCCAAAACATACAAATAGCTGGATTGCAGGGAAGTAACCAAATGTGAATTTATTATGTGGATTGAACAGATGTTTGAAATAGATAGAAATAAAGATATGAATAGGAGGTATGTTATTCATTGTGTGTGTTTTTTTAAAGATAACTGAATGGCACATGAAATGTTAGAAGAAACAAGACCAATAATAATAATTATTATTATTGGACTCGTCAAACCAGGACTCGTGATGAAATGTCTCCTGAATGAAAGACAAAACGGCATTTACAGAAGTCGTCAAGCACAGTATAGTGATGAGACTCATAGCCACAGTTAATGGTAAAGAAGGTTTTTGTGTCTGTGAATGAAAATCCCAGCCGTTTCCATGGATTTTGAGCAAGTTGAACGATCCTTAAAAAATAGACGGATCACTTGTCACTCTCTTGCAGAAGAGACACATTTGTCTGTAGGAACAGTATCATTCACATATACCACTTGCACATTACAGTACCTTGGTGGAGAGTTATTGCCGTATTCCCCCGTACAGTCCTGACCTCGCTTATGTACTGGGAAAACTTTGTATTTCGATGTCACCCAAGCACTAGTGAAACCGGTGTAGCAGGGGATTGTATAAAGAAATAAAGGTATTTTTTACTCTCATGACTATGTTCTCTTATTCTGCACAATCAAAAGATAATAATAATAATAATAATAATAATAAATAATAATAATAATAATAATAATACATTCATACACAAATACCTACTTGTGTTATAAGCTCAAGCTTTTTTTATGCAAAAGCAGAATATTGTGATTTATTGAAAATAAATTGACTACAGATTAGCAGATACCCTATAGCACATACTGTATAGGGTATCTTCTTATCAGTAGTCAATTATGCTAAAGAAAACTCAATAATAATAATCTTTGTATCCTACAATATTGTGAACAATGTGATATGAACAAAGTTTTTCACTTTAGTTTTATTATTATTATTATTAATAATAATAATAATAATAATAATAATAATAATAATAATAAAGATACTTGATCTGCTGTTCACCATAAAATTCCTAAATTAAACTGAGAAACATTCCATGAACCAATGTTCCTTGTTCACTACTGTCTGCCACTGCAGTGAAAAGGTTAAGAAAGGGGACAGTTTGAGCCAAAAAATAACAGCACAGAGCAGAAAGTATAGAAAAAGTAAAAATTCAGTGGAGAGCCTGATTGAAATAATTGAATAAAAGAAACTAAAGCAAAACTATTTCAGGGACCTGTTTAACATATATTAGAATCAGTGAAAGAAAGCATATATCTTTCAGTGAAAGAAAGTTATTTCCATGACAAATGTTATGAAAGAAACATTTGGCATTTGATTACACCCCAAAGGGAAATAATTAAAACTACAAAAAAAAAATAGAATTCAGTCAGAGTAGGCAGACTTGTACATAGACATTTGAAAAGCATAAATGTAACAAGATGTGATTTAACCTAAATGTCTAAATGTTTGTTTTATTTATTATATTTGAAATATTTTGTGAGAACCTTTAAAAATAAGGTAATACCACTTTGCTCAAGAACGAAAACAAAATCTAGGCCAGTTATACACTTGGGGGAGAAAAATTGGAGAATTGCTAAAAATAGCATTCTGCCAGCTCCATATATTCTGTAGAAACGAGAAAGGCTGACTTTAGGAGGAAAGGAATCTTGTACAACATGGAGCCAGATGTCAACATAAGATAAGATACACTACAAACCTGGGCAAGAGGGTCAAACTCTGGTTCTGAGTCCACCGTGGAAGTGCCAAAACAAGCGGCTGCTCAAGTGGCCACTTGGAGCTGGCTCCAAAACTGAGTCAATTCCTGCAGATCCTCTGCTGAAATGTCCAACTTTACAACAGAAGAACATGTTTGCAGCCTGGTACTGTTTTGGTCTCCATAGCTTCCCATTCACAACAGCTGTACTGGGTGAATTTTATGTAATTATTACATTTATCTTAATAATTAGGCACCTGCATGATTAGGCATATGGACGGTATTAGTAGCAGCTGCTGTATTGCAAGTGTTAAACCGCTGGCTTTAGTTAGCCAACTAACTGGAATTGTTTAGCTTACAACAAGAAATGTAAGCATTCAATTTAATAAAAGTAACACTGACATATAAATTAATGTCAACCATTTAATTTTAGCTAAGCCAAAGTTAAGCTAACTAGCTTGTGGTAAATGAGGTAATTATTTATAGACTCCCACATTAAATATTACCATGTCCAATATTACCACAGAAATAAGCATGCTTTCAGCCTGGTACAAAAACAAACAAACATGTTTTGGTCATATCTAGATTTCTCATTCACAACAAATTAATTGTTTTGTAGCTTGTCAATTAAAATAATTTTAGAGCATAAAATTATGAATAATTATGGGAATGAATGCTTTGAAAGACACTTGTATTGCAGGTTAGCTAGTTGCTACGCGTCGCTTTAACTAATCAGCTAACTGAAATTTTTGTCATTTAACATATCACAAGAAATGAAGGAGTTGACTTGGAATGATGTGTAGGTAATGGATGATGAAGTTCAAAGTTAAGGTTAAAACAGCAATGCTCCGTTCATTCCGCCCATTTACAGTAAGGATTTACCGGGGTGTCACAGAGTGTGCCGGTGATGGGTGTGTGCCTCAGTCTGTTGTCTTGAGAGGACCCATGTGAGGGAGGCATAGTGGCCAAGACCATGCAGCGCTTTAAGAGGACAGGTTCTTCTCAGAACAGGCCTCGCCATGGTCGGCCAAAGAATCTGAGTGCACCTTCTCAGCATCAGATCCAAAGATTGGCTTTGGAAAACAGACGGATGAGTGCGGCGTCCAGCATTGCTGCAGAGATTGAAGGGATGGGAGGTCAGCCTGTCAGTGCTCAGACCGTACGCCGCACACTGCATCAAATTGCTCTGCATGGTTGTCGTCGTAGAAGGAAGCCTCTTCTAAAGATGATGCACAAGAAAGCTCGCAAACAGTTTGCTGCAGACATGCAAACTAAGGACCAGGATTACTGGAACCATGTCCTGTGGTCTGATGTGACCAAGATAAACCTATTTGGTTCAGATGGTGTCAAGCGTGTGTGGCGGCAACTAGGTGAGGAGTACAAAGCCAAGTGTGTCTTGCATACCGTCAAACATGGTGGTGGGAGTGTCATGATCTGGGGCTATATGAGTGCTGCTGGCATTGGGGAGCTACAGTTCATTGAAGGAAACATGAATTCTAACATGTAATGTGACATACTGAAGCAGAGCATGATCCCCTCCCTCCGGAAACTGGGCTGCAGAGCAGCGTTCCAGCATGATAATGATCCCAAACACACCTCCAAGATGACCACTGGCTTGCTAAAGAGACTGAGGGTAAAGGTGATGGATCAAGCATGTCTCCAGACCTAAACCCCATAGAACACCTCTGGGGCATCCTGAAAAGGAAGGTGGAGGAGCACAAGGTGTCAAATGTCCATCAGCTGCATGATGTTGTGATGGAGGAGTGGAAGAGGATTACAGTGGCAACCTGTGAAGCTCTGCTGAACTCCATGGCCAAGAGAATTCAAGCCGTGCTGGAAAATGATGGTGGCCACACAAAATATTGACATTTCACATTTTGACTTAGGGGTGTACTCACTTTTGTTGCCAGGGGTTCAGCTATTATTGGTTGTATTTTTAGTTATTTTGAGGGGACAATAAATTGACGCTGCTATACAAACTTTATACTGACTACTGAATCAGTAGCAATGCCTAAAAGAGTAAAGATATATGAGTATCCCTGGCAAATTGGTGATAGTCCAATTTGCCTAAAACGTATCATCATTCTTTGATATGCTTCAAAGGAAACGTCATCCTTCAAAGGATAATGATCTGCAAATTATGCCACTCAATACCCCTTGGAGAGATTGGTATTTCACAGCTCAACATCAAACCTATGAAAACACAAACACAATACCAAATAGTGAAATTCTTCCCCCAATAACCCGCTCATCTATGTCTTTATAGAGATATAGCTTTGTATACTGGTGTGCAGTCATGTTGGAACTGGTGACGGGTTGTTTTTCAGGAGTTGGGCTCGGCTGCTTACATTCATTGAAAAGGAACTCTTAATGCCTCCAAGATGTTTTGGAGAATTTAATGCTCGCAACTTTATGGGAACAGTTTGTGGATGCCCCCTGCCATTTTCAACATGACATATCATATCATAACAGCAATCATATCATATTATATTAATATCATACATTTTTTTTCCCCTGACGTGTGCATAATTTTTTTTAAATATATGTACTGTATTAGTATATGCTTCAGCTTTGTCCACATATGGTACTAACTATGTAGCTGTATTTCAGTCAAACTGGGACATTTAATTGTGCAGAATAAAGGAACAGGTATGAGAGCAAAAAACAAACAAACAAACAAACAAACAAACAAAAAAACAGCTTGCTTTGATCTATTTAATGCACAACCTCATACTGCCCACCACACCACTTGCATGTTACAGGAACTCAGCTGGAAGTTTATTCTCACATTTCCCATGATCCCTGAGCTCTCTCCAAGCTATTTCCACATGTTTGGGCCATTAAAGGAGTTCCTGAGGGGCCAGTGTTTCAGAGGTGAAGTAGGCGAAAGTCTTGGTTTGACTTAAACACCCAACATAAAATCATGTTGATTTAGCATAAGCTAGCTGCAGGAGATAATAGAGATTGATGATGGTGGTAATTGCTTCAGTCAAGCTCACTCTGTAGTTTACATTTGTTAAAAGAAATAATAATAATAATAATAATAATAATAATAATAAATAATAATAATAATAATTCTCAAAATGTAGAAAATTTCCCAAGTGGTGTCATTTTAAAAATATGAATATATACCTACATGTAAAAATACCCAATTCGTTTTTTTTTATTTTTTTTATATACAAGTAAATTCATTTTACTCAAGTGTATTGTTACTATAATAATGCTGGTTTTTTTTTTTTTTTTTTTTTACAAGTCATTGTGTTTTGTACTCATTCCACCACTGCCTCTCAGACCACAATATTCACCCCTTAATGCATGCTGATTACAGCGGAAAGCATGCTTTATTCACATAAAATAGCAAACAATTCACACAACAACAGCTTATTTAATTCTCCATTAGGCTTTATAACCTTCTAATATACTGCAGTCTGAGTTTATTCTCCCTTACCAGGCCCCTGTCTTGAACATGGAGAATGATGCCTTAGAAATGGATTGGCTGAGGTTATTAGCTGAAGAGAGGTTTGCTTGCCAATACCACTTCAGTCACTAAACTGGCCTGTTCCAAACCCCTGTGATCTCCTTTCAAGCCACTTAATCTTGTTATGCTATCCTAGTGAATTAAATTGACTGCCTGTCATGCTAACAATATTAAATGCCCTGATATTGACAAAAAAAAGCAGCATGCTGACAAACCCATCAGCATCTCACTAAATCTTACTAAACCGAACTGTTCAGCAAAACCAACGAGTGGAAAGCTGAACCACCAAAGACAAAAAATAAATAAATGAAATATTAAGAATAAGACATCCGATAATATAATTACATTTAATTCAATAAAATTTTATTTGTATACTGCTTTAACAATTGACATTGTTGCAAAACAGCTTTACAAAATCAAAAAGAATTATTGAAGTTTGTATGAATCAAAATGATAAGATAAGATGATAAGATGGATATACCTGTCCAGAGTTGAGTTACATAAGTTATGCATTATGCATTATGTAGACGCCTATTAGACTATATTTCAATGCCTGGTATGTTTTCATTTATGTTATCACACTAGTATAATTTTTTATTAAAACTTTGACAAAAAAAAGTCACATACTATAAGAATTTGTTATTTAGCTTTAATTGAACATGTCAATTCATGATTCCTCATGCTCACAGAGAAACTAGTTCACTATGCTCACTCACTCCTCATCTATACCTCTTAATCACACACTGCAAAATTCCCAGTGTTGATTTAACACCCCAAGTGTTTATACTGTATATGACATAATGGTCACGAATGTACTCTGAAAGTGTTAAATCAACACTCTGGGTGTTCATTCAAGACTAAGGATTTTGCTGTGCAGGGGGCCTGGAGCATATCCCAGGTGACTTCAGGTACACCTTGGACAGGCTGCCAATCCATCACAGGACACACACACACACACACACACACGCACACGCACACGCACGCACACACACACACTATGGCCAATTTGGGAATGTCAATTAACCTACATGTCGTAGTGCCACTGTGCCACTAGCTCACTATAGTGATTCTATATTCTATTTTCTATAGAATATAGAAAATGGCCATGACAACAGGGAAGAAAAATTTATAGATGATATAACATGTTCATTTAGTATATTCAGGTCCTCAGCTGACTTTGTCTCTTACTGTTGCTGCGCCAAGACTTGACCAATATAAGTAACTTCAGATCATAACACTGCCTTCAATAGGCTTGTACAGGGGGTACTATGTCTGATGGGTGCATCATGTAGTGCACTTCCCTTCTTACCCTGAGAAACCCATTGCTCAAATATAGGGTCAAATGTCCCTTTTCTTTTGCTCCAGTGTATAATCTTTATGCTCCCCAGCATAAAGCCTTTTTTTTTTTTTCATTAGAAGCACTACTGTAACAAGTAGATTTTTTATGGCCATTTAGTCCCAAATCCCATGAGTTCTCATCACAGTTTAAACGGCCATGTTTATTACTTTTATTAATAAACATGGCTGTGATTTATTTATTTATTTATTTATTTATTATTATAATTTTACATTGATCACACATCTATTTTTGCAGTTATTCATGATAGTTTTAGGTTTTAATAATGCAATAGATGCACCTTAACACAATTCCAGTCATTTCAAATCTCCATAATCTTAGCTTGAAGAAGACCAAATCTGACGCATCTGAAACTGCAACTTTTTTTTTTTGCTTAACAGAGTATATGAATGTGATTTCCACATTCTTAAAAATGAGCTTAGAAAATTTGGCTAAACTCGAATTTGCATAACTGTCCCTGCATACTGTACAACCTGGCCAAAACAGTTTTTAGACCTTTTGTCAGATGTTACTATGGTATACTGAAATATAATTACAAGCATTTCATACAGTAAGTTTCAAAGGCTTTTATTGAAAATTACATTAAGATTTAACTATTTGCAGTAGTTTGCGTAATCAGTGCTTGGAGTTTGTCAGAAATAATTTTTTTTTGTTTTGTTCACCTGCCTCTGGATTAAGGTCTCACAAAAATGTTTTTTTCACTTTTGCCTCCGTCATACTGATCAAGGCATTGTTCAACAAACTGGGATGATTGGAAGGTGCTCTTAGGCAAAATTCTGAGTCAGCCCAGAAGGAAAGAAACGTGAGCGCTACCATCAGTCCTGTGTCATGCCAACAGTAAAGGGTTCTGAGACCATTCGTGTGTGAGGTCGCATCTCAGCCAAGGAGACTCACTCACAATTTTGCCTAAGAACACAAACATGAATACACAATGGTACAAAAACATAATCCGAGGTCAACTTCTTCCAACCATCCAAGAACAGTTTACACTATGTACACCTGATTTTTATAATTTTTACTTAAAATCACTGATTCTGAATTGAACCCTTTATTATTCCACTAATGGGCAAAGATGGTGATAGTTTATTCCAACATTTTAATATCCTGAAGAAACCAAATTACCCTCATTAATGTACTTTTTTCTTTCTTTTTTTTTCTTTTTCTTTTTTCTTTTACTCGGACACTTTTTTTCTCTTCAGAGATTGTGATTATATTGCTAATAATAGGATTTAATTGTATTCCTACGTCTCAGTGGTTCACAGTGTGATGCAAAATGCTCCTATGACTAGCCTACTGTATATGGTTGCCTTTCTTTCCCATTAAGCACACCCTACAGTATTCCAGACTTAAAAAAAAAAATACATTTTCAAGATTATAGGCCTGTCCCTGGGGGAAACTTTAAGCATATTTCAGTTTCTCAGTAGACACAAGCTGTATCCTGAACTTTCAGATGGTCAAAAACATTAACATCACGAATATAAATAAGTTATTGATTGGCTAAGATGACTCATACAATCATGGTACAATGCCATAACAAGACAACCTTTCTATGCAAATGTTCAAGTGTGTGTAGTGTGCAATGGAATGTGCTTTTGTTGCTTGCAGACCAAACGTTTCATTTCTGTCATAAGACTGACAGAAGAGCAGAAAGCAGTGCCACACCAGCAGACGACTGGCTCGCCATTTGAATCATAAATAACGCTAGAGAGGAGTGACTGGGTGCAGTGAGGACTGCAGGCATGATAAATGAGGCTGTAAAGTTTGGCGGCCTCAGTGTGCAGACGATGTGAGGCAGTATTATGACAGGATGGATTTGGCTTCGGATCTGATTTATTCTCACACGGAGGATGCAGAGATGAGCTCCAGCAGCAGAGAAAGAAGCTCCTTAGTGACTTTACCAGACATCGGCAGCTAAAGCACTCGCAACATCTCCTCTAGCAAATATGGTGACAATTATATAAAGGGCTTTTTTATGATTATGAAAAACATAAAGAAACATACACACAAATAACGTGTAACAAATGTCCATGTTTGTGTGAATAAATTCGAACCTTAATAGGATCTTTCTACAGCACCTATGTAAATCGCTTTTTTGTATGTGCCAGCCCAATGTAACTATGTAATTATACTTTATACAAATTATAAAAGTTTGGACATACCTTATTATTCAATGTTTTTTTTTATATTGCTTTCAACATCATATATTATTACTGATGACATTGAAATTATGACAGAGTAAAAATGTGTTAAGTAAGCCATAATATGCTTTATATTTTTGAGCTATCTTTGAGATAGCTTTGCACACTCTTGGCAATCAGCCTCATGAGTCACCTCGTCACCTGGAATAGTTTTCCAACAATCTTGGTGTTGAGTTCTTGTTGGCTGCTTTTCCTTCACTCTCTGGTTGAACTCATCCCAAACCAGCTCAACTGGAATTAGTTCGAGTGATTGTGGAGGCCTGGTCATCTGATACAGCACTCCATCACTCTCATTCTTGAACAAATAGCTCTTACATAATCTAGAGGTGTGTTTGCGGTAATTTTGTTAGAAAACAAATGATGGCCCCACTAAGTGCCAGATTGGATGGCATGTTGCTCCATAATGCTGTGGTAGAAATGCTGGTTTGGTGTGCTCTCAATTTTGACTAAGTCACCAACAGGGTCACCTCCAAAGCACCCCCTCACACCTCCTCCTCCTCCATGCTTCACAATCATAAATTCAGGAACAGTCTGAAGTAAAAAATAAAAAAATTGGATTCAGCAGAACAAAATATAATTTTCCCCTGATCTAATGTCCATTCCTGCTGTTTCTTGGCCCAAGCAAATCATCTCTGCTTGTTCTTCCAAAGTAATGGTTCCCTCTAAACAGTTTAGAGTTCTGTTTAAACATATGAAAATATGTTTGCCATTTGAATTCATTTATCTGAGAAACATTTATCTGGGCTCTAATTGGCAGGTTCTGAGGCTGATCATTCAAATAAACTTTTCCTGACCTTTATTTCTTAAATTAATGATGAACTCTCTTTTCTCTTTATCTACCTGAGTGTTTCTTGCCATAATTTGGATATTAGGATATTGACCCTGTACCCATTCTTCCTAAACATAAGACAACTGATTAATTAGCTCTTGATAAAAAGCACACCTGTGAAATGTTTCCAAAGCGACTACCTTGTGAATCTGATTAGAGAATGCCATGAGTGTGCCAAGCTGCCATCAAAGCTAAGTGTAGCTACTTCGGACAATCTAAAATAGAAAACATATTCCGGGTTGTTTAACGTAGGCATATAATCCCATTTTCATTTACTCTTTTAAGTTTACTACGGTACATGATTCCTCGTGTGTTCGCTCATATTTTTCATAAAACATTTAAAGAAGACGTATGCATGTATTTTTATAAGTCAAAACATTAACAATAAAATAAAACGAAAATTTAAAATGTACTTAAGTATTGTACATAGGTGCACTCTAAGGACCTGAAAGGATCTGAAGATTCCTTATCCTGTTATCACAAATTTTGATGTTCTATTATTATTATTATTATTATTATTATTATTATTATGGGCCCAAGCACTATAGGGTGTGCAGGATCCCACTTACATTCTTAAGAATGTATTTTATAATCAATCATACAGTATATATACTGTAATGTGATCACCAACCCAGGCCAATGTGATGTCAAGCAAAATTGTAGATGGATTTTTGATGTCTCAGCCGTGATAATGCCTCAAATTTATTCTGAAAAGTGTTATATCGCCTGACATCATATTGTGACATCACAGTGTGATGCTTTTTTTCCCCAGAATCTGGAGCTTTTTGGAGATCTAAATATATAATTCACCCTTTTATAAAATTACATAATAAATGGTATTGGTATGTCCCCTTTAAATTGTATGTCATCCTCTGTCTTTCTGGTGTGCCTGGGTGGCATAATTATTAATTATTAAATTATTAAATTATTATTCCATTTATAATTATATATATATATCTCCCAAATTGTTCACCATTAATTATTCAATGTCAAATGAAATGGGTAAAAGACACCCATGTCAATCATGGAAAGTGGAAAGACAATGTGCCATTCTTTCCAGAATGAGACCATGGCCATAGCTGGCTTTATAGCATATCGGGTCCCAATTAATGCAGTGTACTCGGTTGTCTACTTGACTTTTCTTTGTTTTCAATGTTTGCAAAAACTTTTCTATAACACCATATGGTAGAGGTCACAGGTCACTTCAGCAATGAGTCAGCTTCCAGTGACTGTATGCAAGCCAAATGAAGATGAAGTGCATTTTAGATAAAGTGTTATAAAACTCCTGAATCAGACATAAGCAATTAGTTCATTTTATATATCTTTTGGCATGGTAAGAAGGTTAGATGCTCCACACCTTGTTGACATTTACTTCTGCTGCATTAAAGAATACTCAGCCTCAGAGCGGTCCAATTAATGATTCATAAAATTCATTAATACGGCTTAAGGATTTACAGTATGTAATAAAAAGGCAAAAGAAAAAAAAAAGCTGACAAAGAATGATGCCACATTCAGCCATAATGACATTTCTGCCTTGTTTGACTCCTAAAAGTCTTTTTCTTTTACAATTTGAGTAAAATCAAAAATATTTTGTCACGGTGCTCTTGAATCTGGAATCTTTCACTACAACGTCATGCAGGTTTTTGTTTAAATGAGCTCTTGTTTCCTCACACCATGCACTGTCCCACTGAGAGCAATAGATTATGTTTAGCGATGTCAAGTTGAAGTTTTCTCAGCAGGCTGAATGTCAGCAGTGTAAAGAGTCAGTGGGATATATTAGCCTTGGTGTACTATATCAGCGAGGTTAAAGGGTTTAAATAAACAGTACTTTTTTCTTTTTTTTTTACTATTACAAAACAACAATAGTGCTTCCTATAGGGCATCCTGGTGCCATCATTGGCCTTTGGCACCCATGACCCTGTTGCAGGTTTAGCGTTGTATTTCTTATTTGTAAGTGCCCCTCAAAACCTTCTGGAGATGCTCCAGCATCATCGAAGAAACAATTATCTAGCATTTAATCAGGACATACAGTAGGGATTTGTAGATTCCCTATAATAGGATACCCGTTGTTTTTGACCCTTATAAAACCCAGTAAAACCTTTCCATGACCATGAGATTTAGAAGCTATTCACTGCATTACTTAGCTTTAAAAGGTGCTTAGGTTGTTGCAAGGTGAAACATGTTACATCCAATAATTATTAAATGAAAGAGACTTACAGTAAGTACAATATTGAATTATTTAGATCCAAATGTCTCCCTCAGCAGTATGAATAATATTAATGTTATTCTGCTTTGCGTTAGGCCATCATTGACTTCATTTATTACTTATATTCTCTTTTTCTGTTGCTATTGTCTACCTGTCCAGATTCTATTGGATCCTTATTCCCATGCAATTTTTCTGTCTTTACTGCAACAATCAATCACTAACTTTGTTTCTCATTTACCATGTGCCACATTTGCCCTTGATTCCTAAGTCATTTCCGCTTTCCATATTGATTAAAACTTGCCCAGGGAGAATGCACTGTCCCTAACTAATGCAGTCTACCCTGAGAATGCAATCTCCCTGACTAATGAGTTCATATCCATATTGTGTCCTTATACTAAAAAAAGGATAGCTGGTCCAAAAACATTCTCAAAAGAAACCAGCATATGAGTCATTTGACTCATACCCACCCGTAACCTCTCAGACAGCTGAATGTTTGTCAATAACACAGAAAGCCTTTGGTGGGCATCTGCCCATAAGGCAGAGCTTTCATTATTTTCCCCTGGTCCCTTGAGGAAGCCTGCCATCTGCCCAGACTTTCAGTTATATCCTTGTCAATCCTATTCTCCAGCAAATGTGTATTCTTACAGAACCTGTGCTGGGAAAGAGACAAATTCTTCAGAGGATAGAGCGGTACTATCTGGGGTTTATTGTGTTGACCGAACTGGATTGGTCAAAGCGTCTGTGTCTTTGAAAAGAAAAGAAAGGATTGCTCAGTTTTAGCTTCTCACAAATATCAACACTGTTAACAAGGAGATCCTAGAAAGGAAAGGGAACAAAATCTGAATTTTACAATAAAAACATTAGTACATGTCTGTCTGAATTCTACAAAAGTTAATAGGACTCTATATACTTATACTGCCTCTATATACAGTAATTCTAGAGACAAGGGAATGTATAGAACTTCTGCTATGATGTTCAAGTCTTGGAATTGTTTGAATTCTTTTAAATAAATTCTAATCCGTTGTTTAGAATTCTCTTTAAACTAAACAGCTAAAAAAAAAAAAAAAAAAAAAAAACAGTGTACAGTTACACAAAAGCGCTTATTGGCCTTGCTGTTCCTCAGTCTTTGTTATTATGATTATAATTCCTCTTTAAAACCTATACTATGCAACCTTATCATTACAAGTCCTGGCAGGAAGCCATTTGTGGGTTTAGTGTGATCTGCTTACAGATGTGTTTAGATTCATTGGTGGGAAACTTGCATCCACTTCTTTGTTAGAGTAGGTTTAATTTTTTACTTTTCTTTTTTTTTTTTACACACATTATCCCTTTCGAAATCGTTTCCAATTTGCTTGTCATTATAATGTGATTTTGTTGACATTGGTTCAGAAGAAATGCACCTTAATTGAGAATTTTAAAAAGCCTTTGGAAGCATTTCCCTGGAGAACTAGTGGTTAGCATTCCACAATTTCAGTGCCATGAGCTGGGATCGATTAACAGTCAGGATACCGGCCTCGGCTCCAGGGGGTTGCATGAGCTAGTGCGCTCTAAGTGCTGGTCCCGAGTCTGAATGAATGGGCAAGAGGCAGGGAGAGCATTTAGGTTAGGTTAGAATGTCTAACCTAACACATCACCTAATCATTCCTACAGATATTCCTATAAAACTTGGGTACTACATTTATATGAGATTTCCAGTCATATTTCTCCAGAATTTCTCATAGAATTCGATTATTTCTAATTAAAATGAATAAATAAATAAATTAATAAATTAATTAATAGTATTAAGTTCCCTTCGCTTAACCTACACCTGCTTCATTTATTTCCAACCAATACTGAACTTTTCCGACTGGACTGTTTGGCTGGGTGATTAACTTGGAAGCAAAGACCGGAATTATCTTAGCTAGCAGGGACACTTAATAATTACTCATCAGAGTGTGAGTCAGCATGCATTCCTTAAACCATTTAAAATCCTACAGCACATTATCACAGCAGCTAGCATCATCCATCTTTAAGGAACGAAATGGGGATTTCTGTGTATAATGTAATATTTGTGCAGAGCTCAGAACTGTTGCACAAAGTAATTAATCCACATAGTTGAATGTCTTAACCGGTATTAAATACAATAGATTTCTTTATTTATTTGCATTCCCAAAGGAGTGGCTGCATTAGGCTAATGATGTCCAACTGCTCACTAGGAGAGACCGAACTGGAAACAGATAGTAACATGGCACACTAGGCATATTTTTCTACAGTTAATTTAATAGAAATACTTAGAAAAGCTTTACTGGGATGCTGACAACAGTCCTGTTCTCACCTTCCACACTTCTCACAGTGGTTTCTACGGCAACAGTGGCACATGCTCTTTGTTTTGTTTTTAGTCTCTTTTGTATTCTTATCCTCAGCAGGGTATTGTTTTATTAATTCAGGGCCTTAATATCTGTTGAAAAATGAGAGCCTACCTCCAACACCAAGGGTTGTGAATTGTCAGACTGTGACCAGGGTGCAGACCCAGGATGGAATTTGAGCAAATTGAATACATGAAAGAATCTTGGATGAGAACAGATCAACAATTTGGGAATTAACGTGCTGGTTTCTAAACATGAGCCAATGCAGCTTTATTTAGAAAAATCTCTGGTGTGCATTATCCAATTACATTCATTTGTTTACATTTTTTAAAATTAAGTCAGCTCAGACTAGCATGGCTAGTGGCTCAGCACTGAAGATACTGTAGCTCGGAACGTATTTTGCAGACTTGGTTTTATGGATGGATTTTTAGCAAGGC
Organism: Clarias magur; assembly: GCA_013621035.1. Classification (NCBI taxonomy): domain Eukaryota; kingdom Metazoa; phylum Chordata; class Actinopteri; order Siluriformes; family Clariidae; genus Clarias; species Clarias magur. Next base: position 1,796,176 of record QNUK01000068.1, read on the forward strand.
TACTATTTTTTTCCCCTTCAAGCTGACATTGGAAATGGAATGTTTAAAGATGAATGAATGGAGGTGTGTGTGTATGTGTGTGTTTATTTTCTCCGAACCACATTTGAAACATGTGTCTCATCTGAAGACTAGAATCCATGGCACTAGTCCAAAGCGGGAACATGAAACACCACTACAAAACAAAACATTTTCTAATTGTCTTATTTATGACCATGTCACCTTTTATTAATGATAAATGCCAACCAGGACCTACTGTATGCACGGAAGCAAATTTAAATAACTGGCCCTGTAAAAAAATCATAGTTTCAGAGGTGTTCAAGTTAACCTGAGACTACCCACTCACACTAGTCGTTCCCTTGAACATTCAATGTGTGGAAGACCTGATCCTTGAAATTGACTGAAAATATGTCAACAGCTGGAAGAAGAGACACATCTGTGTGTGGAAACGGTACACACACAATAATTCTCAAACACTACTTGCACATTACCGGAATTTGGCTGGGAATTATTGCCACATCCACATCTCACTCTATTAAAGGAGTTCTTGGGAGGCCAGCATTTTAGGCATGGATAACTTGGATACGCTTGGACAACTGTATTAGTGTAGCCGGGGATAATATAGAGAAATACAATTTTTTACTCCCATAATTGTGTTCTACTTGTGCACCCCTGGTTTTAAATATTAAATATTAAATACCAAAACTTTGGGTTCACTTTTAAGCCTGTTTCCTTTAAAGGTTTCATCCTCCTGTCATCTCAGGGAGCTCATTAGGGATAAAATGTATTTAATTCAATTTGGCATAATCACTGCAAGATGTCAGAAGTAAAGAGTAAAGAGTCAGAGGTAAAGCTGTAACTTTAAGTCTTGCACTGTTACGGTTTCCTAAGTAGATGTTAGGTTAGCTCTAGGTGTCTAGGGGAGATAGGAAGCCGACATAAGAAAAAAAAAAAAGAAATATAAATATAGTAAGCACTGTCACTGATTACAAAAATGAGGCAGACTCCAGACTGGCAAAGAGCTTCAACTAACTTTAGTGAACGAAGCACAAAAACACACCCAATTGCTCCATGATTACAGTGGAGACCCAAAAGTACAAACAGACATAAATGATATTTACAAAGTATATATACAGCGGATAGAATGACAAATTCAACAGTGGGAGCCATGAGCAGAGCTTAAAGCAAAGAAATAAATAAAACAAAACACCTTCTAACCAATGCGAGGCAGTCAGTCTTACCTAACAAACAAAACGAAAACAAAACAAAAATACAACAAATAGCTCTCGCTCCTAACTAGTGTGCCTAAACAGCGCTATCCTCTACGTGCTGCGTATGTACACCCTAGGGCCTACTAAACTTGACTCCACACCGCGAATTGGAGATGCGCCCACGAACTCACGCTGGGCGTAGACGAACAAAACACACACAGCTAGTACTTTAGTGTAACAAGTCACTGCCATTTAAAATTTAAAATTTTCTCTTTCCCTTTTTTCACTTTCTTACAAGGATTCAATTCCCATCTTGAGTCTACCACAGGCTACAGACATGCAGAGTAGGCATGAATGAATAGTCATACACGTGTACATTACTGTATGTGTTACCTGCCATTGCCTGGCACCCTATCCAGGGTAAATTTCTTCATCTACTTTGTATTTTTCATGCTAGATTCCTAAAGCGATTAAACCAGTTAATCTCTGTCCAGTAACAAAGATGGCAGAAGTATACAAAATCAAAGTAAAAAGTACACTGTAAAAACTCCAACTAGATAAATGTGGAATGAATTAATATTGTATTGTTGGCTCAACTATTTTACAGTGGTATTTGTTGGGACAACAGGTTACATTGTGTTCTTGAAAATTTTGGAGTCACAGTCTGAATAAAATAAAAAATAAATCAAATTGAGCCAGCAATTTACGTTCCCTGAGTTGCAGTCACGTGATTTATAATCTTTGTCTTTACAAGACTTCTTGTTCTCATTAACCAGAGCTCGGTGCTGAGGAGGATTGGGTCAGAGGGGTGACGGCTGGCCTTTTGGGTCTACTAGAGGAGCGTGAACAAGCCGTTAAAGTTGTAGTAGTCCTTGAGGGCCTGGGTGGCTATGCAGCAGCTTTAGAACAATAAATTCCAAAAGAACTGGATGGACACCTATGAAACTATCCAAACGATTTCTTTTGGATTTGGAGAGACACACTCTCCTCAGATTTACATGTTGAGAAATAAACTCTTGTTGCCTTTGTGTCTGACACACTGGGGGGGAAAAGTCTACAAAAAGGCAAATCTTTGCTAGTTTTTAAAAATGATTATGCTATTGTGATATAAAAAATCTGTAAGATACTGAAAAGCAGCTGGTGTTATCCAGCTATTGCTAAATAGAATCAGGTTTCCCTGTTTTATGCAGATGACTGATTAGTTTTGGAAAAAGAAAGTTTTTTTAAGCAATGTTTGTATGTTTTAATGGTTGGGTTATTGTTAGGCCAACTTGTTTTTTCATAGGTAAACGATCACTTAAACCAGCGTCATCAATGGGCTACAATAGGAGACGACGTTCTTTTTCTTTGAGTAGATGAAAAGTTGGGCTAAAATCAACCCTAGAGAAATATAATTAATTGAGCCCACAACCAACACTGCTTGAGCTAACTTACTGTACATATTTGAATTACAAGTTGAACCAACTTAAGATTTTGAACCGGTTACACATTGTGTGAACTAAACAGCAATGTGAAATATTTTGTTTGGCCAACAAATTTCTATAAAAGTTGAGTAAACTTAAAAAAGCTGTGCAACTTGTTCCTTAACTTTTTTTTTTTTTTTTTTACTTTAAGGCAGCTTTTTCCCCCAGCGTACTTGCCTAAAAATGTAGTCCACTACAAGTAGACTCTTTTTTAATTCAAGAATAATTACTAAACCCATGCTCTAAAATGTACCTTAAATACAAAAATAGAAGAACTCCAAAAAGAAGCAAACCTTTCTGGATATCTATTTGACCAAGTAAAAGTTCTAAATAGTATTTTAAACAAGTGTGAACAATTGAAATTGATACTGTTGAAAACTTTTATTGGGCAAGTCTAGTAGACCAATAAAATGGGAATGTTTGGTGATATTAATGTCCTGTTTGTGTCACATTAGTATATGTGAGGGGGCAAACTTTTCAAGATGGGTGGTGACCATGGTGGCCATTTTGAAGTCGGCCATCTTGGATCCAACTTTTGTTTTTTCAATAGGAAGAGGGTCATGTGACACATCAAACTTATTGGGAATTTCACAAGAAAAACAATGGTGTGCTTGGTTTTAACGTAACTTTTTATTCTTTCATGAGTTATTTACAAGTTTCTCTTTGTTCACAGCCATTGACATGTCGAAGAGATTAACACGTGATGAGCGGCTCGAAATTGTGTTGATATCACCAACCATTCCCATTTTATTAAGGTGTATCCATATAAATGGCCCACCCTGTACAGGTCATTAGCTATGTTCAGATGTTTTACAAGTTCATGAAAGCTACAGGAGAAAACTCAAATGAAAGAAAGTTATTTTAAAAACTTTTACCACAAAGTACATCAATTCTTTTACTGGTTGGTTTAGACATGGGTGGACAGAGAGAAGTGAACACCGCATAAGCTTGTAAACAAATTACATTACAGCTAGAATGTTGTTGTTCAGATGCTAAAAATAAGTTGTTAATTAACTTAGTTAAAAATGAAAGGTTTCAGCTACTAACAGCCAGTGCTATAGTGGTTAGCAACAAGTCTTGAAATAAAAAATAAATCCAGAAAAATATCTTTTTTTTCCACAAAAGCAAATGAAACAAAAATGTTAACTGAGAGATTATTAAGTTACTGAAGCTAATGGAAAGGAGGCTGAGATGTGATGCTATGACTTCTATATGGAAACATGACTTGATGCTAATTAAACAAATGCAGAGCAGCGTTGTTAGCATCTATCATTATTTTGCTACCATTCCTACTCTGTATAATGCGAGCAATATTACTTATAACACATAAGCTTATTATAAACAACAAAACAAATGAGTAAGAGGTCACAATTTAAAAGGACGTTTTATATATATATCACCTCAGTACGAGTTTGTATGAAAAAGTTTTGAGATAAGTTTTGTAGCATGCCAACAGATGGCCGCACAAGTCGGCACGCACAGTCACACTGAGCACCAACCTTCATGAATCAATATGCCAACAAACTTTGTCCTATGTACATCGAAATCTGTGCAACTGGTGCTATTATCATCACGTGCTCTACCACCTCTCAAAAAGTATCATGGACAGCACGTTAGAACAAAGAGCGAAAGTGAAATTTTGCGCAAATTGGACAAATCTGCCACAGAGACGTTGACATAATTTATGACGAGGTTTATGGCGATTCTGCAGTAAGGCGTTCTAGGTGTTCTGAGTGGCACGTGCGCTTCTAGAGTGGAAAAAAAACATTACTGTAAGATCAGGAAGACCTTCAACAAGGTCAATTCAGGTCCTTCATGTTGGGAGTCATTACCGATGACAAAACTGTGTGAACGGGTTCGACCCTCAGAGATAAAGTTGATGCAGATCTACAGCTCGACCAATGATGTATGCTCATCATCTTTTTTGCCATTCGTGGCACTGTACATCAAGAATTCATCCCCAGGGACCAGGCCCTCAATAGCAACTTCTACTGCCAGATTTTAAAACATCTGAGAAAGGACGTATGGCGAAAGAGACTAGATCTGTGGAGAGTGAATCTGAAAACTTTGTGATACCCTCTCGTGTATTAGCTAGTTCGGTCGATAACTTCTAATCTTACCTTAATAAATGCACCGATTTGGGACACATTAAGTGCTGATCGATGCAGGGCTCAGTCAGAGTAAAACTTCTAGATCCAGCTTTTGGGATCCTTTGCACAGTTAAACATGAAATCACGTTGGTGCCTATCCAGTCTGCACGTTCAGAAAGACCTACATTTCTGTTTACTAGAATTCATGAAATAGTTTTGTTCCTGGCCCGTCCACATGGGGTGTAGCTCAGTTGTGATATGATGTGAGCGAGGTGTTAATTCTTAATTTATGTTTAGGTTAGAAAAGCTTAGAAGATCATCATCTGAGAATTAATGAGACCCTTCTTAAAATGTAGCAAGTAAAAGTACAGGTTTCTAATCAAACAATGTAGAAGAGTAGACGTAAACAGTATGGGACATATTCAAGTAAAAGTATAGAAGTTAAAATATAAGAAGTTGGTTGGGCCCCTTTTTTATTTTATGTACAGTATATTATATAAAAAATATTAGACTGGCATCTGGGTAGTCTTTTCTTTAAGCTCTGCTTTGTCTGCTACAGGGATTTGTTTTTCTGTTAAGACATGGTGATTTAGCAGAGCACACAGCTTCGACTGTTCCAGCTGCCTGTAAATTGGGAAAAATCTGCTGCTCATTTTCTTTCTTTACATTAGTCATTCTGTTTGTTTATCGTACAAGGTTAAGACTGGTCATATTTTTGTCTTTTAGACTTTCGTATGATGGATTAATTTTTTACATGTGGTACAATGGAATTTTCTTTTTGTTGTATGAAATAACATTTTCACTTAAACATTTTTCTTCTTAATCAATCATATAGGGTTGTTTTAGAGTCCAAAAGGTTATATCCACCTGGTGCCCAAATCTGTTTCGAGATAAAGAGTTCCTGCTTACTGCTGAGGATGGCCACATATGGTCTGCTTAAGGACACATGTGCCTGCTGAGTATGGCTGCACTTAAAAAAACATTAACACAAATAGTTTTGCTATGGTGACTTATGACTGAAGTCACTTTTAATCGTTTTAGGACTGAATTTGCTGTGAACAGTGTTTGACCTCAAGTCTGCATCAGGGAACAGTTGGTAAGTAAGTCAGCAAGTGGACTTAAGGTTAACTGAAATGCATTTCCTGTTGCACATTTGACCCCATAGCACACAGTTATAAGCTCTAATTATTTATGATTACAGTATCTGGTATCACCATAGATTGTATTCAAAGAACTGGATAAAGTCTCTGGTTTTCTGAACCCATAGGCTTTCTGAAGCTCAAATATGAGACCTCTAGACAACGCCTTTTTGTCAGGAGCTGGGATTGACGCACTTTGGGAGCCTAGTGGACATTCTGGGAACTGCAGTTTTGGCACTTCTGTGTTGGACTCCATTTTCAGGACTTTTAGCCAAATATAATCATGACTCCTTTACCACTTTTATTCCTGTTATAAATATTGAAAGTATCACAAACAACATACCTATAAAGCATGATTTATAAGGCAAATCTATGCAAATTTAACAAAGAAAGAAAAAAAAAGCACAGCATATAGGCCAATGAATAAAAATACAGCATACAGGCTAATGTCTGAAGGCTTCAGACATCAAACTGTAGCATTTGGATACTGTGCATTTGGAACTGCCAGATAGAAAGAAAGTTATCATTACTTTTACTGTATAATGTTGTACATTTTAACAGCACCGGAATATGGAAATGATGTTGCAATAATGTAGAACTCTCACAATGAGCATATTATTATTAGTAGTAGTAATAGTAGCACTGTAGAAGTAGTAATAGTATTTTGATCATAGAAACAACCATAAAAACAATCGTGTGTATATGTGCCATTTCTTTGCCCATATGAGCCCCCTCAGTCATCTTTGTATATTGGCTAAAATGGCTTTAAATTCTGTTCAAACATAAAATAATTAAAATAAAAATTCTAAAATGTTCTTAGCTTGCAGGGCTACCTAGAAAAGATGAACCATATCAGATTTGTTTTTTGTTCATTGCCAGCAGTAGAAGCAGATGAACCACTCATTGTACTTGACTGATTAAATTATCTGCTGAAGTCTACAACAAGACACGCTTAACAGGGTGGTGAGGGCGCACATGCTGCAGTGATTATTTTGGCGAAACACAACAGAGTCTGGCTTATGTAAATAAAGACATGAATAATCCACCCTGAACGACTTGCATATTAATTTAGAATTAATCTTCACTGGCATTCAAGGTTTATTTTGTGATGAAGTTGGCTTTATTTAGTTCTGACCTTTTACATTTGAGAAACTGTATTCTATTTTACATCGGAATTTTAAGCCTTAAAATGAAAAAAATAATAATAATATTAGATTTTTCAATAATATAACACCAACTATTACTGGAAGTTCATAATCCTTCTAGCCATATCCCTGTCAGATTCCAGTCCTTGAAAGTGAAAGCTCTTTCTCTATTGCATTTTAAACCTCAGAGCGAAACACAATCGTTATAATTTACGTTTGAGTTTGTTACTTTTTTCTCTCATTAAACTCTTCCAGCATAGCAGACGGCCGTTAACTTCTCATGGGAATAACCACGATGCAGGACTGACCAACACATTACTGTAGCTCTAGCATCACTAAACACTGCATAAATATTTCAATGTAAACATATTCACAGGGTAACAACAGGACAGATTTTCGATACAGAAATCTCTTGTGGACAAAGTATATGAATACAAAGTTTGCTGATGTGATGTAATAACGATAAAAAAAAAAAACTAATTAAACTAGTGACATTACTCAGTCGCTTTTATTTATTTAGGAAATACAATTCTGACCTTTCGATACATCAAACAATGATGCTCCAGGCTTTGAAATGGACTCCTGCCCTACTTGCAAGCTTACCAAAGATCAAGTGGAGCTGTCAGTGTGATATGGAGTCTGCCTTACTCTACCTGAGGCTATTTCAACCCCAAGACAACCATTTAATGCTGGAAATCGACCATGCTATGGGCCAGGAAGAGGAAAACAAACACTGATTTGATCTTTTAAGGCTGACAAAATGGATTCCATAACCACATGTCAGTCCAGAATAAAAAGTGAAGTGTGAGATTGGATATTATTGACATAAGAAGTATAAAGCTTTGAATGAGGAACAAGGAATAAGATTTCCACTTAAAACAGAGACAAGATCATGAATCACACACTCCTATACACTATTTGCCAAAGGGGGGGGGGGGTGAAATGGTGTCATGTTTGTTGAAGCTTAATTCCCTGTAAATTGTCACTAGATTGTGGTTCATTAGGCAAGCAATAAAATACAGACATCACTCACTCACTCACTCACTCACTCACCGTCTGTACCACTTTATTCTGTGTACAGGGTCGCAGGGGCCTGAAGCTTATTCCAGGAGACTTAGGGGTAATTTGGGGAACAGAAATTATACTAACCTGCATGTCTGTGAAAGAAATGTTTGTAATTTTTGTAACTATTTCAATTTTACGAGACTTTTACATTTACAGTAAAATATTGAACTTTCTACTCCACTGCTTTATTCTACTGTTCTGTCAATTTGTCATTCCACGCATTATTTAAAAGTATGAATAGGAATAATAAAAAATAAAAAAACACTGATCAGGGTATAGTGTTGGATTTAATTTTGGCTAATTTGATTTAACCTGCTAGTTTTATCTACTTAGCAAACACAGAATGTTACAATTAGAAGATCAGTGCAACAGCTCAGTGTCAGATCCCCTGGCCTGATCTCTAAGGTTTTAATTTTTTCCTGATGTCCTATGTTTTCAATGTCTGTTCGAGCACATGGTGTTTGTTTTTGTTTGTGTCTCTGTGATGTCACGATAATCCCTCCCACTTCCTCTCTATTCTATTAAGATGAGTTCACTCACCTGTCCCCCTCTTTTTCGTTGTAATTACTTTCTATTTATTCTATTTATTCCCTCTTGTCTGTTGTCCTGTGTCAGATTCTTGTTCCATGTTTCCAGCCGTTTGCCTGTTTTCGTGTCCTGTCTAGTCCCGTGTATGAAGTTCCTTATTTTGGCTCCAAGCCAGTTTCCTTTGGTTTTTCACCTTTTCCCCCTCTCTCTGGGCTTTTCTCTGTTTGCATCCAGGCCAGGTTCCGTTCCTTCTTAATTTGCGCTGCCCTGCAGTCTCCCGTCTCGAGGCCGGCTTGCTCTCGCTCTTCATCACGGCCGTGCCGTTCAGTGGACTTTGGCCCTATTGAAACGACAGCCACGTCTCCCAGTCAAGGCCTATTTCCTCTTCGGAGTGGTTTTTGTTTTTTGGGACGTTGGCACCCCTGTTTTTGCTTTAGGAGAACAGTTCAGTTTGTTTCTGATTTTTTTTTTGTCTTTTGGCGTGAATCCAGGCATCTCTTGTATAAATAAAGACCTTGAAGGAGACCTGCATTTGCGTCTGTTCTGACTCCCTGACACTCAGCACCTACAAACCTGATAGAAAAAGTATTGACTCTAAATTTCTACATCAATAATCATTGTAGCATCGCTATAAACTTGCAGAATCATGTCAAACGTCTCTGTGGCAGATTTGCCCAGTTTCATGCAGAATTTCACATTCGCTCTTTGTTCCAACTTTCTGTTTATGAAGTACTGTAATAGCAGACAAGGACAGAATAGCACCAGTTGCACAGCTCCTTACGTACACAGGATGATGTCTTTTGGCACACTGACTTACTGTATGAAGGTCGGTGCTCCATGTGACTGTTGGCGTGTTACAAAAACAAGATTCAAAACCTTTTTAATACCGCCTTGTACCATGCTCTTATATTATGAAATAGTAACCATTCAATGATAATACTTGGACTTTAGAAAATAAAATCTATTTGGACAGAAGGATTGGAGTTCTGTTTTAACCAACTGAGATTACTTAGTTAAATTACAAATTAAACTTCCATTGTGTTGAGATCGTAACCTCTGCTAAACTATCAAACAATCCAGTGTCTCAGTAAATTCAGTTTCACACGTTGATTTATATTTATCAAACAGCGTGAATCTGATATCTGGCATATTTTTTTTAATGTTTTTTTTTTTCCTAAAGAAAACATTGCAGTCCTCTGCAGAGATGATAAGTTTTAAATAAAAGTAAACTTTGCCTGTTCTTCACAACCGCAAAGATCTCTTTAATATTTGAATTACTTACCTGCAAGCTAATTGCTCATTATAATGCTTCAGTATCAGACTAATTACAGTAATGACCTCATATTAACAAAATGTGTGCCCCAAGTGACATAGGAACGTTCTCAGTGACGAGAGCCTAATCACCAAAATGATAACATAATGTTAGAGGAATAATAAATCACAGTTAATTTTGATAATAAAGTACATTTGAAAGCAAGTAATTTTTCATTTTACTCAAGTGCAAATGTAAAAACAAGACCTACAGTAGAGTCTCTTTACATTTACTCAAGTACAATTTGGCAACAATCAATATTATATAATGTATTAAAGAATTTGTAATTTTATCAATTCATAGTTAGAATTAAGGCATTTGTAATATTCATGAGACAATGTTGTTCCGGTCATCACTTATGCAATAGCAATAATACATCACTGCTCACTCACTGCTTTTTTAGAGAAAAGAAAAAAAAATGTCATGTAACACAGAAAGCATAAATCCTTTGTTATGAGGACTTTCTTGAAACAGCTCCATCCATAGAAGAAAAAAAAAAAATTAATTAAATTCTTAAAAAATCTCCTGACAGAAAAACAACAATCATGCTTAGTTTTTTAAATCCTTTACCAGTCCACCTTAGCTTATGTTATGTATATGCAATGGCGCTGGCACCACTGTTACAGGTGGTAGCGGAGGTCTGAGCACATGCAGCAGTCAGAGCCAGAGGTTTGGTGAGTTGAAGAACCTCAAGACCACAAAACTCTTAGAAGCGACTTAGAATGAGTGCGTACATGCCAAAGTCCATAAGGACGTGATCGAAACAATGGAATGCACAAACACAATAGAACAAAACACAGGTGAGACTAAACAGACACAGCTGCAAACGACGGTATGAGGCATGGGTAATACAGAGCTGGAGCAGATACTGAAGTAAACAGCAGTGTCATGGGACGTAAGCAGTATCAAATGTGTGAGTCACAGTGGTCTGGGTTTTTCCCTAAACAATTAAAACGGCACAAGAATCCTGAATTACTGCACAGTTCAAGGGTAGTTATGCTTTAGAAATGTCCTAGAGAGAAAATTAGCTATATGTTGTACATGTCTTATCAAAGCTAGAAACATAACTGGCATAGACATACTAAACATACTATAATCATTAATAAAGTGCTCATTTTGTAGTCTGTATATCATTACAGCAATCCTGGCCCGAGATTAAGGTTAAAAGTTAATAGTTTTCCCTGTTTGACATGGCAACGTTAATAGCCGGTGAGTGTATGTTGTTTAACGTCACAGAGTTCAGATGTTACGATCTAAATATGCAAACAAAATGTCAGTGACTCCGTCTAGCAAGCACACTTTTCCCGTCCCAAAAGTCAGACAGTGCCATTTCTCAGACAAGGCTGCTGTGTATTCTGATTGTCTTTGGGGCGTTTCATGTGTCATAGTGCTAAATTCTGTTTAGGTACTGGAGGATACCTAATGACATTTCATGAATGTTGCTTCTACTGTGTTTAAATAGTTTTGTCTCAGTTTCTTAAAGGCACAGGTTGGCAGTTAATCATCTTATCGTATACTTGCAGTTCAGGGAGAAGAAGAACCTTGATCAAGGGCTCAACAGTGACAAAGGAGGTCGAACCAGGACCCTTACCCATCGAGCTATCCTTGCCCCCTTTGGCTACATACAGTAGTAATTGTAAGCATGTAAAACTACTTTCATCGTATTAATTACACTACCTACAGTAGGTCACTGTAAGTCACTGTGATCATTAACACCCGGCTGCATCCTTATCCCTACAACAGCCATGCTGATATTCAGTACAACTGCTTGAGAATGTTATTTCTTCATTCTCCTCCTTACCTGGAGAGAAAAAAGTGACAGAGCATTTTTCCAGAGCAATCCAGCAGGACTACACCTATGGTTTTAAGCAAGTGTCTTTATGTGCATGAAGGCAATCAGCCCTTACTGTGTCGAGCTGGAAGACAAAACTAATGAGGCAAAAAAAAAAAAACACAGCCATCTCAGCTTCTGGCTGCTTCAGCAATTTTCCATCCTGTGAACCTGCCAAATTGCTGATGAAAAATGCAGCTAAATTCAATTATTCTTCTGTTGACATAAAGGAGTGCTGAAAACATGTGGCTGTGTTTATTTCCTTAAATGCAGGAGCTAAAACCTGATAGCTAGACAAATGTTAGCATGAGGGATGATTAGTATTTATGCCCTGGCCTGACAGTGTATGACTTTAAATACTGTTTCAAATAAATTTGATAGGCAGAACGTAGCAACTGATACTGTATGTTACCCAAAAACAAACCAAGTGTGTGAACAGTGTGTCCGATTCAAGATGTACAGTTTTTCCTACTCATACCCAGTGATCTAGTCTGACTCTGAGCAGGATAAAATACTTAGAAGGTGAATAAGGATAAAAGTAAATATATAGTAAATACGTATAACGCTTTTTATTTTGAAACACATCTACAGTATTTATGAATCCGTCACTACTACAGAATGCTGAATGAAGTCTGCAGAGATGACAGATCAGGCCGGTGATTAGTATTGCACTAGTGATGCTGCATGATGAGTGGTTGGAACAAATGAGAGGGGAAATGAGTTTGCTGCACCGGGGTTGTTACACAAACAATTTTTAAATGGTCTATTTAAACTTGGCACAGTAAATGTTTTGTTACCAGTTCTTTAATTTAATATGAAATGAGGGGGTGACTTTTACACAGTATTGGTATCCCCGACTTACGAACGAGTTCCAATCCAGGAGCAAGTTCGTAAGTCAGATTCGTTCTCAAGTCAGACAAAGTGAGTCTTATTAGCCTTTGACATGAGTATATAATGTAAAGCATACCAATCTCTGTCCACTTTTCCCACACTGCCATCATGTGGCCAAAAACAGAGCCGCGCCTAAAGAAATAAATCTCACACACTGAGACTTTTGGAATGTGAACGAGCTGTTTTGTTTAATTTACCATTAGGACAGCTTTACAGGACAGCCATTTTCTGTCAACAAGCTCCCAAACTGATTCACTGAAACCCACATACACACGTACAATATACCAGACATTTTATACATTCACTTTCATTCAGAAAATATTGTATATGCTTGTAAATATTGGTTTCTGGTGCACTGCATTGTCTATTTTTTGTACAATACACTTGAGCTACTGCCGTGATTGAACCAGAAGTTGAGCTGTGGGAAGTTTGTATCTGCAGAAATTTGTAACTCGAATATTCGCAAGTCAGGAACTACCTGTACTGTACACGTGTGGTCCTTTTACAAATTCCTCGTCTAATGTTGCTGTTTTTTCACTCAAAAATTATGATTAATTAATTCACTTCCTAACATCACTTCCTTATAATGATTACAAAAAGAATTGTGTTGGATATGATAGTTCATTGTAGGCCTTTATGTTTACTCTTTTCTTTTGTTGTCTTTAGGCTTAAAAACGGAAGTGATTTTTCTAATATGTGCAGGTAACTGACAATCGAGTATGTAGTGATGTTCATACAATCCGAATCCTCGAAAAGTTGGGAGAGTTTTTTATATTTTAATAAAAGGCTTTCAAATCACATGAGCCAATATTTTATTCATATTTAATTCATGTTATTAATAGAATATACATTTAAAATAATGTAAAATAATAAAATTTTACAATTTTATGCAGACTAGCTCATTCCAAATTTGATGCCTGCTACAGGTCTAAAAAAAGTTAATTTAACATGGTGTAGCATTTCCGCTTCTTTTCAAAACAGTTTGAAGATGTCTGGACATTGAGGTTATGAGTGTCTGGAGTTTTGGTGTTGTAATTTGGTCCCACTTTTTCCTGACATGCAGGTTTTCAGCTGCTTAAGTGTTCGTGGTCATCTTTCTGTAAATGTTCTGTATATGTGAAAGATCTGGACTGCAGGCAGGTCAATTCAGCACCCGGACTCTTCTACTACGAAGCCATGCTGTTGTCATAGCTGCAGTGTGCGGTTTTGCTGAAATAGATGTTGTCGAAAACCTTTATATTTATATATTTTTCAGCATTCATAGTGCCTTCCAAAACATGCAGGCTGTCCATACTGTATGCACTTATACACCCCCCATACCTTCAGAGATGCTGGCTTTTGAATTGAATGCTGAGAATTCAAAAGCCAACATGGAAGGTTTCCCTCCTCTTTAGCCCGGGGGACACGGCATCCGTGATTTCCAACGAGAATGTCAAATTTGGACTGGTCTGCCCATAAAACACTTTTCCACTTTGAAACAGTCCATTTTAATTGAGCCTTGGCCCACAGGACATGACGGTGCTTCTGGACCATGTTCACATATGGCTTCCTTTTTGCATGATAAAGCTTTAGTTGGCATATGCATATGGAATGGCGGATTGTGTTTACAGACAGTGGTTTCTGGAAGTATTCCTGGGCCCATTTATTGATGTCAACGACACTGAGTGATGCAGTGTCGTCTGAGGGCCCGAAGGCCACGGGTATCCAACAAAGGTCTTGTCCCTTACGCACAGAGATTTCTTTTCAGTTTCTTTTGAATCTTTTGGTGTTATGCACTGGACATGATGAGATTTGCAAAACCTTTGTAATTTGACATCGAGAATGTTATTCCTCACAAATGGAAGTATTCCATAATCTTTTCATGCACTCTTTTGCAGATTTGAAAGCCTCTGCCCATCTTTACTTCTAAGATACTCTAACACATCACTTTTGTAGCTCAGCATGTTACAAACCTGATGCTAGATGTTCTTCCAGCTGAATATTTTCCATATTATTAATATTTCATGATTTTTCAGCCCTTTGTTGCCCCCATCCCAACTTTTTTGAGAATTGTAGAAGGCATGCAATTTGATCTCATTTAGTGGATAAAAGTGTTAAATTTCTCAGTTTAAATAATTATGTTCTCTAAGTTCTATTTTGAATAAAATGTTGGCTCATGTGATTTGAAAGTCTTTTAGTTTTCATTTTATTCAAATCTTTTTAAATGTCCCGACTTTTCCAGAATCCGGCTTGTATTAATGAAAAGTCTCAAACTGCGCCAAGTGAAGGTGCCGCATCAGTTTCAAGCAGGAAAATCACTTCAAGGCAAGATCACTGGCCAAAAGCTTACTAATCTGAAATGAGCACAGGGCTTTCTTAGAGCTGAAGACTCCTATACTTAATTAAAAAGAAGCAAATTATTTGAGAGATTACTAACAGCAGAATACTCCAATGTTAAAATGTAGAGTTTATATGCACAATGTGTAGAAGTTGTTGGGGCTGCTAGCGTTACAGTATGTATAGAACATAAAGCCAAGAACAAATTTTAAATCTCTGCTCACTCTCTCATTTTCTACACCGCATATCCGGTACAGGGTTGCAGGAGGCCCGGAGCCTATCGAAGGGGACTTGGGGCACTAAGCAGGACATATCCAGGACAGGGTGCCAATCTATCTAATGGCACAGAAGTACACACCCTCACACAGTATGTGGAATTTGGAAATGCTAATTCGCCTCATCTGCATGTCATTGGACTGTAAGAGGTAACCCACCAAACACGAGAACCCCCCCCCACACACACACACACAAACAGACACATGGCAGAAATTGAACCCTGTAGGTGCAAGGCCACAGTGCTAATCACTCAACCACCGTGCTATAAAAGAGAAATTTTCATGCATAACCAATCTGAACGTTAATATTCAAACTACTCAGGCAAATTGCTATTTTCCTTCCTTCCTTTTTTTTTGTGCAAATGTTGCCACCTAATTAAGCAGCAATTGTTTCACATTATCATAGGTTAATTACCAAGCAAAAAATAAATAAGCCATGTAAGGATTCCAGCCAGCACTGGTTCACTTCCATGGCATAAAAGGAAATGAAATGACTGTTTATGTCCTACGCAAATAATTGCCTTCTACAACATGTCATGATTATGAGTTCATGAGAATTTGAGCAAGTAATATGATTTTGCCATCCCATTACTTATGGAGACTGCAGTATGAATTTCATTTTAAATTGGTATTTTAAAAAATGAAGGAAAGGACATGGTAACAGATTAGGAATTTAAAATATAAATTAGAAAATTGGGTACAGGAAACTTTGCAGAAACTCAAGTAATGGAATTTGGGAAAGGGAAATTGAATTTAAATTGATTAAGAAAAACTTTTATTATTATTATTATTATTATTATTATTATTATTATTATTAATAAAATAACAAAATTATTTATTATTATTATAAGTTTCCTAGGTTCATGATTCGTCTATTTTGTAGAGCTTATATGCACAATAAGATGAAATAATAATTATATGGTATAAAATAATTTTATGATCTGAAGAACCATATAGGATATATTTTACTGAAATGTTCAAACACATGAATATACAATATTACTGAGCGAGTAATCTGATTGGACAACTGGCCTTCAATGAGTGGTTATAATAGAGCATAACAGCCCTTGGACATTTAACTTTATGTATCACAGATGTGCTAACAATTGTTATTTACACTAATTGTCGGTCACCAGAACGGGTTAAAATAGGTCAGTACAGTTTATTTTCTTCACTTTTTGGCTACACACAGTAGTACTGGTAAGCATGTAAAACTAATTTCACCCCTGTTAACACTATCAGAAAATATGTGGATATTTTTACCTGGATATTTAACCATATAGGTCATACTTTACTATAAAGTACTTTACTATATTAATACTTAAATAATGCCTGCATATTTAAAAAAAAAAAAAATACAATAAAAATAGGATATTACTGCTCTGTTGATTTACTAAAGAAGACAGCATAATGCCTTCCAGTTGTTACCTCATTTACTATTGAAGGGCTTTATAACGTTTATTTCCCCATTGGACTTTTGGAATCTATTGGACTTTTTTTCTCTAGTTTTCTCTCCTTCTTTGCTTCTCCAAAACACAATCTGTTGTTAGACATAAATGATGTGTAGCAACTGCCATTCTAATTCTTTTAAATCAGTTGCTACCATAGAGATAATGACCTATTATTAAGAGTGCATTAATACAAACCTTGCAGCCGGCATTCCTGTCAGAGCTGTGCAGAATTAAGAATTTAATAGTGCTTTAGTAGAATGTTTAATTAACACATGCACTAATCCTTAGCACATCAGGTAAAATGAAGCCAAAACATAAACGGCCTCTGAGGCACGTAAAAACTATGGCTATGGCCAAGTACAATGCATGGATACAAGGTAACAACTCCAGTTAATGTTCACATCAAACATCAAAGGGTTAAGTGCCAGGTTGGATGGTTTGGAGTGTTTCAAACCTGCTGATTTCCTAGAACGTTCACACACACAAGAGTTCCTAGAGATTAAATAAAACATGTCGTGGGAGGCAAACCTCTGTGCAGAAATACCCTGTCAGTTAGAGAAGTCGTTGAAGAATGGTCAAAACAGATTCCACATGACAAGAAGGCTACAGTAGCTGAAATAATTACATTTTACTTCTATGAAGAGCACAAAAGCATCTCAGAAGGTGCGTCAGTCCAAGCCTTGAGGAGAATGGGCTACCACATGAGGTTCCACTCATGCCAAGAAAAGGAATCTGTGTTGAACAGAACATTATGAACAGAACATGATAATGACTGTTCCATCAGTTTTAAAAGTGTAAGCTAGAGTTGTGGTATACTGTGTGTTTCATACAACAAAGTTTTAGACTAGGCAAAATTCACCATATAATTAATTATACAATAAATCCTCTGTTGGTGTTTTGTCCTAAATTGCTTCACTTCAAACAGTATTTACAAACAAGCACCTTGATTAATATAAATGAACGCCATTTACATAAAGGTCATGCTATTCATTATCATGATGTGTTAACAAGATGTGAATACTTATGGATGTATTTGGAAAACAGGTTCATTTTTTTAACCCTTCAAAATGTTAGTTTTTGCATGAATAAAATGAGATAAATTGAATGCTTTTGGGATTGCATAAGTACAAAATATATAGGATGCAGGCACATGAAAGTAATTTTTTGTTTGGAAATGTGCATGACTTGCGCCATTTGCACGTATCAAGGGAGTATTGCTGAATGTTAATTTTTGCAAAGTGAAGTCTTGAAAATCTACTTCTTCTGAGACACGACACGGCTGACTAAATCTTTTCAAAATTATGCTCACTTTATGCAGTGGATGATGTAGCACAGTCAGAGGAACCCTTCTGCTGGTGTTGCTATGATTGATGTGAGAGTGCAGGTATACCATCCCTCCCTCCAGAGAGAATCGGATCAATCGCACTCCAGCATCACCTGGGAATCAACCTCACAATCTCTGGAAATTAACATTAACATTTATAGTTCCTTGTTACTCTGGTTTTATTCAAAAGTTTTTTGCATATGAACACGTTTGATTTCAACACATTGTTTTTTTGTGCATGTTTGTGTGTGTGTGTGTGTGTGTTGGGGGGGGGGGGTTGGGTAGGTTAGGGAGGTATTTCATGTTATGGCAACTGCTTTGCTTAAATATTTTTTTAATGATTGTTTTAAAGTACATTTTAAACCAACAATTAAACTATCCTAATAGTAACAACAACAAAAAAGGATGACATCCTTAAACCAAACTGAAAAAAATCAGTCACAGTGAACTAAACTTTAGGACAGCAGCATAATCAAGAGAAGCAAGACAAAGAACAAAGTCAAACACAAGCTATACATAGACAGGCCAATTAAGCTCAACAGGGTGCAGGTGAATATAATCAGGACCATATGACTGGGGTGAATTGAATGATGGGAAATTGAGTCTGAAATAAAATGCCAACATAAGAGTCTTATGAAACCAAAAGTCAATAACACCATCCAGGTACAGGAAGAAACATGACATTAATGACCTAATGCCAGTGATATTAAGTGACCAAGAACCAGAAAGGTCATCACTTACTCACTCATCGTCTGTACCACTTAATCCTGTACAGATGGTCGCTTTGGGGGGGGGCACACACATCCTCATTCACACACTATGGGCAATCCGGTATGCCAATCGGTCTAAGCTGCATGTCTCTGGACTGTGGGAGGAAACCGGAGCACCTAGAGGAAACCCACCAAGGATGGGGAGAACATGCAAACGCCATGCACACAGACTCAAGGCAGACATTGAACCCGGACCCTGGAGGTACAAGGCGACACACTGCTAGTTTGACCATTTAGAAAAATTACTGTAGCTTTTGAATTCATTTCTCTTCATTTGTCATATAGAGCAGCTTAATGCACAGACATGTAACTTGAAGTTAAATTGTCATTAGCAGGTTAAAGTGTCATGCTACAGTATGTGTGTATTAGTGAGAAATTTATGTACATTCAACATCTGCTTTGCTAACTGTCCCTAAAGTGAATACGTATGGATGCATTGGAGGAATGGGTTTATTTTTTTTAACACTTTAAAATGTTAGTGTTTGCGTAAATAAAATCTAGGGCTTATCAACACTTTGCAGCATTCAAATAACAAAACCAAAGAAATGCTAACCATCTTGTAGCACAGATAAGATTGATATATTCATATTTTTAATTCAGAAGGAGAGGTTTTAATTAACAGGGGCAGAGAAGACAACAACTTGCTGCTACCATCTCAACTGTGTGTCTGTGCCAGATTGTCGGATATGTCAGGATATACAATTATGGACAGTATGATAATGATTAATTCGCATTCAAATTTTATTTGTCACATACACAACCATTCACAGTATAATTATTCTTATGAATAATAAGTACTGTTACCAACCCAAATCCACTTTTTGATTGGATCTGATTTGATTTGACACTTTTGATTTGATTCTCTTTTTGATATCTCTGATACGACAACAATTTGGCAACAATACAATTTCTAAATCGCTTTAAACATGCTAAACATTGGGCCTCATGGAGCAACATTATCCAATTTTTTTTTCTTATGCCAGATGTACCAAACATTCCTAACCATCCCAATCTGCTTTTACCCAGGTGAGCAAAATAATGAATCCCACTTGAATTTACGTTGGAGGTGCATAGGATTAGCACAGGATTAGCATGTGATTAGCATAGGTAATGCCCCTAAACACCATGGTATGTGTTTTGCTGTGTGCAAATCAGACACCAGAATTGGAGAGATGCCCCTAAAGAAAAAAGTAAAAAAGAAGAAGAGGAAATACACCAGCATTGAAATCAAAGTACTTTGAAATAAACGTAAACAAAGTAAACAACCCCAAGCAAACCCTTTCCCAGCATGCAGTTCAAACCTTCCTGAATGTGAGCACTCGTGTTTTGTTTTTGTTTGAACGCAAATGGAATGAGGACATAATCTCTGTCACTTATATTAAAGGTTTTTTTTATATATATATATATACATATATGTCTTATAACAGTTGCACTGGATATTGGTTTTCATAATGATGTGTTTCAAAATGCTTGTGCAACAGCGTTACAAGCACTGTCTGCGTAAGATGGCCAAAGCATCAAACTGCAACCATTCAGAAGCAAAACACATGCGAGCATCCGAGGGCTTTTATAGTCTTATGTGGGATCAGTTTGACCAATGGTATCTCTTTTAGGCTGCAAATGAAATGATCCAATCATTAAAATTCATCTTATATTAACATATATTAATGTTACTTTGATTATATTCTGCATTTTTCCCCCTGACCTACAAGAAGAGCACAAATAAGATAACACTGGTGAATCAAACGGATACAAACCAAGTAAGCAAAAGGTTATGATTAAAAATAAGGGGGGGATTGTACTGTATATTGCTATGTTTCCTAAGCTGTAACATTGCTGACCCAATTAATATCTTCAGTCTTCTGTCCCTGATTTTGAATAATTAATTCAATAATGTTTGACAGGAACATGAATTCCTTGGGGGTCACACTGCAAGCAGGACAGGGTAGATAACATGTCAATGTCTGTTACTTGATGCGCTGATGATACAAGTCAACAGTGTATTGACTTGCTGTGGGTCACTGCTCTGCTTTCCTGTTTGACAATTTCATATTTTCATATATTTTAATGTCGTTTTTTTCAAAAATGTTATAAAATGTACAGTATATTGTTTTCCGAGAAAAAAAAAGGTTTCTAAAAAATAACATGCTGGACGCTGAAATTCTGATGCATGACATGCTCGTTCGTTTGTTTAGACAGTGGGTCCGGTCGAATGATGTATTAATTTCTAATTTGACAAGACATGCATAGTCCATGGCACAACCCCCACTCGGACTCACTCCATACCGGACAAACTTCAGTCGAAGTATAGGATGTCAATAACTGTGATTCAAAATTTAGTCAGCCGCTCATACAAGTTGCTTTGATACAACATGAACCACTTTGTTAATGTCATATATAATTTTCAGGAGATTGTTTCATACCAGGGCAGCACGGTGGTGTAGTGGTTAGCACTGTCGCCTTGCACCGCCAGGGTCCGGGTTCGATCCCCGGCCAGGCTCGATTCCCGTCTCTGTGTGCATGGAGTTTGCATGTTCTCCCCGTGCTTGGTGGATTCCTCCGTGTACTCCGGTTTCCTCCCACATTCCAAAGACATGTAGGTTAGGCTAATTGGCGTTCCCAAATTGCCCGTAGTGTGTGAGTGAGTGTATGTGTGTGTGTCTGCGCCCTGCGATGGGTTGGCACCCTATACAGGGGGGGGCCCTAAGTCTCCTGGGATAGGCTCCAGGCCCCTGTTTAAGCGGTATAGATGATGAGTGAGTGAGTGTTTCATACCACAGCAAAAAAGGATTGAAATATCTATTTAATATTTCATTTGTATTTATAATAAATCCATCATATAGATTCAACAAATATTTTATAATTTATTTCATAAGTAAAAGAAAAAAACATTTTTAAAAAATGTGGAAAGACAAGGGAAGACCCGTACATTTTCTATAGAGATACAGTACCAGCTTGCTTCTCTCAATGTTGTACTTGTGCTAGGTTGTTTTAAATGTCAGGAAATGAGATTATGTTCATCATGACAATAATAAGTAAGAAATAAAACAAGACAGAGTGCTGTTATAGAAAAATAATCCACACCACAGACATGTGATATTCCCCGAGGTACCATTACAAGCCAAACCCAAGTCTACTTTATTATATTTCTCTAATGCAACCGCAATTTGCCATAAAATGCTACACGTGGTTATCGACTGAAAAAGAAGAGAACTTAAATTACAACATGTTAGTCCATGTTCAACGAGCTGTAAAACGCTGACCCAGTTAAAGCCTTTACTCTTACGAATCAGACCAGTTCCTGATTGTGAATAATTAAATACAGGGACTTCATTCGACAGGAACAGGAATTCCTTCAGGGTCTCATTGCAAGCTGGACAGGGTAGGTACCATGTCGATGTCCATTACCAGATGCACTGATGATGTAAGTCACCAGTGTATTGACTTGCTCTGGGTCACTGCTCAGCTCGCCACAACTGTTTACTTTGATAAATATCTTTCTGCTTCTCTAACCACGTCGACACCATACCTGCAGCCACCTGGCAGGTTCAGGATGCCATCTGTTTAAACAGCAGCTATATACTGTAGAAAACTAGCCATATGAATCAGTAACCACCTCCTCCCTGTAAAAAGATTTGCATCATTATTCCAAAATTAAATAAAATGATGTAACAACTTCATCAATGTACCCATTTACTTAATAATGGACAAAATCTGTATATTGTAAATGCCATGAATATGATGATATTTAAAGTTATTTTATTCAATCAGAATATCTATGCAAACCGACAGAATGAGCACAATGAGGTAAGTTGTTACAATTACATACCAAAAAATATATGATATAATTTAATATCATAACAAGTAATTTCTTTTTTGGCCAACCAAAGCTTGCAGGTTTTGTGACCAAATAGATTTTTTAATAGAGGTATTTGAAGCAATTAATGTTTCACTCTGTCTTGATCAGACCAGTCACAGCTGAAGAAAACCCATTTACCTTATGATGCTGCCACCACCATGCTTTTAGACCCAGTTAAAGCCTGTACTCTTACAAATCAGACCCATTTCTGATTTTGAATAATTAAATACATCTTGTCATCTTGTTGATCATCTTGTTTTCACATTAAACATACCTTGGTATAATTATAAAATCATTTTACTTTGGTCTTATAAGACAATAAGACCTTAAATATAAGACCTTAAATTAAATTAATTAATAAATTAAATTAAATAATACATTTTGCCAAATTGGATGTATTTAAATGTGTTCCTGCAGTTAATTTAACGGTGCCTCTACACAGCCTCTATCAGTTTTCATCTTGTCCTTTAAACGGATTTAGAAGGATGTCCTGGTTTCCATAATGTTCCCATGGAGCGTGATTTTTTCCACTTGAAGATGGCTTTTACAGTATGGCATGACACTGTATACAGTATTTTACAAGGTATTGGAAATTGTTTGTATTGGGGGTCAGGGTTAGCGCAGTAGTTCGGAAGATCCTAGGTTCAAACCCCACAACCACCAAGTTACCACTGTTGGGCCCTTGAGCAAGGCCCTTAACTTTCAACTGCTCAGATGTATAATGAGATAAAAATGTAAGTCGCTCTGAATATGGGTGTCTGCCAAAATGCCCAGATGTAGAGGTTTGTACCTCTTACCTGACTGAAACCATTCAACAATGCTATCAGATAAAACCAAGTAAATGTCAAGAAAACCCTAGACAAACAGTTAATATTTATATTTGCAGTCATCAGAATCATTTCATTGTAAAATATAATTCATATACTGACTGTAATATAATATATAATATAA
Organism: Clarias magur; assembly: GCA_013621035.1. Taxonomy (NCBI): domain Eukaryota; kingdom Metazoa; phylum Chordata; class Actinopteri; order Siluriformes; family Clariidae; genus Clarias; species Clarias magur. Next base: position 1,819,794 of record QNUK01000068.1, read on the forward strand.
TATAATAATATATTATATATGATAATGTAAATATAAGATATCATGTAAAATTACTTACTATGGTTATTGTAAGCATTTTTCCCCACCTAATTTTTTTTTTTTTTTCACAAGGATGTTGCTGGCTGCTACATTATATTAAACATGGGGAAAAAATATCTTACACGATTCATTTTGCCTTCATAGTTTTTATATTTTTGTATTCATTTTAAGATTTCATATTTCAAAAACCTGCAACTGAAACACAGATGAGAAAGTGGAGACCTTTCATGTCCATTGTGCATGATACAGTAAAAAGAATAAAACTCAGACAATATTTTGTGCATATTTTCTTTAAGGCTCAAGAGTTTTATGAAACACAAATGGCAAAATAGTGTGCCAAAATTGCTTTATATTATATCAGTGTGAATTTTGATTGATTTTGGAAAATGATATAATTTCATCTCCCACAGTTTTGTCACAAAGGATAAATTAGCTCACAGCTGTTTTTGTAGGCATTTAAGTATGCAATTATGCACTTATCAATAACAAGTTCATTTTAATAAAAACAAATATAGCAAACTCGTACTTGGTTTTTTTTTTCGGTGACACTGACAGCAAATCAAATCAAGATTTTTTTTCGTTCTTTTTTTTTTTTTTTTGCGCAGAAAAAAATTCTTAAATTACAAAGATTGTTGAAGATCATGAGGAACATTATGAATAATACAAACCTTCAGGTTAAATGCATGAACAGTTTCCGCATCTAACACTTTCATCATTGTACACATATGTACTGTGCTGTATACTGTCCGTTCATGTATCAAGTAGTGGAAAAGAACCAGACAAAATAAACACAACAGCTTCTCACCCACTGAGTGCATCTCATGTCTCTTGAACACAAAGTCCTTGCGCGTCTTTGAAATGTTAAAATAAAATGTCTCTGCTAATTTTTCTTTCAAAAATATTACTATACGTGAATCATGGCTTGCCAAATGCCGTAAAAATCAGTGTTAATGATAGCAGGAGCAAGAGAAAAAAAGAATTTGGAAGTGAAACAAAATGCTACAATATCACACATAGTTTTGTTAAATATATAATGTGTTTTTTTTTATGAATAAATAAGTAAACAGTATGTTCTATTTCACAAGACATAACTGCAGTGGGAGGAAGAACATATCAATGTCGTTTTTTTATTCTCTAAAAATAAAGTGAACACTGTTAATTTATAGACACCAGTCATTGTTTAGTGAAGCTGTTCTCCTTCTTTGGTTATGTTTGATTATGTTGCTGCCAAATGCAGCCATTTCCTATCATGGTTTGCATAAAACATTGAGTTTTAAAGCTTTTTAAAATAAGTCTATGTAGCAGTTCTCAAATAAACATTTTATTAAAGACAACCTTGTGTGCCAGAGAGAAGTTATTTGACAGAATCAGTAAAATACTTTAATGTGTTTAATGTGACCATACTGTGTGTTATCTAAAACACTTCCAAGAATGTTATATTAAAAATATCAGGCATGAATCAATACATTCAGTCCTAGATTTTTTACAGATAAACTGAAAATCTGCACATTTAATTGTTTATCTATCTATCTATCTATCTATCTATCTATCTATCTATCTAGACTAATCTCGGACTCGGACTAATCTGAGACTAGTCTTTATGTGTGACTTTCAGCAATTGCTTAATTCTTAAAATCATAGCTATGTCTTTATATGCACAAGGAGAAAATCTACTGTGCATGATTTTATGCTATAATGCTGATGTATTTTAAGCCATATTTTACACTTTCCTCTCTGTTCCTGTATTCATGTGTAGAAATAAATGTCTGTACTGACGTACTGTACTGTATATGAAGCTGTGCAATGTGGGGGAAGTGACAGTTCACTGTCACAGTTATATTTTCGACTTGCTTTGGTCTAAAATAGGACTTGCTTAACTGCCGAAACTTACTTCCCATTAATAGGATCTCCCTACCAAAATAACATTAGCCACACTTGGTTTTGAAATGTGAATAAATAGATTTTTTTTCCATTTATTGAGCATAAAATTATACAAAAGTGGCTAAAAATGATCCGCACTCCAGTTATATTAAAATTTCTGTTGGATGTTGGTCTTATCAGCTCTTTCTGTTTTGTCTCCCTGGTCACTGCTGTGCAGGTGTGGACCTGTTACATCATTTCATTTGCCCCACTTGTGGCTTGCAGGAAAGAAGCCAGTGATTCATTTATTTTTTTTTGTATCTTGTGCTGAAAGAAAAACTTACAGAAAAGCATGAACAGAAGTATTTGGATTAACTGATGCTTTAAGAAAGGTGAAAGTTTCCTAAAGAGAATCATTACTGGTGATGAGACATGGATTCATCACTACAAGCTGAAGCTGTGTGTTGTGGAGAGACGAGAAGCAGAGCCGTGGTCGAGGGACGAGAGTGAGAGTTCAAAAGCCGTGTAATCCATCAGCAAAGGCGTTGAGCCAAAATGTGAAGCAAAGCTGCAGTCGAAGAACGAAAGCAAGAGTTCAAAGCTGTTAAATCCATTCACGATATCCATACAATATATATGGGTAACGTTTGAATTAGATTTTATTTCAGCCAACATCTGTAGTTTCATGTATGGATTCGGACGGGATTAACGTCTCCGTGTTTATTATGGAAGTAGGTGTGTCTGTGTTTTACATGTGGGCGTTGCACAAGACAACGTGTTGAGGATGCGTGCATTGCGTATGGTCATATTGGCATGTAGAGCTGGTGATTTAATCATTATTTTCGATTAATTCGAATTTATGGTTTATGTCGATTTTGAGAAATGAAAATCGATTTTACAGTTTCACTTTGGTACGGCACCGCAAGCTTCTGTAGTTTTGCGACGCCCCCTCTGTGACTCACACGTGGGAAATACGAGATGCAACATGGCAGTGCGCTCTAATGAAACCAAAGAGCTTGTTTCCAACAGAGGCGCAATTTTCTCAAGAACCTTTGAAATAAAAGATAAATTAGAAACAGGTCTAAAACTAGATAAAACAGTTGGATCAAGATGTGTTTTCTTAAGAAGGGGCCTGACAATAGCATGTTTAAAAGCACCAGGGACACAACCTGCACTGAGACAGGAGTTAATCAAAATCATAAGCAATAGGCCCTATTGTAGAGAAAACCTCTTTTAGTAATTTAGTAGGGAAAATGTCCAAAGGGCAGTTTGTAGCTCTCGTCTGTTGGATCACCTCAGTGAGGAGAGAGAGAGTGAGACTGGTTCAAAATGGTCAAACATTGCAGAATGAATGACAGTAAGCAGTCAAGTGCTAACACTACAGATGGTAAGCTGTCGCACAGACATCATCTTATCATTAAAAAAGTTCAGATAATCCTCACAGGTCAAAACTGAGGCATCAGTCAAATATGAGTTCTGTGGATTTACAACAGAGTTTATAGTGCTGAACAAAACACGAGGGCAATGCCCATTGTTTGAAATAATATTTGACAGATATTGGCATTTCGCCTCTTTCACTGGCTTCTGATAAAGAGCAAGACTGTCCCTCAGAATGTCCAGAGATACATGAAGTTTATCTTTTTTCCATTGCCGTTCTGCCTGCCTACAGCGCTGTCTGAGGGCCCGGGTCATGTCATTTAGCCAAGCATCAACCTTTGGCTTTGTAGATCTACGTTTAAAAGGGGCAATCGTGTCAAGGATCCCAGAGCACATTGAATAAAAAGATGATAAAATGCTATCTGGAGATCCAGTAAAAACCAATCCATTAGGGACAGAGAACTTAGAAGCCATAAAAGCAGCAGCAAACTCATCAGCTGTTGATGATGTAATAACACGGCGCATAGATACTGGGACAGGAGGCTTGCTGGCTGATGGTGGAACAGGGACTTCAAAAATAATGGGCAAATGATCTGATATGGGAATTAGGGATAATTCAACAAGTGAAACAGGAAGCCCATGAGAAATAATCAAATCCAAAGTGTGACCAGCATTGTGCGTGGGTCTATCCACAGACTGAATTAAGTCAAAAGATGCCAAAACATGTTTAAAGTCCGTGGCCAGCTGGTTAGATGGACAGCAAACATGGATGTTAAAATCCCCACAGATCAGGAGTTGTTCATATTTAAGAAGCACTTCAGCTAGGAGCTCAAAAATCTCCTGAATAAAATCTTTGTTATATTTAGGTGGCCGGTAAACAACACCGCATACACAGGACAAGCAAGCTGAACAGTGAACAACTGTAGTTCAAAAGAAGAATAATTACTTGCAGTTAAAGGCTTGCATTTAAACTTGTCTCTAAAGACCGTTGCGACTCCGCCCCCATGACCAGAGGCTCTAGGTGTGCTGAGGAAAGAGCACCTAGGTGGGAGGATCTCCGTAAATGCGCTGTCGTCACCTGGTTTGATCCAAGTTTCCGTCAACAAAAGAAAATCCAACACATGTGTTAAGAAAAAATTTTTTTAAATGAATGTCTTATCTGTAATCGATCGTGCATTAATCAAAGCAATGCGCATCGGCGTGTGGTCACTCTCCTGGGCTCCACGAAGAAGGGGGTGAAGATTTTCTCTCACAGAGCCCCGTTTAAAGATCCTCACAGGCCGCGGAGGGCTAGGATGTACGTAGCCAGCATTGGGGACCTGGAGCCAACAAACATCCATTGAGTGTCGCCAAATGAAATCACAGTCCACTCGAGGAAACCGCTTGAGGTAACGAGGACCGTACGCTGATGACCCTTTCAGGTAGGCTCTCAGTCTAGCAAGCACCCCACCTCGTTTTCCGCGTCTTTTGCGACGATTTTTACGAGGGAATGGGGCAGGTGAACACCACAGGTAGTCAGGTAGAGACGCCAGAAATGGAGGAAGCGTATTAGATCGGTCATTAAAACCACTGCTTGTAGGCTTTATGACTGAATCATGAATATTAAGAAGAGTCTGGCGATCATACATCAGCAAAGGTGAGACATTATTAATTAACATTAATAACAACAGCAATAGTAAGAAAACACGGAGCAGAGGGAGACAGCGAGCCATACACATCGGCGCCATCTTGTCAGTAAAACTAGTCCCATCCGAATAGTGATTTAGGCTGATATCAAATTCCTTATTTAAAGGTTTTGCCACAAATAAATCCGTGTTCTAGCAACACACACTCAATCAGAAAGATAACCCAAATCGGTGAGTACTCGTACCTCAAATGGGCTGAGATTGGTGGCTGATGAGATGTGGAAATTGTGGGATAGTTCAGCCCATAGGAAGTAGCGGGCCCAGGAGTGTTGGCGATCGGCGATTAAGAATCTCAGGTAGCGGTCCAGTTGGTCCAGTCTGACCATTATTCTGAGGATGGTAACCAGAGGATTGACTACAGGTGGAATTGATCAGACAGCAGAAGGCGTTCCAGAACTTTCCAGAGTGGGGTCAAATTTCTTGGTAAAGAAACTACAAGGGTGTAGCTTCTGGTCTGGACCTCACTCTCCCAGTCTTCTCTCACTGGGAGAGAAGAGCTCCGGCACCCACATCTGAAGCGTCCACCTCCACAACGAACGAATTACTTGCGTCTGGGTGGAGCAGAACTGGAGCGGTGGTGAACCGGAGGCATAAATCATGAAAGGCAGTGATGGCGGCGGAGTTGAGGCTGAAGTGATGAGAGGATGGTCAAGTCAGAGTGGTTAAAGGAGCGGCAACTGTACTGTAGTCCAGGATAAAGCAACGATAGAAGTTTGTAAACCCGAGAAACCTGTTGAAGTTGCTTGAGGGTCTTGGGTAGGGGCCAATGACGCACAACTTCCAGCTTCTGCGGGTCCATGGCCACACCCTGAAGTGAAATGACAAAATCCAGGAACGTGGTGGAGCGCTTGTGAAAGTCGCATTTTTCCAACTTGCAGTACAGTTGATGGGCAAACAATCACATAAGGACTGCTCGGACATGCTGGGTGTGTTCCTCAGCTGTACGTGAATAAATGAGGATGTCGTCAAGATAGACGAACACCCACGGGCCTAACATGTCCCTGAGGACATCATAAACTGTTGATAAACTGTTGAAAGGAGGTGGGTGCATTGCAGAGTCCAAATGGGATAATCAAACTTTCACAGTGTCTGGTGGGGGTGATGAAGGCCGTCGTCCAATCATTGCCCTCTCTGATGCGCACCAAGTTGTAGCCGCTCCGGAGGTCCAACTTTGTAAAAATTGTGGCACCAGAGAGGGCGTCCAGGGCTGAGTTGGTAAGAAGCAATGGGTGTCGGTTCTTGATGGTGATGTTGTTGAGCCCCTGATAGATGACACAGGGGCATAGGTCACCGCCTTTTTTCTTCACAATGAAGAACCCGCAGTGGCAGGCAAGGAGGAGGGCCGGAAGGTGCCATGGCGGAAGACGTCGGAAACATACTCCTCCACTGCCTGCGTCTTGGCGGCGGAGAGCGAGTAAAGATGGCTGCGGGGAGGGACAGAACCCAGCTGAAGGTCAATCGCCAGGTCACAGGGGCAATGAGGAGGAAGGTGGGTGGCCCATCTTTCGCAGAACATTTCAGCCAGGTCCCGGTAGGCCGCGGGGATGGTGTTGGTTCCCTCAGGGGCCTCGGACTCCCTAGAACACATCCCAGCCGGAGCCAGCAGGTAGATGTTGGTCTATGACGAGGGTGATGGGCTGAGTCTGAGTGGTGATGAGACTGGAGGAAAGGGGCCGACCATCAACAGATGTGATTTGAACGGGCTGGGATAACACCTCAAATTCCACTCCCAGTTCTTTGGCATAAGCAGAGTCAATAAAAGTTACCTGCGACACCAGGGTCGATGAACGCAGTACTTCTGACCTGTTTATGCCCAAACTGGAGGTGTACTTCAACCATAAGACAGGAAACACTGGATGTCGTAACAGAGGTGGAGGGGGGCCGGTGAGCCTGCTTACCGGGCCTGAGCGAAGAGGGCAGATGGCTCTGTGGTGCGTCGCTGACCCACAGTAGGGGAAGAGCCCCTCTCTGAAGCACCATTCGCGCTCTGCAGCAGTCAAGGAGGCGCGTCCTAATTGCATGGGTTCCCCGGCTCTGGTGTCAACCACAGTGGGAGGTGGAGATCCGACAGGTCCAGTGGCGGTGGTGCTAAAGAAAGGGCAAGCTTCAGGAACCGGGGTGTGAGAGATGAAGGTTGATGATCGGGGCGTGGGGTGCAACAGTGATGGCGTCGTTGGCGGCAGGGACCAGTGTGCTGGCCTCGGATGAGAGAGCAGGCATTGGTCAATCCGAAGAGCAAGCTGGAATAGACCCTCCAGTGTAGCCGTAAGCTCTCGTTCCGCGAGCTCATATTTAATACGTGAAGCCAGTCCCTCGTAGTAGGCCATCCGGAGGGCAGAGGAGGGTTCGGAAGTCTGCACAACAATGTAAAGGCACAACAATGTAAAGGCTCCACCTCGGCGGCGGGATGTTAAAATGTAAACTTTAGCTGACGGGTGAATTCTCCATATGAGTAGGCAGTGTCTGAGTCTGATCAAAGAAACCCCGTAGCCCACTCAGCTGCCTGCCTGGATAGCAACAAGACGAGGAGGGCAATGTGCAACCGGTCTGTGGAGTATCTGGTGAAATTAAACTCAAACCCAAGATCCAGTGCGGTTAGAAAAACACTACACTTCCTATCCCTGCCATCCCATTTATCTGGCAGAGCCAAAAAGACATCAGAGATTGGGGGTCGGTGGTGGTGCAGCAGCCTCTGCAACGGATGGAGGGCTAGCAGAGCAGCCTGTTCTCCTGCTGTAAACCGCTATGTCTTGGACGCTACTGTGGAGAGTCGCGACTTCACCGCGAAGCTGCTCGGTCAGCTAGGCATGCCGGTTAACAATATCACAGAGGTGTTCATAATCCGCTGGGTTCACTGTTGGCTCAAGTCATTCTGTCACAGACGATCGGAGGTTGCCCACGTAGCAGTTAGCCCGTGTAGCTTGGATGGTAAACCCAAACGCGGAAGTAGTGTGAGCAGGCAGAATAACCATGCAGCTTAATCTAAGAACTCTCTTACCTGAAGAGCAAGGATCGACACAAATAAATCCGCGTTATAGGAACACATACTCAATCAGAAAGATAACCCAATACTCGCAGTGAATACTCACAGGTAATCTGGCGATGATGCGACATGGACATGGGCGAACTCAATGACTGAGCGATGTGAAGCACCATCTTCTTTCCTTTTCCGTACTACTTCCGGGTCCTAGTGCCGGCCGCGGTGAGAGTGCACATGACAAGCGTACAGTTACATTAACTGAACATATGAACTCTTCCTACAACAAGTAAGTGAACTATAAACTTTTTTTAACTGGAATGATATATAATGCCCAGAAGGAAGATGTATTCAGCCCTCCAGCCAGACATTTTATGCCTTCATTCACTAAAGAGCACCCAATGCCTAGTGCTGTGAAATGTTGGCAGTGATAGTTTAACAGTAAACAGCTTATTTGTTATTGCAGTAGTAACATTAGAATTTCTGTCGACTACAAATGATATTTTCACCACCAGGTCTCATGGACTCAGTCTGTTCATACTGTAGGGTATGTATTCTCCTATTCCCAGGTAGCCTTCTGAAATAATCAGGTGATCTTGTTATATACTGTGATATAATATAGTGAATACTCATTACAGTGAGAACACCCCAACTCGCAAATTTTTTACTTAAGAACCACAATTTTGGTTGGATTTTGCTTCGCCATGCAAAGCAGTTTCAGCATACAAGCGGTCAAGCTGTTTACTGTACATGTACAATCGTGGCCAAAAGTTTTGAGAATGACACAAATATTAGTTTTCACAAAGTTTGCTGCTAAACTGCTTTTCGATCTTTGTTTCATTTGTTTCTGTGATGTACTGAGATATAATTACAAGCACTTCATACGTTTCAAAGGCTTTTATCGACAATTACATGACATTTATGCAAAGTCCTCTGCAATTCGACTGGGCATGCTCTCAATCAACTTCTGGGCCAAATCCTGACTGATAGCAACCCATTCTTTCATAATCACTTCTTGGAGTTTGTCAGAATTAGTGGGTTTTTGTTTGTCCACCCGCCTCTTGAGGATTGTCCACAAGTTCTCAATGGTATTAAGATCTGGGGAGTTTCCAGGTCATGGACCCAAAATTTCAAGGTTTTGGTCCCCGAGCCACTTAGTTCTCACTTTTGCCTTATGGCACGGTGCTCCATCGTGCTGGAAAATGCATTCTTCTTCACCAAACTGTTGTTGGATTGTTGGAAGAAGTTGCTGTTGGAGGGTGTTTTGGTACCGTTCTTTATTCATGGCTGTGTTTTTTGGGTAAAATTGTGAGTGAGCCCACTTCCTTGGATGAGAAGCAACCCCACACATGAATGGTCTCAGGATGCTTTACTGTTGGCATGACACAGGACTGATGGTAGCCCTCACCTTTTCTTCTCCGGACCAGCCTTTTTCCAGGTGCCCCAAACAATCGGAAAGAGGCTTCATCCGAGAATATGACTTTGCCGCAGTTCTCAGCAGTCCATTCTCCATACTTTTTTGCAGAAGATCAATTTGTCCCTGATGTTATTTTTGGAGAGGAGTGGCTTCTTTGCTGCCCTTCTTGACACCAGGCCATCTTCCAAAAGTCTTGGCCTCACTGTCTGTGCAGATGCGCTCACACCTGCCTGCTGCTATTCCTGAGCAAGCTCTGCACTGGTGGCACTCCGATCCCGCAGCTGAATCTCTTTAGGAGACGATCCTGGCGCTTGCTGGACTTTCTTGGATGCCCTGAAGCCTTCTTAACAAGAATTGAACCTCTTTCCTTGAAGTTCTTGATGATTCTATAAATTGTTGGTTTAGGTGCAATCTTAGTAGCCACAATATCCTTGCCTGTGAAGCCATATTTATGCAACGCAATGATGGCTGCACGCGTTTCTTTGCAGGTCACCATGGTTAACAATGAAAGAACAATGATTTCAAGCATCACCCTCCTTTTAACATGTCAAGTCTGCCATTCCAATCCAATCAGCCTGACATAATGATCTCCAGCCTTGTGCTCATCAACATTGTCACCTGACTTAATAAGACGATTACTGAAATGATCTCAGCAGGTCCTTAAATGACAGCAATGAAATGCAGTGGAAAGTTTTATTTCGGGATTAAGTTAATTTTCATGGCAAAGAAGGACTATGCAATTCATCTGATCACTCTTCATAACATTCTGGAGTATATGGAAATTGCTATTATAAAAACTTAAGCAGCAACTTTTCCAATTTCCAATATTTATGTAATTCTCAAAACTTTTGGCCATGACTGTACTTCCAGTTGCATGTACATCTGGCAGCTGATCAACACTTGTTTAAGTGGAAAGGTCAAGCAAAGCGAGTTTACATTTATTTATTTATTTTTTGCATTTTATGCAAGAATTAGTGAAGACTATATTAACTATATACAAAATATTTTGGTGTGTATGTGAATGGATGTATACTCCCAAGTCCTGTCTACTAAGTCCTGCGAGTGTACAGATCCCGCCATTAAGAACGCACGTTCTTTGAAAAGGAATCTCACGTGCTTCCGCGGCAGCTCGCGGGAAGCTGTGAAAATGCCGTTCATTGCCTGTAGGGGGCAGTCGTGTTTCAATCTGAAGTGTTGTGTGTCTACTGAAGCCAAAAATGTGTTCTCTCTCTTAGGCGCCCATTGACAGGAAGCGACAGAGCTCATATACGTGTCAAGCTCAAACTTTAAATACTGATATGTATTTATTCTTCATTTTCTTCTCTCCTGCAATGATAATACTGAATGGAGAAAGCGCAGTCAAAGAAGTATCATCATTAGTAGTAGTAGTGAAAACTACCACTGATTAACTATCTCTGCAGTAGTTAAAACAGCGGATTAATTTCATTTGGGGTATTTCTAACAGGCAATCTACTAAATAATAATAAATAGATAAAATTACCCAGCACTTTAACATTTAACCCAGCAGTTTTAGTGTGTAACATAAAAATATTCCATTTGTAAAATAGCATAGGTGAAACCATAGGTTGTGTATAGTGATTAAAAACAATACAACAAAGCTTATGGTAAATAAATTCTCAGACTCTTCCACTGCAGGTATTAAAAAACAGTAACGATGTTGATTTTACAATCCGTAGAAGTTCAGTGGTCCTGACAAAACCTCTCGCGGAGGAGCCTTTCCCTGAATTCGCCATTTTCACGGGGGTGGGCATCTCGGTTAATTCATACAGATGGACAGTAGTGTACTGTACCTATTTACAGTACATGGAATTTTACAGCGTTGTCATTGACCGATTTACAGTACCCTGACAAAGACCAATATAAGAATAGTGCCAGCTGGCACACCTTAGAAAATAATTCGGCATCAATTTTTTTAAAACTTGTGCTACTGTTGTTTACTTACAATATTTGTAAATTTTTTTTTCTTTAAATGAGGCTTGGGCTCTGGGATGTTGAGCCTATTTACTAGTATATGTAGTCTAATCAGAGGCGTGTGGAGGGCGGGAGTATTGTCTCAGCCTCACTGGCTTTATGAGTCAATACGAGAGCATGATAATGAAGAATGTAGTGTGATACTGTCCCAATGGTGAGTACAATTTTGATGTATCGGCAAAGAAAAAGAAGGATTTACAAGACTGGGGGAAAAAAGGTCATATGCGTATAAACAACAATGGAACGTTGGCCTCTCGGCTTCTCTTTAAACATGGTCAGCTGATCTCCATGCGTCACTGGGATTTTTGTCGTGATTTGGAGAGTCTCACAAGAGTAAAAACACGGAACCAAAACACAACTGATGGGGCAATACATCATATGGGAATAGATTATTATTATTGTTATTATTATTATTGTTGTTATTATTAAGTATACAATGCTTTAAAAAATTGGCAGCTTTATAAAAACCCATTATGTGACTGCACTACATGTTATTAAGGACGATATCAAGAAGAAAATGGAGCCACTTTCGGTTTTGTTTTTAAAGCAGCCGGTGCCAAGAGAAATCATAAATTAAGGTTAAGTGAGATTTTATTTAATATTTTACTTATATTTACACATCTTTTCTAAAGGTTTTTACTTTTATATGCATAAATATTATTATAGTGTTTGAATAGAATTGGTAATATTGGTAATGTTTTGGGTGGCTAGAATGAATTATCTGCATTTACATTATTTCCTATGGGAAAATGCATATTGTGAATAATGTGAGAGGCACAGTGGTGAACAGTTGCAGTCAAGGCTCACATTCCAATACTGGACCAGAAATTTTAAACACTGGCCAGAGTGTATCACCCAGCTGTGCCCAGCTTTGTTGTTCTATCTTGGGGTCTGGCTTGGTAGTAATTCTTTTATATAGACACTGATTCAAATTGGGCATTTGAAAGAGGAGTGAAATGAGGGAGTATGACATATAAGAACGCATCAGAGAGTGATTTCAGATAGAGCATTGACACTCGTTTTGGGGGACTTCTGAGACCTAAATTAACATGTTAAAGGAATAGTAAAATATGGGACCTTTTAACAGAGCACTACAGAAACAAAATTATAGAATTTGCTAGGAACAAATGTACCCCTGCTCCTTCAAGCAAATATCCAATAAACCAATCATGTGGCAAAAGGAGTAAAACGTTCCATTGTGGTGACTCCTAGGATAAAAGGGACTAAGCCCAATATGTACGTTATATATATGGAAATGGACAGACAAGACTAGTGTTTAGGGTGTTCTATTCATCAGACCCCAGCTCACCACTCTGCCTCTGTTGGGTGCTTGAACAAGGCCCTTAACCGTCAACTGCTTATATGTATAATAAGATAAATGTAAGCCCCTCTAGGTACCGGTATCAGCCAAATGCTATAAAATGGAAATGGAAATACTTATAAAACCAAGCAAAACACATTTCAGGGCTAAGCTGCCATGCAGGTTAACTTGCTGTAAGTATCATTAATTTAATACAGTATTTATAAAAAATGAGATGCTAGCCAGACTGAAATAATGTTTCATGCAGGAACACCAAATATGAAAAAGACAGGTGACTTGTATTTAAAATCTTCAAAAGCTCTACTAAAGAGCTCAAATTTGTGCTATTTTAATATTCTGATTATGCCATCTAAAGTTTTGCATCAACAAAGGATATTTTAAACATACTGTAAGCAAATTTATCAGTGTAAATACTGAATTAGTTGTTACAGTATACCCTGCGGTGAACGGCCCAACATTCACTATGTGTTTTACACTGGATGCTATGTTTTCTGAGGAATTAAAATGTCTGCCCGTTTTTTGCAATTTGTTCTCCATAGTGTTCTCTCTCTCTCTCTCTCTCTCGTTTGTTCCTGCTCCTGGCAGCTCCAGAGTGCCCCCCCCCCCTCTCCCCCAACTTATTTGAACTTAGTCTTACTGTGCCCTATGGGAGCATTTCTAATTTGTGTCTCAAGACCATCCAGAATCAATTGGATCATGGTTTTGGCTCACTTCCTGTTCCTTTTTCTTATATTCCTGCACAATGTGTATACTGTGCACAGAGGAAAATCGGAAAGGTTAGAGAGCTTGAGGGGAAAAGATGCTATGCAATATGTGTGTATGTGTACTTCATGCTTCTTTTTGCTGTTCAGTTTCTGCCTGACACTTGCTCTATAACAGTACATGCTTCGCTACTAAATATATTCACAGTTCAACATTAAAAGTTAAAAGTTCACGTTATTGGCATGGCTGTAATAACAACATTGTCAAATCAAATTAAAATTACAAGAAATACGTAGATATTATCTTTATCATTATGATATTGTGAAGTGAATAAATCAGGGTCATGTGAGCTCTTGAATGCATTAAATCATTGTACTCGGTGTTAAATCAAAAATTGCTATAATTTGAACATATTGGACAAGCAGACACAGTAGCTGGTTTATTAGATATATTTAATTAAAGTGTTAGAATGGTAAAATATGTAAGATACAATAAATTGCCACTTCCACCTACAGTACAGCCTTAAACATGTATAAAGATATGCATAATTATATTTATTTATTAGACCTATTCATTACAGACATTAAGCTACATCTATGTGAATTAAGCATTTCTTTAAATGTGCAAAAATAAATGTAAAAAAATTATTAGTTCAAGAATTAGAAGTAGAAAACTGAGTTAGGCTATGGATTAGTATCCCACAGCCACATAATGTACACTATAAGTAAGGATGTACACTACAGTACACTTTGTATGTACAAAGACTTAGAGTTAGTGGTTAGGAAATGCAACAGCCTCTTGAGGCTTTCATTAATTAGTCATTGACTCTCTGAGAACCACTGGCTTTGAATGTCAATATACTGTATCTGGCCTTTTTAGGCAAAATCGGAGTGCACAATTCTACTATATGCTCTAACATTTGTGGACTCTTGAGCATCACATGCATATAAACTGCATATTAGCAGAGGCGGAAAGAGTAACAAAATTTTGCACTGAAGTACAAGTAAAGTTACCATCATAAAAAATCTACTCAAGTAAAGGTAAAAAGTAGCTCATTAAAAGTTACCGAGTTCCTTAAAAAAATTTTTTTTTTTAAACAGCATGGGTGAGAAGCAAGATTCTAGTGTAGTTCAAAAAAAACTTTCTTGTGCTTGAGATCAAAGTGGTCACATTACTGTAATAAGCCGAGGGAAAAAAGAGCTCAGAGCCAAGAATACCATTCGGCACTAAACCTTTATCGGCCAAAACAAAGAAAAGGGTTAAAGAATAAAGCGTTTCGGGGATAAGTAGCACACCTGAGCTCCTATTCCGTTTTCTCCTTCTCACGCACACCTCCGCAGCATACATACATAACGTGGTGTACAACATAATAGTGGCCGTTACAATGGCCAGGGGTTTGATTCATAAGAATTTGATGGCATTTCGCTTTCAGCTGGGTCTGCATCACTGGCATCTGTTTTGTTCGTCTCCATCATTCTTGTGAATTTAGCACGTTGTTCTCCCGACCCATTAATCAATCAGTGCAGTGGTTTCCGGGGTGCAAGGTTTTCCTTCCCCGTTGCATTATTTTTTTTAATTATTTTTCATTTTTTTGCATTCATTTATTTTTTACTCAGGAGTGAATATGATTTCAAATGTAACAAAGTACAATAGTTCAAACAAAACATACTTAAGTAAAAGTAAAATTACAGATTTTAAAAACTACTTTAAACCAACTACTTACACATTGGTTGCCTCTGAAGGCACAAAAAGTGCAACATGGCATGTTCAGGAACTTTTAATGATGAAAACCAAAATATTCCTTATTCATAATCAATTGTTTGAAATGCATAGAAAAATCAATTGATCATTAACTATAATCAATGATTGTCTCATTAATAATGCAACCAAGGCCTCATGTGCATTTAAACAACCACATTTAGGTTTACACAATTAATAATTCATGTTACAGTATGCTAAAGGGGAGCATGGTGGCTTAGTGATTAGCACTGTTGCCTTCCACCTCCAGGGTCCGGATTTAATTCCTAGCCAGGATTGATTCCCATCTCTTTGTGCATGGAATTTCCATGTTCTCCATGTGCTTGTTTGGTTTCCTCCGGTTACTCTGGTTTCTTCCCACAGTCCAAAGACATGCAGATTAGGCTAACTGGCTTTCCAAAATTTCAATGGATTGGCACACTGTCCAGGGTGTACCCTGCCTTATGCCCTATGTTTCCTGGGATAGGTTCCAGGCCCCCCTGCGACCCTGTATGCAGGATAAAGCGGTATAGATAATGAGTGAGTGAGTTAAGATGTCATAGGCATCACTGAAGCATGGTTACAGTATGACCACCTTCATGGTTGAGGGTTTGAGTCTTGCATTGGGTATGGGGTGAACATTCCAGCTCTACAGACAAGTTTTTCCCCCCACAGACCAAAGACATGCAGATTAGGCGAAATGGTGTTTTCAATTTGCCCATTGCGTGTGAGTGAATGTGTAATGAATGTGTTCATTTTTGTTTGGGCCATGCAATGAATTAGCATCCTACAGAGAATGTGAACCCAAATACAGTATCAGTCAGTCATACTGGCCCTCAGTTTTGACTTTGCGTTTGAGTCCTGATTAAAGGTATAACATATCCTCTTGTTCTTTGGCCAAGTTTTCCAAACCCATTGCAGCACAAACTCAATGGTAAATGCCAGAGTGAGCATCACATGGAGCTCTCTCTCTCTCTCTGCGCATGCGCTGGGTGTGAGGGAGCGCGCGAAAGACTGTTTGGCGTCCTGCCAAGTTTTTCTGAAAACCCCCCCCCCCCTTCTTTATTAATTTATTTATTTTTCTTTATTTATTCCCCTTTTTCATTTCCATTAATTATTTTAGTGAAAGCTGTGTAAAATACATATGATTTGAAACTTTTTCGTGAGAGAGTGAGCGGGGCACCATGGCCTCCGAGGCCGGTGTGGAGAGTTTGTCTCTCCGGAATGGTGTCAGGTGCGTCACGGACACTGGGGTCTTCGTCGAAGAAGTGCTGCTAGCGGTGGGAGAGGAGGTAGGGTGTGAGAACATCTACTCAGCCTCCCGGATGAACAAAGCGGTGGTGGTGTTTCTAAAAAAGACCGACCTCGTGAGTGTGCTCGTGAAGAGCGGAATAACCGTTAGAGGATCAGCGGTCCCGGTCTCCCCTCTGTCTGCCCCCGCCACGAGAGTGGTGATCTCCAACGTGCCTCCGTTTGTACAGGACGAGGATATCATGAGGGAGCTGGCCCGGTTCGGGAGGTTCGTCAGCCCCATGAGGGCCATCCCGCTCGGGTGTAAGAGCTCCAGCGTGAAGCACGTCCTGTCCTTCCGGAGGCAGATACTAATGGTGTTAACTAACCAGGAAGGGACACTGAATGTGAACTTTAAGTGCAAAGTGGGGGACGGCAGCTACACCGTGTTCGCCACCACGGAGCCGCTGAGGTGTTTCGAGTGCGGGGACGTCGGACACAAAAGGCTGAGCTGTCCACACGGAGCCGCGCAGCCGGGGAGCTCGAGGAGCGACGCGGCCGGGAAACAGCAGCAGCGGCAAAGCGGGGACAGTCAGCCTGAGAACACCGAGGAGTCCGAGTCCGCCGCGGGCCTCAGCGACACGCCCGAGTCAGCACTCACGAAGGTCAGTCTCACACACACCGCACCCGGCGCTGACTCCAACACCGCCACTACTGTACACAGCGCGAGTAAACATCCCGGCGCATGTACAGTAGTCAGCGCTGACCCCGCCCCCAACGCTGACCACGCCCCCAGTACCGGAGAGCCACAGGAACCTCAGACCTGCACACCAGCACCGACACCCAAAGATAAAACCACAGTAAAACCCAGGAGGAAAAGAGATGAGACGTATATTACAGAACAAATCAACAAACGGAAAACCCGCAGCCAAACACTGAACACAACAACACTGGACACAGAAGAAGCCGGATGCAGCACCGCACACACACAGGGAGAACCACAAAAAGACATAGAGGACATCCAGGAAAAAGCAAACAAATACCTACAAGAACTAGACCAATTACAGATATCGGACATAAAAAAGAAACACTTAGTAAAAACGCTACTAAAAAAGGCAAAATTAGCAGAAAAAAAAAGCTCAAAAACCCACAGACACTCAAGAAGAAGAGAAAATGGACAGAAGCTGTATATGTATGTGTATGAGTGTCTGTGTGTGTATATGTATGTGTGTATGAGTGTCTGTGTGTGTATATGTATGTGTGTATGAGTGTCTGTGTGTGTATATGTATGTGTGTATGAGTGTCTGTGTGTGTATATGTATGTGTATGAGTGTCTGTGTGTGTATATGTAGAGTGTGTGTGTGTATGTGTGCATGTGTATATGTAGTGAGTTAAAAAAAATAAAAAAAAAACTCTTTCTCTCTGTCTCCCTCCCTCTCTCTCTCTCTCCCCCCTCTCTCTCTCCCTCTCTCTGTCTCTCCTCCTCTCTTTCTCTTTCCCCCCCCCTCTCTATGTGTATATATGTATATATGTATACACGCAATGTATATAACTGTACATACATTGTAAAATAGTCCCTTATTTAATTTTGTTATAATAAAGTGAGTTTAAAACCTCTCTCTCTCTCTCTCTCTCTCTCTCTTTCTCTCTCTCTTTTCTAGTTAACATGCTCTTAACTTTGTGAGGCTTTGGGGAAACTTAGCCCTGATTGGTTTAGAAGCCTACGTCATTTTTGAATCACATAAATCACATTTACAGAAGTTTTCCTTCTAAACAGGTATTTTATTAACAGCTTTTTCCTGGCAAAATTGAGAAATTTAACAAATAATAAAAAAAATGCAATAAAAAAAAAAAAAGACTCCACCTTTAAAAGATCCCCGCAGGCGTATTCCAGCTTGCACACTAAAGCATTCATCACCTTTTTTTTCAGGTGCTGATGGAAAAAAATAAACATCCTCTATACGTCCTGCAAGTTTACACATAAATGTTTGTCTTGTCTACGGTACGTTTTATTGTGAATTCTAAAAATATATATAAAGGAAAGAAAGAAAAAAAAACACTGTGAAAGAAATATTGATCTGGGTTTAGTTTTCCAGGCAATCATAATATTAAGATGATTTATTCACCCAACAACGTTTTATTATAGTGTGCACCTAATGGTTCAGGCAGTTATGCAGTTAATCATGTAACATGCAGAGCTTAATCTAATGAGCTCATTAAAGATTAACTGAATAACAAATAATCTGAGTGACATTGACATTGGCATGGTTGTTGGATGGATTAAACATGAATAGCAAGACCAGTTTGAGCTGATTGGAATGCTATGGTAATTCAAATAGACATACAACCATAGATCTTTATAACCATGGTAACCAGAAAAGCATCTCAAGCATAGTAGATCAAACTTGGACTATCTGATGGACGATCTTAGTGAGCACAAAATCTCTAAAACCGGAAAGTTGATTAAGAAAGTTTAAAGGTTGCTTGTTACAGTATAATACTGTATGTTATTGTTTACAGAGCAACCTTTTATAGAGATTTTTTTACTGCAGATGCATTATTGTTGTTGTTGTTGTTGTTAATAATAATAATAATAATAATAATAATAATAATCAACAACAACAATAATAATAATATTAATAATAGTTCTTTTAAATGTGTTCCTATTTAAAAAAAGCGAACTATAAAAAAAACTTGATATGATGTTTATAGACGTTTATTTAACATTTCTGGTAGGAGTCTCCAGTGTCAGTGCTTTTTAACAGTCACTAAGTTGATTCTGCCACTGAAAGATATTCAGGACAGAGGACCTTGTACTTTTCAAGTTCTCTCTAACATGAATTTTACACAGAGAAATGGATGCTTTAATTATTTTATATATATATATATATATATATATATATATATATATATATATATATATATATATATATATATATATTTTTTTTTTTAACAGGCTTCAAGCAATAGGGCAAAGCAAACCTCTGAGTGACAGACAGGCACAGGTCAGGTGGAGGTCTCGTTGAAGCATGCTCTAACATGACGTGTTGGGAATTACGGGAAAAATAGAAAATCCCGGTTGGGATATGATCATTTAGGTGTTTTATTCCTAACTTGGTAATAGAACATCACACGTTCGTAACTGTTATAAGGTAAGTTATAGGTGGAACTTGTTTTGCATTTAAAATTGCAATCAAAGGTGAATTGTTATGATGGAAGAGATATAGATACTTTGTAACGTGATTTATGTTTCTGCCTCGAGTCAATGAGGACTCTATGCTGTAGGCTTTTTTATAAGTGGCCCACAGTGATGTGAGCATTTATACTGTATGTGTGTGCTGGTGTGTTTGTGCCTCTCTGAAATTTCAATGCAAAACTGCTAGTTGCCAGTGGGGTTTCTATGCCTGTCTTTTATTCTGCGGTTAGTGTTTTTGGTGTAACAAACAAAAGCAATGAAAGTGATCATTCATTTCATTCAAAGATCTTGTTGGAGTTGGAGCTAATACAGTAGATGATGAACAACACGTACAATTGCTGAAAATACTTTTAGGAAAAGGTCAGCATACTGTAACGTTTAAGTTAGAAGAAGCGTAGAAGAAGCCCGAAAAGCGATGCTACCAGATGAACCAATCACTGCACATCTAGGATACACCACAGGGCTGGGGTTCTGTTCTGAAGGACCACTGCCCTGCACATTGTAGAGCTTTCTCAGCTCCCAGCACACCTGATTTAACTAATCAACTAATTAACAACCTTTTCCTAATTGAAGTGTGTGTAGAAGAGTAGGGAAAACATTAGATATTCAGGATTAAAGTTGAGGCGTAGACTTGTTAATGATTGGAAAATAATCCATTTTTGGAAAGCAAAACTACCTCTGCTTCATTTTAGGCTGTGTCACATCTGAGTGATGTTTCTTATTCTATAACAATTTGTCCATTCATAGGGGAGTGCTCAGTGGGATGCCACACCCCATACTACCCAGGAACTGCAGGTCCCAAGTCTGGTTAGAAAAATAGGAGGGTTGCGTCAGGAAGGGCATCCGGTACGAAACCTGAGCCAAGTATATACAATATAAAACTATAGCCTTTCATCTTTTATTCCTTACTAATGAGACATATTGCTTGATTATTCTCCAGTGTTTTAAGCTTTGTAAATTGCATAAACATTTTGGAAATTTGTTATATCATTTCTGTTTCTAAAAAAAAAAGATATGCAGTCCATCTCAATGTCTACATGCGCACACACACACACACACACACACACACACACACACACACACACACACCATGCCCACACAATACCCTCCCACCATTCACAACTCGTGGAGCGATTAAATCAGCAGATGGGTGATGTTTTGTTTCGTTCCATCGCAGTGTCAAAGTCCACAGCCCACTTACTGTACTGTACGTCTCAAGCAGCCCACGTGCTGTAGCACATCTCCAAAGCAGCACGGAATTTCCAATAAAGGAAGTAAACGCAGAGTAAGCCTGTAAATCTTCCCTTAAAACAGCTCTGTGAGACGCAGTGAGAGGGACAGCGGCAACATACTCTAATAAAGCCAACAACCTTCTAGTGCCGAGGCTCATGCTAGTTTGATTTGTTCGCTGTCAGCCTTGAAATGCCTCGGGAAAATAAACAAACGAACAAACGTTCCACTTTCAGATAGAGTGGCAATGTGACACGGGCTCTCTTTATTCCGTCAGACCTCAAGCGAATGCTGTGTTCTAGCATTCTTTAAGAGTTTAAAATCAGTTTAAGAGCACTCATAACACTTAATACTTCTGAGGATATACAGTAGGTCTGACCAGATCACATAAAGCCGCTCATGGAGTCTGGCGGGATCGTAAAAAAGGAAGCAACGCTTTGCCAGTAGTACTGTATGTCCTCCACTTGGATGGTTTAAAACCGTTGCGCTAAAAGGTCCACAGGGACGCTCTTCTTTTCTCCTAATGGCTTCTGACAATCCACCCTACTGCTGCAACACTTTAATGGAAACTGTACTGCACATCTAATTACTCTCACCTTGTAAATGATCACTGCCCAACACACACACACACACACACACACACACACACACACACACACACACACACACACACACACACATAGACGCAAATGAATGTGCCCCTTACTTGAAAGGTTAAATCATACCAATGGTACCTGTTTTAATTTTTGCCAATTAAGGACAAACCCAGATTAAACATTAAACCACTATTGGCATTCCACATTTTTACTCACGGGGGAAATTTCAGACCTCATTAACAAAGATAATTTCCCAGACAAATTCCATTATTTTCTTTCAAAATCTTTTAAGCGGGATGTTGTAAAGCTGATGGTGTATCCGTAAAAAATATAAAAGGAATTAGCTTAGAAATACAGCTGTTGCGAATAAATTCTCAGTTTTAAGTGCCGCTGCAGTTATGAGGACCTCATTCCTGCACTTTATTTCCTGCTTTTACGGCACACTTGACTCCTTATGCGTTGAGGAGCAAGGGTTGAGTATTTGTCTGCTAAAGCATTATGTACAGTAAGTTCAGGAAACCTTGAATATTTCATTTTGAATAATAAAAAACTAAAAGTACTTCCTATCAAAATACCAGAGTATATACTGTACTATGATTAATTATTTAATATTTCATCCTGATCCCAGAAAAATCTCAAAATATTTTCCCTCATAATAACAAATGCATGGTCCAACCTAAACTGTGCCATACCCTATGCCGGACGTAGCTTGTCTTTATGGAGTATTATCCAGTATGTGAAGTGTTGTTAAACTGCTTCAAAGTTTTACAAGGGCACATCTGTTCCCCTGCTTACGATCTGATGCAATTCAGTGGTTGAGGTGCACTGCAATGCTGCATAAGCACAGTACAGAGTACTTAGAGAAGTGTCTTAGCTCTTAACCGGCAAAAATACAACACGCAGAACCACAATGTTTATCACATCGCATAGCTTGCATGTTATAACGTTTATCACACGCACGCTAACAAAAAAATATTACAGTACCATGATTAAAAGTAGCGTTATCCTTACTAATAATAGTAATATTTATCTTTCCTAACAATAAGGTATGATAAGTTGATAAGTGATTAAGATTATGGACTTCTGATCAGAATAAAAGGTAATGAACGTGTTGAAAAACCATAAATATGCATGTATGTAATGTAAATATAATTTTAACTGTTAATTATTTAGCTAACAATAACGTATCACCACAGTTAAATAAAAGAGTGTTATCTTTGTTAGAGCATAAACTAAAAATTGGGTGTGACCTTAGCTATCATTTGCACTATAGGGACAAAAGTATTTGGCCAAACCTGCAATGACACTGTATCCAAATACATATACTTTAATACCTTTTTGCAGCTGTAACAGTTTTACTATTCTATGAAAATTCTATGGGAATTTGTGCCCATTCATTCTGTAGAGCATTTATGAGGTCAGGTTCAGTTGCAGTTCATCCCCAAGCTGTTTGATGGGGTTGAGGTCAGGGCTCCTGTTCTGCTTCACCAAACTCATTAAACCATGTCTTTATAGTGCTTGCTTTGTGCACTGGGGCACAGTCATGTTGGAATAGAAAAGGACCTTCCCCAAACTGTTGCATCAAAGTTTGAATTATAGCCTTGTTCAAAATGTCTTGGTATGATGAAGCATTAAGATTGCCTTTCACTAGGGATAAGGCGCCTGATATATATTTTATACACACACGTGTGTATAAAATTTTTTTAATTAAAAACAAATCACTTTTGTTATTGGGCAGGGCTTTACATTTAACATCTCTCTCTCTCTCTCTCTCTGGTAAAATGCTTTTACCTTGAAACCTAATGTACTAGCAAACTTTGAATAGACCTTTCGGGATACAGACCTGCTAACCGTGTTAGTCTTAAAAGGTGTCGTCATTCCATCATGAGAGCCGCAGAAGGAAGAAAATCACATCAGGATATCTTTCTGACAAATATACTGTACACATGCATTATCATTCAGGTTCTCATTCTTCATCTCTTAATTCTCCTTCGAGACAAACCGCCATCATGTGAAGTGGATAAATCTTTCATTGTGATAATGGAAAATTATTATCTGTCTAATTAATATCTAGTCATTCCAGCTTAGACCATTTTTATTGTCATGTACCGTGATATGGAGAGAAATTATAAAACATAACTACAAAGCACGATTATTCTGATAAAATGTGCTCCGTGATATTGCTCATTACGTTTAATTCACATTGTTATTTATCTTACGAATTTAATACACAGAATGTGTTTTTCCTGCAAATGTTTGTTGCAATTAACACTCTTTACTGCTTGAAACATATTCCTTCTTGAGAGATTATGTGCATATTTTTGTAGCACACGTTCAAGAGTGGGACTCCAACACAGTAAATAACATAACTGCTCAGAAATGGCATCTCTCACTCAGGTCCTGGAAGCCCAGCAAATTAGTTAATTACAATGAGGGCTGAGGTGAATATTTATGGTGTGTTGCTGTCGATTGATTCTTGGCTCACTGTACCACTATTCATCTTCCTCTTCCCTCTTGCTGGTGGGATATAAAAGCAACCGCTGCAAAATCCAAGATTAGCTATACAAACAGAGAGAATGCTGAACAAGCAAAATGACTTTCTATATATAGGCACAAAGAGAGCGAGGGAGAGAGATGAAGAGAGTGAGAGAAATGTGTGTGTGTGTGTGTGTGTGTGTGTGTGTGTAAATTTATTTATTTATTTTTTTTTTCACATACTAGCCAAATTCTCCACACAGATTTTGCGAAAAACATACAGTATTTGCCTTTTAATTACTGATTAACTGTAAATTGAAAATTTATGTAGAGTTAAAGATAAAGCTGAAATTAGAGTAGTCATGACTGTACCAGGGAACAGTCACTCATTAGGACACCCATAGCGTTCTTTGGGTTCCCCTTGTTGCCCTTGTGCCAATTTGTTGGCATGCTGTGCTGGTACCAGTATGTTAGTGGCAGATCCTTCGGGTTCTCTGGGTCGCGGGATCAGTCCTTTCTGGATCAAATTTGTTTATTTTTAATCGATATGTACCAAGGTGTCAACACTGTTGGGCTTTTTGCCTGCTGGGCCTTTTGTGATGCATTGGATGTTCTGGTGCCTTTCTTTCATGTCCAATATTCACTTTTTTTTTTGGTGTTTTGTTCTGCTTGATTTTTCTGTGGCTTCCACACGCATGGGTGAGCCTTAGGTGCCTATGATCTTGTCGCTGGTATATAATTGATAATCAATAAAATTTGGTCTATGGAACAAGTCATTCATCACTGTGTTGCTAACTGACATCATGAGTCTCTGATCCTAGATTGTGAAATGTGCACAATCCTGTGTGTGGCGTGCTTCTGGTGTGGAAAATCTCTAGGCACCACTCCTGAACCCTGGGCATGCTACAGCTGGCTAAAGTTAATTGTATAAGTCAAAAGAGTTTGTCATCCCTCCAGCCCAAATAACACTGTCAAATCTGCTCTCTTGCATACCCAGCCAAGGATGATTCTGACTTCAGATGGATTTAAACCTGCCAATTCTACACAATATTGTGAACGAGGAGGCCAGTTTTGGAAAATGTATTTATCACGGTTATAACTTTAACACCATTTAATACATTTAACTACACTTTAAACCCTAATGCTCAAATTAATTAAACATATTGAGTACTGTTAACTTAAATAATTACAATTAGTTAAAATTCATAGACCTTGATGAATATTTAGAACTTTTTGGCATTTCTGAGTTTGTAGAAATGACACGTTTCAAATTAGCTGAACAGTTTGATATTTTAATCCACAGTAACTGTCTCCTTAAAGTTCCACCAATGTAAAATCTTTCAGACTAGCTATTTTGTGTGTCTGATGTCATCAATGCACATGTAAACTGCCAACATTGAATTGTTTTGATGAAGATGGTGGATTGGTCTGTCTTTGCATGATGCTGTAAGTAAAATCTGGGCACCCTAAAGTTGTCAAATAATATTTATTTGATTTGTAACAGAGCAGTGGTGGCACAGTCGTAGGTGTTTCGCCTGCTATGCGAAAGGGACGGGTTTGATTCCCAGCAACTGGATGAAGTGCTTGTCCCAATCACAAATAAAAATGGGAGAGGTGTGTTCAGAATGGCACCTGGCGTAAAAACTTGTGACAAACCACTGTGGCGACCCATTGCCAGGAGCAGACGAAAGACCAACAACAATTAATTTGATTTGCAATAGGTAGCAAATATATATTGAGTTAGGCTACTCAGTAATGCAAGTAAAGAACGATTAATATGAATGAGTACAACAAACTCAAAAACTGATACAGTGGAACCTTGGATTACGAGCATAATTCATTCCGGAAGTGGTCTTGTATTCCAAAACACTCGTAAACCAAATAAAATAATGAAAACTCAAATTATTCATTCCACAGCCCCCCCCCCCAAAAAAAAATTGTATCTCTTTATTAAATTATTAATACAATATATAAAGTAAAAATAAAACAAATTAACCTGCACTTTATCTTTAAAAAAGGTTTTTAAAAAATCCCGACAGATAAGTGTTTCCGTTTGTGCGCGCAGGCGCTGTGTGTGTGTGCACAATTAGCACCTTCCCGTGCCTCGTCTTACACAGTAAACCGCCCCTCCCCCCAAACTTGCTTTTTAAGTTTCACAACAAACACGCACAAACAACAGAAACATTGTTTTAACAGGAAAAAAATAAATCTCTCTAATGACCCTCGCGTGAGTGCATACTAACGGAATCACTGCTGTAAAGTAAAAAACAAACAAAAAATTTAACCAGTACTTTACAGTTTTCTGTGTTAAGCAGAGAGTGTCTGTGTGTGTATGTGAAGACAGGGAGGGGGGTGTAAAGGCGAGAGAGTGTGTGTGCGCGTATAGTGTGTGTGCACACATAGGAGACACACTGAAACAGAAAGGGAGATGTTGATTATACCAGTAAGAGACGAGCACTAACGCCCAGCATGGGAGACGATTACCCACAATTCCGCAGTGCGAGAGAGAAAAATCATTGGCTCAATTGTGATCACGTGTGGCTCTGTGTCAAAACAAGAGCGCATGCGTGATGCATGATACTCGGCACTCGTAAACCAAGACTTGCTCGTTTTTCAAGTCAAAATGTATTATAAAAATCTACGCTCGTCTTGCGGAACACTCGTAAACCACGTTACTTGTAATCCGAGGTTCCACTGTAGTTATTTTTACTTAAATTTGGAAACATCATTACTTTAAAAAATTTTATGTAACTGATTACCTCAAATTTTTTGAGTTTTTTGAGTTCGGGTTTACAGTGTATGCTTAAAATACTCAAGATCAAATTTCTTTTTTAGTCAAAAAAGTTAATCTTTTGATATTTTGCCACATTCAAATTGTAATTGTAGGACTTAATTACAATATAAAATGTTTTTCATTTTCTCCTTTTTTTTTCTTTAAATTATACAAATAACTACAAACACTTGGCACAGTGTAGTAACAAACACTGGTTGGGATTTTATTCAATTGCAAAACCATCATAACTACTCACACTCGAACACACACTCACACACAGGCTTCTGAAAATGTCTACTGGCAGGCTTTTTAATTTGTACATGTATTAAAAATGTTGCTTGTGTTTTCCTTAAGTGTGTTGCTATGTGTGTTACTGTATGATTTACATAGCTTTAGGAAATAAGACATGAAAGGGCATATTCTTATAGAGAATTAAATCAATGGCTTTGGACAAATGAGATTTGAGAATGCAACAGCTCTAAATGCTGTGTAGAGACACATTACAATTAAAAATTCAACAGTCATCTCCACTCCTTAGTGGTGCTTTGTTGGTGTGATTTATGGTACAACACACTACCATTAGGAGAGATCGGGGGAAAAAAATCTATGTATGTAACCTAAATACCTATGAAGCCGCATTTGCCAAGACAATCACATAAGCGTATATTCTGACAGTGTTCATACATGTACACACATACATGTGTGTACATGTTTCAGCTCCTTCCAAAGATGCTCAATAGGATTGAGGTCAGGGCTCATAGAAGACCCCTTTAGAATAGTCCAATGTTTTCCTCTTAGCCATTCTTGGGTGTTTTTAGCTGTGTGTTTTGGGTCATTGTCCTGTTGCAAGACCCATGACCTGTGACTGAGGCTTCGTCCACACGAAGCCAGTGCGTACCCTATCCAATATTTTTTTTTCCCCTTGTTCGGCGTCGTCTCAAGAAATATCTGCGTACATACGAAACCACTGAAAACGGTGTAGTATATATATGCCAGACCAGTATGGGGCGCTGTAATTCTGCCATAGAGATGGAGAAGAAGCCTTTGAGCATGCGCATGACATCATCGTTTCACAAAATATACGGATTGGCTGTACACATGAAACTGCAAGGGTTGCGTTTTCAGATTTATCCACCTTGGGACCCGGTTTAAAAAAATAGCGGTTTCAGTCTCCTAAAACGCCGGATCCGTGTGGACCGCCAATACGAAACACCAATACAATAAAAAATTTATTCGTATACAGCGAAACGCGTCTCCGTGTGGACAGGGCCTAAGACCCAGCTTTCTGACACGGGCCAGCACATTTCTCTCTAGAATCCTTTGATAGTCTTGAGATTTCATTGTACCCTGCAGAGATTCAAGACACCCTGTGCCAGATGCAGCAAAGCAGCCCCAGAACATAACAGAGCCTCCTCCATGTTTCACAGTAGGGACAGTGTTCTTTTCTTGATATGCTTAATTTTTCCATCTGTAAACATAGAGCTGATGTGCCTTGGCAAAAAGTTCCATTTTTGTCTCATCTGTCCATAGGACATTCTCCCAGAAGTCAACATGTAGTTTGGCATATTCCAGTCTGGCTTTTTTATGATTTGTTTTCAACAATGGTGTCCTCCTTGGTCGTCTCCCATGTAGTCCACTTTGGCTGAAACAACGAGGGATGGTGCGATCTGACACTGATGTTCCTTGAGCATGAAGTTCACCTTGGATCTCTTTAGAAGTCTTTCTGGGCTCTTTTGTTACCATTCGGATTATCCGTCTCTTTGAGTTGTCATGAATTTTCCTTGTGCGGCCACGTCCAGGGAGGTTGGCTACAGTCCCATGGATCTTAAATTTCGGAATAATATGTGCAACTATAGTCACAGGAACATCTAGCTGCTTGGAAATGGTCTTATAGCCTTTACCTTTAACATGCTTGTCTATAATTTTCCTGAGACAATGCTTTCCTTCGCTTCCTCTGGTCCATGTTGAGTGTGGTACATACCATGTCACCAAACAACACAGTGACTACCTGGAGCCCTATATATAGGCCCACTGACTGATTACAAGATTGTAGACACCTGTGATGCTAATTAGTGGACACACCTTGAATTAACATGTCCCTTTGGTCACATTATTTTCAGTATTTTCTAGGGGTACCATCATTTTTGTCCAGGCCTGTTCCATGAGTTAATTTTTTTAAATAATTCTGTTGAAGCATGGTTGAAAAGCAATGTCTGACTTTCATTGGTTAACATTCATAGAATTTTTTTTAATTATTACTTTTGTCAGATTAAAGTTATTTATGTGACCATTGTGAGTTTTTCTTTCATTGACCGAAGGGTACCAACAATTTTGTCCATGTGTGTATATGTGGAGTTCTTAACATGTGTGTGTCATTCCAGCACATCTTAGGCACCCCAATGGATTCACAAATTTCCAGACATTGTTTAATTAATTATTTAATGAAAATCCTTGCAATTTATTTATTCAGTGTATCACTTGCAACATACACCAGTTATAAACAGACATTTTCCCTCACCTACCTTTTTTTTTTTTTTTTTTTTTTTAAGGCTCATTCACACAGCCGGTTCAGCATAAGAATATTGCTCTGTTGTTGCACCTAGGCATTCTGTTTGAAAGGAACAGATGGAATCAGGAGTCATTGTTAATGTTCCAGGAGCAGAGATAGTGACAGAGTCTCACTCTAGTTACCAAAAAAATACACAAAAAAGCTACAAATGTCAACTCACAGTAAGCACTCACCTGCTGTCACATATTTCTAGTCTCAATACGCTTCAGCTTTTCATTGCAGCTTTGAATCAAATAAGTGACTGGTTGAAAATTTTGCTACAGTGTTATAAAAGTATGAACTGATTTCCATATGAAAGTAAGTTACTGCATGAGTGTCAGTACAATTGTTCTGGTGCTCAGGTTTGGAGAGGTCACTAACATTCTACTTGTTAAACCACCATTGTAATAATGCACCATTGATGTGTTTGTACTGTAGAAAAGCACAATGAAAAATAAAATGAAAATAAACACATGTCCTTCATTCGTGGCCTTGTGCTGTCACATGACCAAATGTTAATTATGTAAATGAGCACAACGAGGAGGAAGGGATCAAAGACATCAAAAAAATGTACAGGCCATGAACCATTTCATCAGGTAAGCAATCGGTTGCAAATGACCTTCTCGTTTCTACAAAAAATAAATAAATAAAACGCTTCTTTTGAATGTATAATGAATTATATTAAACAACAAATGTTAGCACTGAAGTAGCATCTTGGAAAATAAAAGGTCCTTCACGAACGAGGCTCTCATAGCATAATCAGATCTAAATATAACAGCTCGTAATGGATATGACCTACATGAAAGGATTCGGAAGTGGGAATGGTGTTGCATTTCGTTTTATTTTGATTAGTGTCAAATGTCACATCTACATAAAACAAAAACAGTGTGAAGGCATTTTTCATCAATTTTTTATTTTTGTTATATATACAGTATACACAAAATAAAAAAATGCACAAGTTATGATAAATGGAACTTCTATATTTATTTCCTTCACAATGCATATATTTATTTGGATTTTTAATGCTTTCTATTTACCAAAATTATACAGTAATTGCATAAGAATCAAATCCCTGTTGTATTAATTAGTGTTACACCATAGGACTGTTGATTAGTTTTTTCTGTAACAGGCTCTTCAAACGTTTCCTTTACTGTATATAAACACATTCATTCTAATATGAGACTATTAAGTCAAGTCAAGTCAAGTAGGCTTTTATTGTCATTCCAACCATATACAGTGCAGTTAGTACACAGTGGAACGAAACAACGTTCCTCCAGGACCAGGGTGCTACAGTACATACAGGCAACAACATAAATTTACAACACAATTTTTTACATTTTTAAGTTAATCTAAAAACTATCAAATTTCTATACAAAAATACACAATAGACAAAGTGCACGTGCAAATGTGCAAACAAGAGGTACTGTAACACAACAGTACTTTTTTTTTATGAAGTATGAATTGAGGTAGTGGGAAGAGCAGCAGTAAACAGTTGACATTTGTATGCTATTTCTAATTCTAGTAATTTAAACCCATCAGTGGGGCTGATCTGGTCCCTCGTTGCATGGCATCACAGGTCCTCTGTGGTTGTGCTACGGTGTTGGCATCAGGACGTTTGCAGTAGACCCTTTGGGTGATGTGGGTTGTGGTGTGGGGGGGGGGGGGGGGGGGGCTTAATCGGATTGTGATCTATGGAGTGTGGAGTGCTGGTTGGCAGACTTAGGGCGTTTTCACACTGGTAACGATCTGTTCCGTTCTGTACCCGAGCACGATTTCTCCCCCTCGCCAATCCCCCCCGCAGGTCTGCGTTCACACTGTAATAGCGATTGCGATCCCGGGGACACTTGCGTATTTACACAACCGGAAACAGTAGGTGGCGGTAGCGAGGTAGTTGGTTTGTTTTTCGCCGGAAAAAAAAAACTAAGAAAGAAGAAGAAGAAGAAACGCCCACTCGGGTCATGAACTGTGAGACACCTGTTAATGCTCCGTATGGATGTTTTTATTTTTTATGACAAAAAACAACGGCACTGTAAACAACATGCCTACTGACACATCTGTCGCGCGACTCAGAGGGTGAAATGAGCGCGCGCTGCACGGACACTACACGAGGCACTGAGGAATGACTTTGCATCTCTACTCTGTAAGGGGAGGACTCAGGTGCTGTCCACATTCTCTTCTGATTCCCGGTCAAATAGAAATGAAATGTGCTCATTAAACATTATTTTCTTTAGTCATAGCACATTTAAAATTTTTACTTTTTTATCATAAAAATTGTTTATGTACACTGTAAATTAATCACAGATGTAAACTATGAATAAATGCAATAAATGCTACAAATAAATGTAATGCCTGCTAGAATCAAGTTCAACAAATAGCATAGATACATATAATAAATGATAAATATCTAAATCATGCATTTTTCTGTTCTCCTCAGGATCATCTGGGTTCGAGAGAGGGGTGGTGTGTGATGGCAGCATGTCCCTGTGACCAGGAATGGCTACTAAATTAAGAAGACAACAGTCCTACAAGAGAGATGCTTGTGCTCTTTTTTCCCTTACCTTGCTATGTGTAGATTTTCAAACTTAGCTGAGGTGCTGAAACTTAATTTAAAACCTCACAATGCATCAATGTTTTGTGTGCTGTGTGTTTATATTGTATTTTTGTAAATGTAAAAATAAATGTATACTGTAAAATCCAAGATGAGTGTGGGGGATTTGGAATAGAGGCAAAGTACTGGATAGAGTGCAAAATGTTTTATTAAACATTATTAAATAAAAATATAATAAAAGTACATTTTGTAACAAAAGTAGCTGTCAAATAGGACAAAAAATCTAACCATTAAAATGTAGCATATTTTATATTTACTTGTACTTGCATAGCAAGAGGGTGTGTGTTAATGAAAAGAAGGCAATAGTTGGTCCATCATCTGCATCAACATCCTATTCGATCTCTTGCTGTTCCTTCCTCTGTATCTGTAGTCAGCGCTTCTCCATCTAAATCTAAGATTTCATGCAGAATTATGAGTCTCCTGCTCTTTCACATCTGCTTTTGTCTCTTTCTTCTGTTGTTAGCTGGTCTTGTGCTACTGTCAGAGGTCTCACTCTGTGTTTCCTCCAGTGCCTGTCTGCAAAAAAGTATAAAAGCAAGAAATTAGCTGAAAGTTGCAACCATAACAGCTTGTACAAATTAAATGTTTCCAACATTTACATTTTGTCACAGCAATCACAGATAACCTGAAATTGTGTGTGGAGCTTATGTGGCTCATCAGCGTCTCAGTTTTTATAAGTGTCTCCAAGATGTGTTGGAGAATATGCATGAAGGTTATACATCAAATATGATTAAAGAGTAAAGTAGTTGTAACGCCAATAGCTACATAAGCACAACACTGGAGTTCATCACATTCTGCTCTTCTGAACAGTGAAATGATCTGAGGCCTTAAAGTGAGCAGACATGAGGAGCATTCCAAGTGAACTTTACTGTGAGCTAATGTGAAAGGATCATCCTGTATATCTTATTATATGCATTTAAATGTCACCACGAGATCCACAGACAATTACCTGGAGATGTGGTGATAATATAAGACTCTCTTTAACAGTGTTAATAACAGGAGTTAATAGTATTTAATATGAACTCACCGCTCACTCGCAGACTCTCTGCTGGACCAGGCTCCACGCTGTCCGGTTCCGATGATGGAGATAGATGTTGTTGTGGGTCAGAGGGGTTCCGACTCGATCACACTGGATGGTCCTATTGTTCCTCTTTTCCTCACTTCAGTAACGCAGCGCGCCCTATGTACTGCACGAGCCGATGTTTGTTTAACTCTGCACGGCATTGCTCAGTGCTGCTGTACGCGCGCGTCTAAATACTTACGGATACTTCCGTAAATATCGGAGTTTTTATGTGTAGTGTTACATAAAAGCGATTATCTCCGGATATTTTCGTCTGTCTAAATTTCTAGCAAATGCTATACTTCGCCATTACTTCACAGAGATTCTTCAGTAGCCACGTTTGTTTGTGTACGGATTCGAACTGGAATTACGTCACTTTCTCTTTTGAGCACGAGCGCGTACTTATGTCCCGCCTTCCGTTCTCGGGAAGGTGTGAATCGTTCCTGAAACCACCTCTGCAGTCGGTCCAGGGATTCGTTCCAGGGCGCGGAACGATTACATTCTCACAGACAAAAATCAACTGGTCCCGGGGCCAAGTGTACTCGGAAACGGATCCGGGACCGCAGTGTGAAAACGCCCTTAGGCTCATTGCCTGCTTTGTCCACTGCATGTCGGGCTGTATTGCACTGGGTGTTTTGGTGCCTTTCTATCATGGCCAGCATCGACATATTTTGGCAAGTCGTGCTGCATTGGGTTTTCTGTTAGATTGAACAGGCGGGCCCTCGGTCACTGTGGGCATGTGTGAGCCTTGGCTGCACATGATCCTGTTACCAGTATATAATTGATAATCATTGTTAATGTGTTAATAGGATATGGTGTTAATGTTTTGTCTGACCTGTGTATAATCTGTAAACAGATTACAATTGTTTGAAGAAGTGCTGGAGTTTATGCAAGAAGGCATTTATGTATCTGTCACAGTCTACCCGCTGGACTCCTTAGTGGAGATGGCTCAGAGGAGGTCGGTGGCTAAGCTGACATCAATCATGGACAATACCTCAACTTCCTTGCATGAGACTGTGCAGGCCCTTAGAGCTGCTTCAGCAGCAGACTGTTACTCCCACAGTGTAGGAGGGATCATTACTGCAGGACTTTCATTCTGATGCCAGTCAGTCTATACAACACAGACATTCAGTAAAACTGTTACTGGACCATCAACCTCGGTCATTACTTCGGTATCACACATGAAATCACATATTTACATACGGGTAGTTGTGTATTGCTGAAAGTGCCTCCGTGTCTGGTTTTGAATGTGGGTTTTGCCAGGCTGCTGCTCTCTTCTCAGTACTGCAGCCCATACTGACCTACAGCACTTTCACCCATGCTGTGAACAACAATTAGTGTAATTAATGGTTATTAGACCACCTGGATGTGGAGTGATACATGTAGTTAACCATCCCGGTGCTGTTACAGTCTATCATCACGGAGCAGAACTAACAATTTATTATAAATTTAATTGTGTGTGTGTGTGTGTGTGTGTGTGTGGTGGTAATAATATATATATATATATATATATATATATATATATATTTATATATATATATATATAGTATAATAATCTTATCTTATTATGAAAAGTACCTCTGCTGTCATAACATTGGGCACAATAGGAAAGTTATCATGAGGTTATCATTTCTGAGGAGTGAGTTGCTTTTATTTTTTTATTTTTTTTTTTGTATACAGTATATACAGTATATAAGTTCAAGAGAGAGATAAAAGAGAGGGTAGTAAGGGTGTTGACTGTTTATATAGCCATAGTGTAAGTGATGGTTTATTATTTGCCTATAACAGCACCATATTGTGTTCTATTTCTTACATATGACAGATGCAAGGTAGAGAGCCTTGTATACAGTCAATTTGATATATAATATAATATAATACAGTTAAACCATAGTTTTATATTTTTAGATTTTTTACTTTATGCTCTTACATTCATATTGTCATGAAGTGTAGAAACGTATCCTGTGATGTATTGGCACCCTGTCTAGGGTGTACCCAGCCTCGTGCCCTTAGTTTTCTGGTATTGTATACAGTAGGCTGCAGAACCCCCCTTTGACACTGTATACTGGATAAAGTGGTACAGTATACTGTAAATGACGACGAGTGAGTTACAGTAGTGTAAAAACACATGCACTGCATTTTTTTTTTGGTTCGGCAACAATTGGAGTCATTAGGCATGCTAAAGGTAATATGATTAACAAACATAAGGTAGACAAAGTTTAATCGGTAAATTATAAGCAGGCTGAGGTCAATAACTAGTCACATACTGTAAGATGCTAAAGCAGGCTTTGTAAATTACCACTGAGGCTGTATTCATACCTGGTATTAACGTTTGTCACAAGTAATCTGATCACAAGTAGTCAGCCGAGCTGCGTAGTTATTCACACCTGGCATCATCAATGCAACTCACATTTGCCATATGCACATTTAAGGGCCATTTGTTTTCGAATCGAAATGCCTGGCAAATTCTATTGTATTTACACTTATGGACTGTTTCAAATTTTTTGCTTGTGTGGTAACAAAACTTGAAAAAACTTGAAAAATGAACAGCAGATGAGATGGCAAATGAAGCTTAGAAAACAGCTGCTTTCATTTCTGCTCCTTTAACCACAACTTGAAATATTATTCTAGATAGTGTAACAAGTTATTGTCACTGGACTTTATCAGTTTGACACAATTTTGAAAACAATCTCACAAGTATTCCATACACAGATGAACAACTGGTCTTTTGTTGCGTTCCAGGATCTATTGAAATTCATTCGGGTTTACGCTACAAAGCTGATTTTGCAATGTGTGTCCCTGCCGACCTGTGAATGTTGTTGGATCAACGTGCGGCTTTGAGACACGTTTGATTCTATTCCTAACTGTTCTCAGTGCCGTCCGTTTATAATCTGATCACATTTTAATATTAGAGGACTTTGAGAATCATGAAAGTTGAAGTCTATTTAAGTCTAATTCTGGAGTTTTATTTACAGGCATGACATTCTGTACAATTCTTATATCTTTTGTATAATGCATCATTTGATCAGTACATTAATTAAGTGGTAAAATATGTAATGTAATATATAAACAACATCAACAGAGAATAGCATCCCTATTCTCTCCTCCCATTATGTATTACATTTTTCCTGTGATTTATTATGAGTGCTGCAATTATTATATACATAATTTGATACATATTACTACAGACCCTGAGCTGAGAGCACTGCTGCTGCACGCTGCAAAATCAAGTCTGGCTTCACAGTTGGAAACCAGATTCCTTTACCTGTGGGATCTAATTCAAGACCCAGTCACTGTTCGTCGCACAGCCTTAGCCTGTACCTAACCGTCCCAGCTGACCCTCATGCAGGTGTTCAGGTCAAACGTCTTCATAGATCATCCCAAACTAATTTTGGTTTAGATACTTGAATTTCCATTTTTACTTCAATTTACATCAACTGAATTTCAGGTTGTTTGTTCTAAAAGGTGGGGGAAAAAAACTAGAAAACATCTACAATTATGTGATCCAATAAGAAAACTATTCAAGTCAAAACAAATTGTCTTCGAAGATCAACTGCAGGAATGAACAACCCAGCTAAAAAAATTCTAAATATTATTCAAAATGTTGTGTAAGGCATTGTGTGTGAAACAAATTACAAACAGCAGAAGGTTTTAGAAAATTGCCAAAGCATTGCTTTTTTTTTTTTCATTTAGTAATAAATGTCTTTGCTATTTCCTTATGGTTCGCTTCAGTAATAATGCTTAAATTAATGAAAGTTATCAGCCAGTAGAACCAACCTATTTTAAGCTTGAAAATAATAAAATGTCCAGAAATCAGTTTAACAATCTAATATTTTCTGTTACATTTCCTATTGTATTTCATATTTCATACACTGCCTGCGCAAAAAAAAAAAAAAGAAGTTAAACACTTACAGTACAATCACACGCAAGCTTTGATTACCTTCAGCTTCACCTTCAGCATTAATTACAGCACAGAATGTGCTGGCCGGGTCATGTGTGAAAATTATTCCTCATTCTCAACCTCAACCACTTTCACATTTTAAGTCCTTTAAGGAATATGCCTGTGCCATCAGGGAAGAAAAACTCCATAAAAACTCCATCCAGTGATAATCTGGTCATTCAGTACATTCAGGTCATCAGCTGATTTCATTTTATTGCCTCATAATGTTTTCTCATGGCTACACAGCTGTTTAATCCCAACCCTGTGAGTTCTCATCACGTTGTGTGTGTGTGTGTGTGTGTGTGTGTGTGTGTGTGTGTGTGTGTGTGTGTGTGTGTGTGTGTGTGTGTGTGGAAATTATCTTACTTTTACTATTAAACTTATCTATTTACTGTTGATGCATTTATCATGCAAATTCACCAAGTCTTTAAATGATGCTTACACATTTCGTTCACAAAGTGCAGCACTATCCTTCAAGGTTTTGATAATGTGTTGAACCTTAGTCATTTTCCTTGCTTGATGCACCTGTTTTAATTTTGTGTTTAGATATTTGATATCAGTGCAATTAAACTTTACAATTTTCAATGAACTGTAATTGAAGTAACCTTTAAAAAGCATTTAAAAAGCTGCATTATCTTGCGCACTAAATAACATCCTATACACCTCAGCATCAGTTGAAAAAAAACTAATACTTGTATTAATAGTTTAAAGGAAACTAGAGAAAATTCTGATATTGACAGCAAAAGTATTAACATTTAGGCACATGCTGTAATATGCTTTATTTTAACGCATGTGCTATGATAAGGATTCATGATCTGAAGCATACATGAAAACTTGACATTTAGAAGGTACTATACTGTAGGAATTTGTCCCTCATCATCATTGTACAGGATGTGGCACATGGGCCATGCCAACCCTTCAGCTTTAATATACAGATTCTACTGTTTATGTGAAGCCAAAACATCCTACATGTCAGACAAAACGTAAGAAATTCATCACTTTTTAGGGTTACCAACTAAGTTTTTGGAAATTAGCATTGAAGCTTTCGCTTGCCTTGTGGGTTAGCAAATGAAATATATCCAACCCTTTAAATAACTGATACTTAAAAAAAAAAAATCAGATGCTGGGCAAAGATAATGATGGTCCACACTTCATTCAAGAGCATAGACCATCACACTATTCAGTTGGAGTATGGGTTTATCATCCAGGTGATGGTTTTTAAAAATGTTTTTTATAACAAGGACACAGCATAATTAATGCAAATGAATACTCTAGTGCATTTTCACGATACACAAAAGTGCAGTAAGGGTTATACTGATGCAAAAAAAAAAAAAAAACTGGTTTAGATACATCACCCCATGCGTTAGTAACTAGGCACGTGAACATTTTCAAAAGAAGTAATGTACAGTACGTATGTAACGCCCATCCCATTCTAGATTTTTACAACTGTGCTTTTCCGATTTTGTGGCTACAGATTGAGGAAGTTAGGTGTTCACATACTTTTGCTTGTATGTGTAGGTGCATGTGTCACATCCTAATTTCAAAAATAATGCAAAACATAAGCAGCATATTATGTGTGTGAATGGGTGAATTACAAGCAAGTCCTTAAGGTGCATCACATCTAAAAAGAAAAAAAAAGGGAATGTTTGATTCATGAATAATGCTATCTAATAAACAATACCTCCTCTAAAATCTATTCTGAATAGAGGAAACTTAAATGCCATACTAAAACATGAGTCCTTATATTCTAATTATAATCTATCAATTGATCATCTATACCGTTTATCCCATGTAGGGTCGGCTTAGGGTGGAAGGTGGAGTACACACTGGTTATGCTAAGTACAGTATCTTTGAACTTTGAGAGGAAACCAGCGTTTCCGAAGGAAACCCACCAAGCACAGAGATGCAAACTCCACCCACACAAATCTGATTTAATAGATTCAAACCCCAAATGCTGGAAAGGCTGAACACTGACTCACCATTCTGCCACTAAGAATCCATAAATATTAATTTATGCATGTTTAGTAATCATCAGTCATCAGGTGTAATGCCACAGATATCTAGACAAGCTGATCCACAGGTTACTACTATTCCAGTTGCTAGGCAATGTCACCGGAGGGGCAATCTGGCAAAACATGCAGCAC
Organism: Clarias magur; assembly: GCA_013621035.1. Taxonomy (NCBI): domain Eukaryota; kingdom Metazoa; phylum Chordata; class Actinopteri; order Siluriformes; family Clariidae; genus Clarias; species Clarias magur. The sequence continues at coordinate 1,858,698 of QNUK01000068.1, forward strand.
CTGGTCATGCCTCTATATAAGCCTGCCAAATGCCTCTCAGTGTGCAGACATTGGTTCTGCACCAGGTAGGAGAGTGACTCTGGTTTAAAAAGAGAGAGAGAGAGAGAGAGAGAGAGAGAGAAAAGTGAAAAAGAATTAGAAAAGATAAACTTCACGTTCATAAAAATAGAAGCTTTATGTTCAAACAAAAAGGAAAAGAGAAACAACAAACCATTTCTTCCAAATTTGCATTGAACTCATAAACTTCCTTCAGCATTCTTCCACATCTTTTGCTGCTCCCCAACAGTCAAGGCTGTGTTGAGTTTACTTATTCAGTAATACGCCTTTACATGCATATGAACTGGAGTAACACCCAATTTTTAAGCCATAGAGTTTAATATGATGTTGGCCCACCCCCTGCATCTACAACAGCTCTCCTGTGAAGGCTTTCCACAAGGTTTAGGAGCGTGTTTATGGGAATATTTGACTAATCTTCCAGACACTGATGTTGGACGAGAAGGCCTGGATCATAGTCTCCAGTCAGGACTCTGTGCAGGCCAGTCAAGTTCTTCCACACCAAACTCACTCATCCATGTCTTTTTGGACCTTGCTTTGTGCACTGGTGCGCAGTGTGATGTTGAAACTGGCATGGGGTTGTTTTTCAGGAGTTTGTCTCAGCCTCTTACTTCCAGTGTGAGGAACTCTTAATGCTACAGCATACCAAGACATTTTGATGCTCCCAACTTTGTGGGAACTTGTTACTCAAGTTTGAATACAAGTCAATACTTTTTGCAATATAGTGTATGTAGTGAGTTCACATATTTGCATATTTTTTAAAAAGTTGGAGGACAACCGAGAGAAAACCCCATGTTAAGAACATGAGAAACTCAGCACAGAGACTAACCCGAGCTGCCCCACCCACAGAACTTTGAGGTCGCACTATTCACATTGCCTTTATGACCCCTATTGCTTTTACGACTTGCCTAAATGATCTTTCTGTAAAGATTTTGTTTAAACAGCCATTTTACAAACACAGTGATAAAACAGTCTAACTAAATAGATCAATAGCCTTGCTAGATAAATGTGATTTCCTCACACGAGAAACTAATCTGACAAAATACTGTCTAAACTGAGGCCGAAATGAAAATCACAATTTTGTCTCCTTGGTTATAGACAAGCTGCTTCAAAATTAAAGTAATATTTTGCTCTTGGAAGGCGGACTGGTTCTAGATAGGAACGAGTGTGTGTGTGTGTGTGTGTGTGTGTGTGCGTGCGTGCGTGCGTGCGTGCGTGCGCGCGCGTGCGTGCTCATCAGAGACATTTTATTCATCATTCACTCATTCATCTCAGAATTATCTAGACACATTTTTCTCATACATACAGATGTCCATAAACTTTCTTTTAATTTTTTTTTGTTAAGCTGCTTTGAGACAATGAAAAGAACATTGTTCATTATATAAATAATGCACTATTTAAATAAAATTGAATTGAATTTTGTGTGTGTGTGTGGGTGTGTATGTGGGTGGGTGGGTGTGTGTGTGTGGGTGTGTATGTGGGTGTGTATGTGGGTGGGTGTGTGTGTGTGTGTGGGTGTGTGTGTGGTTGTGTGTGGGTGTGCTTTTCAGGAATGTCAAGAATCATCTCTGGATCCACCATAACTGGAATAAAACAGTTAATGAAGAAGAATGAATAAATCAATAAAGCAAGAAATTAAAAAATCAATAAAGAATAGATTCGGCTCTTTTTTAATCCTAGCTACCCATTTGCGCTGGGATTTTTTTTGAAGAAGCCTCAATGAAAACATCTATCACTGCTGTTTACTGCTGATGAAATGTTAAAATGAATATAATAAAACTGTTTACTCATCGGCTCAGCCTATATAATCAATGCACAATTTCGGTAAACAATATCTCTTTACATGAAGCAATAGGTGGGTGAAAGGTTGAAAACACATTAAATAGACATTACTGAAGTGAAAGACGTGTCCTGCACAATATGTGTGGTCCTTGAACATTCATGCATATTCATCTCCATTTACAGCTAGCCACGAGTTCAATGTTTGGTCACAGCTTTGTGGGTGTAAGGTAGGTTCGACATTGGCTGTGGGTTGGTAATTGAGTGACGTATAATATGTTGCCTACACTTTGCAAAGGTTGAGAACCTCTTCAGTCGATATTTGCAGTCATTATCTTGTATTCCATTAAAAATGTAGTAAAACTTAAGCAATTTATTCAAAATTTTCTTACCGAGAGTTGGAAGATGACAAACTGATCTTATTATGCTGTGGGAATATATTTTGCTGGTGTGATTTGGGTCCTCTTGTTCCCTTTTAGCAGGGGTGTCAAACAGCTGGTCACAGGGCCAAAAGGAGCCTGCAAACAGATCTTAACTTGCCCATGGCTTCTCTACAGAGTGTTTAATGGTTGGCCCATGAGCCAACTTGTTGCACTCAGTCACTCACTCATCTTCTATACCACTTTATCCTGTATTCAGGGTCACAAAGAGCCTGGAGCCTATCCCAGGAGACTTAGGGCACAAGGCAGGGTACAACCTGATGTAGGGCACACACATACAGTACACACACTCAAACTTTCATTCACACACTATGGACAATTTGGGAGTGCAGATTAGCCTAATCTCCGTGTCTTTGGACTGTGGGAGGAAACCGGAGTACCCAGAGGAAACCCAACAAGCATGGGGAGAACACACAAACTCTGTGCACACAGGGGCGCAAATCAAACCTGTAGGTGCAACGTGACAGTGCTTACCACTTAGCCACTGTACCGCCACCAAATTGTTGCATTTACCTAAATAGCATCCGCAGATTAATGTAATAAATTATATTTCTTATAGCTACAGACAGAAGTTCAGAAGTTCCAAAGTGAACAGTTTGAGACAGCTGGAAACACAAATATTTTTATATTGTGTCTGATAGCAATACTGTACATGTGGCATGTCAAGACAATGTTGATGTACTTACTGTATGAAGAAAAAGAAGTGGAAGTAGTAGTAATTCTTTTTTTGTCATTATACAGATTACAGCAAAATATTTTGGACACATGTAGCCGTAATTAAATAACAAATAGAGAGACAGAGACTATTGGACGAGCCAAACTGTGTAAACGAGAAAAACGTATTTGAAAGGCCGTTAAGTAATGAATAGACAGATTATTGCACCAGCCTTGACATATTGCACTCATCATATAGTAATCATAGCAGTTATGGAATTAATCCTGAGACATTCTGAAACAAACCATGGGCAAAGAGAGGGAAGAGGAACTATAGCGGCCGGAAACTACACTGGCAGAAGCAACCTTTCTTCAGAACAAAGGGAGAATAGAACATTACTAGAGTGGTGAGGCTTCCAAACACTATGCATGGAAATCCTTTCTTGGGATTCTTCAACGAAGTGGTCAGTGTCATTTGTCCTGGACAGAAAAAAACTAAGGCCGTCTGGTGAAACCCTGCTGCATCTATTCCACTAAAAATTAATTCACGTTATTGAACTAGTGAAATATTTTACTGCCGCTTAGGTACTTGCATGCTGTCTTTTCTGGCTCCCGTTGAAAAAAAGGTTGGACATCCCTGCCTTTGTAAGTGTCTACAAACCAGTCCAGTCATTCAGACCAATAACCTTTATTCTATGATGAAGCATTTCTATCCTTGATGGGATCTCTTCCAGGGTAAGTCCAGCCTCAACCACAGGGCACCAGGGTTAAATGGTTTAATGATGATACTCCACATGGCAATCGCCAGATCTCAACCCAATCAACACAGAAGGAAGATTTTTTTGATCATTGTTTTTGACAGCATTCTTCATCACCACCAACAAAACAACAACTGTGGAAACTTCTTGTTGTTCATCTTGTGTAGAATTTATACTGAAAGCACAGAGGATTATCTGGAGGCTTTGTGATGGTCCAACACATCAGTTAAACATGCTCATTGGCCATCTGCCCATACAAAAATTATATTTCCATAACCTACTTGCTGCATAATAAACAGATCAGTGCCTATAAAAGCATTCTATAAACGTTTCTTGTGAGACCAAATAAGCGGAATGCGCAAATGAGAAGAAACAACTGACAGGAGTTGACAGAAATTTCTCATGCTTTCTGTTGCTTCCCTTTTTTAAGCAAACCAAAAATGCTTGTTAAAGAATGGTCAGTAAATCAAGCCACCTTTAACATCTTTTGCACGTTGTCAGGTTTACAATGTATAGCTGTTATCCCAGGAAGACAGCTTCATTGGAGAGTATACGGTATACGGTGTATGAGTCAGCCTGGCCAACAAAAAGATTTTAATAGGAAATAGTGGAACTTGAGGTGACATTTACAGCCACAACCTTGTTAAGCTCTCGCATGCTTGTGTTCATTGGTAGTTCTGGTAATTTGCTTCATGTTTCATTTGTCATACTGTATGTAATGACTGCCACTCATATACTGTAGGCATGCGTACATTCATACACTGCCTGACCAAATATAAATAAATAGTCTTTGAAATTGGGTGAAGAACCTTTCAACACATTATCAAAAGTGCTGCGCCGTCCACTGAAAAATGTGTTCGGAAAAAATAATAAAGTATTGTTGATCGCTTAAACACTTGGTGAAGTTGCTAGAGCCAGTAAAAAAGCAAAGCTATCTTTAATAGTGAAAGTAAAAGCCTTTCCACAAGCATTTACAAGTCCAAAGACATGCAGATTAGGCTAATTGTCATTCACAAATCTCAGTATAGCATAAATGGGCATGTAGTGTGTGCGTACTGTACATGTGCCATACAATTGATTGGCACCCTATCCAGGGTGTACCCCACCTCATGCCAAAGGTCTCCCGGGATATGTTATAGAAATAAACTTTAATTAAATTGGATTAATTGTGAAACATTGTCATTTACACTTCTACCTGTACTTGAGTACTTTTTGTCATAGGAGAAGACGGTAACCTTAATGTTGTGTATAAAGGATAAAGAACTGGATTATGGCAAAATAAATGAATAGTGTTGGTGGTTACGTGATGCACCTGGCTTGGATTCGGCTTGGCAGGTTGGAAGTGAGGAGGCTGTACCACAGGTCTGTGTTTAGTACTTTGAGTACGCTGCTCTCCCTCTGCATTCAGATACTACAGGGTGAGCTCTATCTAATTTAGATCTAAAATATATAGATTCAAAGAAAGTAATCTATTGTCCCTATTATGGCACCTCAGTGTTTTGTCCTATAACAGTATTTAAGACATTTTTACAACAGTTAGCTCCCCCTTAGTGATCTGAATGCATGAGTGCTGATATAGAGCATAACAGCACTGGATTTCATTGCCTTTCCATTTTAGACTATTTGGCATCACTGTCATTGTATATTCACTACAAAGGCACTCCCTCCTGTGTGATATTAAGTCCTGTATGATTCTGTTACTGTGTGTCAACCACAGAGGTGAGTAACTAGCAGTAATTATTTTTTTTTCCCCCAAGTATTGCAAACTGATATGCCTGACATGTTCTGTGCATGTTATCTTTAAGGGAGTAAATATGACAAATTGCTAAATATTGTGTCGAAATAGTTTGGGTTATGTAATTGTGAATTTTGTGTGATTTTTTTGTGAGGTTTTGCAAAAAACCTCCCACAGTTTTGTCACAATGAATAAATCATGCTGCTTGTTTTTGGTTATTGAATTATTTAATTTAGTATCAATAATATGTTGGTTGAGTTTATATTAGCTATAGAATAGAATGCAATTATATATTAATTATATATTTTGTTCTAGGCAACCTTGGGTGTGACACATCCAAGACTGGAATTTATCACATTCTGCTTTTTCTTTATATTAATATTTTGTTGGCTATGGATATTTCTTTTTGAATCAAAATATGGGCAAACAGTTTGCATTTCTCTCAAACTGAAGAACATGAATCCTTTCCCCAGACATGCATGAATCGTCCACCCAATCCAACGGCCAAAAATCCAAATGCCAAAGTGGGTCAGGGGTAGCTCAGTGGTTAAGGCATTGTACTATGGTTCGGAAGGTCCCAGGTTCAAGTCCCACTACCACCAAGTTGTCCCTGTTGGGCCCTTGAGCAAGGCCCTTAACCCCAACTGCTCAGATGTATAATGAGATAAAAATGTAAGTCGCTCTGGATAAGGGCGTCTGCCAAATGCCTAGATGTAAAATCTGCTATATCCAGTTTATTCTGAGAATGTAGCTCTGCTCTTTATTCTTTTTCAATTGAGAGAGAAAAGACAGTTGAACCAATCTAAGACTCACACTTAACTGACACTGCACTGGACAAAGATATCCATAATCATTGAATTAAACCTTTATCAAAAATGTGCTTAAATGTAGTTCCCTGAATGTGAAGCAGCCTAGAGCCATGGCTGCCAAGGACTGCAACTCTCGGAACACATTCTCCAACTCACCTGAGTACTGATCACACACCTGGATTCAACAACATGCACAATGTTTTAAGGCCGATTGGTTCTCACACTTGTACAGTATTAGCACTGGGTTGCTTCTCTCCAAACTATCTTGAGCTGGCAACTGACAGTTAGTGACTGAACATTGGGTAATTAACAGTGGTGAATAGTCATGGGCACAAGAAGTGATGGCACTGTTTCTAGGACATATCCATTACAAATAATGAAAGATAAAAGGTAACATATCTTAACATCTGGTAAGTTGATTTAAGAACAAGATTTCAAAATTAAAATTGGATCCACATTGTTCTGTTATGGATGATCCCCATGGTCATAGACGGATGAGGCATTTAAAGACTCATTTTTATATTGTTTCACAGAATCGCAGAAACATTACTGCAAACTTTTTAAAAAAATATGGATTACATGTTCTATCCCAAAGGCTAAATACTGAATTGTTTAATAAATTGATTTACCAAGCATGGAAGATAACCAATTAGCTAGAAAGCTCAACCAGCCATACAGTACATGTACAATGACTGTTTTAGATTAGGCATGCTTGTGGTGTATGTCAGCACTTCAACATGACATCAACATCTGGCATCAAGATACAGCTAAGATGGCATTTCACGTGGAATATAAAGGTTGGGAGGAAATGATTAGTTGCCCCCCAAAAAGGGAAATCTAGCATATGATATTACACCAGCCATTCAGTTTTGTCATTATTTTCTAACAACAGTAGATGCTATGTCTAATTTTTTTCTCATCTATTCTGTATGTAGCTCATAAGGAGCCATAGTGACACAGGTGTCACAAACCCTTAAATGTTCTGGAAAAATCTGGAAAATTCAGTTTTATCCTTCACTTTGAACTCATGGAGTCTCTAAGTGACAACTACAATAATGAACATCCTGGTGGTGCCAGAGTGAAGATCTGTACATTTGTGTACCCATTACATTCCATTTCCAAAATGGTAGTGTGCCTGGGTAGCGCATGTGACAGAACGAGCTCATTCTCGAAAGCTTTTTTTTTATATATATATTTTTATAATGATTTAATAACGTTTCATATTTTATATTTAACCTGTTCTGGCTGTATTTCTTAAACAAATTAATATAAAACAACTTTTCGCTGTGACATATATCACATAAGGCTTTTAACTCTAAAACTGTCAGGGAAAACACCATGTGACATCTTTCAAAATGTGTTTCATGTGGACTATTTCGTCTGTGTTATATCCCCCAGGAGAAATGGGTCTGGACTCTCATGGGTTGATATTAATCTCTTCTAGTGTGTAGGACGTGCCTGAGAACGGAGCCTGGTTTAAATAGAGAGAAAGAACAAAATGAATAGAACACGGTTACCACTTTATTGGAACGCTGTGCTGGCGCAGAGGGAGAAACCGACATGGTGGCGGTGCCCAGGTGTAATCCAAAATAGCGGATGAAACAAGGCAGGGTTATATCCTAACAGCCTCACTCTAATTTGGTTCTATAAGGTTCTATTTGCAAAGCACTAATCAGTGGTTGGAATGTATACCCAAAGATCGATCAGTGTTAGATCTCGTACAGTAAGTCCCCAACATACAAACGCCTTCCATTCCCAGAGCTCATTCATACTGTAAGTCCAATTTGTTTGTAAATCCAATAAACATTGTCTATGTACTGTACAGTACTTGTGAAAACAGACCTGATGCTAACAAAAATCGAACACTGGTCGCATTCTAAAGCTACCAAGCTAGCATAAAACTCTGTTAACAATCATGAATCAATTGATAAACGCTTAAATCATTTGATATCTGATATCTTCAAGTCACTCCCGGGATGTAGAACATAACACTGAGTCTTTCTCCTGGACAAAACAAAATAATAATAAAAATAAATAAATTCAGACCATTTCTATTGCCATTTTGCTTCATAGCGGTTTTTCCTCATCTGTTTATTTCTATTTGGTTTTATGGCCTGTTTTACATGGCACTTGGAGAATTTTAGGCAGTTAGAAAGAAACATTTTCAAAAAACCAAGAGAACAGCCTCAGACTGGTCAAGAGACTCAGAGCAAGGCATTGCTTAGTGGATGCTAATGTCTCTAACTGTTTTCAGTGAGTGAGAAATGGATAATGCATAGAAATTACATTAATTTTTTTACTTGCCTGATTGAACAAGCCCACACGGCATTCCATAAAACACAGAGCTTATTTGTTTCAGGCAAGCGGGAAAGAGTGAATGTTGAGCACAGAGTGAGTATAGGTCGCTATGATTGATTTGACCAGAGGGTATGGGGAACACCTGGTGTCATGTCAAGCATACTAATGAGCCCTTTGGCCGTGAGAAGATACTGGCCGAGACAAACACAATTTGAAAGATACACTTTTGCTACTTACATTCATTATACTGAGCCTTAATCTTAAGCATTTTTTAAACAGATACATATCAATAAAATGTAACAAAAAAAAATCTCATGTCCGCCCAGCTTCAGGTCTCGACTTCTAGTTTTAGTAGTACCACAGTCTGTCATTTCTGTACGTGTGTGTGCGCATGCAGCTTGCTCAAACAACATCAATCATTTAGAGTCAAGTGCTGAGGTTCATGTTATCATATCCAGTGAAAGCACTCTAATTGCACTGTCACACTGGTGCTAATCTCATGCCCCAGTCAAAGTCAATCACAGAAGTTGGAATATGGGATTACAAGGCAATCATGTACCCTTAAGACAATAACAATGCTTCTAGAAAAATAATGTAGGACCTAAATATAGTGCTTCTATCTCTGGCACTGCTGAAAAGGTCACAATGTGTTGTCCAATTGAGATTATGAATCCAGACAGCCAGCCTAAGGTGATAGTGAATAATTAATTAGCTGGAAGTTGAAGCAGATCTAATCTATTTCTAGTGACAAAATACAGAATGAGTGCCATCATGCTGATGCTATCAGACAATAGGTCCGACTCTAAAGCAATGACCTTAGACGGTGACCATTTGCTGCTTTGGTTATAAAGGATTAAGCATAATGGTGTCATCAGGAGTGTCAATCTCATTTAAGGTAATGGGATACATTGCAATTAGTCTAATGTCAAGTGGGTCAGGTCATTGGTTTCATGGTCAATTCCACATCAGCAACTCCCCTTAAATGTATTCAGTTTTCAGCATTTATCTAAAAAGGACATTGTTAATGGACTAACAGCTGGAACATATAACGGAATTGATTAAAAGATTGCAATTTACTTCTCCAACATATACGTATGTCTATTTATTTATATAAATATACACCAATCAGACATAACATCTACCCTGCTGGAAGGTGACCTGAAAAACACTGATCATCAACTATACACCAGTAATCTGGGAAAAGGATCATGGGCATCCAAGGCTCTCCCATGACTGCAGTGACCAAAGGCCAGTCTGTCTGGTCTGATCCCGCAGAAAAGCAAACATCACCAAAATAAGTCAGTACCGGACATAAGAGAAAGGCACCAAAACAGGCAGTGCAATAAGTCCCATCATGCAGGCAAAGATTCCAAGGTTAGCCTTCAAACTCCCTAGATCCTAATCTGATTGATCACCCATGGCATGCACCGGACAAACCAGTCCGATCCACACAGGGCATACCCTGCAACCGACTGCACACCAAACCTCACTTGAGTTGATTTAGCATAACAAATCCTTAGAATCCTTAGAAAATGCTGTTGTACAGAATGTTATAAGAGGAATAAAACATAGATAGATTGATAATAGATTAATGCTCTAGTTAATAGTTAAAGTTATTAAAATATAAATATATTCTGATGTGTTTCAGCTGGAGTATTAACAAACACGCTTTGGGGACCCCTGAGACCTACCTTAGCTTGTTATTTTAGTAAAATACTAAAATATGGGACCTTTAATGTACACTGGATCATTACTGTAGATTATATATCTTTAGGTTTTATACTCTTCTCACTTGCTGATCCAGGAGCCACAGGATACAATATTATTGTTTTATTGGTTTTGTTCACTAATTCATGTTTAGTATGCCTTTTATTCTGACCAGGAGAATGTGAACACTGGAACCCATGCAAAAATATACCCTTGCTGGGACACTAGTCTATTTCCCACTACTGTACTGTACACATACAGAGAGAGAGACAGAGAGAGAGAGAGAGAGAGAGAGATGAGCATTTAAATTTCTTTACTCGTCCCTCATCTGGTCTATTACTCGCTTCTTGGCACCTTGCTCTGGGCAGACGAGGGGAGGCTGCAGGACAAGGAAAGCTGGACAGGATGAATCACAGACAGACTATAAAATGACTCACTCCTTGATGCCATGCTGTACACACCGAAATGTATTAGCATATACGCAGCATGATAAATAAACATCAATGACAACATTAGTTCATGTCTACAACATATATTTGGATGTCCATGCTTAATCTAAACCAATCCATAGACTATTAAGAAATGTAAAGGGTATCATGTAGAGTATGGAAATGCAGTCATAGAAGATTCAGTCATGCAGTTTCGTGAAGAACATTTCAAACTCAAAAAAGAGGTACAGTACAGAAATCCAAGCTCAGAATCAAACCACAACTGAAGGAACATTTTAGACCGCATCTCTACACACTGCACCACCAAATTGTCTTTTAATTGCTTTTGTGTAATATTATATAGGCTACTTACAGCAAGATTACTGTAAAATCTTACAAGAGTTTACTGGCTATGACCAATCCACATGTTGACTTTCAGCTTTCCCTTTGTATATCATGTAACTCTAATCCACTAGAAAAATCTAGTCTCAATGCTTACTGTATATTACCTTTGGCTCCTTGAACAGTTGTGGGCTTGGATCGGATTTTGTCTCATAAAAGCATCTCCCAAGTGAACAATACATACAGTATATTCTGAAGACAAAAATGGCATTCTAACACCAGAACATGCCATTACAACTGAGACTTATAATAATGGTTCTTGTTATGGCAATGAAAATATGAGTGTTTCTACAGTACATGTTCTTTTAATTTTCCTTAAATTACATACAGATTTATGGACTATGAGTTCCCATGCAAAAATTTATAGTAATTAGTATTAATTGTAATTTCAAATTCTTACAAAGAATCATTAATATCTTGATGTCTGGATGATGAGATGAGAGTCATGGGCTCAGTTTCCTCGTTTGTGTCTCAGGTTGAGGTAAATAACCTGTAAATGGATCTAGTAACTGGCCACCCATAAATAAATAATCTAGACTGGAGATAAGGATTGAATGCCCTTTGGGTCAAAGTAATTAAACCACTTTACTAGAGCTGAAAAATAATCAGCTGCTTCCTACTTCAGAGTAATAATCAAACGTCCAGTGAATAATGAAAAAATTCCTTTTGAAAAAAAAAAAAGATTTTTTTTTTTCATGGCTGAAAAGCAGCCTTTAAATGACTAATGATGTCTATAAAAATAATCAACTAGCACATGCTGTGGGTTCTTATTTTTCCTTGATACTGCTGCACTAGAAAATGTTAATGTATGAAAATGTTGACGAATAAATTTTGATTATATATGAAGCTTTCTTAAATGGCGAACAGTATACACAATAACTCAGTGCACCTACAGTAAGTCATGATTGAATATTATATAACAATTTGTTGGATTCTGATTGGAAGAGAGGAATTTTACGAGTGTTGATACAAAACGTAAAAGCACTGGGATGTTTACTGATTAATGTATAACTGTATGTCACAGGTATTGTAACAATTATTAATTACACTTACAGTACTGTCGGTCACAGCATGGATGAAAGTTGTTTGGACCAATCAACAGTAATGGAAAGAAGAGAGAGCAATTGGCTGCCAAAACCAGTCATGGAAGCTATTCATGGAATGTTATATCATCTTCAGCAAAACTTTGTCTCCTTAGTAATTGATTCTAAGTTTTTCTGATTTGCCTCTGAACCGTCCATGTTGTTTTGTTTATGGCGATTGCAAGATACAAGGCTAAAGAGATTTTACCATCAAGGATAAATCTCAAATCCCTGTTTAACCCCAGATCAAGGGCACTACTTCTCTTGTAAACCCTACATAGTGCAATAGCTTAACATTAGATGGTATCGTTAAGTGAAATAAGGGGAAATATAAAGAACTGTCAGTCTGTATCGGTCCAGTGAATATTGAATCCACAGTAAAAACAAATTGATTCATATTTGCCCATTTTTCCTTAAAGGGTTTTACTTTACATTTCAGCATTTGGCAGAAACCCTTTCCAGAGCGACTTACATTTTTATTGCATTATAAATTTGAGCAGTTGAGGGTTAAGGGACTTGCTCCTTGAACCTAGAACCTTCTGGACTGTAGTTCAATGCCTTAACCACTGAGCTACTCCTGAACCTCCACAAAGTGTTTTACATCTCATCCATCCATGCATCCATCTTGGAATATCTGTGATCCAAACAGGGACTGTGGAGGCCAATGGTGATTACCATTGTTATTTAATCCCATTTTTATGACCATGGTGGGGCCTCCAGTCAACACTTGCATGCTCATTCACACACTGTGGGCAATATGGGAAGACCAATTAACCTAACCTGCATGTCTTTGGACTGTGGGAGGAAACTGGAGTACCAGGACGAAACCCACCAAGCACAGGAAGAACATGCAAACTCCATGCACACAGACCTGAGGCAGGAGTCGAACCCGGACCCTGAAGGTGCAAGGCAACAGTGCTAACCACTAATGCCACCATGGGTTTTGTAGTGGCAATAGTCTGAGAAGGTCATCAGAGACTTCTAAAGTTACCGTCTGTTCTTGCATCTCTCCGTACTGTATTTTCCCAAACAAACTGTCAAATGTAATCTCTTCTGTTTCTTGACACATTCTTCATTGTGTTCTCCATCCCACAGAACATGAGTATTCTATTTTTAGAGGGAGTTTGGATAAACCTTCTTATTCAATGTTTTTATTATTATTATTATTATTATTATTATTATTATTATTATTGTTGTTGTTGTTGTTGTTGTTATTGTTATTGTTGTTTTCAATATTGTACATTAATACTGAATTAATTAATGATGAGAATATAATTTATATTTTCGACTCTTCAGCGTAGCCACCTTTTTCTTTGATGACAACTCTGCATTCTCTCAGTAGCCTCATGAGATACACCAATCTACTGTAGAAGGAGTTCCCAGAGGTGCTGAGTACTTGTTGGCTGCCTTCGCTCTCTGGTCCAACTCATCCCAAACCATCTCAGTCGGATTTAGATTGTGGAGGCCAGCACTCCATCACTCTCCTTGGACAAATAGCTCTTACAGTACATAACCTAGAGGTGTATTCGGGGCCATTGTCCTGTTGAGAAACAAATGATGCTCCCACTAAATACATCCCAAATCTGATAGTATGTCATGTACAGTAGCTGCAAATTGCTGTGGTAGCTATGCTGGTTGAGTTTGACCTCATTAGACCAAAGGACAGTTTTCTACTGATGCAATGTCCACTTCTTGTGTTTCTTGCCCCTAGCAAGTCTCTTCGCTTGTTGTCCTTACAAAGTAATGGTTTCGCTAATCTAAGATGCTATAAATCTGACGCTAGTCATTCTAATACATTTATCCTCTGCAGCAGAGGTAGTTATTAGTCATCCTTTCCTTGGACTGTGCTCATGAGAACCAGTTTCCTCATAGCATTTGATGATTTTGGAGATTACATTTGAGGATACATTCAAAATTCTTGAGATTTTTACGATTGACTAACATTCTTTTTTTTTTTCAAGTAATGATAAACATTTTTTCTTTACTTAACTGAGAGTAACTGATGGTGTAAAGCAAATTAAGAAGGCATGAATTGTCGCAAATGAACTCTTGACAAGGCATACTTCTGAACTGAAAACTATTCTAGGTGACTACCTCATCAATCTGCAGAGAGAATGCCGTGAGTGTGTCAAGCTGTCATCAAAGCTAAATGTAGTTGCTTTGGACAATCCAAAATATAATACATATTGTGGGCTGTTAACACATTTTACATAATTTCACAGGTGTTCCTTCAAAGTTCAGTATTAATGTACAATGTTCAAAATTATTATTTTTAAAATAGTAGAAAAAAAAATCCTGAAGAAGAAGAGATGTTCGAATGATTGACTGGTACTGTAGCTTTTACATTGGTGACTTCATATTACACATTATATCAGATATTAAGTGTTTCAAATTAGCTCTGCATTATGGCAAAAAGAGTGCGGTAGGTGAAATGTATCAAATCTTCAATTTCTGCAAAAATAGGGGTTGATCAAGATCTTTTTGATCCTTCAACAGAATTGAGAATTTTTCATCCTATTATTGGTTTAAAGACATTATCCTGGTTACTCCAGTTGTGATAGAAAAAAACATTTATTTATTTATTTATTTATTTTTGCTATAAATCCATACTGCTTGGGAAGGTATTTTTAGGCGTACAGTAGCTTGACATCCTGGTGTCAAAATGAGCCTGGGGGTTCTCTCTTTGTTGCAGAATCTTAATTTAAATGTTTTAAAAATAGGATTTAGACTGAGTTTTCTCTTAAATGAACTCGTACTGGCAATATCTCGGCAACCAGACATTATACAGTAATAAACATGGTATCAATATGGATTAAACAAATCAAACAAACTGTGACTTAATACCTGATTTGTCAGGTGACATTTACGTATGTGATATTTTTATCAAGGGGATTGTATGTCCATGTCCACCCAATTAGCCTGTGAATATACTGTAAATGCGCTTTAATTTAAATAATGTCCACAGTAAGGTCATCAAGATCCAATAACACATTGGATTGAAAGCCTTTAGGTATGAAAGTACCTCTTACAAGGACAGTAACTGGGCCGATTTACTGGCTTGATTCAATTTATAACTTAATGTATAATGCTGTTAATGTATTATACATTAAGTTATAAGGCCTTATGTTTTTTTAACATATTAAGCAAGAAAAGGTGAAGACTAATGTTCCCTTCTTCAGTTCTTCTTTATGATTTTCTAAAAATCATCATGGTTACATCGCAGATTTGATTTATTTAAGAATAACTCGAGGTAACTAGTCAAGCGTAAGGTTTTGTATAGCATTAATTAGATGCAGTATTTATAATAGCAATAAAGATGTTTTGTGTGTGTGTTTGGGTCAATGGGTGGGTAAGACCTTTGCTAACCTTTTCAATGGACTAGATGTCACCTCAGAGCATTTCATCCTAAGGCATGGCCTCAGACACTTCACCACTCATAAACCAAACTAGAAAGAGTCTCACTTGATGTATTTATAGTCAAGAACCATTTACACATGACATTCCGCGCTGGGACCATTTTTTAGTGACATCCCAGCGTAGACAGTGCAACCCACACACTCTCTCAATATCCAAAGGGAACATGTGCACTCAGCGGGATGTCACAGAGACTAATGTCATCTAGCTGCTCAATACAGTCAATATTGCATCTTAATTTTGAATTAGTCATAGCCAGTGGTGGAATCTACTATGAATTATTCAGGAGTTTAGAAACTGCTGATCTCCTTGGATCTTTCACTCGAGACAATCGCTAGGTTTTTGCAAAGAATGGCGGCTTTCTGAGGTGAGAGGATTAGGGGTAGGAAAAGGGGTAGGGTAACCCTAACCCGGACCCTATGGTCGCTTAAAGTTTTACTCGTTGCAACCATGGCAAACAAAAAAAGCATATTATGACCACATTATGACTTGTCAGCTAAAAATGAGAATTTAATGGTACGCAATTTAATAAAAAAATGAACTTACATTATTTATTTATATATAAAATAACAAGGCTGATTGAGTTTCTGAAAATGGATATCATTTAATTTCACAGCAAAAAGATATGGTGGTGACTGTTCACTGCTTAAAGGAAGCATGATTTAAACTCTCATCTTTTCCTTTAATAAGTATCAAAACCATCATATTATAATTATTAGCCTTATAAGTGCTTATAATTACTAATTAATTCTAGTGTTCTTCAGTTAGAATTTGACTTGCTGTTAAGAGCTTTTCAGAATTTCCAATCTAGAAAAGAACAATATTTCTTGGATGCCTCCCCTCAGTTAAATTTCTTCTAAATGTCCTGCCTGTGGTGGTAATGGCATTGAATGTAATGAGATGAAACATCAACACACGCTGCTGCATCTCTTTAGTGCAACCGAAATAATAATGAAAATAATTTCCACAGCAGCGTGCAGGGGGAAAAAAGGGACATTTAATGTGCTTGCTGCTGGATGGAGGTTGAGACATGCATGAAGAACAAGCACCTTGCCATGAAGTGGATTTCATACAGTACCACTGGAGGTTGCCATCATTGGCATCTAAGGGGTGAAGTGTGTGAGGTATGCTTTCTGATAATGAGTGCATCTGTGACAGGCTTGTCAGGGGGTTTGTTATTACTGATAAATATAGAAATATAGTCTCTTAGAGTGTGACATGACTCTTGAAATAAGCCTAGGAGTATATTATTTTCTACTCATGGTTCTTTTTAGTAATAGGCCAGTAGGGCTAGACACAGTTTCTTACAATCCTGTATGGATACCACCTAATGTTCAAGAAAAAAAATATTAAGTAAGGGTTAAAGAGATTGTATGAGAGAAATAAATGGAATGGTGATGTGACTTTCATTATTTAAAAAAAAAACGCAAAAACAGGTACAAGCAACATGCAAGAATGTCGGTAGATCGCATATTACCTTGGAGGGAAAACAACAGAACAGACACACAAAAACAATCCATGATCCAAGAACTACAGTATACTGTCATATTGCATAATGAAATTCTACATTTGCTCAGTGTTTGACAGTTTCTGTGGATTACTCCCTAAGCCTGTGTATGTGCATATAACCAAAAGTGTACATATAATACTGGGGTTAGGTTTATACAAAGGTTGTTCAAGTGAAATCAGGACATTTGTTTGTGTAGAATAAAATATATATATATATATATATATATATATATATATATATATATATATATATATATATATATATATATATATATATATATTTCTCTGTATAATCCCCTGCTACACTAATGAACTTTTCCACTAGTGCTTGAATACTATTAAGGTAGAAAGTTTTCCAAGTATGCAGTAGCCATGATCTGAAACGCTGGCCTCCCAGGGACTCCTTTAATGGCCCAAACATGTGGAAATGACTGGTACTGTAGCTTTTACATTGGTGACTTCATATTACACATTATATCAGATATTAAGTGTTTCAAATTAGCTCTGCATTATGGCAAAAAGAGTGCGGTAGGTGAAATGTATCAAATCTTCAATTTCTGCAAAAATAGGAGTTGATCAAGATCTTTTTGATCCTTCAACAGAATTGAGAATTTTTCATCCTATTATTGGTTTAAAGACATTATCCTGGTTACTCCAGTTGTGATAGAAAAAAACATTTATTTATTTATTTATTTATTTTTGCTATAAATCCATACTGCTTGGGAAGGTATTTTTAGGCGTACAGTAGCTTGACATCCTGGTGTCAAAATGAGCCTGGGGGTTCTCTCTTTGTTGCAGAATCTTAATTTAAATGTTTTAAAAATAGGATTTCGACTGAGTTTTCTCTTAAATGAACTCATCTTGGCAATATATCGGCAACCAGACATTATACAGTAATAAACATGGTATCAATATAGATTAAACAAATCAAACAAACTGTGACTTAATACCTGATTTGTCAGGTGACATTTACGTATGTGATATTTTTTTCAAGGGGATTGTATGTCCATGTCCAACCAATTAGTCTGTGAATATACTGTAAATGCGCTTTAATTTAAATAATGTCCACAGTAAGGTCATCAAGATCCAATAACACATTGGATTGAAAGCCTTTAGGTATGAAAGTACCTCTTACAAGGACAGTAACTGGGCCGATTTACTGGCTTGATTCAATTTATAACTTAATGTATAATGCTGTTAATGTATTATACATTAAGTTATAAGGCCTTATGTTTTTTTAACATATTAAGCAAGAAAAGGTGAAGACTAATGTTCCCTTCTTCAGTTCTTCTTTATGATTTCCTAAAAATCATCATGGTTACATCGCAGATTTGATTTATTTAAGGTTGTTCAAGTGAAATCAGGACATTTGTTTGTGTAGAATAAAAAATATATATATTTCCCTGTATAATCCCCTGCTACACTAATGAACTTTTCCACTAGTGCTTGAATACTATTAAGGTAGAAAGTTTTTCAAGTATGCAGTAGCCATGATCTGAAACGCCGGCCTCCCAGGGACTCCTTTAATGGCCCAAACATGTGGAAATGGCATGGAGCGAGGTCAGGACTATACGAAGGGTTGTGGCAATAACTCTCAGCCGAGTTCCTGTAATGCTCAAGTGGTCTACAGTTCCCACAGACAGCTGTACAGTATCTATTATCTGTCAAGGTATCTGTCAATTTTCAAGGATCAGGCGTTCCACTTGCCAAATGTTCACAGGAAAGAAACGACTGCAGCGAGCTTCGAGCCATCTCCGCTGAGATCATCATTGACGGACTTACAGCTTTCTTTAAAATGTTTACATCGTTCCGATGTTTTACTGCAGCTAAGGGTCTCATCGCTGTACTTTCATTGAGGTTTTCTGTAAATGTCAATCGGTTTTAATCCTTCAGTCTTCTGCTCATAAGATGACGAGTCTCGATTTTACTGCTCCCCATATGTTTAGCAGTACCAGTATCATAATCATCAATAAAAATTAGTTTTAAATTTTATCGTACAAACAATCCATGTAGCTTGTGTAATGTCTTATGTTTTCACTATATGGGTTAGACTGAACACTTTTAAAACATTTACCCACAACATGGAAATATCATGGAATACTGGAAAGCTAAATGACAGAGGGTTGCATGCATTTTAAGACCTCTGTGGTTTTTAACCACTGAATTAATTCAGCAGTTCCATCACATACCCATACATCAGGAATGCATTTAAATCACTGTCCAAGTAGAACAGCAAATATATCACAAGGATTTAAAATGTTGTCACCCTAACCTGGGGGCAGGTGGCTTTTCAATCAATACTGACCTCTAATGCACTAAGGAGATAAAGTCTGTTGTCAGATAGAGGGGATGTGCTGGGAACTGAAAATCATTTTTCTTAAAAATAAATAAATAAATAAATAAATAAAAAATCATGGTGTCATTTTTTTCAGTATTGACCTCTTTAACTATAAAAAAACATGGCTAATCGAGGAACAAATACAAAATTAATGTGATGGCAGTTCTTAGTATCAAATGGACACGTTTAAGTAATTCAGAAACTGCTAATGTATGTTAAGTTGCATTCATTGCTGCCTGTAGGGTTTACACAAAATGTCACACACACACACACAAACATCTTCAGTGGCCGGCAATTCTATGAGTGGTGAGATGAGAGAGATTGAAAAAAAAAAGTTCAGCCTGGTTTAAGTTAACAGGGAGGCTCAAATAATACGTCTTTGCAGAGAAGATGCATTAAAAAATGTACAGCACTAGAGCAATATACTGTACACTACCAGTGTATATTGCCTTGATTTTTCTTTCTTTCTTGATTTTACTTTCTTTTTACATTGTAAAACAGTATGCAGTGATTTCCTTTGAACCTTTGATATTGAGATGTATCTGCTAATGCTCAGTAAAGCCTTTATAAAGGCTCTAATCTGAGGTGCTGTTAATTGGTGATTACGGTGGCTGGTAATATAGTTCAAGGATGTGGAAAAATAAATCCAAACGTGACAGGGTTTGACTGAAATGTGTGAGCAAAAATGTTGAGGTCCAGATTGAAGGAGCTAACTAAAGTCACAGAGGTTTATGAAAGAATGGAATAATAACTTCACTGAGATTAGAAATTACTGACGTTCTTTAGTACACATTGTTATAGGTTAACCATGATTTCCTCGTTACTGTAAAAAAAAAAATACCGCTCTCTCTCTCTCTCTCTCTCTCTCTCTCTCTCTCTCTGTGAGTGCGTAAACGTGCTTGCGCGCGCGTTTATGCTTTATCATTCTCGAAGGCGCTGAGCTCGTGCAGGTTGGCTCGCGCATCACTCCAAAACAACAAACAGTTCTAATTATTACAGGCTGTGCCGCAGCAATAGTGTGCGTTAATGGGCGCCATACTGCTAGGCTGCATCCCACACCGCTTATTATTGAGTCCTTTTGGTCTTTACAGTGTTGTGTTGTTCCGACTGCATTCTACATTGCGTCTGCATAGTTTAACATATACCAGTTGACACATTTCGTTCTTCACATGTCCCACTAGAATTGCACTTGTGAGTCAGTGTAAAGCAAAGTTGGTCACCAGGCAGGCTGTGCATCCTCAATAGCAATGCATTAAAAGGTCATTGAAGGTTTTATAGTGTATATGGTGTGCGCATGAGCAGGAGTTGCAGAATGTTTGATTGTTTGAAAGTGAAAAGATTACGTAATGATTTGACATGTGTTATAGTTGCTCTCAAGAGGTCTGATTATATCAATACGTGCTTGATATAATAAGGATAGCCTAACTAAGTTTGTATGGATTGTAATTGTAGTGGCACGTTTGTAAAACAACAACAACAACAACAACAACCTTTATTTGTCGTTTTCATCGCATATTATTATTATTATTATTATTATTATTATTATTATTATTATTGTTGTTGTTGTTGTTGTTGTTTTCTCTTTTATTTAAAGATTCCCTCTAAATCACAATGAGCACATCTTGCGTGGTGGGACACGGTGCATTGCGTATGCGAGACGTAAACGAGCAATGTTTCTGAGAGGAATAAGCCGCGTGAGCTTTCCAACTGTACAGCGCGGTCACTGGAGCGCGTGAGTGCGCGAGGCAGCAGGACCGGTCATTCTAACGAGGCGCGTGAGGCGCACTATCCTAACATCCACCGAGGGTTTAAAAGATTCCACGGTTTGCTTTGCTCTACCCCCGCAACCTCTCTGTTTCTTTATGTGTGAGTGTTTTTTTTTTCTTCCCTCGGATCCACGCAGTGCTTCGTCACTCTCACGTATTAGTGAAACGCAAGTAGTTCTGGAGAGACTGGCAGAGCGCGAAGCGGTCCGTGCATGGAAAACGCAGCGTGTGGAAATGTTCATTTAGAGACAAGACGTAGAGGAGAACGCAGCGCGAGCGGAACGAGACCGGATGCATAAAAAGGAAAAGTTCGCTCTTTTGCTGCAGGATTTAAGAAAACAAACCGGCGTTTTTTTATTTATTTTTTTCCCCCCCGTGTGGTACCTAGGGATTGTGACGGGCAAAGCTGAGCGGTTATAAGCGCACACATACTGTATGCGTGCACTGTCACTGAGGATTTGGACACATTCGTTGCGCACGAGATCGGGGATTCCCTTATAACCGGAGGAACGAACACAATTACGCGTTCATTAATATGTAATTTGGTGTGCACACCGCTTCCCAAAACTAACCCTAAGAGCAGCAATCTTTTTTCGTAACCCACCAGCATCAACGCAGTTCTTTAACCATTTGTTTGCACATGTGGAAGTGAGGAAAGACGAGGAAACACGCATGCTTTTCTATCTTTAGAGAGCTTCTTTGGGTTCCTCCAGGCGTGAGACATCAGGACGACGTTTCAGCGACCATGCATTTCCTTCTGCGTCCTCAGGTGAGTCTGAGATTTTAGCTCTGCCTCAAATAATGTGACTGGAAATTACAAGAAACTTTCTTTCTGTTTTGATTCGTGTCAAGTCTGCCAGAGATTCCTGTCACTAAATAAAGCAGGAAGGTTCCAGTTTTTGAGACGTACAGTACTGTAGTCAGAATTCCACACACACACACACACACACACACACACACACACACACAAATACTGAATGCAAAAAATTAAAAATAAGAAGTTTTTTAAAATTAAATTATTAACTTTTTTTTTGTAAAACAATGCTGAAGGCATCCAAAATATGCAATAATCTCCTTTGAACATTCGATACTGAGACGTGTCTGCTACTACTTATGCTCTGTAAAGACTTCATAACGGCTCTGATCTGAGGTGCTGTTTGTTAATTGGTGATTTTTGAGGCTGGTAACTCTAAACGAACTTCTCCTCTGCAGCAGAGGTAAGTTTTAGTCTTGTTCTCCTGGGAAGGTCTTCATGAGAGAGAGTTTTATCCTGGTGCTTGATGGGTTTTGCAAATGCATTTGACAATATTGTCTAAATAAAGGATCTGGCAGGAGGAACCTGAGAACATTCTTTCAGGAACATAAGGAGGCACGTTTAGGTGCTCCACAGAGAATGGACTGGTATCTGTAGGTTAGTTTTATATTTTATTATTTATATGAACATGTATAAATAGATAAGAGATCAGCAATGAATTTATAGTTCTGTTAATTATGTATTTTGGCAATGGAGGTCCTTGGATGTCTTTTTAGGTCCAGTAAGCCTCTGGGGCATTTTTGTCTTTCATCGTTTAAAGGTTCTCGGTTGGCACTGTATTCTTTCTTTCTTTCTTTCTTTCTCTTTTTATTGTGCAAAATGAGGCTTTTGCAGTTCTCCTTTTAGCTTTCTAGACTTTCCAACAGACGTCCTTTAGAAACCAAGAACCATTAGCTATCCAAAGAACTTATTAGGAACTCTATCTTCATATATTGTTTTCTTAGGGCGTTTATAAAATATTTACTCTCTCTCTCTCTCTTTCTGTCTCTCTCTCTGTTTTGCCTCTTTTGGGAAAAAACAAATCCACGGGTAGCTGAACCCGAGCAAAAGCCTGACAGCCATTGATTTAACTGTACAAATATAAATGTTTAAATGTATTTTTGACATGCTATGATGCAATAACACAGTGAATGTGATAAGAACATAATCAGAGAAGGGTACACCATCTGTGTTGAAATCCATAAGAATGTACACTTTTACTGACTATAAATTGACTCATGGATAAGTGATGAACAAGTGTGTGTGGGATGTATCTAAGAATAAACTAGATAGAATATTCTTATGCACAGCATTAGTTGATAACAAATTGAGGTATCTCAGATGGTACAAATAGTCAATATGAAACCAATTCATTTAGGTAGATAAAACCTATTCAATTGAATTAGGTTGCCAAGAATATAAAACATGTCCTAATGAAAGTGGTATATTCTCATTCCATTTACATTTAGATTGTTCATTGCAGCTTTCTGTCAGTGGAATTGTTTTTCATCTAATAAAAAACATATCAATTCAATGCTGCACTTAATCAATTTAAACGGACTTGTTTGAGTTGTGTTTTACTTGTTTGTATGAGTGTAAAAGTTGTGGAATGTTGTATGAAATCTTGTCCTGCTTTTGCATTTGACCATCTTCACACAACGATAACCCCAAACAAGATTGGGATTGATTAGATCGTTTTTACATAATACACCATGCATCATTGGTTCTCGACCTCGAGGTCATGACCCCACAAAATAATGTGGCTGAGGTCACAGATTTAACCCTATCAATATTTATAAATGTAATTCTGTCCATACAAATATGATTTTTAGAATTTTGTTTTTTTTTTCTAATTAAATTTCTAGCTCCGCATTCGGCCCAGTTTAAACAGCGGTGTTATGTCCAACACACTCATGTTAATCAGAGTGTTTCGTTTTTCAAAATTGTAAATGTTTAAAATAAGAAGAATCATATTTTGCATGACAAGACACTGTTTTTTACAAAATACAATTTTAACTTATAATTTAACCAATGTGTAAAACTTTATTTCGATCTGTTGAATAATATGGCAGCACAAATTGCCATATGGCAAAGAAGTGAAATTCTCAGGTCTAATGCAAAAAAAAGAAAGAAAAAAAAAAGATTGCAGTATGAAGAAGACATCTATTGTGTCAGCTTTTGAAGCATCATTAACAATATCCACACACACACACACACACACACACACACACACACACACACACACACACACACACACACACACACACACACACATGTACTGTATATATGAGTGAAAGATCTGGCAGGAGAAAACTGGGAGCATTCTTGCAGTAACCTCTAAAGGCATGTTTAAGTGCTCCAAAGAGATATACAGTATGGAACAGACTGTTGTTTGTAGGTCAGCTGTGTGATGAATTATTGTTCCAGTGAAGAACCATTAGGTATCTAACGAGGAACTTTAACTATTGTTCTTGCATTCATAAAATCTTTCGTCTTGCTCCCTCTCCCCCTACTCGCTCTCTTTCTCTGTATTTTTCTGTCTTTCTCTTTTCCAAATGAAAGTCTGAGAAAAAAAAAACATGGGCAGCTGAACCTGAGCACAATGCTGCCAGGCATTGGTATGAATTTCCATTGTAACATGCTATAATGCAATAACACAGCCGTGGATATGATTGGGGGATTATGGCAGAAGGGTTCACCATCGGTGACGAAGTTCATAAAAATGCAAAAACGTCACTGACTATCATTTTACTAATGGAGAGGTGATGAACAAGTGTGTATGTGGGACATATTAAAAAATTTAATTAATAGAGTATTGTTTAGCCTCGTTATTAGTGTAGCAAATGCCAGTAACCTAGTGGAGGTGTCTCAGAAGTAGAGATGAGGGATAAAACCTGATTCTGTTACATAAAAAAATTATATATATATATATATATATATATATATATATATATATATATATATATATATTTGTTTTCAAATTCAAATAAAAATGTTATTTGTCACATACACAGTCATACACAGTACGATATGCAGTGAAATGCTTAGGCGACTGCCCGTGACCTTAGAATAAAAAACTATTTAAGGCTATTTACACGTAAGAGAACGTAAGAATAGATTTAACTAAGAATAAAATAATAAAATATATGTACAATAAAAATATAAGAAAATAAAAATATAAGAGAATAAGAAAATAAGAAAACCTGGGTGAAGAAATATAATAAAGCCTAGGTGAACCTAGGTGTACAGTATGGAACAGTTTGTTTGTCTGTTTGTTTTTGTTTTTAAATGTTAATGTTTATGTAGATTGAGCTCTAAACTATTCACACATTGGCAGCATTCGTGTGGTAGGAGAAAATTATTTGCTGTTTGTTTAGAACTTTCTAGTAACATAATCAAAATAATAATAATAATAATAATAATAATAATAATAATAATAAAGTTGGTGATACTAACAGAATCACAATATAAATCAAATTGTCACCTGGGTTTTATGATAATATTGTATCATGCCTTATGTATAAGTCCTACTCGGACACTACCAATAGTTCGGTCTTAAAACTGGGTCTATTGAGTTTTTTTCCCTGGGAATTAAAATGCAAGTGGCACTCTCTCATTTACATTTAAATCCACCACTGCACCTGTCTGTCATTAAACTGTGTTTCCTCATGACCAAATATCCCAAATGCATGTTCTGTCCATTACAAGTGTCAAAGCAATCTTATCCTGCATTCATCTATGACCATCTCAACCCACCTAGACAAGATTGGGATCGATCCCAATCTTTTTTCAAATTATACCATGCAACATTGGTTCTCGACCTTGAGGTCGCAACCCCACGTAGAAGCGTGGACTGGGGGCACAGAAGATTTTAACCATTGATTATCCTTCAGTCAATTTGGAGCTCCTCTTTAGCCAAGTTTACACAGCAGTCCAACACACACAGAGTGTCCAGCACACTGTTACGGTAGTCAAAGTGACTATGTAAAATAAAAACTAATCATTTTTTGTATGTATCTATGCAATATTTTGCAGTGTGTACCCATCATTTAACCATCATATGCATAATGCATGTATTTTTGTCTGCAGCATACTGAAACAGCTGACACTCTGTCTTTCCACATTTTCTGTTACCTCAAACTGCCACAGGGCACAGATGTGAATATCTCAATGGATTAACGACCGTTAAGTGATCAAATACAGCAATATAATGCATGGCAGCTCAGTTCCCTTTGATCTAAACTAAGCTTTGTACCTATATTCTGTGAAATGAAATAAGTGAACCATTAAGCTAAACCATTTGCTAGCACGTATTTGTACTGTAGGACACAAGGATCAGTGTCACCGCAGGATCCAAGTTGGATGCGACAGTGACAGTGACATGGGCTCTTTCGATTAGCTCGCCTGACTTTGATACACTTGCAGTGCTGCAGTGTGACACACAAGTTCAGTACTCTCACTCATGAGTACAGTCGTGAACTCTTGCACAGAGTGCATTATAAGAGTATTATTAAATGTGCATGTAATACACATTTAATGCAACTGTAATCCCAGTTTCTAGTATACCATTCCAATATTATCTGAGTTTTGACACAGTTTATGATTTAAGACGTTATATGTAACTACAGTATTAAATACCCCATTTTGTATGCAATCCTATTTATCCAGGCTAACAGAAAATACAGTGATGGAACAAATGATCATTGAAATGTTTGCAAATATTTATTACTCAAATTTAAAAACAAATAAATACTTAAATTATTGAGAAACTACATCAATTCCTGACTGTGTGTACATCAGCTGTAATAAAATGCAGCCTTTCGTATTAAATAATTGCACAGGTCCATATTTTAATTTTTAATGTTTTTTTTTTTAAGCTAATTTTTTATATACAATTGATGGGGCTACTTGTGATAATTTTGAGCCTATATAAGAGAGAGCATACATATGATTAAAAAAAAAAACACTTAACAGGACTCCCCAAAAAACCCCTGCACATTATACTCTTTGTTTCTGAGAGTATAATATGTTTCATCGCTCATCAACCGTTACAGTTACAGATCTGGTGAGGAGCGGTCTTTCAGGAGGAAATGCCTTGTTGATGAGAGAGGTCAAAGAATAATGTCTAGACTGGTTTGAGCTGACAGAAAGACTACAGGAACTGTAATAAGCATCCGTAACCACTGTGGTGAACAGAAAAGCACATTCAAGCATAATGCAAATGAGCTCAAGAAGATCACATCAGGTTCCACTGCTGTCAACCTTTTCAGTTAAAGATTTGAATTTCATTTTTTTTTTTACTTCTTTAAGTTGTTTAACTATACAAGGAATTAATTAACAAATTCCTAAATCCCCCTCTTTACAATTTCCAAGCCACATATGATCTGAGATGACATTCAGCTCTTTTAAACTAAACTCCTATATGGTATCAAGTCCATATCAACTCCAAGACGTGAACCCAATCAGCCTGCCTGCCCAATGCTATCTTTCCTGTCATGGAAGGCAGTTCATTGAAGTTGAGTGAGAACACATTCTGTCTCATGCAGTATTCCATTCTCTGCTCTCTGCATACCATGCAGGGGGAATGAAGCAATATATAGATGGAGTAGTGGCTCCGCCAAGCATGAAGGTATGACTTGATTCATTGGCAATATGAGAGTCATACTGAGGTCGTATTTATTTCCAGGCTCAATCCACGGGCTAAGCTATTTGCTTGCATTCCTGCAACTGTGCCAGTCGGTGAGAGTATTTCATTATCCCCTCTAGAGCACACCACCCACCCTCCACCCACCTGCTAAAGGTGACACTCGGCAGTGCTATAGTATTTTAGCAGTCATAGACATGGGCTATTGCTATAGGGTTTTTATAGCCAAAAGGTTAGCAACACTGGTGCTTAATACCATGGCTTTAACGGGCATTAAAGTCTATATTTAGGCAGGCGTTTATATTAGTGCTGACTTCAGCTTCTTAGACAGTGATTGAAGTCATGTACAGTATGGCACACAGTAAACAACAACCAAGGCAAGAATAATATCCCATGGGATCCTGCATGTGCCCGCCTGATACGAGTGCACAGGACCATCCGTGATATAATAATAATATTAATAATAATGTTAATAATCATCATCATAATTAAAGCGCTCAAAAACATATGACGCTTCATGAAACTGTTCAACCGTCATACATGTTTCGCAAGTTTTTGAATGCAGGCCTACTGTGCTATCATGCGTGCTTCTGTGCTCTCACGCACTGTCCATTGTGTTGTCCAGTGTCCTTAGCTGCTCATTAAATTGACCTTTCTATTTGGTATTTAATTTGGTTCCATTTCATTTGGTGACATTTTTCCCTTTCATAATCTCGACACCATTCTATACTGTACCTGTCTCGTGCCGTGCAATCCAACATAATGTGACATGGCTAGGACTTTTTTCTCCATCCCTGCCAATGCAAACTTCTTCTACATCACATGTCACACATACAGTACACCAGTGAACCAGTCAAAGGTCTCAGCATTTATAATTATTACATAATGCCAGCAAAGCAGACTTGCTTCGTTTACATTTCAATTAATTTGCAGCACGCAGCCTGAGACCCACATTTTCAAGCGGTCTTGATTTGCTTGCTTGGTGCGCACTGAGGTTTGGATTCACACTCGTTCAAGTGAACTGAAATAACAGAACGGCCGCACCAGAGTTCATTCTAATCTAAATTCTAATTCTAAAGTCCAAAACCAAACTCACATGTCAAGTGTAAATGGTCCTAAGATGTAAATGTTAATGCAAGAAATCATATATTTATTTAATTGTAAATATAATTTAAAAAATGTAATATATATATTTTTTTTTTTTAAATAAATGACCTTACTTCATATACTCTTTCCCAAGTAAGGTTATTTATAACAAATTAATAAAAAAAACATTTGTTAATTACATTTACTATAATATAATATAATATAATATAATATAATATAATATAATATAATATAATATAATAATTTATTGTACATTTTTACAATATATAATTAATATAATTTTATATACTGTTTCCCAAGTAAGATCATTTATAACAAATAATATAATAGACAACACTTTATGCTCTTCAACCATTCATTCAGCCATTACATTTAATGAGGTGAAACATCATGTAGACACATTACTTCCTGTTATCACTTACAATACATTAGAACAACAACGTTGTTCTCCGAACTTACATTGGAAACTTCTCTCATTAACGTTAAACATCTTCCTACAGAAAACTTTGAAGACATTTTTTTAATCCAATTTTTTATCAAACAAGTAATACACGAGTGGACTCTTCTGACCAGTAAGATTTGAGGATCCAACAGCACTGTGGTATAAACATGACTAACAGATTTTTAAATGGAAATTAATTTTTCTTTTGTCACAATCGTACACAGTATGACACCGAGTGAAATGCTTATACAGTATATACATACGGGGAAAAAAAAAAAATATATATATATATATATATATATACACACACACACACACACAACAGTTTCTCATGGCGCACTCTCTGGACTCCAGGTCCGTCCTTGAAGCTCATCCCAGTCTTAATCGCTTTCTCAGTTTTTCCTCTGTCACTCCTGAATGCTGATCTCAACCGCCTCGCAGATAATCCCTTGGCTCTAATTCAGCACTTAAGTTTAATAAATATTCTGTAGTGATCAGGTATAACTGTAGCAGCCATGCATGAAGCAGGATGTACAAACACCATGGTTTTAGTGGCGTATGGTGCGATGGATAAAATCACATCGGACATGTAGGTCACAGTGCAAACTGGCTCTTGGAGTTCAAGTGTACAAACAGCATGGGATGCAAATGAATAGGGCAGGAAATTAGCAAAGTTCAGTCTGCACAAAAGCCTTGGCATGAACGAATCCTGAGAATGTCTTATATTGCCCTGATATATAGTACTGTGCAAAAGTCTGGAGCCACCCCTTATTTCTTCATATTTTGCTTCCAAAATGACATACTTTCTTGTATTTTAATGTAGTCTTGAGGAACAGTTTTCCAGGCTTCCTGTAGGGTTTAAAAAAAAAAATTATGTGTCAAATTTTTGGCAGGTTTTTGCCTCTCATTTTCAGTCCAGACCAGTCCTTGACCAGTTTTAGAGGAATGTTGTTGTTGTTGTTGTTTTGTTTGTTAAGCTACACCTTACGACATTTGAATCATTCAAGCATACAAACCATCTAACTTAAGGCATGAACCAGTGAGAAACAAGTGCGGATGATGACAGACGATCAGACTGGTTATTATTACATACCCTTATACTCTTCTAGCCCAATGCATAAATAATTGCATAAACCAATCAGATTTAATTAAAGATTTACTAAACCTGATTGGTAACTGATTGGTTATGACCCAACCTGTCCATCCAGGTGGGACATCAAAAGATCTTACTGCTCAATGAACAGTGTGATGTTCTTTTTGTGTGCAAAACAAACCCACCTACATTTCCAGATTCCAGGTGGGATCCAGGTGACTCAAAATGTTAGAAGCCTGTTGCCCAAAATGTAAACCCACTAGTCACATAGTTTTAAGAGTTTAGTGAACATGATGTGGTATTCCATTGATAAATGTGAACATTTGATTGTACAGTATTTCAATGAATCTTTACGTGAAGCCAAACTTCTTTCGCAGTGTTGAGTGGATCCAGTATTGAACACTGACGTACATCTACATCTAATCATTTGGCAGACGCCCTTATCCAGAGCGACTTACATTTTTTATCTCATTATATCTGAGCAATTGAGGGTTAAGGGCCTTGCTCAAGGGCCCAACAGTGGCAACTTGGTGGTTGTGAGGTTTGAACCTGGGATCTTCTGAACCGTAGTCCAATGCCTTAACCACTGAGCTACCCCTGCCGTACATCACAAACATTTGCCATGAATGTGAAGCAGATGGTGTAAATGTCAGTAGATGGGTGACTGTAAAAGATGAAGACTTTACAGTTGGGGTGTGACAGATGTCATTATTTTATAAATGATTATAAACCTAGTAGAATCAGTATCTCAGTGCTACCAAACATGGGAGAAATCTCACACTACCCCATTAAACCATAAATGCATGGGAAGTGTTTCATCTTATCACTGTTTAATTGCTTTTTCTAAATCTTAACTCAGTCACTGCTGGGGAGATTACCTGATGATTACATGATTAACTACCAGATTACCTGAAGCTTTGTCACACAGATAGGAGAGCAACTAAAAGCTTCCGTTCTGATTATTTTCATATGCAGTATGTTGTGGTGCCAATCCATCACAGGACAAATACGTACACACCCTTGCTTGCTCATTCCCACACTACAGGCAAATGTGGAACCTGCATGTCTTTGGATTGTGGGAGGAAACTGGAATTCTTGAAGGAACCCACCAGGAGAACATGAAAACTCCATACACACAGACTAATGACGGGAGTCAAACCTGGTCTCTGGAGGTGCAAGGCTAACGTGCTAATCAGTACGGGACTGTGGCGCCCAAAAGAGAAACGAGCGTGTGAAAATGGATGAAGAAGATAATAAGGATATCAGTTTGCTAAAGTTTGATTTGTTAAAATAACATGATTTGCAGGTACTTCAGATGGTGTAAGAATATGTCATTCGTCTTGGATTTGGTGGGGTTTACAAGCATTAGCTCAGTCAGTGCTTCTGTTGCAAATGAGATGAAGCTATGGTATATGCTGTGCTTTATGCTTCATAAAATGATGTCCAGATGCAGAACATCAGCTTTCACATCAAAACTATTCTTATATCGGATTAACCATATGTGCTAGAGAGTTGAATCATTGATCATTTGAGAGAGGGGGCTGAGTGTGTGGGCGGCCCTCCTAATTTACACAGTGCTAATTACAGCACTACACCTGCAGTGTAAAAGACGGAAAAAACAAGATTGTGTTTTAATATCTTTAGTTAAATAATTTAAGTTTGTAAATTTGTTACTGTCTTCTCGTTCTGGTTTATCACATTTAATTAAAGCTCCAGTTAAATGTCACCGCCAACATTCAACATCAAGTCTTCAAAAATTCTTTTAATTGGCCATTTTGTGTGAAGGCTTGTGTGAAGTGAATCAAACAGCTTGAAAGACATGAAAAGATTTTGTTCGGAAGGGCTTCAAAAACCCGTTAATTAGTTTTGCCATGTAGATAAGTAAACGTATGGTCAAAGATCAGGAATCTCACTGGTTTTGATTGGATAATTAGTGGAAGCTAAGTGAGAAGAAGTTGTGTGAAGCAATTTTGTAACTGATTGAAAAACCATGAAGATCATTTGTTCTGAAATAGTAGCTCAGAAATCACAGGAAAGAAAAGATACTTTTAAAAAGGACAGTGGTACATCGGCATTACGAATTTAAGGCGGGTTCTTAAGGTGAAATTCCATATTGCAAAACGTATTGTCGCATAGGAAGTAATGTTAATGCACATAATCCGTTCCAGCCACCCAAAAATATTAACACTATTCCCAATTTCCAACACCATAATTATATTTTTGCATGTAAAATAAGCAAAACATTTAGAAAAGAAACATTTATGAAGTAAAATATGAAACAAATAGATAAATAAAAGCATAATTCATAAACATGCTTATTACAGGTAAGGTGAGAACTCCAATTAGCTTAATCTCCATGTTTTTGGACTGTGGGAGGAAATCTGAGTAACCGGAGAAACACGCAAACTCCATGCACACAGACCCAAGACGGGAATCGAACCCAGAACCTGGGGATTTGCAGATTAAATTAAAGAAATGAATTTATTGTTGTATTTTTATGTAGTCTTGAGGAACAGTTCTTCAGGCAAGGGATTTTTTGGCTCTCATTTTCATCTAATTTTTGCCTCTCATTTTCAGTCCAGTCCCCAGTTAACCAATTAAAAATGACTTGTTTGTGTAACAGCAGCAAAGTGACAGTGTTTAGCACTGTGACCTTGCTCCTACTAGGTTGAGGATTCGATTTATACTTCGGAACTCCGTGTGCGTGTGCGTGTGTGTGTGTGTGTGTGTGTGTGTGTGTGTGTGTGTGTGAGTATCATACATGGTGGGTTTCCTCTGGGTACTCCTGAAGTCCAAAGACATGCAGGTTAGGCTAATTGGCAATGTGTGTGAGTATGCTTGTGTGCCCTGAAATGGATTAGCACCGTGTACAGGGTGTAGCCCTGAGTCTCCTGGGATAGGCTCCAGGCCACCCACAACCCTGTACAGGATAAGTGGTATAGAGAATGAGTGCGTGAGAGTGTGTTTATATAACAAGCAGCAACTTCGTCATCACCACTCAGCATTCAGCATCACCGATATATGTACTAATCACCAGGCTTATCATCTGTCATCATCTGCACCTGTTACTTATGCATTGTTGGATGCTTTTTTAACGCTTAAATTATTCATAGATCAGTACAAATACAAGCATTTCTCTGAAACAGGTCAGGAACAGGAACTAGACTAGCCAAAAATGAACGCCAACACAAGCTTTCCTTCAGGAAGCCTGGAGAACTATTCCTCATAACTATAGTAAAAGTACAAAAAAAGAATTCTGGCTCTTTGGAAGCAAAATATGAAGAAATAAAAAGGACTGAAGATTTTTGCACAGTAAAGTATAAATTCATATTCATATACGGTTCAGTATATTCTTAATGCAAATAATCAGTTAATTGTGGTTGATGAGTAATATTCCACCTGTGCCTGTATTACTTTAGATTTCTCCCCGCTGCTTCTTTCTCTTAAAAGACAAAACACACTGTGTGTAAGGCTGTTGGTTATAACATTTAGCAACGTGTTGTTTATCCCTAACTACCATTTAATCATAACTGAAAGGTACAAAAAACCCCAAGGGACTGTGTGCATGTGTCAGATCGTATACTGATTAACAGTGGTGTTTTCCTGCTACAGTACTTTAACAGTGCTAGTGCTAGAAGGAACAATAACAAGCTTTCGCAATGCTTTTAGTGTTGGTTGGTGTATTTCTAACAGGAAAATTATATATATATTCTTTTTTTTTTTAAAGCATTATGATTTAAGCTACTTTACAGTCTTATGCAAAAGTTTAAGCACCCTTGATAAATATCAGATTTTGAAGATTTTTTGGAAATGGAAAAAAAAGCACAATATTTTCAGCAAACATTGGTGCGTAGTTAATTTTTATGCCATGAATTGAACAAAAAATAAAAATATTATAATAATAAACATTACAACAACAACAACAAAAATCTGCAAAATCTGTTAATTATCAAGGGGTGCCTAAACTTTTTCATAAAGGTATGAAAAAGTTATGGCACCCCTTGCCCATTGCAGTATCGCACACACTGTTGACCAGCGTAGTTTTTAATGTAGCAAGGATTGCGAAAGCACCTGATCTTTCACAATGCTTTTTATTGTTGCTTGGTGTATTTGTAGGAAAAAAAAAAAGAAAAATAATAATAATAAAAAAAGCATTACGATTTAAGCCTGTGTGCTCTCGCAATCCTTGCTACTTTAAAAACCACACTGATCAGCAGTGCATGGAATTGCAGTGTGCAGAAGTGACATAGATTTCACATCTGGTTTAATAAAATGGCTGGAAATAAGTTTTACTTTCCTGGTATTTTTAACTTTAAGCAGCTTATTAACCATTTAAGGGATGTGAGCGTTTTTGCCTTTGAAGCTTAGAAAGATATTTGGAAGTCTGTCGTAGCTTTTTTTTCTATTTATATCAGATGCAAATCGTTGTAAAAAAAGATGTACTTATTCCTTTTTTAAAGCCTTAATATGCATTAATTTGGCAAAAATACATTACATAAATAACAACACAGCTACATGCATATTAGTGCTTAATGTGCTCTTAATAAGATAAAATTAGTTGACCGAAGAATCACACTGGTCATACTATTTGCATAGCCTTCTGGCGCTGTCCAGACACATGATAACCCCCATACCGCAGAACATGCGTAGTAGCATATTTACAGCGTCCAGTTTTACATCATTGGGCAGGAAAGCGGCATTAATGGACTGAAGTCAAGTGGAGACACTCAACCGTATTTGGTCACTGCGGTATAGAACGTCAGAAGGATATCTCGTCTAAGGTGGATCATAAATCTGAATCCTTCACAAGATATCAGGGAATCCCAATGGAGCAGGCATCGACGTCTTGGCTCTCATGTGTGTCACCTTTTTGCACTACGTACTTGTACATAGCCTGGGTGCTTTAATATTTAATGCTCCTGCTTCATCATTTGTTGTCTAGCCGGGCTGCACAATTTGACATGAAATTAAACTATTAAATGCACCACTTTGTATTAAAATTGATATGTATATGTACTGTATTTAGGCAAACAGCAAAGAATGGCACAGTATTCATTAAGAGGATGTTTGAATGTAGTGTTCTGGTCACATGGCAACCTTCAATGTCCACGGCAAAAGCTATAAATCGAGAGGGAAAGCGTTGCAATGTAGTGTTTTCTTTTCTCTAAAATACCAGTTTCAACCCCTCTGCAAATTAAAATAATCATGTATTATGTTGCAATATGAAAATGAAATAATGCTTTATTGATTAGAATGAGGTGAAAGGGGGTTGTGCAATTCTCAAATGTGATTGGTCAGAAGGTCTTGATGAATATTCTATAAATAATGCATTATAATATGCGTCTGGTCAGTCATAATGCTCCTGGTTTCTAGTTTGGAATGTTAAAAAGTTCAAAATAAGGGAAGGAATGTTGAAATGTCTGCCTCGCTTGAACATGCTTGCCAACCTGGAGAGAAACATACACATGATGCTGTCTGAATGCTCTGTCTAGTTCATTCACAGGACAAGAATTATTATTATAATTACGCCATTTTAAGCCATATTCGCACGGGATTAGTATTATCCAGGGATTTCAAAGTTACCTTGCCCACATCTGAATTTCGTGTGGCGCATTTGCAGGGGATGAGCGGATACTTACTTACTTATCTGCTGGATATGATGTCAAGGCTTTGCCATCCTTTACCGCATGCTGCTATACACGTCACCCATCTCCATCCAATCATTCTTTTTTTACTTTCTCTCTTTTGATGGTTTTCAGCATTCTCTTTCTGCACATTGTGTTGTTGTATGGTGTATAGCGATATGACCCAGCACCCAAAATACTTTCAAAGCACTCCAACGCAGGGAGATGGATTAAACGGCTCACAGGAAGCAAAAACTTTATATACAGTACGACCCCGCCAAATCCTGGCCAAATCACAGACATGCTGATTCGCATGCGATTAATACCAAAAAAAATCACCTTGTGTTCGGCGAAATATGGCAGGCTATTTGCGGGGGAATTTTTTTTTTTTTTACAAATTACAGACATTGCATCGTATTAAGATCGCAGACAACCTCCACAATTATTACAAATCCCACAAGGTCCCCAGTGAATACTGATATAGCTTTTGGTTATTTCAGTACAGTAGCTGTCATGTCCATCTGTTAATACATAACCATTTGCACATACTTTGGTAATCTGGCTGAGATTGTAAAAAGAGAAAAAAAAATGATGTTGTTCATGTTCAATGGAGTTCATAAACGTCAAATAAATCTGTCCTTACAAAACACTTCATCATATCAACACGTGGTCTACGAAATGCGAATGAATTAAACATGCAAACCTTCTAATAACAATTACTCTGCTAAAACATCAGAACTTTTAAAAGAAACGGTGGCTTAGTGGTTAGCACTGTCGCCTTGCACCTCCAGGGACCAGGTTTGATTCCTGCCTCGGGTCTGTGTGCATGGAGTTTGCATGTTCCCCTTGTGCTTGGTGGGTTTCCTCCGGGTACTTCGGTTTCCTCCTACAGTCCAATGACATGCAGATTAGTTTAATTGGTGTTCTCAAATTGCCCTTAGTATGTGTGTGTGTATGAGTGTGTCCCCTACAATGGATTGGCACCCTGTCCAGGGTGTTCCCTGCCTCATCTCCTGGGATAGGCTGCAGGTGTCCCCTGCGACCCTGTGTGTGTATACTGTATACAGGATAAAGCGCTATAGACGATATGAGCGTGAGGAACTGAACTTGAAACTTTCTGGAAAGTCTTTATTTACTTCGCTGCAGGAAAAAGGTTTGTTTAGATATATAGTACAGGCATGGTGTTTGTCTAAATCATATAAAGATGTTGAGAAAGTCCGAGAAGTTTAAGTTTACCAGTCTTTGTTTAATTACTTTATACACTCACTGCTGTGCTAAAAGCTTAGTTCTTAACTTTGTCCTTTACATCTATTGCCATTTATCCTAAATGATCGATAGACTCATGGCAAATAAGCACTAAATGCATTAAGAGCTTTTATTGCTTTAAACAATTACAGTCATTATTGTAAATTTGCACCTCAGCACGGACAGCTCTAATTGCCGATATCCATTTCCATGACAAACAATAGAGATGATATCAATATATTAATGCGTCCACCTACACTACATTAAGAGTAAGAGGAGTACAAGCGCTCGCTTAGTCACACACCAAGTGACACGTTTAACCCACACATAGCCGTGCATACACTGTTCCAAAGGACTCGGGGGGGGGGGGGATTGAGTGGATTAAACAGAGGTGTACTGTGGATCAGGACCATTATTAATTACGCCTCCACACCATGAGAATGCAGGCGTGAAATAAATGGACTCTCGGTGCTATCTCGACGACCTGCGTCACCTCCGATTCATCACAATTAATGCCGCCACTTTTTAAAGTGCACCCATGCAGAGATGGCTCAAGGTCAGGGTTCGGTGAGTTCAGATTATGGGTAAGGTCAAAGGTTAGGGTCAGGAGCAGGGCAATCCTCAGCTATAGGCACTGCCTTTGTCAGGGGGAAAAGGACAGCATGTGGCATGATATGTCTAGCAGCCATGGCTCGTTGTCATTAGACATTTCAGTCATTGTGTGTGTACAGTATCATGATTTCAATTTTGTCTCCATTAGGTTCAACTGTGCCTGGACCCCATGAACTATTCAGTTCAGTTTCCAAATAATCTTTGTTTAAATTTCTTTACACCACAGTAAAGCTTAATCCTTAAATCATTGGTCAAATTCTCATTATATATATATATTCTCTTTCTTTCTTTCTTTCTTTCTTTCTTTCTTTCTTTCTCTGAATTACCTTTGTAACAGCAACCCAGACAATAGTCCTGGTTCACAGACGTTTTCTTGCTCTCTCTCTCTCTCTTTTCTCAATGAGACACATTTTTGCTCTCACACACACAGAATACCCAGAGCTACTCATTATCTGTTCCCTTCCATTCTTCCTGTTAATAACCAGTAGGGAGCAAAGACAGAAGTGACTGACGCGTTGTAACAGAAGCTTCTATCACTTTAACCTGGCCACTGTTTAAGAGCAGAATGTGATTCCACCCAGTCCGCACATACAATTACAAGCTTGGCACAGGTTTTACGCTGGATGTCCTTCCTGACACAACCCTGCCATTTTATCTGGGCTTGGGACCGGCACTGCAGCCAGTGGCTGGGGTTTGGGCATTGGCTGGGACTCGAACTTGGCTGAAGGAATACTCTGTTTCTCACTGATTAGAATAAATCAGATCATCTTGGAACCTCTGTAGTTCAGCTAGGGACCGTGCAGGCCAGTGGTGATTACCATGGTTTCTATTCCCATTCCCCTTGGATCTGAAGTGGGGTTGGACTCAGCCCTTGAAAGGTAGTGCTTCAGCATACCAAAATATATTTGGACAATTTCATGCTCCCAACTTTGTGGGAACAGTTGGGGGACGGCCCCTGCCTGTTCCATCATGGCTGCACACCAGCGCACATAGCAAGCTCCATAAGGACACGGATGAATGAGTTTGGTGTGGAAGACCTTGACTGGCCTGCACAGAGTCCTGACCTCAACCTGATAGAACAGTTTTTGGATGAATTCAAGCGGAGATTCAAACCTTCTCATCCAACATCAGTGTGGAAGAATAGTCAAAACTTCACACACTCCCAAACCTTGTGGAAAGCCTTGAAGATTTGAAGCTGTTCTGGATGTAGAGAGTGGGGCCAATATCATATTAAACCTTATGGATGGTTGGCAGACGAGCGAATACTTTTGGTGATATAGTGTATCTGACGTGTTACATTAAATACAACGCACTGATATAACAAGATTCTTGAATCTTGTGTCAGACAAACAGCGCTGTTAAATCTCAACGTAGACTGTCAGAATTTCATTAATTTCAATGTAAGTCAATTAGTTTTCCCATAACAGCACAACATTGACAGCACTTGCATTACTGAAGCTTTATGTTTTAAACAGTTATTCAAGAAAAACATTTAAAGAGGTTCTATATGTCACTGTACAGTTTATTTTCATGCTTGTTTCAAATACTTGACTTTGTCCCCATTACCCATACTGGGTCTGTTTGGGGAGGGTCCATGCTTTCACATGAATTTCACAAGATTTCCTTCCAAAATGTGCACAGTCCTGTATGTTATTTTTGTGCAAGCAGATGTGCAAAGTGGTAGGCATGTTCATCAGTCAAATAGCAGCGCTTAGTTGTCGCATTAAGTCAGAATATCGCAAATATTAAGCCATTCATTGATCAATTCGTTTTTGGTCACGCAGGCTATCATGAGATTCAAGATTGCCTGTAAATGAGATAAAACAGCGCTGCAGTCCTATAAAAGGCTGGTTTCATAAGTAACTCTAAGTAGGTATCTCTGTTATACCTCATCTGCTGACCATAACAACCATTTTCCACAACATCATCAATCTTGAAATAAGAAGTACATGTTATGTTGGACATTCAAATGACTTGATGTGTTGACCGCAACATGATTTTGGATGTAGCCAAGCTCACACCACAATTCCTAAAAGGACCATGGACTGATTCATTGAACCACTTCTGGGCTCAAAAACTGCTTTTTCCACTCATCCAAAGTATCAGGACCAACAGCGCAGGTTCTATGGGTAGTTCAGTCTGGCTTTCCAAAAGGGTTGGAACGTGTGTGTAAAAAAAATCCAACGTAAGCATTCCTTATTGAACCTTTCAGAGTTCCCCTAAAGAGAAAAACAACCCTTTAGTGTGCTTGGGTATTTTCTTTTCAGGATTATAATGTCACTTAAGCAAGCAGATGGACTGAAGAATGGAGCGCAATCAGAAAGAGGAGAACCTCTCATTAATCTTCTACTACCTGAATGACAGACATGAGGATTTACAGCGTTCCAAAGCACTTTTGACGCCATTCCATCCACTCTCGTCAGCTCGGCTTGACGCAGAATCCCACACGCTCTCACGACGGAGTCTCCAGAGTATGATGGCATGATAGGATCTGATTGATGTGATGCATCTAAATGAGCTATGTAATGAGAATGCTTTGAATCGGACACTAATCCTACAGTATAGCGGACTACAGCAGCCTCACCGATCAGCAGCCGGTGATTCTTTCTCTACACTACATAAAAAATGCATGACTAGAAAATACCAGGGCTTAAATTTCAAAATCCATGATCAAATTCACCTGCTTGTCTGTCTACGCATACAGCTCCTCTTCAGAACTTTGAACTTGGCGACCTACATATCGAAAGCTCTGGCTCTTTGTGTACAGTACATAGTGTTTACGCTCAGCAGCAGAGCTCACATTCACCAGATGGTTTCCCAGCATGCTTACTAAGCCTCACAAGCAACATGGCATTTCATTCTTACTCTCTCAGTCTGCTCAAGGGGCCACCTGCAAGCTTAAAAAAAACGCAAAATTGTGCGTGCCATTCATCACCATGCTAAAATGCTAAAGTTTCTTGTGCGGGGAAGAAAATAAGCCGCGACGAATACAACATCTCATACCTCATTTGATAGAGCCAGGAGGCAGAACAGCCAGGATTAATCACTGCTCACAGTGGCTGTATTATCTTGTCTCGAATGTATGGATGGGGTGATTTTTATTTTCAGCCTCTCATTCTAATGATGGGTATTACTCCGGGGAAACTCAAGTCAGGAAACATTTAAAGTCACTGAGCCTGTGTGTGTGTGTGTGTGTGTGTGTGTGTGTGTGTGTGTGTGTGTGTGTGTGTGTGTGTGTGTGTGTGTGTGTGTGTGGTGGGCCGGTTGTTCAGGGCATTGCCACCCTAAGGGCCCCCTTGCACGGTTTGGTTTGTTAAAGTGGCACATACTGTACTAAATATTATTATTGTTTTTTATTAATATTAATAGTGAGTATTAAAAACACATTCACTAGAGGAGGTGTCTGGCTGTGGGAAGTGGTTCATCTCCAAACAGGACACAAACCTGTATTTCAAAAGTATCATTCAGTTTGACTCATCAGTTTTTTTTTTTTTTTTTAAGCTGTATAAAAACAAAAACCTCTGGTTCTAAAATGCAGTTCCTTGTATCACCACTAGAAAAAACCTCAACTGGCTACAAAAGTGAGTCAATCCCCATTGACTGCCATGTTAAAATGCGTTAAAAAACTTTACAATAGAAATAAACAGGTTTTTAGCCTGGTGCATAACTACTGTAGATTTCCCATTTACATCAACTGTATTATGTAACTCGTTGTTTAAAAGTATATTAAGCCATAAAAACATGCATAATTTGTGGCCTGACTGATTAGAGTACAGTTTAACGTATTGTAGTTTAACTTGCAACACACAATGTAAAAGTTGCCACAGGACAGAGTTCAATACAGTGTCATTAAGTATTATTAAAATATAAATTAGCGTTAGCAACCTAAACATTTTCGCTAGGATAAAGCTATGCTAGCTAACTTGTAGTAACTGAGGTAAGTACTGTAGGCATGTTACACCCAACAGCCAGCGTTATATGTATTCTTCCCATTTGCCCATTTTTGGATTTACCAGCGCTCCCACAATAGACCTTCAGAACGTCTATGGGTGATGTCAGAACGAACCTACAGGTGATGTCATCGACGGTGTGTTCAGTTCTTTTTATACAGTCAATGATCTTAAAGCATGAGTTACAATACAGCTTAAACTACAGCAGTTTGCCGATGCTGCTTTTACTTCTTTCATAAACAAGGTTTTTCCGCCCACTCAACAACCCCTTTCATGGTTTTTGGCACCATTCGGTTTAAACTCTAGAGATTATAAATCAACCCATGTGACACAACTTGTCATACCAAAGTCAGTGTCAATAAGAGTTTCACATATTTTCCCATTCTCATGAATGTTCCCGGAAGCTTCCCACTTTTATGCATCCCACTTCTGCCTTATGATTGACTGATGAGATAATTGCATTTATAAGCAGATATGCAAACATTTCTAATAAACTGGTCAGTGAGAGAGTCTCATAAGTGTATTATATCCGCTGTAGTTTGCAATCTTTGTAATGGATATAAAATGCACTCATATTTATTCTTCTGCTTCACTAACATATTAATGAATAGAAAAGTAGGCATGCTTTAAAAAAAAAATGACACTTGGCCAATTAGACTTGTGATGCAAACGTTGTCTATGTATTATTCATTACTTTGACAACTGCTTTCGGTACAAAATAACAAATGAGAAGAATTGTACATTTCCAGTAAATAATTGCTGGAATTGATTTATTACGGTAGATCCATGTCTAAATACTCACTCGTTCTATGTACAGTTTATCCTGTACAGTGTCATGGGAGGCCTGGAGCCTATCAGAGGGGACTCAGGGCAGGAGGAAAGGGTACACACTGGACAAGGGGCCGGTCCATTGAAGTGCACAAGCACACTCACACACTCGCTCACACACTATGGTCAATTTAGAATTGCCAGTTAGCGTATTCTGCATGTCTTTGGACTGTGGAAGGAAAATGGAATCAAGTCTAAATACCTAGTTTTTTATTTTATTTTATTGAACATATTCTTTTAGGGCATTGGTGCTAGGCCTATCTGGCCAGCCCTTCCCAAAGCCTCAACCCCAGCCACTGGATGCGGCGATCCCTAGCCCAGATAAAATGGGAGGGCTGCAGCAGGAAGGGCTTCTGGTGTAAATCCTGTGTGCCAAGTTGTGTGCGGATCAGATGGTCCGTTGTGGCGACCCCTTGACGGCAGCAGCCAAAACAACATTGAAGATAGATTTGTGCACTGGAAAGAAAAGCTATATGCCATCAAGGAGGATCATAACATAAAATGCCCTGTTTCCATCAAGTCTGGATTGTGTTTAATATGTAGAGGTCATAGAACAATGGGGTAACTGTTGATGATCAGGTTCTTAATTAAAAAAAAAAGTTAAATCCGGAACCCGTTACAGTTATTGGGACTTTGATGTTCTATGTTAAGAGTTTTTCCCTTTTAGAAAGGATTCCAGGTAG
Organism: Clarias magur; assembly: GCA_013621035.1. Classification (NCBI taxonomy): domain Eukaryota; kingdom Metazoa; phylum Chordata; class Actinopteri; order Siluriformes; family Clariidae; genus Clarias; species Clarias magur. Next base: position 1,901,892 of record QNUK01000068.1, read on the forward strand.
AACTCATGATTAAAGCTAAGAAGCTTGAAAGGTTCGATTTTGCAGAATAACAGAATGCAGTTATGAGAGTAAAAACTCCCTTTATTTCTTTCTTTATACAATCCCCTGCTACACTAATGCACGTATACCACACTTTCATTAGTACTTGGATACCATCAAGGTAAAAGATTTTCTCAGTGCACCAAAGCCATGATCAGACATCCTGCTTCTCGTCTGAAACGCTGGCTTTTTGAGAAATGGCTTGAAGCAAGGTCAGGTATTTATGGGGAACGTGGCAATAACTCCTGGCTGAGTATCTGTAATGTAAAAGTGGTGTTCGTGAATATCTGTACATACATTTCCCCCAGACTGATGCGTCTCTTCCGCAAGTGTTCCACTCGGTGAATGTTCTGCATAGGGGACGGGAACGACTGCATATGGCTCCCAAACAGCTTGGCCCAGGATGGTCATTCACAGACCTGCAGCCTTTTAGAACATCATCACCTGTCTGCTTGACATCTCCTGTAAATCTTAGTCAATTTTGCGCCTTCGTTCACAAGAATCCATGTTTGACTTGACGCTTCGTAACATGCATAAGAAACTCTGTAATGCTTCACAGATGTACAGTATAATGAGAATGGGCGGAAAGGTTTAGCCAGTATTAAGAGCTTGGTTTATTCTTGTGTTGGTCTGTTTTAATAGCTACAGTAAATACTACACAAAAGGAGACATCAGACCACAGAATGATTAGAATGTAGTTTAAACTTAGGAATAGCTTTCCCCTCACACCAAATCTATCTAAGACCTCACATGAGGGTATTTTATACCAGGAGCATGCCCAGGACTCCAGCAGAGAACAGAACATTGATTTTTATTGGACTTTGCAGCATCATGATAACATCTTTCTGCCTTTTTCAAGCCAGTACAATTCCTCTGGTTAAAAAATAAATAAATAAATAAATCTTTTATCCCTTCGCCATGTTACAGAATGGCGGATACATTGAGTAGTGAAACATTTTATGGCTTCCTTTCTTTTTTATTCTTTCTTTCTTTTGCTCAGCATATCCAAAGACTATATCCCACACAGTATGCTCCCTACAGATAGGTGAGCTCTAGATAAAGGGGCTAAAGCATCTCCTTGTACTGTCCTTTCCATGGGCCACTGTCTGACTGCCCTGAACTGTTTTTTATGCAATATTAAATTCGACTGAACCTTTTCTTTTGATGGTTAAGCTATTTTTGGTTTCGGGAAAGTCAGCTACCCGTAAGCTATCCTGACCTGGATAGATTTAAGTGGACCGCCGCGGTTTTCCATTTCAAACCTTAGTTTGATTCTCTATATGCTGTGTCTTTGTAATTTTATCAGCGCAGTGCAGTGAGCTTGTTCAGGCTGGTTTTCCAGCTCTTTGATTTTTTAATCTGCTTTGGGAGTCTGGGAGGTTGTTCATCATGGCTGAGAAGGATGACAATGCTGAGGTAAGATGATGAATCAAATCGTTGCCGTGGCTCCTACAGTATCACTCAGAAAGATTCAGTCACACGGACAGTCTTTTACCAAACCCCGTCTTGATGTCCGAAAGCCCTAAGCCCGCCACGCCCCTAACATGCCCGCTCTCAAACAAACCCACACTAAAAGTCCTACACACTAGGAATGTAACAAACACAAATAGTCCTTATTTTTACCCCATATACAGTAGCTCATTATAATTCAAGTTAATCAGAACCCGTACCCTGGAGGTGCAAAATGCAAACCACTAAGCCACTCCTAAATATTATCATTTAAGTAGATTAATGTACTGTATACTAACTACTTTATGACTTTACCAAAATGAAACCCTCCCACTTCAATAAAAATGGCAGATATGATCAATCTAAAAGTCTAGACATAGACGCTTCTGTAGAAACTCAGCCAGTTACACAGTCCTTGTTACTGTAGCTCCGCAATCTGATCCCACCCCCAAAACGAACCCCCCTTCAAAGTCTCTTAAAACCTTTATCACGGCTAAATCTGCCTGCGCAGCATTTTTATACAAGCCACCGAGCATGGTTAACTGCTTATCATGCAGCAGACTTGTCTAGAAGCATCTGTACTTGTATTGACTTCAATCATTTATTCAGATTTTTATCCCTCAGTGCTGCTGAAATCTCAAATCTGATTAGTCAGAGGGTGTTGAATCAGTTTCTATTACAGCAGCTCTGACTGTAGTTCGGGCTGAAAGGTAAATCATGTTTCAGTCTATACCCTTGTTCTGCAATAAGAGGTCATTTCCACTCGCATGTACGGTGGATGAGCCAAGTCCAAGTAATAATGATAATGAACAAGTTTTAAAAAATTATGTTTCTTTTTTTAAATAGAAAAATGGATAGGCATTACTGTGAATCTTGTTGTGCCTTTTTAAAAAGGAATCTCCACTGTCAGCACACAGAAATAAAGTAACCATAAATTATATAAAGTTTCCGAGGGGTTGACTGCAAATTGGAATTCTTTTTTTATTATTATTAACAATGTATTAAAGTAATTACATTCCAGCATTATCTTCTGATACAAGTAACTAGTTAGAGTACTTTTCCACTGCACTAAAAGAAAACTCCTTGGTGATTCCTCATCACATTGTTTTAGTCAAGATCTTTATAATTATTCTACCATCATCACTCAGCAAAGTTTGGCCCATAATCTGTTAACTACTAACAGCAGGAATAACAGAGGGGAGTGGGTTATTGGGGGCGGGGACGGAGCTTGTAGGGTAACTTTCTCACACACACACACACACACACACACACTAGTGATGGGAAGTTAGTTTTTTCGGTTCTTTGAATCTCGTACATCAAGATAAAAATTTTTTTGAGTCATTTAGTTTATTTCGTAACATTTTTGTTACATTTTCAATAAACAGACCCCCAACACGGCTACATACACAAATTTTGGCTAAAGTTCCAGTAATGAAAATATTACAATGCAGCTAAGGACATATAATTATAAACAGAATGAGCAGCTCACCATCATATCTTCTAGTCTGAGTCATTTGTTCTTTTGAATCTACTGCACTGCATAGCATCTATGGGAGTTACGTGACAAAGGAACAAACAATTCAGACCAAAGACTCAAAGGTAACTACACATTTCTGTTCTGTCCTGTACATAACCTACGGAGGCTTTGCGACACTTTGCGCATGCGCACCCAGTAGAAAACGAGCAAAGCACTCTTGGAGACTACTTGTTCTTCTGAATCACATTAAAGACTCGGTCAAAAAGAACGAATCGTTCATGAACGACCCATCACGAAATCACTGCTGTCTGGCTCACGGATTACCTAAAATGTCTGAATAACGGATTACATTTTCGAAAAATATAACTAAATAACTGAATACTTAAAAGGCGGACCTAACGCGTTAGATAACTTGTTACATCAAAAAAGTAATCCAAGTACTATTTTGTAACTCGTTACACCCAACACTTATTATTAATATCTTCAAGAGAAGGGACTGTCTCTGACCACTATATCCGAAGAGCTAACAAGAACAACCTTTATATATATATATATATATATATATATATATATAGAGAGAGAGAGAGAGAGAGAGAGAGAGAGAGAGAGAACTGATGAATATAATACAGTGGAACCTTGGATTACGAGCATAATTCGTTCTGGAAGTGGGCTCGTGTTCCAAAACACTCATAAACCAAATCATCATTTTCCCATGAGAAATAATGAAAACACAAATTATTCGTTCCACAGCCCTAAAAATTAAATACATAAAAATAATTAATACAATCTATAAAATGAAAATAAAACGAATTAATCTGCAATTTACCTTTAAAAAAGTGGGCAGAGGTGGCTCAGAGGGCTAAGTACTTTTTTACTTGCTCGGTTTCCGATTAAAAATGTATAAAAAATCTTTGCTCGGTTTGTGGAACACTCGTAAACCACGTTACTCGCAAGCCGAGGTTCCACTGTATTGTATATGTAATGTTTTTCCCATATATAAACATCAGGATTCATTTCGATTCTGATATTCAGTCTGTAAAAGTCAACAATAAAACATGGTACAGTACATACACAGTCGCACCTAATATCATAACCTAATCTAAAAATCGAATTGAAATATCTTTGTCAGACAATCCATGACCAGGCTCCAGCATGAAAGTCAGCCATAATGATCTGCTCTAATTTGTGTGTTAACATTAAACACTTTAATAAGAAATGCAGAAGCTCAAGATTAATACCTATCCTAAATTAGCTGTGTGATGCCTGTGACATTTATAAATCCATAAACTAGCAACTACAATTTGAGGATTTCATACTTTTCTGATAACTGCTGTGCTATCACTCCTAATTATGGAAATAAATGGCTAAATGAAACTACTGTTGCAGAAAGTCAATTTATCATATGAAAATTATAATAGATGACATTCATTATTTCATCTTGCTTGTCATGGGTCATTACAGAATATTGGAAAGGAATTAATCTGCAGTTGCTGAAAACATTATTATTATTATTATTATTATTATTATTATTATGTGTTCACCCACTGCATAGTGACAATCACTGACAGATTGATTCTTCTCCAATATTTCCTCTCAATTTATTCATTTTTCAATTTAACAGACAAATATATGAGTGGTGATACTCTTAGCCGCAGTAAAAAACTTGAATGGTGCAAACGTTTTTTGCAGAAGGCCATATGTTTATGAATGAAGATCCTGGCCAAGGTGGCTCGAATCCCACTGCAGTCGTCCCGGTGAACATTCAGCGAGTGGAGAGCACCAATGAAACCCTGGAATGAGTGCATTCCTGTATTAGGAGATTATATAGAGAAATTAAGTTCTACTCATAATTGTGTTCAAAAGTCCTGGTTTTACTCGAACAATCCTTGCAGCAAAAAAATTGCAAAACAATTACAGAACGAGGAGCACCATATATAAGAAGGATTATTTCACATGATTATCACCAAGATCATTTGAATTGTTAGCAAATATTGTGACGATTCAGTTCCAGCATCACTGTATGCCATCTGTGGCCAAAAGCACAACCGGCCACATTCTGCACTGCAGTTACATGACATATGTTAAATCAGGTGTTTGAACGGTTGTTTGCTTGTGTAAAAAATAAAAAAAGAGTATATACAGTATACAGTATATATACAGTACTGTGCAAAAGTATTTTGCGCCATATTATCTGTAGTACTAATTTTGTTATATAAGTTTATTATTTGTGCATTATTATGTACAAGACCATTCCCTACAGAGATACACTACAATTAATGAATAAATAACATTACAATATTTGCATGCCTGTAAAAAAAAAAAGTGACATATTACATGACAGACCAGTTTTCAGATGGCAAAAAAAACTAAATCTATAATGTAGACTCCTGGGTTTTGCATGAAAATAGAAAGGAGCGAGTGTGACGAAGTGACCAAAAGAACTCATACTCTCCAGCATGCTCAGTAAAACCTAACAGCTGTTTTATTTAGAATACTGCACACATCTGTATCGAACACTACCGCTTATGTTCAAGCAAAGAGTTTCTACACCAAATATTGACCGTTTATTGTGTATGTTATTACTTAGTGCTTTTTATAGAAGTTTATTTTAATGTAGAAATGTTTTCAAAAGCATCATTACATACAGTATGGCTTTTGTTTGGATGTTCCCAAGACTTTTGCAGTACTGTAAATAAAACTGTTAGGCTAAAACTAATAAAGCTGTTAGGTTTTACTGAGCATGCTGGAGAATATCAGTTTTTTCAAATCTGTAATTTTGCTTTTACTTAAAGTATATTTTTTTTAAGCATTGTACTTTGCTACATTTTAAATCATATTCGCTACTGAGTAAAAAAATAAATGAATGAAAATGAAAAATAATTTTAAAAATAATGCAACGGGACAGGAAATAAAACTGCACCCCGGAAACCACTGCACTGATTGACTGATGGACGGGGAGAACAAACGCGCTAAATTCACAAGAACGATGGAGACAGACGCCAGTGAAAACCGATGCCAGTGAAAACAGACCCAGCTGAAGGCGAAATGCCATCAAATTCTTATGAAGCAAACCCCTGGCCATGGTAACGGCCACTATTATGTTGTAGTACAGTAGGTATGTAAGGTATGTAGGGCTGCAACAACTAATTGATTAGTTGGACTGCTCACGTTATTGAGGAGCGCGACCACAAGATGCACAAATACACGCAGATACACAGCCGCTCGCGCAATGGAGGTTACAGAAGCGTCTGCAGGAAAAAGCGCGCGCCTATGGCGTTATATTCCTGCCACACTTCTGAGCGCGCGGTTTGATTTTTGAGAGCAGACAAAGCACTCTAGGCGCGTGCAGTGTCTGTGCGCTCAACAGCTCGATTCTGCGCGTGCAATGTCTCCCCTGCTCGCTTAACATGTTCTTCGCGCACGCGCGACTCTGCCTTCACGCTCAAGCAACATTTATTTTCTGTGCGAGCTCGACTCTACCTGTACGCTCGCTCGATTTTGTCCAGTGTTACAAAACTGCCACAAAACCAGCCAACCACAGACTTCCACACACTACTTCTGATTGGCTGTTCCTTCTCTATCAGCTGGCAATATCTGCAATTATTGTTAAAATGCTGTATTTTGCATACTCAAATGCTTTGTTTATTTATTTATTTATTTATTTTTAGAAAGAGACAAGTCAGCATAAGTGTGTTCATTCAAAAAAGAAATCCCCCATGCACTCCACAACAAGCAACCATTATAACAGGTGCCATCCAATATAATAAGAGTACAACAATTGTTTAGCTTTTTATTTATTTATTCATATTTTGGATATTTAGAAGAGTTTTACTGTTCAAAAACAAACTTTGTCTTTAATTTAAGGTTTAAAATGTCCAAATTAAAGATCATTAAACTCTATATGTGGCTTTTGCATTTTCTAAAAGTTTAGTTTTATACATAACTAATACCCTGATTTATGGTTTTATATAGTTATAAGCAAAACATCAAATTAAAGAAGCATTTAGTTCTTATCCGATTAATCGAAAAAATAATCACCCAACTAATCGATTACCAAAATAATCGTTAGTTGCAGCCCTAAATGTATGCATGTTGCCCTTTTAAGAGTTGCCACCCCTCCCCCAGTGTGTGCTTTGCGGAGGCGTGCGTTAGAAGGAGAGAATGGAGTAGGAGCTCAGGTGTGCTGCTCACCACCCAAAAACACTATTCTTTTACCCTTTTCTTTATTTTTACTTTATGTTTTGTGACGATGAAAGAGGCGATGAAGGTTTTGTGCTGAACGTTATTCTTGGCTCTGAGCTTTTTTCCCTCGGCAATTAAAAACGACTAGTTTGAGATTTATATCCGCTTGTCTTTTTTGAACTACGCTAGAATCCCCCATCTCACTCCCGCTGTTAAAAAACTACCTCAGTAACTTTTACTCTGAGTAAATTTTTAATGAGCTACTTTTTATTTTACTTGAGTAGATTTTTATAATGGTAACTTTACTTGTACTTCAGTAAAAATTTCACTGAAGTATCTGCTCTCAGGTCCGTATTTTCAGGAAATGAAATTGCACACCCATACTGTATATTCAGACACACACACAGTGTACTGAATCACCACCTCCACCATTAAAGCTCCAAAAAGGTGGAAAGGCCACTCATTATTGCAGCAGTTATATGAGCAGGATTAAGCTGCTCGTAGGAAGCCTATATCACATTTATCAAAGAAAAAGGCAAACACCTTCTCCACAATACTAGCAGTTCTTCCATCAGTACAAGATTATTCTGTATACATTTTACTATCGTAGTCTCTCTCTACCCCACTGCTTTTGCTTTGAGAATCCCGATTGTGGATTGTATTCAAACACGGGGAACTTGTCCCTCACTGCTAAAGACATCTTATGACATATTTATTAAAGATCAGAAACCAGGACAAGCCATCTTACTCGAATTACTACTAGGTTGGAGAGGAAGTAGGTTCCTAAAAACCTTGAAGATATCCAGAAACGTTTCTCGATTTCTCTTTGTTGCTCTTTGTTGCCATTCTTCTCTCTCGTTCTCTCTCTCTCTCTCTCTCTCTCTCTCTCTCTCTCTCTCTCTCTCTGTTATTCTTCAAACATTGGCATATGTTAGTCTGATAGATGTTATAACTCAGAAACACATGAAAATAGCAGTCCTTTTTTATATACAGTATATATAACAACCAAGGCAATCAACATTTGAATGGTAAATAACTAGCAATTGTAGGAGTTATATCAACTTGATTTTCCTACATCAAATATGTGACCTGCATGTCACCTTTTCCAATATTTTCCACTAAGTTCATTAATGTGTAAAAAAAAAAAAAAAAAAAATTCTAGTTGCCATTAGGCAAGTACAGTACACTATTTGGATATAAGTATTTGGCCAAATATGTTAAATTCTGACTTCAGTTGTTTCAATCAGGCCCTTTATCCACAAACGCGGACAATCTTAATGCTTTGGCATACAGTACCAAGACATCTTGGACAATGATATGCTTCCAACTTTGTGGAAACAGCTTGGGAAAGCCTCTTTTCTATCCCAACATGACTGTTCCGCTGTGCACAAAGCAAGGACTATAAAGAAATGGTTTGGTGTGGAGGAACTTGACTGGCCTGCACAGAGCCCTGACCTCAATCCCATCGAGCACCTTTGGGATGGACTGGAACGGAGAACTTCTTGTTCAACATCATCATGTATGGGCAGGAATTCCAACGGAGACACTTCAAAATCTTGAGGACAGCATTCTAAGAAAAGGGGAAGCTGTTGGATCTACAAATGGAGGACCAACTCAATGTAATTGCCATATAGTGTACAGACTTCACATTAACTAGCAACTAGAATTAACCTAAAACAAAGTAAAACCAAACACATTACAAGTAATGTGATCATGGTCACTGATCATTTTTAACGCACAAGTTGGAATAATGTTCAACAGGACCTTCAGTGTGAGAAGCAGGAAAAAAGGACATTGGACATTACCCATACTTTTTCCAGTTAAATGTCCGAGTGGCTATTTGTGCAGTTTTATTATAGTAAACTTCATGGAAGCAAACATTCATGGAAGACACAGCAACAACAGCCTACAGCAGCACATAGCTTAGCAATAACCTAGCCAGCAGACAATTGTGAATAGCATAGCAACAAGCTACATGTTGACGATTACCTTGTCGAAATAGTTAGTAGTCGCCGTGATTGACGGAGAGCACTTCCAACCCAGGTTTTTTTTCTCTTTTAAACTTTTCCTTGGCCATGGGTAAATGTGACATATTTGGGATTCGAACTTGCGATCTATCACTGGTAGAGCAAACCTTTTTTTTATTGCACCACTTGGAATTTTTCCTAATTATAATAATGGTAGGGGTAATTAGATAGATTACTGTATCCTTGTGTACCAGCAACAAGAGCAGGTAGTACAACTGATTACTGTGTGTAACCATTTCTTGCTTTATTGCCCAGACCAGATTATTTTTCTTTCATGCTGGCCTGTCTTTGTTTCCCGCCCACTCATTCTGACAAAGAGTCATTAGGAAGGGGGTGAGGGTGTGTGGGTTGTGTTGCATGCCTAGTTTAAGGTCACTCTTAGTCACTTCTGTCAGACATACAGCAGCAGGTGCCTCATGCCATGGACAGCAGAGTGGATGTCGGGCTCAGAAGAACAGAACATGTGCATTGTGCTAAGCCTGTATCAGTTTGGACATTCACAACAGGCAATTTACAAATCTTAAATATGAAATGGTAGCAATCCAAGGATTGAGTAATCTTGAATGTTTCATGATGGGTCCTGGAAAGGTCCTGTAGAGGTGAAATTTACCCAACAATATGAAGTATCTATACTGTAGTTTCTAAAATGGCTTTGTTGGCTTGTTTCTCTAGGAAGCCTTTAACAGCTTAGAGGGTTCTGTAACCATTTGGTAAGAAATAAAAATATCAGTCATTTCAAAATGTGCTGGATAATCAAAAATCGGTGTCACCTTTAACACCTAGGGGTTCTCTTCAGGGAATTGAAAGATCCTATGGCCAGTAAAACTGCTATTACTAGTCGGTGTTTAAAAATGAGCTGAATAAAAAGGGGGGAAAAAGCTTACACTTAAAGCCTTTACAGGTCTTTGGTTTGGGCCTCCAGGGAGCCATTAAATGTCCGAGAAGGCCTATACCTAAAGAACTCTTTCATCTGTAAGATTATACCACTAGGCACTACTAATTGACGTAGATATTGGAAAATTCCTCCTATACTCATGCAGACTCAGCAATCAGTTCGATCTGCATCAGTTCCCTCTGCAGCACTGGTTTCCAACTCTTGCCTCGTATCACGCTCGTTCAGGTCTATCAACTAATTATCAGTGTGTTTTAGTGTTTTAGAAGAAAATGCCCAAATGTGCTACTTCATCAGAATCAGGGTTCTATGTAAACCTCTTCCAATTAATCGCAGGTTAAAACTGCATGAGTAAGCTATAGTAATACAGCTTTAAAGAAACTTAAGTGATGAATAAAACAATATGTATCGTGTAGAATATGCAATGCTTTCACATTATGTGTGGTAAAGAAAAAAAGACAAAAAATGTGTGTTCAGCACTGCCGCCTTGCACCTCCAGGTTGCGTGTTCGATTCCCACCTCGGGGTCTGTGTGCATTGAGTTGGCATGATCTGCCTGTGCTTGGTGGGTTTCGTTCCAAAGACATACAGATTGATGTTCCCAAATTGCCTGTGAGTGTGTGTACACTACAGTATGTGTGCCCTGGGATGGACTGGCTCCATGTCCGAGGTGTACCGCACCTAAGTATACAGGATAAAACGGTATATAAACGATGAGTGAGAAAGTGTTCAATATCGTGTGTGAAAAGCAGATTTAGTCTGAAGTAGCTCATTCTCAGAGCTAAAAGTCTTTCTAATGGCATGCAGTTGTTAAGTCGGTTTTTTAACTGCATTGTGTTTTAAAGAGTTCGATTGAGTTCTATCTGCATAATGAGCTGAAACAGGCATCGTGAATGCAATTTGGCACACAAATCGCTAAACAAGGACGTACGAAGACATTAAGCAACTGAAGTTAAAAAAAGGCAACTTCCACCCGCTCCCAAGTCGTCGTTGTCGACCCCCTCCCCCTCCCCCAAGTCCCCCCCCCCCACGATTTTATGTGGCATCAATCAACATGTACCTGACGTGAGTCAAATCTGGTCGTTTACCTAATTAACCACTAATCAATTTTAAACACGCAACCCCTTGGCTTAACACATGATTGCGGTTAAATCAGTAATTAGCTACGTCTTGAGCTTAACACATCCATCTGTCAATTTGATTGTAAAAGACGTTTAGATCTGTCTCTTTCCACATGGTCCTTCATTTAATTACATGTTACAGACAGCGGAAGAAACAAAAATCACAAATATAAAGCTACATCAAATTCCATAAAATTGCTTTTGAAAAATAAAGTAAATGGAAATTTATTAAAATAAATAAATAAATAAATAAATAAATAAATACATACATACATACATGAAATAAAATAAAAATGTATGCAATAAAATATAAATTTTATATACTTGGTTTATTATGTCCAAACCAAGTATATGTTTATTTATACAGTTTATTTATATTCTTTATTTATACAGGTCATACTTCTTTTTAGATATTTCTACTGATATTTTTAGATATTTCTAATATAAGATATTTCTATTGATTTTTATATTTATTTTATTTTATTGTAACCAAATTACTATATAGAGTAGATTTCATATTTACATTCATTTTAGGTCACAAATAGTCATGTAAGCATTTCACTGCATATCATACTACAGTATGTATGGTTGTGGTGTTTATGATGAATAAAAGTTTGAAATGTAATTTGAATTTTAAATGTTTTTATATTTTTATAAATGAATACTACAGAATGTCTGGATTACAGTAATGAGCAATTACTGTCAGACTGTTGGCTTGTTTCTCTAGGAAACCTTTAACAGCTTAGAGGATTCTGTCACCATTTGGCAAGAAATTCTAATTCTATATACTGGATAATCAAAAATCTGTCACCTTTCTTCAAAACCTGAATAAAGCATGCTTAATAACATATCTACTGTCAACACTTGCTGTTGGAAGATAATGAACTCGTTTCATATTCCAAGTTATTTCAATTATGTTTCATTTTCAAAAGGTGATATAAAATTTCTTTTAGAAAGAAGCTAACATTACATAATTAACATTCATTTGGGATATAGCTGTCGATATGTTAATACACTCATACTTGCATTATAAGGACAGGGGTACTTGGTCAGACCTGCAATGACATACAAATACATATATTTCAATATGGAGTTGGTCCACCATTTTTTGCTTTACCAGCATCCACTCTTTTTGAAAGGGTGTCCCCAAATATTTTGGAGTGTAGAGCCTTTATGAGGCCAGACACTGATGCTGGCTCTCAATATCTGTTCCAGCTTATTCCAAAGGTGCTTGATGGGGTTGAGGTCAGGGCTCTGTGTTGGGACCAGTCAAGTTCTTTCACACCAAACTCATCAAACAATGTATTTATAGTCCTTGCTTTGTGTACTGAGGCCCAGTCATGTTGAAATATCTGAGCCTCTGAGTGGCGCGGTGTTAAAGTGCTCGCCCTATCATCCGGAGATCGCGAGCTCGATTTCCGGGTGATGTTGTAACCTCTCGCAGCCGGAGGTCGAGAGAGCTCATTGGCCGACCTCTCTCAGAGGGGAGGGATGAGAGGTAATTAGTGCTCCCACATTAATCACGGCTCTACGGCCAATCAGGAAGGAAGGAGCGGATAGCGCTGTCCTCTGAGTGTGTTACGCCGCCCCCCCAACGGTGCATGAGCGAGCAGATCTATAAGATGCGGTCGGCTGACGTCACGTGGTTCGGAGGAAACACGTGATAGTCTTCGGGGAGGAATTGGACATGACTAAATTAGAGAGAAAATCGGGGGAAAATCAAAAATAAATAAATTTAAAAAAAGAGCCTTCCTCAAACGGTTGCCGCAAGGTTAGAAATATACCTTAGCATTGTCCAAGATGTCTTGGTATGCTGAAAATTAAGATTGCCCTTCATTGGGCATAAGGGGCCTGATTGAAACACCTGAATTCAATAATTAACTTCAAATAATTGTCCAAATACTTTTTATCCATATGGTGCATGTGGCCACAACAGCAAAAATAAAACAGCTAAAATAAAACAATTCTTTAATATTCATTTCTCTGACTAAGGGGAAGTTCAGGCATACAGGGCAAATAAGCAGCTTCCTGGGCAACTTTAGCTTTGATCAGATGTCTACTGTCTAAATCAAAGGCCTTTCAATATCATAATAAATAGATGCTGATCGCTCTGGGATAATTCTGGCAAATCACTCCGGCTGAGGGGTGAAAGGTTTTCCGGGCCTGTTGAAGCAGCTGCTAATCATGCATGCTTCTCTCTTACCTCTGATCGTGCCTCTGACCAACACTGTCTAACGTGATTGGAACTGTCAGATGACCCTAAGAGCTCATGACAGCTTTAGCCCTTCTCTTGTCAAGGGCTTAGAGCAGATCTAGGATTTTTGCCTCCTACATGGGGCTTTTTCCTGGAGGGCTTTGTGTCGACATGGCCCAGTAAGCCAGAATCTCACGTGTTGTGGTGTTAAACCCAAGAGCCGCTAGCTCCTGACAATCAAGCTTAATTTGGCTCACTTTTTTTCCAAGAGCAAACTGAAGCAGTGGTTAAAGTAGAGGATGCGGTGTGTTTGTAGTATTCTACAAGTGTTAGGGCAGGATTACCCAGCATATACTGTAGCCTTCACAGTTGATGGCTGTATCAGACTGTATCAGCTGACTTGACTGCTGGAATCAATCCTTAAGTACAAGATACACTTACTGTATATCTTTCAAGATTTCCATCCCTTAAACACACTAAATTTGAAACGGAATATTACTGATCGACATTGCACCATTGCTGTTGTTGTTTTTCTTTTCCTGTTCCTGTTAGATAACCCGCAGTGCCAACCCTTATCATATTTGATTTGGCGCAGGTTTCACGCTGGATGCGCCTCCTGATGAAACCCTCCCATTTTATCTGGGCTTTCGACCAGCATTATTAAGTGCACTGGCTTGTGGGTAAAGCAGGAAACCGTTACCCAAGCGTGAAAAAAACGAACCTGACGAAAATTAAACTTTGCATTTTAAAATGGTCGCAAGTTAATTAAGAATATTGACGTGCATGTTGTCATTTTATGTGAAATGTCTAACAGTGTAACATTTAGATGTTACTCCACTCCGTAGAACTAATGTAACCCCAAATCAAATGTCTTCCATAATAATGTTGGATGGTAAACAGTTCTAGCTTTTTCTCTCAAAAAAAATAGCTGTTTACAGAAAACCACCAGAGGGACATAAAGACAATCCTTTCTTGTGCCATATGAAACTGATTTTAAAATGATCTACTGGGTATATGACCAGTACATGGTTAACAGCAGCTGACAACGAAACCGTTTTTGTTGGCTGATTCGACCATCATGACTTCATTTTCCACCATCATTGAACATTTTTCAAATATTTGAATAAGCAATCCTTAACAAAAAGAGAGAAGCCAAAACAAGCTATAATGAACTCTTTATTTCTTACTTGGAAGCTTATGTTGTGTTAAAAGAGAGAGAGAAGTGATGCACAACTGCAAAATGTCAAAGTGAGGGCCAAGCTTCTCTCATGACTTTAAACCTCATGGTGTTTTTAAAAAAAAAAAAAAAATTATTTTATTTATTGTTGTGTATGTTGGTTGGTTTTCACCAAAATGGCCCAAAACCCACAAAACTTGCGACATCAATGAATCATACCACAATGGGCCTGCTTTCTTTCCTGATCTCCCTATGAGAGAAAAGTTTGAGGCTTAGAACAGGAAAAGGGGTTGAAAAAGTGGAAATATAATGATAGAAAACCGGAAAGTCGACTTTTAATCCCCATGTCTGAGTGTTGCCTCACAAAGATTAAGTCTTTAAACAAAGAACAAGCCTGCTGGAGAGGAAAGCTGCAGAGGAAAGGAGTCACACCAATTAAAACATGGTAATAAAAAAACAATCAAACTGTTATGAGCTGACACAAAGTCTGCATTTACGGTACTCATGTAACCACTCTTCAAAAGATGATAAAAGAAAAGACATGTATACGGTGCAGGTACAAGATACATTTCAGGCCAGTCAGCAGCTGCAGCTTCATTTCAGATTCTTATCTCACCTCATCTCAGTTTAAGTTTTCACTCGATATACTTAGACATAATTTTTTTACAGTATAAACCTAAAAGCATCATTTATATAACATTTTATAATTAGAATATTATTATGATTATGATTATTATTATTATTATTATTATTATTATTATGGCCCAAGCACCATACGGTGTGCACGACCCTCTTGTGGTCTTAACTTGCTCAAAAACCCTGAAAAAATTGCGATGGCGCAGAGTGCTTGGGCCCGCTCATTGTTGCTTGCAACTATATTTATTATTACTATTATTAATATCTGGGGACATCATCTGGTCCATATCAATCAGATTTATTTTAAAGTGGTATAAACATGCAGCAATCAAACTTTTTTTTTTTTTTTTCATATTTAAGCAATATCATACATGTGCTGTTGTACTGTATATTAGCACAGCTGTGATGTGGTCATAGGCACAAGGGCGCAGGCAGAGTACTAAATAGAATACCTTTCTGATACATTTACAGTAGTACACAACCTCTAGTGCGTTATTGCTTTTATACAACAGTTCTACAAACTCTATTTTTGTTTGCTTGTTTATTTAACCAGTTATATTTCTCCACCAACTCATATCATTCACGACCAGCAGAGATAGTGTTCAGACGGTGATCAACAGTTAAAGAAAAGCAGTGTTAAATTTTTATTGATACTATGTAGCTTTATCTTTAAAGATTTACTTTTCACTTATTCCACTTTAGAATATCAACTGACTTCCGGGTTTCAGGGTTATTGCCCTTGGTAAGGGTTTAGACAAGGGCCTTTGGATTCATTGTTGAGTTAGAAGCTAGTTAGAACAACATTGATTTGAATGGCTGTTATTACCTGAACGGCAGTTATTAAGAAGACAAAGTGTTGTTTGACTTCCCAGTGCTGTTATGCTATATATCACCACTCATGAAAAGCCACTCGTCAAACCAGGAACAGGATATACGTTATATATAACCTTATATACAGGAGCTCGTAGCACATGTTTGATGGGCCTCCTGTGGGTACTCCGGGTTCCTGGCACAATTCAAAGCTTAGGCCAGTTGGCATTTAGAGTGTGTGTGATTGTACCCCTGATGGTTTGGGTGGTGGCGTTTATCAGACGTGACGTGAGAGTCAGCGGCTACAGGACTGCACGAGCTACCCCAGCACTTAAATCTTTAGCTGAAAGTCAGCGTCTGCTATCCAGCCACTGGAGAGGAAAAGGCCACTGCATCAACATTACCGTAGTTACCAGAGGAGCGACAGCAAACATTGGTCCACTTCGCCAGTCTGCCACCACCATCACTCGCCAGTCGAGTGCCTTTATGCCAGCTGGGCACCGCCTCTGGACCCGTACATGCACACCCTTACTTCTTCACTCGACTTCTTTCCTTCCTCCCTCCTTAAAATCGATTCCCTTTACACATTTTTTCCAATAAATCTACCCTTTCCCCGCAAGACCTCGTCTCGTGTCTGTGTGTCTGCAATGCGCCTCGACTCAAAGATCTTACACAGGTAATATAATGGTATAATATTATTATTCCAACAAAGGCTGGCTTGATAACATACAACTGTATAATGAAGTTTTGCCCACTTCATTAACTTGTCACCTTCTTTAAAATTGCTACGTGCAAATACAAGGTACTTGCTTTGTGCGCCTCATGTGCCAATATGTGTATCATTCCGCATATTGGATAAATGGGGTCAAAATAATATCAGGCCTTACTCTGAGTTCAGTGTAGTTTCTAAAGAAAAGGTCATTTTTATATCATAATGAGTAATGAGAGATGAGAAAGAGAGGGTCTGTAAAAAAAACATTACTTGCATATTAATGCAAGAAAAATTGTCATAATGGATTCACAACACGTTCATGAGCTTATTGTATGATTGTTCTCAATTATGATTTTAAGCAGCTTGGTGGAGAGGTATTAATGGTTACCATGTATTATTCGTTATTAAAAAATAGGAAATAAGTATATGTACTGTATTTTATCATAATGTTTGCTTTAATGTTTAAATATCTGGGAAACGAACACAGGACCTGGAGGTGCAAGGTGAACACTAAGCCACCGTGCCGCCATCCAGCTGTGAAGAGATGTTCAATCTTCATTTGTCTAGCTTGACAGAGGTTTCCATATAGTAATAGTTGAGGTAATCTTAGCAATGTTGATCATGAACCCCGTACCCCGTACTGTATGTATGACGAAAGCACCTCAGTCCGAGCACTCCCGGGACCTATAAAGGTGATCCTTTGTTTTGCACGGAATGCTTTAAAGTAAGCAACAATTTTTACATAAAATAATAATTGGAAATGCTAATTATTCAGTTTCTTTATGAGTATTAATGCTAAAATCTGTGTAAGCTTCTAGAAGCATATGACAGTAGAACACTGGCCATTTTAAGGCACATATAAAATCATCTCTGCAAACCAGTTTGAAATTTTTAAGGAAAAACTTCCATGATGCATACATTTTAGAACTAGCTCCTTTTTTTTAGCACACACATTTTTTGTATTATATGTATAATCTAAAAAAAAATTCATCAGCACCAATACTGTTTTGGCCGAAAATATCATGCAAGCTAAAAAAAAAAAAGAAAGAAAAATGGGATGTTTAGTCCAATATTTGAAAACCAGCTACACTCCAGTAGTTAATAACGGCAATATTCTCAGAGCTAATATGTAATTATGCAAACGCCCTGATATAATACAATGTATTCAAGTCATTAGTGCACATTTGCATACACATTTGGATAAATTGTGCACACACATGCTGAACATGTCAAATAGAAAACAACATGTATGAAAGTTCAGATCTCGGAGATTTATTCTGGAAAAATACAAAAAAATCTGAAACTTGAACACAATACTAATGAGGCACATAAAAGACAATTATGTGAACATATAACAAAAATGTAGAGACATGAGTATGCATTTAAAGGCAAATGCTGTATATATATATATATATATATATATATATATATATATATATATATATATAGTGGAACCTCGGATTGCGAGTAACTCGGTTTACGAGTGTTCCGCAAGACGAGCAAAGTTTTTGAATAAATTTTGACTTTTTGCAATCCGAGGTTCCACTGTATATGGTCACCATTTTCAGAAGAATTCTGACTGTTTTAACCCTAAACTTAAGAGTAATTGAGATTATAACTTAGAAAATTTGAGAAATTTGAGAAATTATAACATTTTATTATTAACTTAGAAAGGGTATACAGTATATTGGCCTTCAGCTGAGAAAAACACCAGCTCCCATGAATTTAATACGTGCCTTCTGGTTGTGTTGTGGCTCGGTGACCTAGTGGTTAGAGCGCTCGGCTTGTGATCTCAAGGTTGCAAATTTGTGACTCGACCTTAGGCACGTTGTTTACACACAGCTGCATCTGTCACTAAGCAATATTACTTAGGTACCAGCTGCATGGCAGGGAGTTAAACGGGCATGTTACGCAATACACTGGCACTGTATCCATGGCTTTGTGGTGTAGACCAGTGTCTGGCTGAGGGCTTTGGGAACAACGATGAGCTGACCCCTGGGTCCGCGTGGCCCGGCAAGATCTTTACCTACCTTCTGGATGTATTAATCTGTACAGGTAAAAAAAATAAAAATAATAATTTTATTAGTCACATGCGCAGTCATACACAGTACGATATACAGTGCAATGCTTTACATGACTGCCTGAGACCTTAAAATAAAGACTATTAATAGGAAATAAATATGAAAAACAAAATAGAAAGTACATTTAACTAAGAAAGAATAAAATATCTATATACAATATAAGAAAAATAAGAATGTAATAAGAATGAATTTGCATAAACATTGTCCTGTATTTTGTTCCCCAAAATTACATATTCATTCAGGCAAACATTCCAAATAGACAGTAAATATATATTTTTTTAAATCTTGTTTTTATGATGAGGTTGTAGGAGTTTTTGCATGTGTCTTCAAAGCTCTGACTCGTGAGAGTATTCCGATCAGCCAAAGAATTAAATCTGATTTAACACGTTCCAGCGATTTCCATATACTTTGGTATTTAGGGACGCTTGTAATCAAACATCTGACAGATTTTCAACTTAGACAGTCACAAGTCAGTGCTTGTTAATGTGGGCAGAGAATCATCATTCACGCAAATGTCTTGTGTGCTTCAGCTTGCTTGGTTCGGAAATTCCCACTCCTCCCATCCAAGAATCTATGCAATTCCCAGTGGAACCAGGAGATTTTTCCCTTCACAAAACTGCATTTAAAGACATGGCAAGCACTAGGAATAAAGGAGCTTTAAAGGAGCTTTCCTGTTTGAGAAAGGATTGGCAGATAATCATAACACCGCAAATGTAATGAAAAACCTCATGTCTCTGTTTGACTGCGAGATTACAAGAGTATCTTGTCAGATCGGGTGCCAGAGATAAAGATTCAATTATTTACCAGCAATCTATGGGTAAACATTTCCTGTGGCGTGTCATGGCGAGGACGTAGCAATTGCATGATGGGCTATCACCTTACAGCACTGTTCACTCATCTAGTTCTGTATCTCTTCGCAGGGAATTTGACAGAGGAGTCAGTATAAAGGGAAAGGGGACAGTGTTTCAGATAAATCTAGTGTAAAGTGAAGATGTTACTTAAAGAAATTTCGTCACTTCTCTCAGTAGATCAGATGAAGCTCCTCAGATACAGTAAGTGGATGTAAGATGCTTTCGCATGTACTTTAGTCCACTTAAACGTAACCCTTGTTGTCGCCATTTCAGTAGAGTCAAATTATTGGGCTGCATCAAGCAAAGAAAACAACTAAGGAGATTTGAAGTTACCGGAACTGGACCCTTGGAACTTTTTATTATCCTTATATTATTATTAGCACATTATCGAAACCTGGAAGGATAGTGCTGAACCACCAGCTTTGCGGAAGAAAAAAAATCATGAATGAAGATCACTTAAACACTATTCACCTAATTCTAGCTACAGCTATGTTAAATAGTGAACGTAAAAGCATTGCCATAGACAGACCTCACAGGATTGGGACTAAACAACTCTGTGGCTAAAAGAAAACCAGTTGTTAGTGAGAATATTCCGAACAAAAGGCTTCAATTTGGGAGGGAGCAAAAATATTGGCATTTGGAGCAATATAAAAGGGTCGTGTGGTCTGATGACTCTAAACTGACCCTATTCCAGAGTGATGGGTGCATAAGGGTAAGAAGGGAAGCAAATGAAGTGATAACCAACTGTAGGTATGCCATCATGCATAGTGGCCACTGTACAAGCCTCTGGATTCTGTTGGTCAGGTCTTAGGCTTAGCAACGAAATGATGTCAGCTGACGACCTGAATGTACTGAATGACCAGTGTACACTTTTATGGAGTTTCTCTTCCCTGATGGCACAGGTACAGTATATTCCAGGACTCACATTGTGAAAGAGTGTTTCTGGGAGAATGAGGAATCATTTACACACAGGAACTTTCCACCATATTGTCTGCTGTAATCAAACATAAAGGAGATTGAATTTAATCGTAGTGTGACCTACCTTTTTTTTTTTTTTTTTGGCCAGGCAGTTTTTTCACATAAACCACTGAAATTAGGTGGCTTCATCCAGTTAAAAAGCAAAATCTAGTGTGGCGACATTAATGAAAACATGTTGCGACCCATAATCGACTCAACTTAAGTGCATGTTCAAAAGAGCTCAAAGAAAGTGGTGGAGTGCTGTTGAAATACAAAATCAAAGCATAAATATACACAAATTATTGATGGTATAAACTAAACATTTTTTAAAATAATTATTTATTCTTTCCTCTATTTTCCATGCTTGTTTATTTATTTCAGTGCAATGTGCCCTTGCATTTTTTTTAAATGTGATTTTCCCATCCCCATATTTTTTTAAAGAGTTCTGCCCCTATTTAGTCCCTCATCAATTTAGTTGTTTTGCTTTGGATTGTTTTATCTTGTTTTCTTTTGCTTAATTATAGGCACAGTGCAACTGTATCAGATTACAAATTAGCCCAAAGTATTAACTGAAAAAGCCTAAAAATGTGACCTACTAGGTTAGGGTGAGTGAAGTGTCTGAGATTCTTTTTTTTTTTTTTTTTTTTTAACTATAATTGTAAGTTGCATTCAAATTGGATAGAATTTTTTTCATTTCGAGTGTTTCAGGCAGATGCATTTCAAGCCGGCGACACTAACGAGCAGAGGGGTTTGACACTGATATCTTGTAAACAACATTTCTGGGAGGCAGTATGCAGACTGACTTCCCCATTCATAGTGAGGCCTGGCATTATGGAATCGCAAGCTGGATTAACTCTCAGCATGTAGCTCTTTAAACTCAAGCGGTCAGAAAAATTGAAGGGACTCAGCAAGCAACTGCTCTATTCACAGATAGGAAAATCACTGTTGATTTTGTATTCTGTTCATGCCATGGACATGGGGAATGTGGATCATGCTCTGTGTGCAGGACAGGGGCACAAAGCCTGGCAGTGATGTACCCTTGATCAGAATTCCAGAGAGCACTGAAAGGTCAATTCATCATGCCAGGTTTGCCCTTGTAAAACGAATTATAAGACTTGGGGCTACTGGGTGTTTTATTATATTAAGAGCATCATGCAGGGTCGCCATCAGACGCCCATAAAAGTGTCCTTTACTTTATTAAAATGATGGCATCCCAGGGAGTCGTCCTAAATCACAAATCACTGGACATTGTCACTTCATTCAGGTGGATGCTTAGACAGGTAGATGCAGTTTTTACATGATTTAATTTATTAAGGGAAAAAAGCTAGTAAATGCTAAATCAAGAATGATTAACCACTTTTTTTTTTTTCATTTGCCACAGCCTGGCCTGATAACCTGTTGAAGACCTGTTGAATCAAGAAATCATTTAAATACAATTTGGACAGTTTTTTCCCCTTAATACATAAAGGCATCCTTTAAAACATGCATTTTATATTTACTTGGGTTAATATATAGATAATTAGATTTTGATTTAAATGTGAATTAAAATAATAATAAACTTTTTAAATGTTCATATTGCTGATTATTTTTCATTTTCTTGTTTTCTTGCTAGGTTAAGTCAACTTCAGTTGATGCACATAATTTACATACTGTAAAATACGTAATTTCCTCAAGTAAATGGAGCATGATTAGATGCAGCTGCAGTTACTAAATTGAACTAAACTGTATTTGATATAAGTAAGCTACAGTAATATAACTACCTAACAATTAGTAATTATTACTACCTACATGTAGACAAAATATTTAATTAATAAAGTCTCTTCTTCTTGCAAGGTCTAATGTTGCTGAATGGTCGCTACATCATCTCTATTCATATCACTGACATACAGTTCCACTTGTGTGTTTATTTATTTTTTTTGCCTTACGAATGCATTTGCGTGCTGTTTCAGGAAATGTCCGTACCTGTCAAGGAAGAAACGGTTGAATAAAATGTTGGCTTAGTTTTCTCCCTTAACACATAAAGGTCATCACTCATGCGCACACATTCACACGTTCATTCACACCTTTAAAGGGGTTGGAGAAAACATGGGATTACACAAACACAGCGAGAAACGTGAACCTTCTGCCAATAATAAAAATCGAATTACAGTCTGAATTTAAAGTTCATTGGTGATCTTGTGAGTCGGAAAATATTCATGGTGTTATGAATAGAGAGAGGCTTATTGTCCTTATTTTTTTTTTCTCCAGGTTCAGGTGTTTTCCATGTGGATCACACTATTATCTGGGGCTGCAGCTGAGCTAACATGTGACACGATACTCCTGCTCTCCACCAACCTCACAGGTGAGTGTGTACTTTTCTGCTGTGTGCATTCTGATCTCTTTATGCTTCATTACATTTCTATAGACTAAGGTTATGTTCACACAATTTCATTGCACTAATACTTGAAGGTGGGTTTTCCTTAACCAATAATAATAATAATAATAATAATAATAATTTGCTGGTGGTTTTGTCATTGCAGGATTGACAGGCCAGCAACCAATGACATTATTACATGACAAATTTTTTATATACATATCAGTGGCAAAAAAAATAAATAAATCTGTTTAATATAAGATACTGAAAGAATGTGCACAACAAATAAACTTGGTAAACATGCAATGACATTAAAACTGTGAGAGATGAATCATTGATGTCTGTGGAAACATTGCTGCGCAGTAGTATGAAATGCTAGCTCATACTACGAAGTAGAGAGGGTATGAATTACAAAATATACGCAAATGCATAGTAGATTCCCCTGCTCCAGTACTTCTGCAGCCTCGCCATAAGCTTGATTTAATCAACAAAGTGATGGAACCAGAACAACACAAACCATCTCTCCATTAAAGGGGAAGGGGAAGCACCAACCTTGGGTTAATTAATGGAAGCTTCAATTAAGGTTCTGTAACAAGAAGATGTTTCCAAACTTTATACATCACAGATCAGACATAACTGTCACGAACCAGCCCGGTCAGCCTAGCACATCCAGGTCATAACCCCTCCCATGCCTTCTTTCCGCTTCGCTAATCACCTGAATGCACCTGCCACCAATCAGACTACCTACTCGGGGCTTTACAAGAACGCCAGAGATCTTCCTCCGTGCCGATGTATCTTACTTGCGTGTCTCTCGTATCTCATTGATTCTACCTAGTAGTTTGTTCCTGTATTCTGACCCTGTCTGTTTCTTGGATTTCGTGTTGTGTCTCGCCCTTTGGATCTTTTGCTCGTGCTCGGATTCCCCGGTGTGTATGACTTCGCCCGTTCACTCGACTCTCGATTGTGGATCGCGCTTCCGGATCTTTCTGCCCTCGCTGCTGGATTACTGTTATCAACCCTGCCTGCCCATTCGACCCTGAGTTTCGTCTTCTACGTCCAACTGGATGATTCCACACTCGGACTTTCACTCTCTGCCGAAATCTGTGATTGTGCGTACTTCCGCGTTCGCGAACATCAAAACGGAGGTTTAACCAGCAGGCTCAGACTTTCACTTTCTGCCGGATTGTCTCTCCAAATAACAACAGCCGTTGCGATCGTGCACTCGCTGCTCTACGCGGATTCGCGCGCTCAGTCGGAGATCCTCTCTGGCGCTTCACTTCCGGGATTGCGCAATCTGCCTCCCGTCATCAGCTCGCCTCCTCTCCAGTCACAAAGCATTCCCCCATTTATCAGTCTCTCTCTCTCTCTCTCTCTCATACACACACACACACACAGCGTCTCTCCCTTGCTCCTGTTACAGATTATTACTCCTGTGTGCAAAAGAATAAGAGCTCTGAAAAGAAACTGTTTGTCCGCTATTGGGCTCACTCTCGTCCAGAACCGCCCATGACAATACCATCATAATAATAATCGCTTATCCCAGGGCACAAGGCGGGGTACACCCTGAGCAGGGTGCCAATCTATCGCAGGGCACACACTCACACTATGGCCAATTTGGGAATGCTACTTAACCTAGCCTACATGTCTTTGGACTGTGCAAGGAAACCCACCAAGCACGGGGCCGGGAATCAAACCCAGACCCTGAAGGTGCAAGACGACCCAAAACCTGGGTGGTTGTAATGTTAATGTTTTTAATGTGAAAAAAAGAGAAAACAAAACAAAAAACTTAATTACAGTTTGATTATGCCAACTTTTTAAAAAATTGTGTAAAGACTTTTTATGGCCTCAGGATTTGACATTTCTGAAAAATGAAAGCTGTTTTTGAAAAGTGAATGCTGCATGTATTAAATTCAGAATTAAAAGCTGCCAACACGGCTGATACTTTGGCATTATAAAAGTCACACTCTAAAAGCATGAGTTTTAATTTCTATTATGTTTGTTACATGATAGACTATTGTTTTTATCTTATTAACCACATAAGGGAAAAAAAACAGATAGGCTTTATGTGCAACAAGAAGAACATAGAATTATTTTTATTATTATTTTGAATGCGGAGATCCAGAGCAGAAAAACGCACCGACTGTACAAAATGCAAGACCAGGACTTCCTTGTTAAGACTACGCTACAGGAAAAAAAGGAAATCAAAAGGAGTGGCTTAAAACTATTAATCTCTCAGTATCGTTTTGTTTCAGTCTTGTGAATTTTACCTAGCCTAACTCTAACACTTACAGTATTTAGCATCGTATGTACTGCTGACTAAACACCTCTGCATTTTCTTGCACACACAGAACGGACAATTATGTCAATGCACATTGCACATATATGCACATATGCACATTTGCACACTTCAAGGACTTCTTTTCACACCCCCCTCATCTCATTAAAATACTACCTCAAGTTTTTCACAGACTATAGTTGTAATATATTACATTACATTATACTTCAGATTTTATATATATATATTTTTTTTTTTTGTAACTTTGATGGAATCTGTTTTATAGGTTCCATTTGTAAAAATATTTAAGGTCACGGAGCGGTCGTATAAGCATTTCACTGCATATCGTACTGTGTATGACTGTGTATGTGACAAATAAAAATTTGAATTTGACGAGCTGCATTATTAACTCTTGGTGGACTTATGATGAGTTCTGGAATGTCTTACCCAAAAACACTGCATGTAACTAATACTTTCCACCCGATTAAAAGCTGACATCATGCTGTGAGCCACACACTTTATAATCCCTCACTTTAGCCAAACTGCAAATTTTGCAGATTTAAAGCTCAGAAGGGAAATAACCTCAGAATTAGCTCTAAGCAGGGAAAATGTGCATGTTGATCTGTGGTTGAAGCCATTTTTCTCAAAAGAAGCCCCTCTTTTTTTACCCTATTTTTGAATTTGCAAAAGTCTAAAAATGAATGTGAATTATTGGCAAACTAATTCATTTGTCTAACGCTAGTCTATACGCTTCTGTATAGAATAAACCACAATGGAATTTTGTATTTTCCGTTAAAAGCATATCCAGAAGTGTTTTATTTCTCTTATACCACTTCTTCACAAGCTTTTTCTTAACTGAGAAATTACAAAGCACAAAAAATGGACAGTAGCAGAAAACCTGCTGGATGTTACTACTCTTGCAACAGTTCCCTAAAACCATGCTTTGCCAGTAGTACTTATATTCAAATCAGATGTTTATATATAGTACGTAAGGTTATGTACTGTATAAGCATGCTATAAGCATATCATAACTGTACTATGATCATGGTATTAACATGATTTGGAATATACACCCATACCTTAACGACATAACCAATTTTATTCACTTCACCAGATTATCAATAACATACCAGTAAATTGATGACAGGATCATGGGCACCCAGGCTTACCCATGCCAAAGGGGCCAAAGCCAGCCTGCCTGAACTGATCCCACAGAAAAAAAACAATGCAGCACAAACTGCTGAAAAAAAGTTGTCCATGAGAGAAAGGCACCAGAACACCCAGTGCAAAACAGGCAACCGAGGCCCAGCAGGGAAACAGCTCAAAGCTGCCGACCTGATCTCCAAACTCCCTATATCACAATCCGATCGAGCAACCATGTGATGTGCTGAACAAATAAGTCAGATACTGTACACGGAGCCCCACCCCGCTAGCACAGCATAACCTCAAAAAGGTTTTGTGGAGTCATGCTCCAAGGGGCAAGAGCCATCCCAGTGGCACAAGAGGAACCTAAAATTTTAGTTTTCATGTTATGGCTGATCAATGTAAGTGGTCACCGTATGATGAAGGTACACTAAGCTTAGTCTTATAAGTTATACAGTAGATTTAACTTATTATTTAGTTTGAATTATTAATAATGATTGTCCTCGAAGATTAACCAATCCCTGATACATTTATCAGCCCTTTGGAAAGCTACAATTGTATAACTTTGTGACTGTTGCTCCTTAATTAGGTTTGAGTGCTTAAAAAGCTAATAAACCTCCATATTGACAATTCACTTCCCTTAGGCACAGCTTAACAACAAATCAGCACGACAGGGCCAAAAGGGATTGTTACACAAGCTATGCAGTTGTGCTTCCGTCTGAAGTACGATCCTCAACCCACACAAAACTTGCATGAATCCCATTCAAAAGAAATGATGACACAGGAAATTCAGAGTTATAACTAGTCAGATTAGCTGCTGATTAACACTGAAACCTAATTAAGTTCAGGGCTATTGTGATTTATTTATTTCTTTGTTTATTTCATCACCTATTGCTTTTAATTACAGCCATGCCAGAATTCATAATTTTATCTTATCTCAGTAGGTTATTCTCTTTACTTGTGTCTGAAAGTTTTTAATTAGACAACAATGCTAAATTAGAGTCTGAGTTCTACATTTCATATGTGACAGACGGACAGAGGGAATAATCGGTGTGTTTCAGGGACAAGCCATATGTTCTTCCTGAGCAGCATAGTCATTATCAAAAACCTCTTTATTTCCATAACATCTCCAATGACAGCTGTGGGCCTGTTGATCCCAGCATGCCTCACACAAACCTGTGATTACCTGCGAGTGTAAAGTGTCACACTTCAATTAACATTCAAGTGATTGGCATCTATTCACAGTGATTCAACCACTTCACCAAAGCAATCAGGGGCTTGTTAACACTGGTCCTCTATTGCACTGTATGTTTAGCATCTGTGTTTTACACGAGAATGTATAGGGAATTGTATGGAAAAGGGTTAATTGTAAATGTTATCTCTCAGGTAGATCTGTGTAATTCTAAGGTAATTTCCCAAAGGGCTTATGTGTTAACAAAAAATTAAAACATCATAAGACAAGATACTGTATGATGTATATTGTATTAATATAATATTATAATACTATAATATTATTATCATAATATTATCATATATATCGATATATTTAACGTATAGCGAAAAATGTAGTAATATTTATAATAATACAAGTTTTTATTTTCCTGAAGTGTGTGTAAATGTTTTTGGCTGCCGCTGTACATAGATACCCAAGTTTCTGATTGCAAGACAGCAAATAAGCTTTTTTAATATAGTACCTATCAGCATATACAGTGTTTAACTGAAACCATCAGGTACTTACAGAAACTTAGGGTAGGGAAAGCAGACACTTACACTATATGCCCAAAGGTATGCCGACACCCGACTATTACACCCACAGTTAAGTTCTGACTATGAGTATTCGGATGGGTCAAGAGCCATTCCATGGGTGCTGATAATAGACAGTAACAGTATGGGACATTTATTTATACTGTATATATAACTTTGCGTCCCAGGAGTTATAACACCCATTCATTTCACTAACAGCCAGTCATGAGCATGGATAAAACTAGGTGGGTATAGTCCATAGTACAGAGGAGAAAACAGCTGCCTGCCAAAACCCGCTTTCAAAACCAGCCACATAAGCACTGATATTATGTCATCCTAAATAACTATTAGTATCCTTAATAACTGCTTCTAAGTCTTTCCGTTGTTTGTTGTTTCGTTTATACCTAAAGTGAAATACCAAGTTAAGTAGCTTATTTTTTTTTTTTTTACCCCCGATTTTCTCCAAATTTAGTCGTGTCCAATTCCTCTCAGTCACTAGGGGGCTCCCACATTAAAGCTACTACTACCACTCAGCTGGCAGGGCCGAAGACTATCACGTGTTTCCTGCGAACCACGTGACGCCAGCCGGCCGCATCTTTTCGAACTGCTCACTCACGCACCGTTGGGAGCGTCGTAACCGCTATCCGCTCCTTCTGTTGCACGAGCTCACAGACGCCCCTGGCTGTAGACTGGTTGGCCGTGATTAACCAAGTACCTCTCATCCCTTCCCTCTGAGAGCGCTCGGCCAATCAGCTCTCTCAAGACCTCCGACTGCGAGTGGTTACAACTTCACCCGGGATTCGAACTGACGATCTCCGGATGATAGGGTGAGCGCTTTTACCACTGCGCCACTTGGAGGCAAGTTAAGTAGCTTCTAACACAAGGCTGAATCCCTCTGTAACCCCTAAACAAAGGGACTACTTGGTATTTGGGATTAGTGATCGAACACACTGCTGTCCCCTCTTGCCTATGACCACATCACAGCCGTGCTGATATGCAGCACCACAGCACTCACTCTCATGTCATATTGCTTAATTACAACTTTTCCTGAGCATAAATTGGCCAATGTTGATGATCAGTTCGAGCCTATATGACTGAAGGGTTGTAATAATTAGAACCAGCTAGTTTATTGATTGATGGAAAACTTATGTGGCAGGACTTTTACCTTCGCAAACTATGTTATCCACTACTGCAAAAAAATGGCTAAACCTTTCTTGGCAGAATTGCCAACTTCTGCCAAATTTCTGTACATGATCTACTGGAAGTAATTAAGCAATGTGTGCGCGGGGGGTTAATAGGAACTAGCAACCCAATAGGAATAGTGCGACCCAAACATAAGTTATATGGCTAGGTTTTACTCTTTAACAACTGATTACCAAACCATTACAATGTTGTGGATATTCGTTTGGTTCGGTTTGTGCACAGTAGCCTGGTTGTGCTTGTGTTGTACTAAAGTGATTATCTAATTTTATTAAATATATAGAAAATTATATGTGGTAAAATTCAGTACAGTAGATACCAATCACAGCTTGTGGCGACATGGTTCCTTAATGGTTAGCACTGTTGACTTCCACCTCCAGGGTCGGGGTTTGATTCCCGGCTTGGGGTCTGTGTGCATGGTATTTGAAGGTTTAACCCATGTTGTGCCCTTGAGCAAAGCCCTTAACACTCAGATACAGTACATAATGAAATGAAATGTAAGTTGATCCGGACAAGGGTGTCTGCCAAATGCTGTAAATGTATGTGTATATAGGACTTATTTAGATGTTAGCTGCACATTTACTTAAGGAAGAAGAAAAAAAACAATTAGTATCAAGTGCATCAATACACCAATGTTCTCATTGCTGTTTACTACTTACGGTGAAGTATGCCATTTGTGATGAAGCCTCTAATAGTTTTAAGTGGTATTTACTTGCCTCTCACTGCTATGAGATGCAGTGACACACAACTACTGTACTAGCATTTTCCTGTCAAAAAGGGAGATTTGCAGATCTTAAATCTGTCAGCGTTAAGAGCAGTAATAAACAAACCTAGCTTTACAGTTTGTTTGTTTTTTCATTCTTTCATGCTCTCCATTCACACTTGCGGTGCTGAGTTGATGAGGCTGTGCTGAGTGCTGCTTTAACAACATCACCTTACTTCATCAGTGCTCAGTCATCTGCACGGTGACCATCTGGTGCTGTATTAATAAACCACTGATTCACAAACATGACTCTAGGTTAGAGGTTGCATGGATTGTTTAGAATGATCCGACTGAGTTTGTGCCATGCTTACCCTTATCTGATAACATTATTAATGACTATCTGTAATGTATTTTATATAAATATTGCCCACTGAGGTGCCTTATTTTATGCAAATCTAAAATAGATACATCCTTATTGCTGTAGAAATGAATATTGTGCTCATTCTTAATAAGAAATAAACAAAACATAGATAACTAAACTCTTGCTGTAATACATTATATAGTGTTTACAAATGTATTGCTGGTTTTCGCGGCAGCTACCCTTTACTTTTTTTGTAGCTTAAGAAATGAGTAAAATTAGCTTAAGTGAAATGAGCTAGTTCATGTAATGCAACTTCACAGTATTTAGCCTAAAGCTGGTTAATGCAGTTAGCAGCTAGATGTTTACATGTGGATAAAATTGCTTAGGTAATGTGAAGCATTCGTACATTACTCCTCACAATATGTACAGCTAGTTAACACTATTTTTCTTCAGTCAGTTAACTATTTTGTGTTGTTTTGATGGTGATTATTGTTTATGTAGTCTTTTTTGTCTTTTCGAATAGTTTCTAGACAGTTTGGTTAATTAAGCTAAGCTAACTTGTTAATTAAGCTAAGCTAACAATATTTTGTTTTAGTTAGCTAGCTAACTATTTTGTGCTGTTGATGTTAATGATTGTGTGTGTTGTCTATTTTGTATAGTTTCTAGAAAGACCTGTTAATTTACAGTGCTAACTTGTTGGCGTAGCTGATTAGTTAATTAAGTGCCTTAGCTAGTTTTGTAAATTTATGTTGTTAATTTATGTTGTGTGTACTGTAACATCTTGGTCCTGAAGAAATATTGTTTTGTTTCACTGTGTACTGGACTACATAAGGTTGAAATGAAAGTAAAAGCCTACTTGACTTGACTTGATGTTAAAATTAATTAGATGATCTAATATACAGTAGTAATAGCTATCCTTACAGTAGCTACACAGCTAACTGTTTTTTTTTTACATAAAAAAACAAGTACACAAGTATATAGATCTCTGAAAACTGAAAATTCACATCCATGTACATTATTATGGAGTTGGCCTGCCTTTGCTGTTATAAGAGGCTCAACTCTTTCGAGAAGGCTTTTCACTGGTTTGTGTGTGGTTTTGTGCTCAGTCAGCCACATGACCATTAGTGAGTTCCAGTTCATCCCAAAGGTGTTCAGTGGGATTGAGGTCAGGGCTCTGTGAAGGACACTTGAGTTCTTGCAGTCCAACATTAACACACCATGTGTTTATTGAACTCATTTTGTGTACTGCCATTGTCATGCTGGAGTCTCTTAGTTCAAGTGAAGGGCAATTGTAATGCTTCAGCGTACAAAAACATTCTAACTGACTGTGCTTGGGGAAGAACCACATACGGCATGGGCGTCCACAAACCTTCATCCATACAGTGTATATGTTTTTCAAAACAAATAGTTTGTGTAAAACAACCTTATGCATTAGCCAGCAATTTTTCTTTTATAGTAACCGATTCAAACCAGTAAGATGTTTTTTGTTTTGTTTAGTTGGGTTTGGTTTGTAGCCAGGTTGTGTTTTTGCTGTATTGAAAGTGATTACTTATTTTTGTTAAATATATTACAAAATTATATGTGATCAAATTTACTAGAAAAAACACTCACAGCTTGTGGTGGCTTACTGGTTAGCACTGTTGACTTGCATCTCCTGGGTTGTGGTTTGATTCCCACCTTGGGTCTGTTTGCATGTTTATATATATACAGTACAGACCAAAAGTTTGGACACACCTTCTCATTCAAAGAGGTTGAATTTGTATTATGGCCAGAAAAAAGCAGCTAAGTAAAGAAAAACGAGTGGCCATCATTACTTTAAGAAATGAAAAATTGGGAAAAATTTGAAAGTGTCCCCAAGTGCAGTCACAAAACCCATCAAGCGCTACAAAGAAACTGGCTCACATGCGGACCACCCCAGGAAAGGAAGACCAAGAGTCTCCTCTGCTGCGGAGGATAAGTTCATCCGAGTCACCAGCCTCAGAAAACGCAGGTTAACGGCAGCTCAGATCAGAGAGCAGGTCAATGCCACACAGATTTCTAGCAGCAGACACATCTCTAGAACAACTGTTAAGAGGAGACTGTGTGAATCAGGCCTTCATGGTAGAATATCTGCTAGGAAACCACTGCTAAGGACAGGCAACAAGCAGAAGAGACTTGTTTGGGCTAAAGAACACAATAAAGCAATAAAGAACACTCTTTGAATGAAAAGGTGTGTCCAAACTTTTGGTCTGTACTGTATATACACACACACACACACACACACACACATATATATATATATATACACTCACCTAAAGGATTATTAGGAACACCTGTTCCATTTCTCATTAATGCAATTATCTAATCAAACAATCACATGGCAGTTGCTTCAATGCATTTAGGCATGTGGTCCTTGTCAAGACAATCTCCTGAACTCCAAACTGAATGTCAGAATGGCAAAGAAAGGTGATTTAAGCAATTTTGAGCGTGGCATGGTTGTTGGTGCCAGATGGGCCGGTCTGAGTATTTCACAGTATCCCAGTATCTTCTCAGTTACTGGGATTTTCACACACAACCATTTCGAAAAACATCTAGTATGCGGCAGAAAATGCTTTGTTGATGCTAGAGGTCAGAGGAGAATGAGCCGACTGATTCAAGCTGATAGAAGAGCAACTTTGACTGAAATAACCACTCGTTACAACGAGGTATGGAGCAAAGCATTGGTGAAGCCACAACACACACCCTTGAGGCAGATGGGCTACAACAGCAGAAGACCCCACCGGGTATCACTCATCAACACTACAAATAGGAAAAAGAGGCGATAATTTGCACGGGCTCACCAAAATTGGACAGTTGAAGACTGGAAAAATGTTGCCTGGTCTGATGAGTCTCGATTTCTGTTGAGACATTCAAATGGTAGAGTGAGAATTTGGCATAAACAGAATGAGAACATGGATCCATCATGCCTTGTTACCACTGTGCAGGCTGCTGGTGGTGGTGTAATGGTGTGGGGGATCTTTTGTTGGCAAACTTTAGGCCCCTTAGTGCCAATTGGGCATCGTTTAAATGCCACGGCCTACCTGAGCATTGTTTCTGACCATGTCCATCCTCTGATGGCTACTTCCAGCAGGATAATGCACAATGTCACAAGGCTCGAATCATTTCAAATTGGTTCCTTGACAATGAGTTCACTGTACAGTGGAACCTTGGATTATGAGTATAATTCGTTCCGGAAGTGGGCTTGTGTTCCAAAACACTCGTAAACCAAATCATTATTTCCCATAAGAAATAATGAAAAGAAATTATTCATTCCACAGCCCCAAAAAATAAATACTAAAAATCTATAAAATGAAAATAAAACAAATTAATCTGCACTTTACCTTTAAAAAAAAAAGTACAAATAAATCCCGACAGAGTGTTTCCGTTGGCGGCCGTGTGTGTGTGTATGTGTGTGTGTGTGTTTGTGTGTGTGTGTGTGTGTGTGTGTGGAATTAGCCCCTTCCCTCGCCTTGTTTTACACAGTAACACTCTTCCTCCCTCTTCCCACCTCGCTTTTTAAGTTTCATAACAAACACGCACACACACAACGGAAACACCGTTTTAACAGGAAAAAAATAAATCTCTCTGACACTGGTGTGAGCATACTAAGGGAATCACTGCTGTAAAGTAAAAAAAAAACAAAAAACAAATGAAACAGCACCTTACCTTTGAAAAGGTGAGAGAGTGATGCTTGGTGTCAAAATAAGAGTCGCATGTGTGATACATGATACTCGGTGCTCGTAAACTAATACTTGCTCGGTTTCCGATTAAAAATTTATTAAAAATCTTTGCTCGGTTTGCGGAACACTCGTAAACCACGTTACTCGTAATCCAAGTGTCACGTGGGCGGGGCGGAACGAGGTGAATCCAAGCGCAGATGAGTGACAGCAGCGTTAAACAGGAGAACGTTCGGAATGCGGAAGCGGAGGTCAAATACCGGGAGATCAATCAACGTAGCGTCGAAGCCAAATCGTAAAGCAAGCGCCGTAGTCAAAAAAGGAAGCTTTAAATCGGTAACCGGAGAATCAAGCAGCGGAGCGACAATCCAACACACGTAGAC
Organism: Clarias magur; assembly: GCA_013621035.1. Lineage (NCBI taxonomy): Eukaryota > Metazoa > Chordata > Actinopteri > Siluriformes > Clariidae > Clarias > Clarias magur. The sequence goes on from QNUK01000068.1 coordinate 1,936,352, forward strand.
AAAAGCCGTGGTCAAAAGAAAGGAAGCGAGAGATCAAAACCGGGAGATCAAAAGAACGAGGCGAACAAATCCGAGGCGAGAGACAAAAATCGAGAACCGAAAAACAAGCGACTTGGCAACGTGAATACGAGAAAAAAGAAAACGCAAGAAAATCAAGGTACGTGACACACAAGATAATCCAGCGATTTAAGCAGCGTGCAGAGCGTGCTTAAATCGCTGGAGTAATCAGCGGAGGATAAGAGACAGGTGCGCAGGAGGGGCGGAAACGGGACCGTGGGGAAAAAAAAAAAGAAAAACAAAGGCACATGTCCGCGGTGACAGCGTGGGAAAAGGTTCAGGTTTAATGGGCATGCGGTAAGACGGCGTAGCTGGGACACGTGGAACGTAGGGTTGATCCACCGCATAGTTGAGGGGAGCAAGAGTTTAACCGCGCAGGGATTGACTATTTTAGTGATAGTGAAGGGACCGAGGTACCGAGGGGAGAGTTTGCGGCAGTTTGCGGCAGGTGGTCTTTAGGGGAATGTCTCTGGCGGCGAGCATGACTCTCTGCCCCACCCTGTACTTGGGAGCCTGGGAGCGTTTGCGGTCGGCCTGTCTCTTGTATCTTCTGCCGACCCGTAACAGCGTTCTCCTTCCTTGTAGCCAGGTCCTTCTGCAGCGTTCTGACCTCCTCCTCCTCCGATGGGAACAATGGTGGTTGATAGCCCAGGCAGCACTGGAAGGGAGACAAACCAGTAAATGACGATACCTGGGAGTCCACCCAAGGCAAAAACTTGCTCCAAGAGGTGACATCTCTGGAAGCCATGCACCTTAGGGCTACCTCGAGAGACTGGTTCTTTCTTTCAGTCTGACCATTGGACTAGGGGTGAAAACCTGAGGACAGACTGGGCGTGGCTCCAATGAGTCTGCAAAATGCTTTCCAAAATTGAGAGGTGAACTGTGGCCCGCGGTCAGAAACGATGTCTTTGGGGAGCCCGTGCAGCCTGAAAACGTGCATAATCAAGAGGTCAGCAGTTTCCTTAGCAGTTGGGAGTTTGGGTAGTGGAACGAAGTGTGCGGCCTTAGAGAACCGATCCACCACGGTCATGATGCACGAGTGGCCGTCAGAGGAGGGTAGCCCTGTAACAAAATCCAGGGAAATGTTTGACCATGGACGGGATGGGATTGGTAGTGGTCTGAGAAGACCTTCTGGTGCGGTGTTAGTGTGTTTGCACCTAGCACAGATGTCACATGCTGCCACGAAACTGGACGTGTCCTCTTTTATCATGGGCCACCAGAAGCGCTGCTGGACTTGAGCCAGGGTTCGAGCTGAACCAGGATGGCAGGAGAGCTTGGAGCTGTGTGCCCATTCCAGGACCTGAGAGCGTAGAGAAAGCGGCACAAATAGGCGGTTAGGTGGCACGTTACTTGGCCCGGGTTCATGAGACAGGGCTTGCTGGACCTTGGTTTCGATATCAAGCTCGGCTGCTGCGAGCAAGCATGACGGGGGAATGATGGTCTCATTGGCAGCAGAGTCGTGAGTAGGGGAAAACTGCCTGGAGAGCGCATCTGGCTTGGTGTTCTTGGACCCAGGGCGATAGGAGAGGACGAAGTTGAACCTGGCGAAAAACAGTGACCACCGAGCCTGGCGAGAGTTTAGCCTCTTGGCGTTCTGTAGGTACTCCAGGTTTTTGTGGTCGGTCCAGACCAGAAATGGGATCTCCGTCCCCTCTAACCAGTGTCTCCATTCTTCGAGGGCCAGCTTGATGGCCAGTAGTTCTCGATCGCCGATGCCATAGTTCGCCTCAGCAGGGATTAGGCAATGAGAGAAGAAAGAGCAGGGGTGTAGCTTGTTGTCATGCGCAGCTCTCTGGGAGAGTACACCTCCTACCCCTGTGTTGGAGGCGTTGACTTCCACGACAAACTGACGTGACGGATCTGGAATGGTCAAGATTGGGGCAGACGTGAACCGCTTCTTGAGTTCGGAGAAGGCTTTTTCAGTGTTCATGTCCCAACGGAAAACGCGTTTTGGGAGACGTCAGGCCTGTTAAGGGGGCAGCAATGGAGCTGTAGCCCCGGATGAAGCGACGGTAAAAGTTGGCGAATCCCAACGGCCTGGAGCTTAGCAGGCTCCATTTTGATGCCTGAGGGACCAATGACGAACCCTAGGAATGTGGTGGTTGTTGTGTGAAATTCGCACTTCTCCGCTTTGACAAACAGATTGTTCTCTAAGAGTCTTTGCAGCACCTGTCGAACATGAAGCTGGTGCTCCACTAGGTTTCGAGAGAAGATCAGAATGTCGTCCAGATAGACGAACACAGATGAATTTAAGAAATCCCGGAGTACATCGTTGATGAAGGCCTGAAAGACGGCCGGGGCGTTGGTCAGGCCGAACGGCACCACCAGGTATTCATAGTGTCCTGTTGGGGTGTTAAAAGCAGTCTTCCATTCGTCACCCTCCCGGATTCGTACGAGATGGTATGCATTACGTAGGTCTAGTTTAGTATAAATCTTAGCTCCCTGGAGGAGTTCAAAGGCGGTCGCCATTAATGGAAGGGGATATCGATTCTTCACCGTGATCTCATTAAGGCCTCTATAATCGATGCACAGACGAAGGGAACCATCTTTTTTACCCACAAAAAAGAAGCCAGCCCCCGCCGGGGAGGAGGAAGGGCGAATGATTCCCGCCGCAAGGGATTCCGAGATGTAGTGATTCATTGCCTCCCGTTCCCTGGGTGACAGAGAGTATAAACGACCCTTGGGAGGCGTGGTGCCTGGGAGCAGGTTGATGGCACAGTCATATGGTCGGTGGGGGGGCAGAGAGACAGCACGAGATTTACTGAAGACCTCCTTGAGATCATGGTAATCTGAAGGGACATTGGCGAGATCTGGTGGTTCCTCCACAGATGCAGAACTGAGACAAGACGTGGCTGCAGCCCGCAAGCAGGTCTTAGCACATGATGGGTTCCAAGCTACGATTGTGTTCCTGATCCAATCGATTTGTGGGTTGTGACGGGTTAGCCAGGGCAGGCCTAGGACAACAGTGGCATGTGATCCCTCCATCATAAACAGTGAAGTCTGCTCTAAATGATTGCCCGAGACTCTTAGGCCAAGGAGGGGAGTTCTGTGGGTGATAGATGGGAGCGGGCTACCAGTGAGTGCCTGAACCTTAAGAAGGGTCTCCAAGGGGAGGGCGGGGATTCCTAGGGCCTTGGCTGAAGCCGCGTCGATCAGATTGCGGTCTGAACCTGAATCAATCAATGCTTGAACCAGGTGGGTTTGTTGCTCATAGGTTAGGAAGACAGGGAGCAGACGGCGTCCATCTGGGAATTTTCCTGGAGTCACACCTTCCAGTCCTCCAAGCTGGACTAGAGGACGCCTCCTCTTTACAGGACAGGTCTTGAGTTGATGACAAGATCTCCCACAGTAGAAGCAGGCTCCCTCCACTCGGCGGCGATGGCGTTCTTCAGGGGAAATACGGGTTCTGTCCAGTCGCATGGGTCCCTCCTGAAGGTTAGTTGGTGGGGAGGGGGGTCGTGGGAGGTCTCTGGGTGGTGAGAGTCTGGCTGAACTTCGAAGGCGGAGACGTGAATCCACTCGGCCAGCTAGATCCATGAGCTCTTGGAGTGACGAGGGAAGTTCGTGGGAGATTAACACGTCCTGGAGTGTCTCAGTCAGTCCTTCGAAAAAGGTGTCACTCAGGGCCCGACCATTCCACTCACTGGAGAGAGCTAGGGTCTTGAACTCAATGGCGTAGTCATAGGCTGAGTGTGAGCCTTGGCGGAGCTTTAACAACTTGTGACCTGCCTCCCTGCCGTGACATGAGCGATCGAACACTCTCCTCATCTCTTTAGCAAAATCTTTGTAGTTGGAGCAGCAGGGGTCGTGAGCATCCCAGAGTGCAGTGCTCCATTCCCGAGCTCGTCCTGAGAGGAGAGTTATCACGTACGCGACCTTTGAGCGTTCAGTGGAAAATGTGGAAGGCTGGAGCTCAAATACCGGGAGATCAATCAACGTAGCGTCGAAGCCAAATCGTAAAGTAAGCGCCGTAGTCGAAAAAGGAAGCTTTAAATTGGTAACCGGAGAATCAAGCAGCGGAGCGACAATCCAACACACGTAGAAAGCCATGGTCAAAAGAAAGGAAGCAAGAGATCAAAACCGGGAGATCAAAAGAACGAGGCGAACAAATCCGAGGCGAGAGACAAAAATCGAGAACCGAAAAACAAGCGACTTGGCAACGTGAATACGAGAAAAAAGAAAACGCGAGAAAATCAAGGTACGTGACACACAAGATAATCCAGCGATTTAAGCAGCGTGCAGAGCGTGCTTAAATCGCTGGAGTAATCAGCGGAGGATAAGAGACAGGTGCGCATGAGGGGCGGAAACGGGACCGTCGGGGAAAAAAAAAAAGAAAAACAAAGGCACATGTCCGCGGTGACAGTGTGGGAAAAGGTTCAGACAGGACATGAATCATGACACCAAGGTTCAACTGTACTAAAATGGCCCCCACAGTCACCAGATCTCAACCCAATAGAGCATCTTTGGGATGTGGTGGAACGGGAGCTTCGTGCCCTGGATGTGCATCCCACAAATTTCCATCAACTGCAAGATGCTATCCTATCAATATGGGCCAACGTTTCTAAAGAATGCTTTCAGCACCTTGTTGAATCAATGCCACGTAGAATTAAGGCGGTTCTGAAGGCGAAAGGAAGTCAAACACTTTATTAGTATGGTGTTCCTAATAATCCTTTAGGTGAGTGTATATAAAATTAATTCATCTTTTACAGCTCTAATCCTGTAAAGGGTCATGGTGGACCTTGAGCCTATCCCAGGAGACTTACTGCAGTGCACGATGCAGGGTACACCCAGAACAGGGTGCCAATCAGTGGCGGCTGGTGCAAACAAAAATTTTAATTAAACTTTTAATATTCGCCTGTACTGTAAATAGCCATTTATCAGGTGATTAAGCATCATTACTACTAGTATAAAATGAAGGCATGACTCACATCGCATCCAGTCAGCAGCTCCGCTTGCCATAAGAAATGCTGGAAAAGACTCGTTGAGAATGGTCCAATCACATTAGCCCAAATATTTAAAAACAATATTGATTCGCTAAGAACAAAAGTGGGAGGCTTCGGGACGCACAAGTGCTGCGCCCCAAGGATGTTTGGAATAGATCCAATTAGAGCTCAGCCTTAAATCACATGCTTTTCAAAAATTTACATGCCTACATAGACACTCGTTTATCCGGCGCCCTGCGTACACGAACACAAATGAACGTAATACAGTCTAGATTTTTTTTTATTGCAAATAAATTATATTAAGAAATATTGTGACTAGATTACTTTATTTTATTATTAAAATAAATAATTATAATGTTAATGTTACATGTTAAAGTAGCCATCTTCTCTGCCTAACTTTAAGGGAGACGGCGCCCCTGCGCCCCATATTGACCGGCTGCCACTGGTGTCAAACCATCAAAGGGCACAGGCAATGACCACAAAAACAGCAGAAAAAAAGCATTTGTTCCTTTATATATTGCTTAAAATATACCAACTTACAACATCTTGATTTTGTTGTTAAAATGTTCCGGGGGCCCCCAGGGATCAAGTGGTAAAAATACAGAGAGTGCGTACAGTTTGCTAAACTAAACACACGGTTTACTAAACTGAGCGCGCAGACACAAATCAAGCACATGTACAGTATTTGATTTGTCAACAGTTTAGTAAACTGTGTGTTGGGTTTGTCAATCCATGTGCATGGGATTCTGCCATAAATATTTTTTGTACCAAATGACACCTGTGGGAATCCATAAAATTTAATTCATTTTTCCTTGCAAAAAAATCTTCCTGATCGATAAAAATGTGAAGGGACCTCTGGTACACAGAACTCAAGTCATTGCCCAGATGCTTGATGAGATTTAGATCTGGGCTATTGCAAAATATTTATCTTCATCTTCTGAAGCCATTACTTTGTTGAATTGGATTTGTGCTTTGGGTTGTTATCGTGCTGGAACTGGGATATTTTCCTCATCTTCAGCTGTCTAACAGAAGCATACAGGTTTTGTGCCAAAACAGATTGGTATTTTGAGCTATCCATATACAATATGATATTCCTCCAGCTCCTTTACTATTACTGTAGGTCGCTTGGTGACCTACCTGAGAAGTTTTCTTCTTGTCAGTTTGTCAATTGAAGAGGGATGTCCTGTTCTTGGTAATGTGACCCTAGTGCACTATTTTCTTCCCTGGTTGATGATGTTCTTCATGGTGTTCCATGGTAATGTTTTTGGAGTTCTTTTGAACACCTCTCCTGATCCTTTTCCTGTGCATGCTGTATAAACTCAGACCATGATTCAGCAGTCAGACGGAACCAAGAGAATCCTACAGTATTGATCTTTATTTGAAGTTAATCACAGTCATCTAATTGATGCCGCAATGATTAGTTTTAATCATAAGTTTGAATATGATTTGTTAATTCTTAGTTGTGCAGCCACATGCCTCATTATGAATGGGTGTACAAACATGTGGGTGTGTGCAACCAGAATATTGTTAAGTTCAATTGTTAAATCTTTTTTTTTTTTTGCTGCTATATCCTGTTAGAAATGGAAAAAAATATAAAATATAAATATATATAAAATATATCCAGTACTAACTTAACATGTTACTTTTTAAAAAATCAAAAAAGCTTTGGCGGGCACACACACACGCACACACACACAGCACAGCACAGCAGACACACATGGCAGAAAACCAGCCTGGTGATGAGCTCATTATGATGTTTTGTCTTTTGATGATACTGTAGGGGATGCTGATTCTTACTTGTTGCTTCATTTATTAATTTGATGTTACATCTAAGAGTGTAATTATTGCTGCACACTCCCTACTGATCCCTGATTATGACTGGTACCTTGCTTATTTGTTTGCAATGTTCCCATGGTTACCACATGCTGGTTTCAATATCCATATCCATGCCCATTTGATTTGCAGCTTTGGTGTGAAAAAAAATTTAGATTTTTTTTTTTTTTTAATAGTGAAAGATTTTAATCTTAGTATGAATGTCATTCAAAAAATCCCTCGTCATTCCCTGGCATTAAGACAGTGCAGCTTTTTTTCTGCATGCACTTTCCTAGTTTAATCAGTGCTGCCAGTTCTTTTTAGGAGAAAGTAGCTAATGAATGCTGAATAAGTTGCCATAACCTGCCACGATCATTTGCACATCAACGATAAGTTAGAAAAAGGTTTTTTTTTTTTAATTAAGGGTTTATAGGAGTTTTTTTTTTTATTTTTTTTTTTTAGAAGAGAATAGAGATTTATCAGAATATGATGTGGAATAGAAGAAGAAAAAAGGTTTCCTAGAATAGAATAGAACAGAATACAATAGAACACAATAGAATGCAATTGAATTAGGGCTGTAGTGGTTTTTAAAAAAGGCAGGAAACTATGAAATATGATCAACGTAAAGTGAACAATGACAAAACTATGTTATGCAATATTTTAGGCGCACTGTTTTTTTTTTTTTTGTACACTCTTTATTTTATGACTTTTATGACATTTTTAAGTCAGTACAAACATTTTCAGCAAAGAAAAAAATTCTTATGGGAAAATATCTATGGGCCAGAATACAAAATCTACATCCATCCATCTATTTAGTGTTGTTGGGCAGCCATGAAACAAGTTAGTTCCTCATATCACATATCCTCATATAAACACTCATTTCCTCACTCTCATATGTTATCCTTGTCCAACTCGCTAAGACAAAGAAATTCAATTTGGCATATTCCTTTTAGCAAATTCAAAGGTCTTCAGCGAGCTCATTAACCAGCCTCTAGCTGGGATAGAAAATGTGCAGTAGTAAAATGAAGACTCGCAGAGTACAACACTCAGACTTTTTGGTTCTAAAATGAAGTTTTTTTTTTCTCTCCCTAAGTCATCATCCTGTCAGACCTTCCCTGTCTGCACTCCACTTTTTAAAATGTGTGACACATTTCTCTGCCTGTTAGATAGCTTATACAGTGTGTCTCTCCTGGCAGGTTCTGTCTTAAGTTCAAAATTGCATATGTTACTCCAATATTTTATGTAGTTTTATGGGATGTGCTGCTAGACAATTTCAGAGCACTTTTGGACAAGTTTTGGAATGAATGGTAGCCTTGATGTGTTTCTGAAGCGGCACAACCCTAGACTGATGAGAAATGAGAACCAGACTTAAAATGGAACTAGTCTCCTGCATGACACTACATAATGGTGCTATTTACCAATATTATGCCTGGCCAGAAAAGTAGCCATTATCGAGGGTAAGGGTATAAAGTTGGCCAGCATCAAGCAAAGAACATGCTAAAATGACTAGAATTAGTTTAAGTACTTCCCAGTGCATTACTCAATCCTGAAAGGTTAGTGCTGAAGTCATGCAAAATGTGAGAAATCACAGCATTAGACTTAGCTGTGTGGGATAAAGAAAAGTACTTTTTACTGAGGCTAATAGGAAAAGCTTTAAATTTGCTAGAGAGCATTAAAGTTTGGTCTGATGAGTTTCCAAATTGATGGGCATGACAGGGTAAGAAGAAAAACACACCCTGAAGCCATGCACTCATCGTGAATTATGCTCACTCTACAAGCCCCTGGATGCAGTGTTATGCTCATCGGTGCTTCAGTTTATCAGGTCTAGCCTCTGCAACATTGTGTGGCAATAAAATTAAGTATGCTGATGACCTGAATGTACTGAATGACTAGGCTATTATATCAGTTGAGGTTTTTCTTCCTTGAAATAGTATGACTTGACTTGAGAAAGATTATTTTAGGATCATGAGGAATCATTTTCACAACACTCCATAATCAAATCAAATTGGGCATAAACTGTTTGTTTGTTTGTTTTTTGTGTGGGGGATCTTCAGGATATTCACGTGGAATTTTGGTGTGGAAAACCAAACAAATCAGTAGCAAAAAGTTTTTAAAAATCTGGCGTACCGATCTTGCACATAATTCAGAATGAATTATTTGAAGGCAAACCCCTGATGATGATATCTAGAATTGATCCTGGCATTATTAGGGCCAAGTATGAAATCTCTCAAATGTTAAAAGATTTCGTCTTGCCGACATCTACACTCAGAACCTCAGAAACGCTCAACATGAGCATATACAGTACTGTATGAATCTCCTACAGTACTTTCCTCTCTCTCCTCTCTATGCCAGGTAACCCTCAAAGATCAGTCCTTGGCCCTCTTGTATTGTACAGTATTGCTTATCCTTGGACATCATGATGTAATCTGCACAAATGTGTGACATCAGGAAAATATTTACATTACATAACGGCATTTGGCAGATGCCCTTATCCAAAGTGACTTTTTATCTCATTACACATCTGAGCAGGTGGGGGTTAAGGGCCTAGGTGGCAACTTGGTCATGACAGGGTATACAAGACCTTCCGATCACTAGTCCAATACCTTAACCACAAAGCTACCCATGTGGTGTGTGTAAATTATTTTTATTTAATTTTTTTTACTCACTCTAGCTTTTGATCCCTAGCTGCTGTATACAGATATGCAGTATGTTATGTATTTCTGAAAACTTGCTTTTTGGTTATACTAATTTCCAGTCTGATCATTGTCCCAGATTTAAATTGGCTTCCCTAAAAAATCATATAAAACATCGGCTGCAGAAAATTTGCATATATTAATGACTTTGTTCACTAGTTACTCAGACTCTGGATTTTGTCGCATGTGTAATGCAAATGTCTCATTTTACGGTTTAAATCGTTGCTCTGGCTTCGTACCTAATATCCGAGCTTCATCTGTAAAGGATTGTAAATCCCTGCTTACATTTTCAGGTCCTTTTGCACTGCGTTGTGGTCTCTAGGGTTGTTTTTGCTTTTGTAAGAGTCACTGTGTTTTTTTTTTGGGATGTGCTTTTTTTTTTTTTTTTTTTTTTTTAATGCTGAGGTCAACTAAAACTCATAAAACTGAATTTTCAGTCTCCTACTAGGGATCACCCTGTCAAATCAAATTTCACACAGAAACACAGAAAGTTCAAAGGTCTCCTGAGTGAATAAAAAAAAACTCAGGACATCTATTTAAAAATTTTTTTTTTTTTCTTTTGCTAGACTCTGGTCCATATTCTTGGCCCTTAAATACTTATGCTGGCAACATGGTGGCTTAGTGGTTAGCACTGTTGCCATACACCTCCAAGTCCCGAGTTTGATTCCCATGTGGGGTCTGTGTGCATGGAGTTTGTATGTTCTCCATGTGCTTGGTGAGTTTCCTCCAGGTTCTCCAGTTCCCTGCCACAGTCCAAAGACATGCAGATTAGGCTAATTGCCGTTCCCAATTTGCCTGTAGTGTATTGACCAGAGGTCCTACCACATTCATACAAATGGGAATAAATACAGTGGTCACCATTGGCCGCTACTGTCCCAGAGGTTTCTCTGTATATGGATAGATGGATATCCTATAGTAGATAGTAAATTAGCCAAATTAATATATATTAGCCATGAATAAATATTTTGAGGCCATGTATTATGTTTGATGTTACTACAAAACAATGTCAAAAGTCATGGGCTTCTTTGCCACCTGGGTCACCATAATGATTCATGGCTACAAGAAACGTAGCTCAGCAGTATCCCTTAAACACTTAGTGGAGTTGCTTGGTTACACAAAAAAAATCAACAGTAAAAAATGCTGCATGGTGAAAGTAAGAGCATTTCCATTATTGCTGTTAATCAATTTAAGTTTAATCTATAGACTGTGATTAATCACTATTAATCAAAATGTAAAGTGAACATTTACTTGTATAATAAACATGCAGTGGGATAAAGAAAGGCATGACAAACTGGTATCATAAAACAGATTATGCAATGTTATGATACCTCAAACATTAAAATTAAACGAATACTTTTGCAAAATGTCTTTCTTCTGTTTTTAACACACCTGGAGTGAATGAGTGCAGTTGCCATTTGTCATCAATTAGATGTGCCTTTACACCGAGGTAGTTATGGTTACTTACTGATGTTCAGTGGCTCCCAGTAAGTCCAATAAAAGTAACTTCTGCCAACTTCCTCTCTTTTACAGCCTTTTTTTTTAGCGTTTGACATATAATTGTAAAAAAAATAGTTCCCCTTGGACGCAGCTTGAGCACACAACTTTGGTTTTATCCAAAATTCCTTCTGGAAACTTTTCATAATGAAACTTGCCGTTCCACACACCTGGTGATGTTTCCTCACTCATGGTCTACATCCAAATCCATAAACAAAATTATCAATAAAAAAGTCCACTCATAGTTATTTTTTTGTAATTTATACAATCTGGTATTGTGCATTGTGTATGGCTTGTCAATATTATAACAGATATTATAACAGGTCATGTGACCTGACAGTTTATAACAGAAGGTCTCAATCACATTGTGTATTTTTGTGATAAGCTCGATCTAATACAACATGCTTATTTTATGGCGTAAAGACATATTGACTTGAGTTTTTTTTTTTTTTTGTCTGTTTGTTTTCCAGCTCGCACCTTAATACTATGGAACCAGACAGCAAACTCAAGTAATGCCACAGGTACTGTACATTTACCCATATATTCACTGTGCTGTTAATTTGCTAATTAACTAATTATGAGCGTAATTCTTATGTTGTTTAAAAACTTAATGTGTATTGGGTCATATTCAGAGTAAAATTATTTATTTTTATTTTATCATACAGAAAAGCACGAGGTTTAACAAACAACAAAACATAGATGATTCATATAGTAATATACATTCATTTTGCTTTTACGTGGCAAGCCATGATTTTTTTTTTTGGTGTGTGTTCACTTTCAAACCATAAATTTTAGGCTAAAATAATGTGTTTTCAAACAATAGTCAGATAGGTGCTCTGAACTGTATATTACCAACCAGAGTGAAAATTGCACAACAAAAAAACAGATTATTTTTCCTGAATAACTGATCCCTAAATACTGATGTGTGTAATTTTGTCCTCATTCCGTTATCTATGAATACAGCCTGCAATATATGATTTTAATCTGCCGGCTAGAATGCTAGTGTGAACTGTTCTCTTTCGGTAATCAGTTGATTTTTGGGTTTTAATGCATAATATATTCTGGTTGATGTTCTACGTTTCTGCTTCAGATTCAAATCCTAAAAAAATGCATGCATGCACACACGCACACATACCTGTATATACACACATAATGGCTACGTTCACATTATAAACCACTTTATTCAATTCAGATTTTTTGGTCAGATCCGATTCGCATGTCATGACGGTTCACATTCATAGTTAGAAATGACTTTTATCTGACTTTAATGTGGACTTCCTCTGTCCTCTGAAACGGCACGCATACGCAAATTGATTCATGTTTGCTCGCACCATCTGGAATAAAATACGTCATATTTGTGTGACCACTTACTCATTTGAAACAATGGAATGCTTGGGATTTTGCTCTGGAGGACGGCAAGCGGTTAGTCAGCTGGATTTGTTGAGGTCCAGAAGAAGGAGCTGAGCCAGATGCCTCACTTTAGTAGTTACAGCAGGGATTGCTAACACTTCTATGAAATCACTATGCTGCCAGTGCTGACTGATGAAGCCTACTTGACCTGCCTACGCACACATAGTGGCAAGTCATATATCTATCTAGGGCCACATACGAAAATGAAATCAGATACAATCTGCAAAAATATCAGATTGTTCATAACTCCTTCATTGGGTACTGTTTACATATGCAGATTATTCTGCACTGCGACAAATGCACTTCTGGATAGATGCTAACTGTACTGTATTTCATTGTCTTGTACCACACATTGTAGTGAAAATAAAGTTGACCCTTATCTAATCTAATTTAATCCAATCTAATCAAATCCAATCCAATCCAATCCAATCTGAGTCACTTTAGGCTGGTGATGTGAATGCCCCCAATGACACGCAGAAGATATAAAAAAGGGAAAAAGAAAAAAAAAGCGAAGATTAAAGCTTTCACAAAAGTCTGTCTCACATTAAGATAGGCCTGTACCTGTTGAAATGGAGTCAAACCATTCACTTTTTTGTTAAAGTGAATGAGAGAAACTGTCTCAATTTAAACCTTAACACACACTTGCTGTGTTACTGCCTGAACACCAGTGGAAAAGTGTTTCTGCCACACCCACAGATCAACGTATATACCAAAGTATGATGGAAACTTTACTGATACACTGCATGAGTGACTTAACCTGCATACTGTATGCTTTCAGATCGTTAAGAATGAATGACTTTTAAATCAAAAGCAGTGTGTGGGGTGTTACCATCTTAGCTTAGATTTATACCGAGTTCACACACTGACTTCACTGGTCCTTGCCTATTTAATTATTCAAACTTCTGCATATATATATCACACTGTGCTTTTTATCTCCTCTTTGATGAATGGAGGAGCAGGTGAAACTATGTCATACTGCAGCAGCAACCGATTCAAAGCTAACAAGAAAGCAATGCGGACGTTTCGAAATGATATTAAAAGAGAAACATCATTCGGAGCATTCTTCCCCGTTTTCTTCTTTGCTGTCTATTTCTGGCTCATGACGATGTTCCCTCTGTGTGCATGACATCAACGTAGGAACTGTACCAGATATCGAACCACAAAATCATCTTTATTCATGGTTAGGAGGGAGGTAATTTCATGGCACTGGGTTGCATACCAGATTTCTCTTGAATTATTCCCCATGAAGAACCTCCATTAAGGTCCAATCAAGAATCAGAGCATTGGCTTTAAACCAAAGAAGAGCATAAATTGATTCATGATGCATTTGATCAACCACAAAAAGGGAAATTGTATTGACAATGTATTGTATGTACTGTATTGTACGTATTGTACTATGTTTTAGTTATCAGTAAACCTAATTAAGTAACCTAAAAGGCAGTAGATATCCCAAATTAACCCACATTTTATATATGATGAGGAATAATCATAGGAATTGAGTTATTGTACAGAGAAGGGATATGAATATATATAAAAACTGACTTCTCATGCCCCCAACCCATTCTTTGGCCTGGAATGTGGCTCTGACATCAGGGAATAAAATTCTCATTGATGTGATATACCATGGTAATTCTATACATTCACATAGTCAACTGAGTTTATTTTATTGCCAAACAGTGTATCTAAGCTTGGACCTCACCAACTAACTCGTACAGTATAGAGGCTTGTTTTATTGTTTTATTTGCTTCCCTTCTTACCCTGATGCCCATCGCTCCGGAATAGGGTAAAATCTGGACTCATCAGACCACATGACTTGTTTGCATCGCTCCAAAGTCCAGTCAAGCGTTCTAATGATCTCTGATCATTCTCAGGTCCTTCATGATTCTTTTTCGAGCTTGGATCTTCTGTGAAGTTGATGCTTCAGCCCCATCCTTCCAGGTTTTGATAATGTGTTAGGTGATTCTTAAACCAGTTCCAGAAAAACAGTTTTTTGAAACTGTTTCTGAAACTTATTTTTGACCAGGCAATATATTACAACTACCAGTGAGAAAAGAGTGAGAGCTCACACATACTGTACTCCGTCCAAAACACATGTAGATGCCAAGCACCTTTAAAAATAATAATAATAATAATATTTAACACAGGTCACACAGGTCACAATGCTACCTGTCCTCTTTTGCATGCATGACCTCACAGGTGGCAATGATTGGCTAGTGTCGCTGTGATTGTCATCACGGAGAGAGTATGCCATCCCACCCACCCAGAGATCATGACCTGTTGCTTTATCAGGATTCAAACTCAGTGAATGCTTTTATGTAGTAGTAACGACAAATTCTTGAGGCACATCTTGATGCCATAACTGTAGCATGCTTTTTTTTCTATCTCACCACCTATTAGACTAACCACATCAGCCAACCTTGGCATATAATGGTCTTATTGCACAGATTTATTTGCATACATGAATGACAGCTTTTCAGAATATGCGTGGAAACATTAAACTAAGTGAATTTTCAGTAAAGGAACTAACTCCTTCTTGCACATGATTACAGCAAATAATAGCTTGTCAGATTCTAATAATAGCTATTTCTGTACATGAAATGTAAAAACAGAATACTCATGCACCTGTTTCCTGGAAGAAGAAAAAAATTCCCAGCTCCCTCTTTTTGAGTAACAGATACAGTATGCGTGCACACACACATGCACACACATTGGCTATGTTCACATTACAAGCCACATTGCTAAATTCAGATTAGCATGTCAGCTCTGATTAGCATATCATGCCGGTTCACATTTATAATTACACATAGCTTTTTTTTTTTGTCTGACTCTGGGTTAAAACACACGTAATGCAACCACTCATTCAGTTCAGTAGAAAGAAGAAAGCCAGACGCCTCGCTTTAGCTGTTTTAGCAGCTACCAGACTGCTAGCACCGGTATGACATTCCCATGCTGCTGCTGAGCAGTGTGAAGTCGTATGAACTTACTTGTCGTCCGAAATGCTTTATCTTGTATACAAGACCATAAGATCTGAAAAACATGACTAAAAGGTTCAGATCTTTGATACATTGTGACACATTGAGTCACTTCAGGCTGCTAATGTGAACATAGCCAATGAAAGCTACTCAACGCTTTCTCACAAAGTGTACATCAGCAGTGCTGAGTTTCAACTCGGAATCTTATTAGATGTACCAGCCGGCAAACGATTAAAATCCCATCATGAAACTCACCCTGTGGAGACTGCACAGGAAACATTGTTATATAAGACGCAGATCTGAGCCAAAAGGTATTTCACACTCTGCTGTGCGTGGCAGATACCGGGCACAGCGAAAGAAGGGATTTCAACTAAAAGAGAGGCAGGAAAAGATTCTTTTGATTAAATGAAAGAAGAAGAAAAAAAGAAAAAGAAAAAACAAGGTCAGTGAAAGCATTGAAAATGCATTGGTGTCAGTGCAAACACAAACAGAAGG
Source organism: Clarias magur (assembly GCA_013621035.1). Taxonomy (NCBI): domain Eukaryota; kingdom Metazoa; phylum Chordata; class Actinopteri; order Siluriformes; family Clariidae; genus Clarias; species Clarias magur. The sequence goes on from QNUK01000068.1 coordinate 1,952,228, forward strand.
AAATTGTACTGTATCTAGAACATTTCTGCAAAAGCTCCTTGTGTACTGTGTGTTTCGTGGGTCACGACTTTCAATAGGTTCCCGGATAGTTTCGGCCAACATCTAATTCACATGATTTGCATTATGCATTCTGTATCGTCCAGTCCAGAGAAGATAGACTGAGAAGGACATTTTTGCAGGGGAAAATTTCTCCATGGGCAAGGGTATTCATAAATAATATTTAGGCTATGCTATAAATCACTGACTTACAAACTTCCGTCTTTCTCTCTTTCTCCAACAGGGTTGTTCTGTAATATATCTATAGATGGCATCGGGACATGTTGGCCCAAGAGCAGCGCCGGGGAAATCGTAGCACGTCCGTGTCCTGAGACATTCTTGGGGGTCCGCTACAACACCACCAGTGAGTCCAGCACCCAAGTAACAAATGAAGCAAAGGGAAATATAGTACACAATCGGATTCTGTCATTCATTTTTTAGCAGGATGACACAGATTAATCAGGGCAATGTTTATTCTAATTCACTAAAGGTGACAACCTAAAATCAACCTAAAATTAGTATTTTATTAATGTCTATTCACAGCTTAATATTGCCACTCATTGCTAGCTATTTTTTTATTTCACTCCATAAATAACAAATTAAACCACAATAGCTATTTTTCATATTTTTATATCCATGCAGTTGAATCATTTATTTATTTGTTTATTTATTTATTTAATGCATAGGATCTTATCATTATGCTCAATCAACTCAATCAAATTAAAACTGCTACAAAAACAGTGTTACAGAAAGCACCGATTCTAATCTACAGGTTCCATGTGATGTAATCCACTGAATCAAGAATGTGCCACGGGAATAAATTGTTTTCTGAAAGTGCAAATCTTTCTTGGAATCGGACATTTAAGGCGGATCACAGGGGTGTTCAAGTCAAACTGGGACTGGACGTGCAGAATAACACAACACAGTTATGGAAGTTATTTCTCTACACGACTGCACTTATCCCAGGGTTTCATTAGTACTTGGTTACCATTATGGTAGAAAGTTTTATCAGTACGCCAGAGCCATGATCAGACTTCCAGCTTCACATCTGAAACACATCTAATATTTGCAGACATACACAAGTTTCTCTTCTCTCTCATCAAGTATATATAAGAATTATATTATATTTAATTATATTATATATTTAATATCAATATTATATTTTTGATTATTGTATCAATAATTTAATTATATAGAATACATTAGTTCGTCTGTGAGTGAGACAGTAACATTGAGCATATCCCTCATGAAATGCAACATTTAACCGGGACTTCACTTAGAGACTAGCTGAAAGATAGACCATTCTTTTGACCTTTTGATTGCATCAAAAGCCAAACAGTCAGGAGAGTTATTGCTGTCTCTGTGTGTGTGTGTGTGAAGGTGTGCGTGTGTGTGTTCGGTGTGGTTACACACGCCATTGTAGATACCCCAATGTCCCTGGCATGGGTAGATAAGGACGTTAATAGCTGTGGCTGCATGTGTGATCTGACAAATGAGACTCAGGTAGTAGAGCGTGTGTGTGTGTGTGTGTGTGTGTGTGTGTGTGTGTGTGTGTGTGTGTGTGTGTGTGTGTGTGTGTGTGTACGTGTTTGTGCATTAGTGTGTCATTTAAATAAGAAAGGGAAATTAATGGTACATTGCTGAAGTAATACTAGACACCATATTCCCTGTGGACCGAGGTGTCAAATTGTTAAAAGGGTTTCATACAGTAGTTGCATGTTGAACATCCTTCTGATTCAGTAGTCCCTCTTTCTCTCAGTGGATCTCCAGGTGGTTAGAAGTTTTGATACAACTTCGAATTACGCTAATGGTAAGATTAGAGTGAGTTTCTGTTTTTCTGCTCTGCTGTGTTGTAGTTACTGTAATTGTGTTCATACATCTTCTCTTTAGATATTATCATCCTGATACATGGGAAAGTCCTACCACGGTTGTAGAAATGTGAATAAATACAATGGTCATCATTGGCCTCCACGGTCCCTAGTTGGACTCCAGAGGTTTCTAGATGGATGCATGGATCAATGGATGGAAATTTGAGAAAGATTATTTGCCTTAAACTTGTTGGCTGTTATAGAATCATGCAAAGCAATCCAAATGAATTCCAGGAGATGGCTGCTAAAAGCCTCCTTTAGCTTCTTCCAAACATAAGTCCATCCAGATGTAGGACATATGGTGAAAGTTAACTCATCTTTCACCATCTGCGGTTATTTTTCTGATTACACTTTAGTAGGGCGTTTAGCAGCTACTAATGTCCGTCTATTCCTGTCAGTAGGCATGCAGTTGTGTTTATGGAGCATCTTTGCTCATGCTGTTTGCTTTTCAAATTGTTCTTTTTTTAAAACATCCATAATTTTGCCTCCTAGGGTTTCATTTAGTTGCTTTGAAATCTCATATGTCATAGAGATGATTGTCAGACCTGTTTTTTTTATTTTTTATTGTTAGTTGGCAATAAAGTAAGAAAAAAAAAACAGTGGGGTGTGCTATTACAAGGCTCATAATGAGAAACTTCATGATGTCAATCTGGCAACGTTACAGACACCGGGACAACGTTGGAATTGGGTCATTTTTATAAGCTAGAATTACTTTCATGAAATGATGGCGGTGGATTCATGACGATGGGATAATGGTGAACGAATGGCCGAAACACAATGTTGCAAAAACAACTTGTATAAAATAATATTACTACCAAACTGATAAACTGAGTAGGACTTGGACTCTAGTCTCTGCAGGGAGGGTACTGCATGATTATCGCTCAACCCCTATGGAGCATGGTATCCATGCTAGAAAACCTTTTTTGTACATTGGAAATTCTCCTTACTGCTTCTCTTTATTAGCATTTACTTACTCAGTGGTTTCAAACTGGACAAAGTTTGTCAAAATTCAATATATACCTCATAGGCAGCGTGGTGGCTTAGTTCTTGTCACCTAGCACCTCCAGGGTTCGGGTTTGATTTCCGCCTTGGGTCTGCATTGAGTTTGCTTGGTGCATGCTTGGCGGGTTTCCTCCAGGTAATTGCCGTTCCCAAATTACCCCTAGTGTGTAAATGAGCATTTGTGTATGTGTGCGTGCTCTGTGATGGATGCCACCACGTCCAGGGGGTACCCCGCCTCTGGAATAGACTGGAGGCCCTCCTATAAACCAGTCTATAAACCAGTATAGGCTCTTGTCTTAGTATGATCCTCATACAGGATCATACAAGGATATACAGACCACAGAGGTGGCCGAAAATTCCTTGTCCTCATATGAGAAAATTCGCATCTCATGAGGATAACAATCATTAAAAATGGGAAAGAAAAAAGACGACAGGCATTTAATCGCTCACTCACTCATAGTCTGAAGCCTATCCCCTGGACAGGAACAGGTTGGACAGGGTGGCAATCCATGGTTGGGCACACACATACAGACTCTGACACACAACGGGCAATTTGGGGACGCCAATCAGCCATGTCTGTGGACTGTCGGAGGGAACCGGAACACTCAGAGGAAAACCAAAGCACAGGGAGAACATGCAAACTCCATGCACAGCCATTTATCAATATATTCAATTGGAAAGCAGCTAAGATGGAAAAAAAAAATAGCTACAACTATATTACAAAAATAATCCAGCGTGAGGAGTATGCCTATCCTGTTTTTTTGTTTGTTTTGTTTTATTAAGGCAAGATTAAAATGTCCAGCATGATGAAATTTAGATGAGGTCCTATGAATGGGGTCTTTACTGCATGATATGTAGCTGTTTACTGTGTGGTAGCTGATGCTCTAGTTTTCTGCTTCAGATTCAAATCCCAAACCAATGCATGCATGCATGAATGCATGCGCACTCTATGCACACACACACTCTAATAAGAATCAAGATAAGTGAAGCAGCAGTCAAGGAACCGACTTGGGACGCCAAGCCCAGAATACCCCACCTACCAATCATCATGCAGACACACAAACATACTGTACATACACACACACACTCACACACACACACCATTCCAAGCAATAAGAAAGCCCAGTTGCCGAAAGACATGATAAGCCACCGTAAATCCTCCCCTGGGCCTTTGCTACTGTAATCTATTCTCTCTAGATGTTATTCAGTGTGTGTGTAAGAGAGAGAGAGTGTGTGTGTGGATTGTGTGAGAAGTGAGAACAGTGTGTGGGTGGGAGAGCACAGAGACACATTTCTGATGAATGCATAGTGGGTAATGCATCACTTTAATCAGCAGCTCATATTTTCACTCACACCGAGTAATTACTCGCTAAGAAAGGTTCATATTCTTGTGAGCCACGCAGTCATAATGATTCACGGACACGCAATACAGCTTTCGCAGATTTAAAGTGTATTATGTCATTGGTGTATTAGGACTGGGTTTACACCAAACAACCTTGTATTGTTTTTTTTTAACCGCAGTGAATGGGTTCAGTGGTGGTCATCACGGTCCATTCGACCAAACTATAATACATGTGTCAGTGTGTGCATGAATTGTGGAATATTAAACACATAAATACATAAAAACACGTGATCATGCTTGCATAGTTGGTTAAAGAAAAAAGAAAGCTTCTGAATTTTTTTTTGGTGCATGAACAAAGAAGCAGGTGTGGAAGTCCTCCGATGGACTGCGGCTGGTTCTGCTGGAACTAAGCAACTAGTTTTCTTATAAAACTGCACAAGAGAGACATTTTAAGCAAAGGTTTGTCACAGCAATTGTTGACTTTGTTTCATTCATCTATACCACTTTATCCTGCTCGCAGGGGCTCGAGTGGCCTGGAGCCTACTGAGACATAAGGCACAAGGCGGGACACACCCTGGACGGGGTGCCAATCAATCGCAGGGCACACACACACATACACACACTTTAGAACCATTTTTTTGTGTCATTAGACATCCTTGTGCCGCCAGTTGCTCTACATCATTTATTTGCAAAATACTTTTGCACAGTACTGTTCCTAAACCAAGATTTATGGGTTTATGTAACTTGATCGAGATGGTTGATTCTGCGCTATGTTATATGAATTAGAGGTGTAATAATGTACCCACATAACACTAAGGAACAAATATTACTATAGGTATTCTTATTCAAATGTAATACTTTTGATTCCTGTCGGGCAGGAACACATCCTGGGTTGTACCCTGGCACCATGAGCACTTTCACTGACACATTCACACATGGGGGTGATTTCTATAGACGGTCCCATGGCATGTTCTTGGAAGGTGGGGGGGAAAAAACTGAAGAAGAAAAGCATGTGAAACGCTACACAGACCACCTGCACCACCCTGCAGAGTTTTGGCCCCGGTATGCAGAATACGTTATATTTTTTTTAGCTAAGTGTTTTTAGCTAATCCAAATGGGACACCTGACCATCACACTCATTTGTGGGCCCTCCCAAAACTGCTGCCACAATGCTGGAAGCATACAACTACAGTATATAAATTTGTTTGAGTGAGAGACACTTTAACCTTGCGCCGTTTTGGAGAAAATGTAAACGTTACTTAATAGTCCAGGTTTTATTATAAACATACAAATGTATTATTGATTCTCTGAAAGAGCAGTCACCAAAACATTATTGTATATTGTGAATTTTAGTCGTTATAGAAAATAGGAATCAGTACGTCGACTTTTAAAAGAAAAAGAAAATTGGAATTTGTGCATCTCTAACAGTAATGTCTTTTCATCGTGGAAACATCAGGAGGTTAGTGCTGCATATCCTTATCCTCATATCTGCAGATCAGCATTCATACTGTACACCTCCTTAAGCTTTTCACAAAGCTTGATAAATCAGCGCAACTTAAAACAGCTGTTTCTTATTAAACAAACTGGACTGCATAATTTCCTATTTAAATTAGGTTAGGTTTACTTTGGGAGGTGGGGTAATGCAATTAGAGTGTCTCAGGGATTTTAGTTCCATCCATCCAATCCATCATGTCAGTACTTTATTTAATTTTATTTTTTTACAGCATGTGCATGTACATGTCTAGAAGGATTGAGCCACATCAAATGTCTATGAAACAGCTAATAGAAATACTACAGGTAACATATCCTGTGGAAAAAGAGGGGGAACACCATGGACTGTAAAAAAAACTGGCTAAACTCTCTGCGCCATCATCCATATGTTCTCTGAAGAGCAGTTTTTGAAGTGGGAGCTCTGTTCATTACCATCCTTGCAGGAGCCGACTCTGTCTAAACCCGAGTTAATCCATAAATGGGCAGAATAACCAGAGTCTGGCTGTCTGGTTGTAACATGCCTACTTGCCCAGCTTACCACAAGCTGGCTAGCTAAGCTTTAGCATACCTGAAATGCAAAGATGGTTCATTTGAATTTATATGCTAAGGCCAGTTTGCATTTGTTTGAATTCCATCATTCATACACTAGATATAATCGGGCCATGTCAACTTGTCAACCACGTTTCTTGTGGTGAGTTAAACTAAAACGATTCCAGTTAGCTGATTAGCTAAGTGATGCATAGCAGACAGCTAGCGGTTTGATACATGCAATGCAGCTGTCATTCAAATCGGCCATGTCCCGTTTGTGCTTATTTTTATGGCTTAATGTAATCTTAACTGATGAGTTAGTATAGCTATGCAGACAAAAACAGTTCTTTTTATGCCAAATTGCAAACATGTTTGTTGTAAAGTTGGACATTTAACATGGGAATCTTTCGGGATTGACTCACTTTTGGAGCATGTTTGGAGAAAAAAAGGAGCAGAATTTCATGAAAAGAACACCCTGCCATCTATTAATCATGTGGTGGATCTATCATGATAGATGATGTACAGTGCTTTGGGGTTGTATTGCAGCCAGTGGCACAGGAAACATTGCACGGGTGGAAGGAAGAGTGGATTCCACTAACTAGCAAATTCTAGAAGCAAACATCTGTACAAAAAAAAAAAAAAAAGCTGAAACTGAAAAGAGGATGGCTTCTACAACAGGACAATGATCCTAAACATACCTTGAAATCCACTATGAAATACCTCATGAGACGCAAGCAGAAATTTTTGGAACGGCCATCCCAGTCCCCTGATTTATACATCATTGAAATTTTGTGGGTAGATCTTAAAAGAGCTGTGCATGCAAGACAACCAAAGAATATTACAGAACTAGACGCCTTTTGCAAGGAAGAATGGGAGAAAATCCCCAGTACAAGAATTGAAAGACTTTTAGCTGGCTATAAGAACCGTTTGCAACCTGTGATATCTGCCAGAAGAGGTGTTACTACTGTAAGTACTGATTATGTAGGGTGCCCAAACTTTTGCACAATGCCACAATAATATTTCTTTCTTTGTTCAATTTATGACATTAAAAGTAACTATGCACCAATGTTTGCTGAAAATATTGTGCATTTTTTCCATTTCCAAGAGAGACTGTGTTAACATCTTTTCAATTAATAATTCACCAAAATCTGTTATTTATCAAGGGGTGCCTAAACTTTTGCGTAAGACTGTATGCATTTGTGGTAAGTTCTTGCAGTCCTTGCACAAGTCTTAAATTGGTCATGCGACATACTAATGAACAACGCAACTCAAGCGCAAGACTTGGGGCACGAGGCAGGTACACCCTGCACAGGATGCAAGTCTATCACAGGGAACACACAAATACACATACATACGCTCATTCACACAGCAGGAAATTTGGGAAGGCTAATTAGCCTAATCTGCAGTGTTTTGAACTGTGGAAAACCGAAATACCCAGAGAAACCCCACCAAGCACAGGGAGAACATGCAAAGTCCATGCACACAGCCCCGACACACTGCACAGTACATGTATAACAGAACCTTATAATGGAGGGTTTTCACTATTAGTAAAAGTTTGATGTAGAACCTCTTGTGGAAAGTAGAACTCATACTCATCCAAAGAATTGTTTGGTATACCTTTATTATAAGAGTACATTTCGATTTTAAGGGGCTAGACGTGCTTACAAATCACAAATTAAAACAACACACTCATGTAAAAACAATGACAAGCCATATCTTCATTCCCAAAGCAATGCTGTTCTGTCCAGATGGCTGCGTAACTTTAGACAGCATAACCTCACACTGATCCCAAGCTTTTATCTAGCACTCCATTCACTGGAATGTCTTTTTAAGACGTCCTAACACTTTTTTTCTTTCTAGGTGTCAGTGCCGCACATTGCTTTCTCACACTTGCTGGGTTAAAAGTCTCATGGCAAACCTTGTGTACGCGCAGATACAGAAGACACCACAGGAGGTGTTGTGTAAATATGGGCAAATGGGTAGCGCTTTAGGTATCAGCCTACCTGCGTGGGTTATAGGATGTGTTAGCAGTTCGGTACTATTTTTAACACGCCAGATCGAATATCGATGCATTGTCTGAGAAGCGCTCAGAATATCATGAGGTCACATATTGACTGTGGCTTGCCTGGAATGTTGACCGGAGCAATGCAGTAACATAAATACTCCTTAGTGACAGGGTGCCGACTTAGCTTGCAGCTGCTGATGAGTTAGAAGTGAGTGTTACTGTACGTTAGAATCACCGACCCTGCACTCCAGCGGGAATAAAATAATTAAGAAATAGAGGACATTTTTAGTAACAATATTAATACAACATTGTATTATAATACAAATTGTACTGTAAATGTAACATCAAATGTAATATGTGAAATTCAAGAACTGTAGTTTAAATTTTAGAAATTATTAATAAAAAATAAAAAAATACTTTATCAAGTATAACAATATTAATGTTAGCTTTCGTTCTACTGTACCTGACATATCTGAAAACCTGAAGTAGGTCTTAAGCACCCTGCTTAACACACATTGGCAAGGCTTCCATATAAGCATTTTTTGTTGTTGTTGTTTTTAAATCGTCATTGACCTGCTGTATGTCTACTGTGTTGTTAATACTGAATTTTTTTTAAAATCATTAACGCAAATATAAACCAAACTTTAATTATTATAACTTTAATAATTTTTTTAATTGCATGACACTTGCAACAACCAGTACCTTTTTGTTGAATGTGGTTTTGTACACAGTGTTTACTTCCATATTAATCTGAAAATAAGCATAAAACCTCCACACTAGGGATTACTAGGGGGGGGGGAGTCTTGTGCGCTCTGGGATTTAATATGGAGTAGCACACACACATTATCCGCCGAGAAAAAAAAATAATAATAATAATAATTCACTGAGGGTAAACCTAAGCATTTGAGTTTTGGCTCATTATAATTATTTTGGCAGTCTTTCTGATATGAAATTTGCCATTTATTTCAACAACGGCCGCTGAGCATTATTTTCTTATTGTGATTGTGGTTTCGACCTTTTTTGCTTTGTTTACTTGATCGTTTGATAGTTTGAATGCTTTTAACCTCATTTAAATGTTTACTATAAAGTTCTGTCAGGATCGTTTTTAAAGTAGCAAACAATACACTAACAAACAAATTTTAAGTAGAATCCTCCTTTCTCCACATGTACACTGGAAAAGGTTGTCTCTCCTTTGAAGACTATGAAGAATCTCTTGATCTTTCTCTTCCCACACACACACACACACACACACACACACACACACACACACACAAACACACACACACTGTATATTAATGCTGGAAAACTGTTTCAGCATGATGTTGTGAGTTTGTTCTTTACTGATGTACTGTAACAAATCTAGAAATTACTAACAAAGGACTTTTTTTCCCCCCTGCAGATAACGTCTACAGAGAATGCCTCCCCAATGGAACATGGGCAAAGAAAGGGAACTATTCTCAGTGTCAGGAAATTCTCAATGAAGAGGTAGGGACAGGCACACATGGGTTCTCCTACCCAACAAATATACAGGAGTTTACTGCAATGTTAATAAATGATTATTTGTGCGATGCTTGCAAATAGCAGGGGTTTAATGATGCAATAAAGCAGACTGTTCTTCCTAAAAATACCACTTATATTGCATAAGATACAATAAACACATAACCTTAATCAAGGCTGCACTCTGTCTTCTGAACAAGTACCTGCTATAGGGTTTTTAAAAAAAGATGCATAGTTCTCTTACAGTATGTGAACTGCTGCTAAAAGCATTGCTTTGCACTGACTTCATGTACACAAAGACACACACTGTCACATTGTTTACAATTATTATTATTATTGTTGTTGTTGTTGTTGTTATTGTTGTTGTTATTATTTAATTATTAATAATTAATATAATAATAATAATAATAATAGATTCTGAGAATAAAGCCATAATATTTGAGAAACAAACCCATAAGATTTTATGGAAAAGCAATATGAGATTCAGGGAAAAATTATCCAAAACTAAAAATAATAATTATATATATATATTATGGTATGCCGTTAGGAAAATATTCATGAGAACTTAATGAAAACTCTGAATATATTGAATGAACTTGAGAATATTGAATGGATTCCAGATATATTGATTGAAATATATATATATATTGAATGAATTCTGAATATATGGATTGAAAACTGATATATTGAATGAAAAGTCTGAATATATTGAATGAAACATGACGTCATCGAAACACAGCGCCATCTATAGAAAGGATAGAGTCGGCCAGAAACTTGGTTGCTGCAATTGTGAGAAATGAAGAGATGGTGAACACATTGATGAGTGCTGTCCGGCCCAAAGTGGTGGCACAAGCCGCACTCAGTATCAGACTACGGATGAAGAAATTTATTTGCTATTTCACGCGGAGGCCGGTGTTATGTGCTAAAATGCCCCCCCTAAGTAGGATTGCAGACTTTTCATTCCATATATCAGTTTTCAATCCATATATCAGAATTCATTCAATATATAATATTTTCAATCAATATATTCAGGAATCCATTCAAATTCTCACGTTTCATTCAATATATTCAGAGTTTCATTAAGTCTCTCAAGAATATTTTCCTAACGGCATGCCATCAATGAGAGAGATATATATATATATATATATATATATATATATATATATATATATATATATATTTTATTTTTATTTTATCATTATTATTATCATCATCTTTTGCAAAAAATAAATAATAAATAATTTTGTAAGAATCTTAACCGTAACCACTATAGTATTTATTTTATTATTATTATTATTTTTTTTATTATTATCTTTTGCAAAAAATAAACGCATTTTATTTTGTTAAGGGCGAAGAGCAAACAGATCATGCAGATGCAGTCAATGTCATTATATACTGTATATGTTTTTATTATTATACTGTTGAATGTTTTAATCAGCTGAAAATGTTACCATAAGACACATGTTCAGGTAATAAATCGGTTACAGTATAATAATTCCATGAATACAGACTTCATAGCAAGTACAGTAATATAACAAGATTATACTGTAAGTCTATATTGAAGCAAAGAGGAAGCACAGCTTTGTGTTGGTTGGAAGATTTAGAGGATCAGCTGCCACAGATTCTAACATAAATGGTGAAAAGAAAAAATAAATAATGGTATAAGTTCTCTACTTGGCTGTCTGTTCTTTGGTTGTCTGCTTTCAAAGTGAACATTTAAGCAGCACAAGAGGAGGCTGTCTGTAGGGAGGCTCTTAAAAACGAGAAACTGCGTCCGCAGTATTAGGTTGGGCAGGGTTCAATAATTCATCTGCTGACAGTTATATAGCAGGAGGGTGGGCTTCAACTGCCATTAACTCCATGTAGTAGGCTATTACACCAAGCTATTGGGTTTTCGTCATCTCATTTCTGGGATAGTTGGCTGTTGTTTACAAATCATGCCCTCTTTTCTTCCCACACATCGAGTGGTAAAAAAAATCAAATAAAAAAAAAATCATCCCTTGCTTTTAACCAGGCCATGAGATTTTTTTGGAGCAACAAATTTCAAGTAATCTCTTAAATTGTCCTATATAAGAAGGTTTAAAAGGGATATTAAAAAAGGGAAATATTGCTAAAACAGCATTAGAGACCACTGAGTCCTCTTTCACAGTACTACTGCATAACACAAAGAGCTTCCTTAATTGTCCACACAACAACTGGGCTTCACATTTTATCATATGCATCTGCAAGATAAATATTTACAGTGCTTTTATTTTTTATCTCAATCTATTTTTGTCCTCATTAAACTGCACTGTGCTACTACAGTAAATACCATACCAAACTAAACAGCATCAGCATCAGGAGCAGAATGGCATATTTTGTGAGTCTTTACATTATGAGCAGGTATAATGTGTTTTGTGTTTATTTGTTTATGGCATTATTGAGTATGAATAAAATGTGATGTCTGCTCGTAACATATACAGTACAGTGCATTTTCAGATATCAACCGTTTCGCAATATCTTGAATGTAGACGGTTGGTTGAGATCATTTTTAAAGACTGGAGAGAAACAGGCTTTTTAAAAATAATAAAAATAATACTAATAATAATTAAAAAGCAAAAATAGCAAAAAATTATCTAATTTGTTAGTGTGGATTTTGTGTGATTTTGCAATATACACACTCCATTTCCAATCGAATTTTGAAACAATAGATAAATCAACATGTAGTTGTGCGTGTGGTTATTTAAGTATATAATTTCATATTAATAATCTGTTTAATTAGAACAATATAGCAAAGTCATGCTTTAGTTTTGATTTTCAAGCGAGTCAAAGAGCAGCAAATTAAATAAGGAGAAAAAAGTATGGGGTTTGTTGAACACAAAGACCTTTTAATTACAATCACTGTTGAAGATCATTAGAAATGTTTTAGGTAATGATAAGTATATATTAACAATGATATTGATATTATTGTGATACCTAGGTGCCAATTCAATTTGCATTGTGATTCTGTACATGTCAGTTTTTATTAATACCACCATCCAATTTCTGCACTATTTTTTTCAGATTTTTTTACAAATTTAAAAGCTCGTAACAATGTACGGTATAAGAACCTTGACCTCTAAAGCTTTATACTCATGGAAGATTAATTTAAGAATAAATCTTAGGAATTGCTAGGAATCTTGTTCAAACTTGTGTCCAGCTTCCATTGTTGGCTGCTAGCAAAAAAAAATTTTCTCCGCTACTTCATATGGTTCAAGATGGTGCTGAGCGGCATGGGCGCAAATTGCAATCCAGTGGAACCTCGGATTGCGAGTAACGCAGTTTGCGAGCTTCCCGCAAGACGAACAATAATTTGTAATCAATTATGACTTGAAAAACGAGCAAGTCTTGGTTACGAGTATCATGTAGCATGCATGCGCTTCTTGAAGCAGAGCGTCACGTCATCACAACTGAGGCAATGGGTTTTTTTTTCCGGAATTGTGGGTAATCGTCTCCCCTGCTTGGTCTTAGTGCGTGTCTCTCACTCATTTGTGTGTGTGTGTGTGTGTGTGTGCAGCACTGTTTATTATAACATGTGAGTGTGCACGTGTAAAGAAAAAGCAAGTGTCATTAAACGGAGAGGTTAAAAATCCGTTTTCTCTCTCTCTCTCAGCCTGCACAGTTTGTGTGTGTATGCGCACGCGTCATTAGACACAGTGTCCCTCCCCTCCTCCTCTCATCTTTATACACACACACACACACACACACACACACACACACTCTAACGGAAACAAGGCACTGTCGCAATTCTTCTGTGTGTGTGTGTGTGTGTGTGTGTGTGTGTGTGTGTGTGTGTGTGTGTGTGTGTGTGTGAGAATGAATTGCTACTAGAGAAACCATAATGTATTAGATGCGCATATTAATATAAATTAATATCATATAGTATGTGCTGTTATAGAAAGTTAATTCTAGAACCTGAATCTTCTAACCTATAAGACCCAAGAGTTTATCTATGATGGTTTTTAACTTACCTCATGTTATATTTTTTGTCTGTGTTTTTAAATGGCTTTAAACTTCAATCATTTCAGTTTAAACTGTAAAACTTGCATAATATGCAGAACACATCCAGAAAATGTCCAGAACCGGAAGAAAGCTAATTTTCATCCTCACTCTGGTTCCTGAACACAATTTTATTTATTGAATTACAGCTACAGAGATGATCAGACTTTGGTTTAGTCATTGGTCATTAATGAACTCCATACTTGACTGTTTCCTTTATCTGTACTTCATTAGGCACTTTATTAGTTCAGGCAGGTGTGTTGGACTAGAGATTGGTGCAGGCTCGTGGTCGGGCTTCAGATAAAGTTTTTAACCAACGCTCATCTAACCAAAAATAATAACTAATATTACAACAAAATGCATTCATCATCTATTTTGAGGATTCAGATGCTATTTATAAATTAATTATAATGAAGAGCAGTATAGGCCGACTTGCAGACATGTATGATTTTTTAAATTGATTTACAAAGAGTCCAGAGACCAGAAACTAAAAACTGATAGTACTGTATGTGCTTGCATACACATTCTCAAATGAGAAATAGGCAAGAAGTCTACCATGTCGCATCTCTGTGACTTTTGGGTTTACCAGAGCAAAATAATATTTGGAAATCTTTTCCCTTGAAATGGACGGACTGATTGCATGGCTGTGTCCCAGCGTGTCTCTGGACACTCAGGTTACTTTGCCTGTTTTTTTCTTTCTTTATTTTTTCGAAATTGTCTCCAGGCAATTCTACTCTGAATCTGTTTTATGTGACATAAAATCTTATCAACTCTCTTTGTAAAGTTTGAATATATACTCAGAATTACCTATAAAAACATAATTACTAAAAGCCCAAATTTACATGATACTAAAAGCACTACTGTTCAACTCCAGTGTCCTGAATAACATATGAAGAATTAGGGTTAATCATAAAAATTCTGCCTTGCCCAATTATTATTGTTTTTTATTTGTAGAGAAGTAAAGAAAGACTAAATCCATGGAGAAAAATTCAAGATGCTGATAAAAATAAAGGTTTTGTCTATACTTTGGTCAGAACTCGCTTTTTCGATGATATCTTTACATTTCATACATTGAAGGATCCAAATCTCAGAACTCATCTTCAGTCTGTCTGTATGTTTGTATGTCTGTCCAGCTAGATTTCGTCACAACATCCTGCAAAACAGGCTTGACAGAATTTAATGAAATAGCGCCAGTATTTGCTTGACGATAAATGAAATCAGCACCTTAAATGAAATGAGTAGTAGTAGAAGAAGAAACTCAGTAGAACTGAGTAGAAGGAAAGCTTTTTTGGACGAATATAGCGCTTTTTCCCTCGAGGTGGGCGTGGCTATACGTGTCATCCAACAGAGCCAATCAATGCGATAGCTTACTCTGTGTATACACAGTATCCAGAAGATACAGAGATGATCATAATGCATGTACAGTACAAGCCACCCAAACTGTCAATACACACACACACACACACACACACACAACAGCGCAAGTCTCATGGCTTACTCAAAATGTTTTTAAAAAGGGGACGTACATTATGAAAACAACAATCTCAAACAAAATAGTCTGCAGCTTTGTGTCAAGGTCAGAAACATTCTAAACAGTATCATCTCCACAGACATTCTTACAGTTTATCACATTACAATTTCAGTCTTTAAGTCAAGTCAGCTGTAATATGATACAATATGATAATATGATTCTTTTCATGAGCCAATGAGTCAATATTTTTCAATACCACTGAACCTGCTAAGGTGTTGTAGGTAGTCTTAATATACTGCATGCAAGATTGTTAAAGCATATTTTAGTAGCTACATTCTTTTATTCTTTCCTTAAATGCTAATGATTTTTATGCATACGTTGTCATTTAATAATGTATCTTTTTTATTATTATTATGGTCATCATTCATTTCAATTATTTTCTTTTTAATAAATGAATCAAGCCAAACCATGGTAACTTGGTATCTAGCTTGTTATACATTATGACATAAGCTACTTTTTATTTTTTTGACAATAATCAGATTTCCAGATAA
The DNA here is from genome assembly GCA_013621035.1 of Clarias magur. Lineage (NCBI taxonomy): Eukaryota > Metazoa > Chordata > Actinopteri > Siluriformes > Clariidae > Clarias > Clarias magur. The sequence goes on from QNUK01000068.1 coordinate 1,968,036, forward strand.
TTCAAGCAGTTCTCAGCCCATAAAATCGAATATATATTGATCTATAATGGAGCTCGTCTATAAGGAATAACAATGATGTCAGTAGTTTTGGGGACAGTGGTATTACCATTCAGACTAATAGAGTTACAGTTAATTCTGTAATTACTGATATGCTTAAAGGAAGATAATTATTTCAACTTCTACAGTACATATTATGCTTCTTTTATTACAATAAAATTTTATTTTAAATAAAATTATTTCACATGGCTATTTTTATTATTATTTATCAATATGTATTTTTGTTCACCTCACATATTTTACTTGGGTTGAAATGCAACCTTTGATTTAAATACATTGATATATGAATAATAATTTTAGTGCTGATGTGTCCAATTGTTGGCACCTCCATGATTGATAAAATAAATAAATCATAACTTTGTTTGCGTTTTTTCTATATTAACGGACATCCGGTACATTACAAGTGAAATGTAGAGTGCTGTATATTTTCACCAACCCATAGTATAGTATCTTATATTAAGTAGCATACAGTACAATCTGAAACTGAAGTAGACTTGAAACATACCATATTTCATAAATTTTAATCATAATGTCAAAACTACGGTGGCCGAGAAGTGCAAAACCAGTTAACAAAATGAAAACAAAATAACAAATTAAAAACTACAATAACAAAACCCAAATCAAAATAACAAAACCCAAAACAAAATAAAAACCCAACACTAATTTATTTTGTTTTGCGTTTTTGTTAATTTGTTTTCGGTTTTTGCTATTTTGATTTTTAGTTTATTTTGTTTTCGGTTTTGATATTTTGATTTTGAATTTATTTAGTTTTTGGTTTTGTTAATTTGGTTTGAAATTTGCTATTTAGTTTTCGGTTTTGTTAATTTGGTTTGCACCTCTCGGCCGTTTAGAAACGAACCGGAAAAGGTAGGTATAGTTTGCGAATGAAATTCTTACCGCTGATTGGACGAGACATCTGTCACTCAAGATATACAGGAAGTACTGTAGCGGCGGTAGATTCGTGTGTGTATGAATGTGCAACTGTTCTTATTGTGGTTTCAAATATGGCGTTCTGCCAAATTTGTGCAGTTCTTGTGGAAAAAATATTTTGCTTTTAAAAGAGACACAGCAGTTCGCAAACTAATCTTTATACCGTGATGTGTCATCAGCATATCCAAAATCACGGCATACGAATGTCCGTCCTCAAAGTAACGTTGAATAGATTCCATTTCCTTTCTTTCTAATGAAAAATGTAATTATTTTCTTAATTTTGCAGACCGAAAATGGTTTTAAAATGAAGCAGAACACACAAGAAACAAAGTTAGAGACACAATTTCCTACTTCCTGTTTATCTTGAGTGACAGGTGTCTCGTCCAATCAGCGGTAAGAATTTCATTCGCAAACTATACCTACCTTTTCCGGTTTGTATCTGACTGGCCGAGAAGTGCAATACAAGTTAACAAATCCGAAAACTAAATAGCAAATTCAAAACCAAATTAACAATTAGTTTTGGGTTTTGTTATTTTTGTTTTCGGATTTGTTAATTTGGTTTTGAATTTGTTATTTTGTCTTTGAATGTTATTTTGTTTTCGGTTTTGTTAATTTGTTTTGCACTTCACGGCCACCGTACAAAACACATCCCATGATTAACATTTGGAAAGTGAATGTGAACTTTAGCCACTTGTATACTTTCTTGACCAGTGTCCTCCATACATGGTCACTGTCTTTTGGTTTATGGCTCCTCACATGCAGGGTCATGGTCATATCTTTTATATATATATAAGGCTCCTCCAATTTTGGACTTATTTTTTAACAGCAAACCATGATTGGTTCTTTTCCATAACTTTGTCCCAGACTTGCTTTGATAACTTTTTTTTCCATCTTTCTGATGTTTTTGATTAGATATTATCTTTTTTTTTTTTTTAATAAATAAATAAAAAACATGGAGACTTTCAGAAATGTGTTATGTTCATTCTATTCATGCCAAAGGTTGACAACACTGGGGAAAAAGAGTATGTAGTATAGTCAGATTACAAAAAATAAAATTAATAAAAGATTATTACTGTATATTCAGTTTACATAAGATTACGTTTCGCATCAAGATGTGAAATTATTGCCTATAATAAATTCAATTTAAATAATTACTAAATTAAACCAATTACCTTGAAATTCCACGAGGATGTTGGCACTAATCGGAAATATTACTGTAGTGTTAAATGTGCATAGTGAAAACTTGCAGTAGTGTTGTATTGCAGCATTAATGATGATGCTGCAGAATGTCTGTGCCCTGGTTTTGTTTCATTTTATTCACGGCATTAAAAATGCATGATGAAATCATGTTGGAGGTACAAAAAAGGAATCAAAATCAATGGAACAAACACAATGTAAATTGAATTTTTGTTTGTTTTTTGTTTTGTTTTCATTGTAAATTGACCTAGTTATGTGGGCTTATGATGCAGTAGTATCTGATTGCATAAGAACTGATTTAAGGGTTTCACAGCATTAGAAGTTAATTAAATGCAGTCACTTTTTTATTTTTAAGGTGAAATAATTTTGGAAAGTACAGTATATTATACTGGCTATTGTGTATTTTGTGGCACCAGGATGGGCATGGTTCCTCTGGCTTGTGCTGTAGTGTCTGGCACCAGGTCATTGGGAGCTGTAGGTTGCAGGGTTGTGCCTCTTTGTCCGGGTCCATGCATGCTTGACCGGATTGGGTTCCGGCAGAGTTTGGAGGCTGGGTTGGCAGCGTTGGGATCAGGATTATTTACCAGTAAACTGGTGACAGGATCATGCTCTCCGTTCTCACCCATGCCCACAGACTGGCCCTCGATTCCAGTGGGCATGGGTGAGCCTTGGGTGCCCATGATCCTGTCACCAGTTCACTTGTAAATAATTAATAATCATGGTTAATGTGTTACTGTTTTGTGGTGTTGATATCATGTCTGATCAGTGAACAGTGAACGTATACAACAGGCACATTGAATCGAATATTACTCCTGATATCTGAAATCTGTTTCATTACTCCGTCCCTTAAAGTTGGTATACAAGATAGTGCAGCAAGTTTATATTATATTCACATCTTATGAGCTGAATCCTTGAAAAAGTAAAGGCTCGGGGCTACTCCTCAGAATGCCACGAGTTCAAGCTCTCTTCAACAGTGCCAAGCTGCCAAAGTCATGCCCCTGAATAACTTGGGGTACGAGTTTAACCCACCCTTTGACCCTGTGCTCTAATCGCAGCCTACTAATGACCTGAGATGTGTAAAAAAAAAAAGAATTGACTGCACTGTGTTTGTATTCTGGCCAGTAAAGTGTGTATTCTTTATCTACCCACATAAAAGCGATAAAAATACTTTTCTCATAGTGTGCATGATTATTGTCCATTGCAATGTCCGTGGGATTTGTCTAAAATATGATCTCAGATGTTCTGGTAACATTATATATATTATTTTATTTTATTTATTTATTTATTTATTTATTTTGACAAAACAGATTGGGCAAAAAAAAAAGTATTATTTTGCTGGTACAGTAGCTGTGAAAAATTCAATCAGATTTTGAACAACGAGCAAATTTATACATAAAATACCCTAGGCAGGAAAAATTTAGCTGTCACCCAATCATCTATACCTACAATCGATGTCTATTTGTTTGTGCATTTAAATGCTTGATTTTGAAGAGCAGGAGATATCGATTGGTTTAGTGGAACTGTTGGAAATTGCCCTTTTTTTTTTTTTTTTTTTTTTTTAAACAAGTCTGTGAAGCTTGGCTCTGTAACTAGGTGCAAACTCCAGCACCTGCACCAGCATCTTGTCAGTGAAAGATGAGTAATCAAAATTAATAAATCTGCACATTCCTCACACCTGATGGATCTGAGAACTCCTTGGCAGATAGTGTCTGAGCCGAAATGTCATTCTACTTGCATGAAAACCCTGTGAAAAACAAGATATATAAAAATAAAAAAATGTAAATGTTCCGACTAAAACTGGCAGAATTCCTTTCAGGATCGACATACCGTATATACTTGAGAGGTATTTCATCGTGCTTTATGTTTTATCTGGATACCGTTTTTACTGAATGGGAAGATATTGTATGTCACAGCTGTGCTTTTGATCCAGCTGCACAAATATCCAGGCCAAAAGAGAGACAATTGGTTCGTGCTCCACTTCGTCTTCAGCTGAGGGAGTTATTTGTTTGTTTCTCTCTTTCTTTCATTACAGGATTGTTCGCTCGAGTAAATGAGGTCACTCTGATTAATCGAGACGGAGGTTCGGATTAATTTTGTGCCGCTCTGATGGCGGTTACAAATCGCAGGTTTATATTAAAGTTTTCTGAAAAAGGGAAGTATATTTAGAAGGAGTCTCCCACAGTTGGCACGTTGTAGCAGTCGGAGTTTATTTGACGTTTTCTAGCATAGCGAAGTCTTTACACTTCAAGAGAGAGAACAATAGAGGCGAACTGAGAGAACAACTGTTGATAGCTTCTACAACATAAAACACGACCTCACTTGCCTCAGAGACAGTCCACAACTGTAAACATAACCATAAATGGATTTTTAAAAAGTTTACTGTGGTGTTCTTTAGTAAAGCTATAAGATAAGGGATGAAGATCTTCAAGATGTGCTATCAATGGAAACTTTGTTGTGCCAGTACTGAATGGGAAGATATTGCATGATATTTGTATCAGGCTACTGTATTTGTTCATTCTTGCTGCTGCTGCTGCTGGACAACTCACTCTCACTCACTCACTCACTCATCATCTATATCGGTTTATCCTGTGTTCAGGGTCGCAGGGGGTCTGGAGTACATCCCAGGAGACTTGGGGTACGAAGCCCCGGACAGGGTGCCAATTCCTCTCAGAGCATGCACACACATACACCAACTCAGATACTCATTTACACACTACGGGCAATTTTGGAATGCCAATTCGCCTAACATGCAAACCTTTGGACTGTGGGAGGAAACCAGAGAACCCAGAGGAAACCCACCAAGTATGAGGACAACATGCAAACTCCATGCACACAGAGACGGGATTTGAGCCTGGAGGTGCAAGGCAACATTGCTAACCGCTACACCACCAGACTAATTTTGTTCAATAGGTTTGTTTTATTTTAATAAAATAAATACAATTTCCCCAAAGTACTTGTGTATGTACCCCCTATGTGTATATTTTAGCCTGTGCTGCTGCAGAACTACAGTTTCTCTCAATATTAAGTTGAGTTAAGTCAAGTCAAGTCAGGTCTTAGGTAGGTAGAGATTGAGACATTGGACTACTGATCAGGAGGTCCCAAGTTCAACCTCAACCACCAAACACCACCAAGTTGCCCCTGAGTAAGACCCTTAACCCTTGTTCCTATAACAGTAAGTCATGGGGTGTTTGATTCCTAACTTTCCTGGAAAGCAAAATCAGTAAAATTGCAAAAGGTTCAGTAAAAGAAAGTATAGTTGCTTCTATAGTATAGAAGTTTAAGGATGAGCATTTCAGGCTTTCTAATTAAAAGATTTGGAACTCTGTATACCCTCGTGTTGCTTCCTCCATTTCCCCCGGTCATTTAAGCATTTAATTTCTTTTGCTAATCCCATGAGGTGTCCAAACATAAAAAAGCACTTTCACACATGGTAAGGTTGATGCTCTCTGAAGGATTATGGTAAGGCAAAAGGCATGACAATGGGGCCTGTGAGATTTGTCCACTCCCTAAAGTGACATGGTACTAACGCAATACTGGATTACGCATGACCCCAGGTGCTAGTGAGAGTCTGACAGCAGGTCTTGAAGGATAGTAACAGACACTGAAAGATGGAATGTCATGTCTACTGGATAAAAGGTCTGTGGAGGTTTATCTTAGAAAATTGTATTAAAGTAATGTGTAGCAGGTAGCTTGAATTTATTTAGGATATTGGATTAGTGAAGCCATGTCAAGTATGGTAAAAGTGTTTTTATGGTACAAAAATGTCAGTGAAGATGCTCAGTTGCCTACATGAAGTTGTCTGGATGTTAAGTCAAGTCACCTGGACTTATTTTTGATGGTTCACTGCATTTCACAACTCGTCCAATTAGCTTCTTCAGTCTGACAAAGGTTGGGTAGGACCCCCAAATATATCTTCCAGAGCCTTGAATAGGCAATATAGAAGGACGAAAGTATGTACAGTAGACATACCGTAGAGGCCTTAGATGTGACCTGTCTCTCATTTTTCACGCTGCCCTTTCATCCCACCCCAAGATGCCTGCGAACACTTCACATGTCTATCAGGGAGGCCAAACCTTTTAACCCCTTCAGGGTCACAAGGGAGTACAGGTCATGTGACCCTTACATCCTAACAAATCCTCCCGTTACTTTCACCTTCTACATTGTCCATCAATGAGCCTATTTAGAAGTTGAGAAACAGCCCTAGAAGATATATTTGGTTTGCCTAGCTACTTGGAAGATTAAAGAAGTTAAATATTTTGAACCGATTAAAGAATTACAGTTTGACAATACAGTGGAACCGCGGATTGCGAGTAACGTGGTTTACGAGTGTTCCGCAAACCGAGCAAAGATTTAAAAAAAATTTTTAATCGGAAACCGAGCAAGTATTAGTTTACGAGCGCCGAGTATCATGTATCACGGTTGCGACACTTATTTTGACACCGAGCGTCACTCTTGCGCTGCCGAATTTTTTCAGCATCTCTTGTGTATGCGTGCGCATAACTTGACACCGACACACACGCAAACACCCTGACACACGCACAGACGCTCTCTCGCCTTTTCACCCCCTCCATGGCATCACAAACACACAGAAACTCTGCTCTGTCGCGATTCTTTTCAAAGGTAAGGTGCTGGTTCATTTGTTTGTTTTTGTTTTTTTTACTTTACCGCAGTGATTCCCTTAGTATGCTCACGCCAGTCTCAGAGTGATTCCTTTAGTATGCGCTCATGCCAGTGTCAGAGGGATTTCTTTTTTTTCTTTTAAAACGGTGTTTCCGTTGTGTGTGTGTGTGTGTGTGTGTGTGTGTGTGTGTGTGTGTGTGTGTGTGTGTGTGTGTGTGTGTGTGTGTGAAACTTAAAAAGCGAGGTGGGGAGAGGGAGGAGGAGTGTTACTGTGTAAAACAAGGCGAGGGAAGGGGCTAATTCCACACACACACACACACACGCACACACGGCGCCTGCGCGCACCAATGGAAACACTTATCTGTTGGAATTTATTTGTTGTTGTTTTTTAAGGTAAAGTGCAGATTAATTTGTTTTATTTTCATTTTTATAGATTGTATTAATTATTTTTATGTATTTATTTTTTTGGGGCTGTGGAACGAATCATTTGAGTTTTCATTATATCTTATGAGAAATGATGATTTGGATTACGAATGTTTTGAAACACAAGCCCACTTCCAGAACGAATTATGCTCGTAATCCAAGGTTCCACTGTACTCAACTTCCAGACATACAAATTAAGTGCAGTTACCCAGTATTGTCATACTATCCTGGAGCTTAAAAGTCCTTGAGATCATGCGCCATAGTGCTGCTACGGTCCCTAAGACTGAATAGCACAGTCATGATATTTAACATAATATTTACTCCACCCCATACTATACTATACTTAGTATATTCCTACCTTTCACTGTGTCATGTGTCATTCTGACAGCCTTATGTGTTTGTCCCTTTAATTCGCTGCTGCTTCATTCAACCATGCCATGCGTTTAAGTTCTCTTATTTCAAACAGCAGGATTTCGCTAGTGCTATAGTGGTTCACCCACATGTTTAATCTCTGCCTCAGGCAGCTGTCTAAGATGAAAGGACATATTTTATATTTGCAAGAATTTTGATGCAGGGCATTTCTGATATTTGTCATTTCTAGCACTTCCTGTTTTGTTTCCACCCCTCGAGCACAAATTCGCACATGATACAATGGTACTGATCAAAGGCATATTCAAGTTTGCATTCCCAGTAAGGGCCTTCCTAGAAGATCAAATTTATCCTAGTCTGCCTTGTTTGTCCTGGTCTGATTAAGAGCGCAACACTATGCCGTTATACTTGTAACATGCCCTTTATTATGAGGAAATCAGCAATCGTGATCATATTCAATAGCATGGACAACACGGCGGTAGGCAGGCAGTTTGTAATTATTTGGGATTTTTATTGTCTTGCTTGATTTTCATATGGCTTAATTAATATCACAAGGCCTTTTAAGATTTGCATTGGTTTCTATGCATAATGTGTACACATCCATTCTCTGTAGAGAGAGCTGTGCTTACAGTAGGCTACCTTCAACACCTCCTTGTGAAAAAGTGCAACCAATAAGATGAGTATGACCATGAGTCATACCATGAGTATGAGGTTTGTAGACATCTGGCCATCACATCAATATATGGTTCTTCCCTGAACTTTTGCCTGCACAAAGTTGGCTGCACACAATCGTATAGGATGTCTTTATGCTGTAGCATTACAATTCTCTATACTAGAGCTGTATCTGCTCAAGTCAGCTCCAACATGCCAGGCCTTTTCATTGTTTGCTAAAGTTGGAGTGGAAGAACTGAAGCGTTCTGCACAGAGCCATGATCTCAAATCCATTTTGAAAAACTTTGGGAAATATACGGTAGACTGTCCCCAAGGCCTCTTCTGCTCACTGCCCCACTAATGCACTTGTAGGAACCACTTTAATGGAAATATAGTGCAGAACGCTATATGGTCCATGGTTTTGGAATGATATGCTGATGAAAACCTGGTTGTGATTCAATTCAATTCCATTTTTATTTGTATAGATCAATTGTCATAGTCACAAAAGCAGATTTACACAATCAAAAAAAATTATTTGTGTTTGTATTGAATGTGAATGTGTATGAATCAAAATGGTCAGATAGTCCCTGATAACAGTGGCAAGGAAAAAAACTCCCTGAGATGACAATAGGAAGAAACCTTGAGAGGAACCGGACTCAACAAGGAACCCATCCGCATTTGGGTGAAACAGAAAGCAGGAATTGGTCTGAATTCATACTCTGTATTAGGTGGCAGGCAGTTCAGTATAACAGTTGATGTTAATTGATGTTAATATGGAGTCCGCGTAATTATTGGAGGCTCAAGGTAGACTTGCAGGAAATTCAAGTCCTGAACTACCGAGCAACTGCAGCCAAGTGCTCAGAGAAACAGCAGTGTGGGCAGCTCTGGCCACACTGGTGCTTGCATCTGTACAGCGTCTGGGAGTATGCTGTGGTGTCTGACTTCAGGACTTTGGCAATGGATCCTTTGGGTGCAGTGGGTTGCGGGTGCCTCTGTGAATCTGACTTGTTTGTCGGGTGCAACCCATGGGTGCGCAGTCAGATTGTGATCTGGGGAATCAGCCTTGAACTCTTTGCCTGCTGGGCCACGTGCGCTTGTCGTGCTGGTGCCTTTCTATCATGACTATCACAGACTATCTGTATTGGCCTTCCTGTAAGATCGGACCAGACTAGCCTAGTTTTTGCTTCCCATTGGCATGAATGAGCCTCCAGAGCCTGATCTGTGACCATGATCGCATCAACACTTTACTGGTATATTACTGATAATCAACAGTAAATGTATTAATGTTCTGTGGTGTCCATGTTATGGTTGGTCGGTGTAGTTTTTTGTGGCATCGTTAAAGATTTTAAAAATACAGAAATGTAGTTCGTGTTTTTGTCCAGTTTAAAAATAATAAAAATTTCATATGTATCTTGATATAGCACCTCTTCAGAAACACGTATCATTTGTACCATGAGTCTTCTTTTTTGCACCAACACTAAACATTAATCTGCCTTAATGCAGTGTTTACGTCAGGGTACTGAAGTCCCTCCAATAATAATGTATTTGCATTCAAATACATTATTCACAATTATACACAATCACACATGTACCGTACATTACATATTTTTCTGGCATCAGCTTTTTGTCTATATGTAAACACCAGCAGGGTCCACCATAGTGATCCGCTCTTCTAAGAGCCACAGGGAACAAGTGACGTATTTATGCAGCAGGAGTTCACAGCCTAGAGGCACCTAAAGGGGGGTACTGGCCCCTGTGTCTCTCACACGCACATGAAAACCTGCTCATTACGTGTTCAGCATATGCTCCCTCGGATCCGAGACACAGGGCCACAGGGCAGATGATGAGCGAGTCCGTTTTCCAGGACACTAAACAGGTGCCCACAAATAAATTACAGTCTTTCAAAACACCATGACTCAAATAAATGTGAGCTTTTCAAAACGCTGGGAGACAATCTGCCAAATAACTAGAGGTCGCTTACAATCATCATGCATTTCATCTGATGCAAAGCAGTGTAGTGTAATCTCCATCCAGCAGAACTTTAGTTACGACATTTATAATACTGTTATTGGCGCAGTTGTGCGTTCAGATCACAATAATAATATAACAGCATAAGTATGATAATATATACAGCTCAAAAGAATTAAGGGAGCACTTTGACCTGGGTTAACTCAAACACCCCAGGACTGAGTGTTCCCTTTATTTCTTTAAGCAGTATAGATATAAAAAAATAATTTTTAAATCATAATACAGGTAATAATTTGGATGTGTGCAAAAATATTTTAAAAAATGAAAATAAATAAGTCCAATCTTTATGCTCTCTAGTAAACCAAAAGTTTTTTTTTTTTTTTTAGATTAGCCTTATTAACAGGTTTTGTTCCTATGTCCAAACACCTGTTTAGTCCCAATCATGTGAGGTCTCATTGCATTGTGTGTGTGGAAATGCAATTTCCATTTTTTCTTCCATTTCCTGCAGATTTCTTAGAATGCAACTTCATTAAGTGTTTAAATGATCCCGATAAGAAGTTCATGATTTTTTTTCTGAACACATGGAGCGCCGCCTTCACACTTATATGAGTCTCAGCTACATTTTTTAGTGATGCATTCTTTAACAGAATGACAGTTGTGGAGTTTGGCCCCGATTATTTATATTGTACTCACTTTTTTTTTTTTTTTTTTTTGAAAAAGCAGAAAATATGCAAAGCAAAAAAAATTAAAAATGTATAGTGACCAAGACCTATGGTAATGTACTTATAGTACTGTATATGCACATGCATTTTGATTAAACGCAGACTTGAAAAACCTGAATTTCATTTTTGCAGCTTCTGAAACAGCAACTTTATACATACTGTACTGTATGACACTGTGAGTTCTTACTGCATGGTTAACACTGCAAATGTTTCTAATTATTTATTTATTATTTTTCTTGTCCTTATTCCTTTAGAAAAAGAGTAAGCTGCACTATCACATTGCAGTGATTATAAACTACCTTGGCCACTGCATCTCTCTCGGAGCCCTGCTGGTTGCCTTCATTCTCTTCATGAGGCTGAGGTGAGTGCAGATTTTGCTCATGTTTTACCTGAACCGTGCTCCTGTAGCATAATACAGTGCGTCTAATTTGTTCACCCTAATTCAGGCATTGCACACAAGGTTAGCAGATTATAATGAGATGTTTACATTGTTCAAATATAAAGCATTACTCCTGTATAACATATGTATTTCGAGTAGTAGTGTGCGGGTTACGGTAGTACCCAGGACGACGGCAGGATATCTGAGGTTTTGAGCACTTTAATTGCAATTACTTAAGTGATAAAATCAAGACTGTTATTGTAAAAGAGATCCAGAGAAAGCAAATCAGAACGGGTGAGTGAATTTCGCAGTTCAGTCTTGTGTGTTTGCCAAATCATTTGGCTCTACAGAAGTTTTACCCAAACTCTGGAATGAGTTGAGTTTAAAATGGCACTCAGCCTCTCTGCAAACAAAGAATGGAGCTCAGGGCACTTTTCTGTATCTTTGTAGTGCTCCAGTATCCTTTTCTGCTTTTCTTTTTTAAATTGCACATGAAACCTACCACTCTAGCACAGAAGCTTTTAAAACCTAAGGAATTTTAACCATTTTTTTTTCTTTTTTTTTTTTCTTTTTTGCTGTTGTTTTTTTTATTTTTCTAGGATTTTTTCCCCGATTTTCTCCCAGTTTAGTTGTGTCCAATTCCTCCCCGTCACTAGGGGGCTCCACATTAAGGTTACTACTATCACGTGTTTCCTCCGAACCACGTGATGCCAGTCGAACTGCTCGCTCACGCAGGCACCGTTGGGAGGACAGCGCTATCCGCTCCTTCTGATTGCCTGAGGTCACTGATGCCCCTGATTGGCTGTAGCGCTGCGATTAACGTGAGAGCACCAAGTGCCTCCCATCCCTTCCCACCCCGCTGAGAGAGCTCGGCCAATTTTGCTCTCTCTAGGCCCTCGGTTGCGAGAGGTTACAGCATCACCCGGTGAGCGAACCAGCGAACTCCGGATAATTGGGCGAGCACTTTACCACTGAGGCCCTTTGTTGTTGTTTTTAATAAACACATAAGCAATATGATGAACTGAATCTAATTTCATTTTAATTAACTATACACACACGTGACTCAGCAAAAAAAAATGGGCCATGTAGGCAAAGAAATTGCACAGATGCACATTATCACTTGTTTTTATTGTTGTTTTTTCGGTTGTCTCTATAATTAAAAAAAAATAAAATAAAATGCTCATTTTGGGAGTTATACAATTTTGCAATGTAATTCCCATATTCTGGAAGTGGTCAAAAAAGTACACGCTATATAAGTAATTATAACTTCCATTCTACCGGACATATCTGAAAACCCAAATACACAGGTAGATGTCTGAAGCCTTACCGTTAAGTATTAAGTGTGTGTGAATACGGATTCTGACAGTTCGTCAACCTCAGCGAAATCACCCTCATTCAAAATGAGCTGAAACTATCCGTGCACAACTGTTTCTGATCAACACTTCTCTTTGTACCTGCCTGTAATAGTTTTCAATATATTGGAGTTGATCCTGTTTTATACCATATAAATAAAACTAATTAGTTGTCTAAACTGGGATGAATGAACAGGAATGTAATGTGGGTTTCTCCCACAAGCTTTATGTAGAACCTCCTGCTTGGATAGTCATAAAAATCAATCAATTAAAAAAAAAATCTAATCCTGTGATTCTAACTCGTATATACAGTATGCATCTGTTTATAACACAGCTCTTCACTCATCTTATATATTCATATTCAGTTACATCCCTGCTACAAACAAACACCAGGCTAGCAATGTTTCCCACCAGCACAACAGTCGAATTTCAACATACTAATAAGACCCATGCAGGGGATAATCACTGCCATAAACAGTACCATGGCATTAACAGCTAAACATGGCTCTGTTTAGACTTTATGGGTTGCCTCCCAATACTTGAATTATCAGGTCCTCTGAAGGACACCTCTTTGGCTCAAGATCTCAAGATCATTGCCAGAGAATTCCAGAAATAACGTGTGCTTGGGTGGAAACAGCCATGCAGTACAAAACGTACACAGTTGCATCAGTATGTCCTTATTTAGTGCTAACCTTTCTAAATACAGTACCGTGCAAAAATAAATATACAAATAAAGACAAGGCCCCATTTCTTTATATTTTGCATCCAAAAAGAGCCAGATTTGCTTGTACAGTTCTCCTAGCTTCCTGATGGACTTTTTGTCTCTCGTTTTCAGTCCAGTCCCTTTATTGAACCTGAGCTATAAATAATTTAGGCATTAAAAACATTGAACTTCAGGCATCATCCAGTGAGAAAGAGATGATCAGGCTGGTGATTAGTTCAGTGATACTGAATGCTGAGCGGTCGGAACAGACGAGAGGGGAAATGAGGTTGCCGCTGAGATAAACGACCCACTTTTTTAAACAAGAATGTAAACTATCTGTTCCAATTTCTTTTCTTTTATTTACATTTATTATATATTATGTAATTTATTTGAATACGATGTTACTGTATTTGTGTGGCACTTCATGCTGCTGCATTGATGTTATATGGGAATAACTGACATAATCATTCCAACATTCCCACTTCAGCCCATGCTACTGAGACTTACTTTAACCAAACCCAGAAGTAAAATCGTCCCATGCATCCAAGTAGAGTTATGGTTATTGTTTTTTTTGTTGTTGTTTTTTTTAATCTTCATAACAAATTATAAACTTCCCTACTATTAAGGACGTTCTAACACTTAACATGGACACTTATTCTTTTTATCCACTAAACAAATAATCCTTACTGATTTACCATCCTAACACAAATGACTTCAGGCAGACGGTTTTGTCTCTGGGCTCAGTTTAAGATGTGGCTGAGCTTTCATCAACACTGCAAATAAAAGCTGTGCAATAAGAGCTGAGCTTCTGGGTACGTCTGCATTATTGGAGATTCTGGGAGAAAAATAAATAAATAAATAAATAAATAAATATTAAGGTCTCAAGGTGAGTTTATCTCTGAATTATTTCCACTTGATTAATCTGGTCGAGAAATGCCATCTCATTTGGAGTCTCTCTCTCTCTTACAATCCGTACATTATAAGAAAACATGAAACATAAATGATGAACATACTGTATACTTACTCCGATTTTGCTCTCGACGCAGCATAATGAAAGAATTGCGCTATAACATCCGCCATCATAGATCTGTTTCTGGACTTAAGGACTATAAACAGGAAGGCGAAAGCTTTTACAGGGTTCATTAGTGTTTCAGACGGTTGCCTATACAGAGATGTTTGTCTGCGTTTCCACAAGTTTATGATCCCTGTTGAGTTATGGAGCCTGTTTAGGAGCTCTGGAAGCTGGTACAGATGCCGAGTGGCATATGGCGCATAGGCAGGAGATACTTTTTAATAGTACTGTATGTCTTTTACTAGGATACAAGATGGTGAACAAATGTTGCCAAGTACATAAAATTAAGCCAATAGATTAATTAGTCCTGAGCATGAGCTTGTTGATCGGAGGTCCTACCACGGACGTGCAAATAGGAATAAATACTGTACAATGTGCTGGATGATCAAAATATATTACTTGGAGGCACCACTTCACAACTACTGTTTTTTTTGTTGTTGTTTTTTGGCAAAAAAAGAGGGTCTTACTTAAAATTATGCAGGACATCATAGGTTTATGGCTAATCATGTGCTGCATCCTGTTATTGTTATTGATATACTTTTTTATCAACTATTTTTAACTATCATGATTATGCTTTTTAATGACTTTTTAATGATTACTATTATTATTATTTGCCTAATTTATCTAATTAATCATTTTGAATATTTGATCAACTAAAGTAATGATCCCATACATACAGTACCGTAATATACAGTACACTATAAAATGTGTTTGCATAATGCAGTATGTAGTGCATAATGTGTTATTCTCTTGAACTAGCATCCATTATGTAATGTTTGTGTACCATATTCTCACAGAAGCATATGCAGTAAGATTAAAGAGCAACCCTGAATGAAATTTGCTTTTACGAGACTGTGACAGTTGGATGAAGCAGCGTGGTCACACCAGGGTTGAAGTGTGCCAGCTGCGGTTGTTTAAGACGTATCTGCAGGCATGAAGCGAGGGGAGATGCCAGCGTTCTCGCCCGCACTCGGGCACTGAACTGTAAAAAACACAGACCGAAGACTCAGCGAGCGGATCAGTGAACGCTAACCTCACACAGCCTCGGGTCACGACTGCGGTGACAAGGAGCTGTCTGCTTCCAGTGTTTCATTTCCCGGTTTGTGACAAGCACGTTGCTTAGCATGACACTGAAGTGGCTTTCTGTGTGGTGTGAAATAGAACACAAGACTATATGTGGTAGACAGAAGGATACATTTATTTATTTATTTTTTGCATCCTACTTAAACGAACAGGGACGATTCATATGGACTTATTTTTACCCCATATACATTAGGTTCAATCGTACTGTAGGAAAGCACTGACCCCGGGGTCTTAGACCTAAATTCTCCTAAGAAATGTGTCATGAACATAGACAGGGTGTCTAACGCAAAACAGGCTGCATGGTTAATGAGGGTTAAATTAAAAATATATATAATAAAAATGTCAAAAATTAATGACCAAAATGACTTAGATGCTTGGTGAAGTTGTATTGTCATGGATATGGTTAATAGTGACAGTAATTGCATTTCTACAGTACATGCACGATGCAATGAGAAGTCCCAGGAATTGGACTATTTGGACAGGATTTAGGCCAAAAGAAATCCACTTGTTGTAAGTCAGACTAATTGGAGAAAAATGCTTTAAGTTGCCAGGAAGCAAAGATTGAATAATAGAAAAAAAGGTCGTATTCCAGACTGATGGGTGCATTAGGATAAGAAGGGAAATGCTTGATGCGCTATACTCATCATGCATAGTGTTTACTGTACAAACCTCTGGTGACTTCTTGACTTTCTTGTTCTGCAATAAAATAAAGTCAGCTAACGGCCTGAATGTACTAAATGACCGTCATATCTATGGAGTTGTCCCCTCCTTAAGGCACAGCCGCATTCCAGGGCATAAACGTTGTTAAAAATATATATATATATATATTTTATAAAGGGTTGCAGGTGGCATGGGAAATGTTCCACACATGAATTATCCACCACGTTGCATGGCGTAATCAATGTTGAAGGTGGTGGAACGAAATATCGCATGTAAACATTTGCATACTTTACACACAATAATAATGTAGTAATATAGAAAATGGGTCAAAGTATACAGTAAATCAAAGCACATATACTGTACAGTAGTAGTAAGGACAGGACAGTGGTACAGTAGGTTTCTCGGCTGCCCTGCGCTTCGTTTCCCACCCAGTTAAATAAGGAATAAAACCTGTGTAACAGCAGCAATGCAGAGTAGTAAGGACATCTAAATATATATATATATATATGCTTTCTGCTTCTTAGTGGTTAGCTCTGTCACTTTCTTCCTCCAGGGTCCAGGTTCGATTCCCGCCCCGTACTTGATGGGTTTCCTCTCACATTCCAAAGACATGCGGATTATGCTAATTGATGTCCCCAAATTGCCAATAGTATGTGAATGAATATGTGGGTGTGTGTGCGCTCTGGATTAGATTGGAACCTCATCCAGGGTGTATGCCGCTTTGTGCCCCAATACAGAATGAAGTGGTATATACTGTAGACGATGAGTATGCTTTCTCATATTCCCGTATATTACTCTCAGAAATATATTGGTTTCTAATTTATTAAACCAAACCTAATCAGGTGAAAACTTGACATAAAAGGAATTAAACAAGAGCTATATCAATATATGAACATTGTTCTATTTGCATAAATTATATAGTTTTTTTTGTTTGTTTTTTTAAGGCAGGTTTATTTACACTTTACTACTTTAGACGATGCTTCATTGATTTCTCCAAAAAAAGAGTTACATGAGCATTATGCCTTATAACATCCTTATTATTATTATTATTATTATTATTAATGCCATCAAGAAGAGGTCTGATAATCAGATTAAGATTTTAAGTTTCTCAAAAGGGTAATAAAGGTTAATATGGTCATTTTGCCACTCTCTGTGTTGAATACGAGGAGGTCCTCTGTCCTGCTATTTATGGCCTTTCTGACGTAGATAGGTGCAGCAGGGGGAGAGCGGCAGCAGACCTCGAAACACATGGTCACTGCGTGAGGTGCTGGCATCCTGCCAACGTCCTGCCAGGCACCACGTGGACACGGACCTCAGTCTCCAACAAAGCCCCAATATGAGGCGCTACCAGTACATCTGTGCATCATGTGGGTAGCAGGCCGCTTTAGGACGCCGTTTTGTAAGCGTTCCAATGCCGCAGGGACTGCACAAAGCCGAGAGGATGCTCTAAATTAGACCTACTGCAGAGTATACGAACTGAACTGTTATAACACACTCCGGTGCATCTGTCTTGTTTACAGTTCTGTCCAGTTCATGTTATCATCATGCATTTGCCAAGGGTAAAAAAATAAATAAAAATCGGTCAGGCCTTTTTTCTGAAAGGTTATTCATGAAAGGACAGTGCGCAAGCTGAAAGAAAGCTGAAGAAACAGAGATGAAACCTGAATAATAATGGGAGGTCTGGAGCAGACAGCTGCCGTAATGAACTCTCTTTAATGCAGAAAAATGCTACTGGGCTTTGGAACGGAATGGAGGTAAAAAAAAAAAAAAGTTTTTTCAACAAAGAATACACGTCCTGCCTCCAAAGACCTGAATCCTGTCACTAGAATGTGATGGAAACATTAGTGGTTGGGGGTTTTCAACGTTTATCAATTGTACAGGATCTGTGCACAGTATAACCAATGTACTGTATGTGGACACCTGACCCTCACATACAGTATGTGTTTGCCATTTCTCAGGAGATTCCTCCTTTCTTATTATTATAACATCCTCTCTCCATTCTGGGAAGGCTTTCCACATGATCTGAGGTGTGTTTACATTCAGGAATGTAGTGAGGTCAGTTTCTGATCTCACTCACTCACCCATCATCCTTACCGCTTTGTCCTGTATTCAGGATCACGAGGACCTGGAGCCAATCCCAGGAGGCTTAGGGCACGAGGCGGGGTACACCCTGGACAGGGTGCCAACTTATCGCAGGGCACACACACGTACACACACTCACACACTACGGGCAATTTGGGAGGAAACGGGAGTACCCGGAGGAAACCCACTAAGCACGGGGAGAACATGCAAACTCCCTGCACACAGAGACGGGAATCGAACCCGGACCCTGGAGGTGCAAGACGACAGTGCTAACCACTACACCACCGTGCCGCCCAGTTTCTGATATACAGTATTAAAATATATGAAGGTGGCGTGGTGGCGTAGTGTTTAGCACTTGCACATCCAGAGTCGAGGGTTCGATTCCCCCCCTTGAGCTAATTAGCAGACACAAATTGCCCGTAGTGTGTGAATGTTGACTGGACGTCCCACCACAGTCGTAAGACATAGGGGAAAAAATACAATGATCAAAGGTCCTCTAAGGTCCCTAGTTGGGCTGCAGAGTTTCCCAGCTGGACAGATGGAGAATACAGTATATATAAAACCCATACGGTATGTTTAACATCACCAGAATGAATTTAGCGAGTTGAGCCAGCTGTTAGGTAAGCAGACTTGCTCATGCCAAAGTGACAGCTGAAATACAGTGCTGTGGGCCCTGGCTTCGACATCCCCCCCGCAGTGCCAACATCAACAACTCATCTGACAGAAACCATACCTACTGTAAACAGCAAGGACGACTTTGTTTCATACGCCAAAGCCCATATGCCAAAACCAGGACATAATGAAATTTCGAAATGCCTAAAAACATTTTATGGAGTACAGCAAAAACACAAATGTTAAAATAAAACAGCAGTGGGAGGGAGCGTAACAAGCTTGTTTTCATGTAATTCATACCACTTAGCTTAGGCCTGACTCGGGTTGATACAATATTACATGCAATTAATGGTGCAGATTCAGGTTAATAGTTTGGTATTAACACTATTAGTGGTTTCAGCAGGATTTTACTACAGGCATACAGTATGAGCTCATTTCTACTAGAGCTTAAAGCTGTGCGGGATTCCTCTATATCCCTACCAGAGTACCACCGTTAGGAATCCGAATTGCCTCTGAAATGTCCCCGTGAGGATTGCTGGCACGGGCACACTTAATCTTGCTTTTCTTTTGATCTGTCAAAGACTTATATATCTCGAGAGTATGGCGCCCGGTATTTGTTAAGATATGCCTGTGGGTACTTATCTCTGTGGAGTTTACTTCCCTTCATAGATGTTGTCCATACTTACATGTAGTTTTTTTAAACTTACACAAAACACACATAAATATACTGTACGTATATACATGGCTCAACTCAACATAACACTAACACATTTACATTGATTAGTAAATATACACAAAGAAACCGTTGACAGGAGCATGGGCACCCCACCCTCACCCATGAGCGTATGGACCAAATCAAGCCTGATCCGTAGAAAAGCCAGGGCAGAACAAATCTGCAAAAAGATGAATGCTGGCCAAAATAGAAAGGCACCAGAACACCCAGGGCACCAAAGCCGACATGCACGTTGCCCAAAAAGGATTCATTTTGACCTTTTAACCTCTATTAATATTGCCCTTCTAATCAGGTTATGTTTTTCCCGCCTCGTGGTTAAAAGGATGCACTCGACGTGGGAATAAAAGTGTTACAATGAATTGTTTGAGCTGTACAGTAATTGGGTTCCATGCATGACGTTTGGTCCACAAGGCCTTGGTCAATTCTTTTACAAGATTTATAAGACTCATTTGAGTGAAATGATTTTATTAAAACTAGAGTCGATGTTGTTGTGTCATCGGGGCACTGTTTCAATAATTGACAGCAAGGTACAGTGGAATCTTGGATTACGAGCATAATTCGTTCCGGAAGTGGGCTCGTATTCCAAAACACTCGTAAACCAAATCATCATTTCCCATAAGAAATAATGAAAACTCAAATTATTTGTTCCACAGCCCCAAAAAATAAATACATAAAAATAATTAATACAGTCTGTGTGTGTGTGTGTGTGTGTGTGTGTGTGTGTGTGTGTGTGCATGTGCGTGTGTGTGTGGAATTAGCCACTTCCCTTGCCTCCCTTACTGTTTTACACAGTAACACTCCCCTAACCCCACCTCACTTTTTAAGATTCACAACAAACACACACACACACAACGGAAACACCGTTTTAACAGGAAAAAAAGAAATCTCTCCGAGACTGGCATGAGCATATATAAACAACAGACTCACTTTTTAAGTTTCACAACAAGCGCATAAACACAGCGGAAACACCATTTTAACGGAAAAAAGCGAGACTGGCATGAGCGCATACTAAAGGAATCACTTAAGTTTCACAACAAACGGACACACATAAACACAACGGAAACACCGTTTTAACAGGAAAAAAAGAAATCTCTCTGACCTGGCGTGAGCGCATACTAGGGAAATCACTGCTGTAAAAAACAAAAAAAAAAAAAAAACACAAAAAAAACAGGTAACTTGCAGGATTCTAGACACTGCATTTACAATGAGACCATTCAAGGTTGTTTGCATAAGACTTATCAGTATTGCCACAAATCAAACAAAAGCATGACATGGGTTTGGGTATTATCTAAACCCAAAAGTGTGCTGGAGAAAAAAAGAAGAAGAAAAAAAAAACACAGGATGGTCTGTATGGTGCAGGGAGTAAAACTTGGAAGCAAGTACGTAGGAGGAAAAAAAAGGGCGATGATGACATGAGTGGAAGAAAGAAAGGCACTCTGAAATGCAAAGAGAAGCACACAAAGCGAAGACATAAAAACAATGACATGGCATGAAAGCAGTGCATGTCGCAGTTATCACTAAGTAGAGAAGTTGATGACAGTCTTTGTGATTAAAGCAGCAGTTCTTTAGTATAAAGTGTTAGAATCTCAGGAACAGGCATAAACTTTTTGTACCACAGCATCAGGAAGTGTGAAAGTGCAGTTGCTTCAGATAAAGAAGCAGGAGGAGCAGAGCATCAGAAGGAATCAGGCAGGTCGAGAGGATGAGATGAGTAGAGAAAAGGATATGGTTCAAGTATAACATCAGGAAGAAGGAGTGCATGTATACCTCCTAAAGAAAATGAACTGAACAAATGAAAAGAGTTCACTTCCTTTAGATGCCTGATATGAGATACTGTAGGGTTGGTCCATAAGAATATTTTATTTGTTTGTTTAAGTGGTTCTATTTTTATATTTGATAGACAAAGATAAAAGATCACTCACTCATCATCTAAACCACTTTATCCTGTATAGAGGGTCACGGGGGAACCTGGAGCCTATCCCAGGAGACTTAGGGCACGAGGTGCCACTCCATCGCAGGGCATACACACACAAACTCTCACATGCTCATCCTCACACTACAGGCATTTTGGGAACACCAATTAACCTAATCTGCATGTCTTTGCAACCCACCAAGCACGAGGAAGAGAAAATGCAAACTCCATGCACAAAGACCTCGCGGGGGGAATCGAACCCGAAACCACCAGTGTGCTGACCACTAAGACACTGTGCCGCCCAAAAAATGGCCAATATGAAAAAAAAAAAAAATCAAGGTGAAATATTAAATAGACTTAAAACCCTCCTAAGGTGGATACTAGGCAAATAATATGCGGTTATATTAAAAATCAAGGTCAGAATCATGAATAAAATATGACGTGTGTCTGATGGTAAGCTCTGCACCAGCATCCTGCATGCAGCCATTTGAGCAATGTTTAGCTCTGATTTTCATTTAAGGATCAGACTATGAATATGTGTAATAGGATAAGAAGTGTTCACCTCACATCCTTTATTTAACAGTGACAAAAAATAGTTAAATGTATATATTTTTTAAATGCATAAACTTAAATATCTTCATCATAATACAAATACAGCATTTTAATGATAATCTAAATCATACTCAGGTAGGAAAGTGCTGATAAGATCATTTATTTATGAACTCCCTGCAACATACAATAAATATTATTATTATTATTATTATTATTATAATTATGTGTGCGTTTTTTTTATCATTGTTATTGCTATGGTTTCTAAACACTCAAGGATCAGGAGGACTTAACATAATTGCGCTACCATCTAAAATGCACAGCTCCTACAAAATCCCTGATAACTACCGCTCCGTCTTCTAAACCCTTCACTGGCGGCTCATCGTTTCCAGCTATTTATATCCATTGATCTGAACCTACCTGCTCATATTGTGCATTTTCCCATTGACATTACCGCACATACATTTCAAATGGATTTTTCATAGCTTAATCATCCGTATATACCAATAAATACCCTAATTCTTCAATACACAGGAATACATACAGTACTGTGTATATGCTTTGTCTTTGGAGGAGTGAACATCGATCATATTCATTCATTAATGCAGTGGGAGATGAAAGAGCAAGGGAACGCCTGAGGGCAGTCGATTAGGTCACACAATCTATTTATAAAAGACTTTAATAAATGATAAGGGCTATTTACAAAGGGGAAAATGTCACCGAGGGTCGGAGAGAGAGAGAGCTACAGTATGTATTGGTGTATTGAGCATCCAGTACTTACTGTAGGACCAGATAGGGTAACTAAACTAGCAAGGTTAAGATCTTTCTGTTTTTCTCTTTTCCTGCTAATAAATGGATTGACGTGGATTATGCTTTCGCTTATATTTAAAACCAAGACAACAGCATTAGCAATGGTCATAAGAATAAGCACATGCATGAGTTAGAGGCTGATTTATTTTTAACCTAGACTGTCGTTTCACACAGTGTAGGACAAACATGTGCAAGCACGTCAAATGATTACGCAAAGCGAAAACCTCGCCCAAGTGAAGTGTCCACTGGGGCACGTTATCGAAACCCATGGATTTAACAGGCGTAAACAAGTTTGGGTTTTGAAAGGTCTTGGGAGACGGAATGAAACTAAGCATGCAATGTCCAGTGAAGTACAAACTGCACAATGGGGCAAATGACAGATCTGTCCATTTTTAGTGGTTTGAATGAAAGTGTTGGCTAATGTCAACCCCAGCACTTCTGTTTGCTAATGCTTACAGGTTCTTGAGTCTTGGCTTATTGGTATTTGTTGGATGGTTGGACTTTCGACCGACTCATTGGTCTCACTAAATATAGTCATGGTCTTGGCCGAGAGTTTGTAAAAGGTAATGCTCTACTAGAAAACATGGCCTAATAATTGTCACAATGCACAGATTTATTAGACATTTGGTCTCAAATCATTTTGGATCCAATCTTGCTTTCGTTCGGACTACATTTTGACTTAGCTTGGACATTCCTATGTCATGAAATTGAAGTTCCTGGTCATAGTGTGATCATTACAGCCCTAGATATTTCCTGTTTTGACAAGGAGGTTATGGTCCAACTATGGTGTAAGTAACAGGTTGGGACCGTAGAAGACCCTAACACACGTGCGTGCACACACATACAGTACACACCTATTTAGTTTGACAGAACCTGTTCGAACAGTTAGTTTTAGTGCCTTGCCAAAATATTCTGCCTCATTAAAAGTAATCAGACATACCTGGATCACAAAGGTCAGATTGTTCCAGCTAATATTTTTGTTGTATTTTTTTCCAAATCTAAATAAGGTCAAAATTCTTATAAAATTTCACTCCTTCAGACTATAACTTGGTAGAAGTGCAGTTTCTTGAAACAACAGCTTGCAGTCTGTTGGGCTATTTCCAGCTGCCAGAGTGGTTTTCACACTTTCTTCCTGGAAGTTTGGCTCCTGGTTCTTTAGGTTGTTTGAAAGTTAATTGAATAAAATTTTCAAAATAGCCAAGATAAATCAGTGGGATTTAAATCTAGACTAGAAGGAGCCTATCCCAGAAGACTAGGAGTACGAGGCGGGGTATGTCCTGGACAGGATGCCAATCCATCGCAAGGCACACACACATACACACTCACGCACTATGGGCAATTTGGGAACGCCAAATGGTGGTCTTTGAGCACGGAGAGAATATGCAAACTTCATGCGCACAGAGGCTTGAATCGAATCCGGAACCTAGAAGGGCAAGGCGCCAGTGCTAACCACTAAGCCACCGTGCCACTCTTTGGTTCGTTTTTGATAAGAAGGCCAAGTTCTTTCCTCATTGTAGAGATGGTTTTAGCTAAGATATGGCCTACATTGCACCACACATCACGTCATTCATTATGAGAGAATGCAAGTTTGCAATAAATAATACTTATCATTTAGGACGACGGGTTGTTTGAATACATTCGCAGACCATTATACTGTAGCAATAATGACTCCTGTGAACGCTTCTGCATGCATTACAGTACATAGACTCAGAAGAGATGCAACTCCTACACAGTAAACGATTTTCTTCAGGAAATTAGACAAACAGATCAAACGGATAGACTGATGTAATGTATTAGAAACTCTGCATGTAAAGGAGTCTTTATAGCTGAACAAGCGAATAAGTTCCACACAGAGAAAACATCATCATGTCAGCCTTGAAGCCTGGCGCCAAATATAACTCGCCCTTAAAGCTGGTTTGTACAGCTGTTCCTTTTTACCTGCCTTAACTTGATTTAGGTTTATACGTAGGCTTCACCCTGCTGGTTCTTTTAGAGGTTATATCAAATGAAACCAAGACAAACTCAAATTAAGACCAAGACAAACATGGGGGTGAGGCCAAAACTATAAAAGAAGAATCTGTCAGAGACGATACAATTTACGTCCCTTTACAGCAATCTGGGAGATGCTCATGCAGACGTTTTAGGGATTTTATCAATTTTATCTTCCAACTAATGCAAATGAGCCATGTGCTGCATGTTTTCTCCTTGATGACTCTGCTATGCTCTACATTTAAATCTCACAAATTTTAATTTTGTTTTCACAATCCATCCCACACGCTATCCTCTGTATAACGCTGTTTCCCTACGTTTTTACCCTTTGGGGCTTTCAGGGAATAATGTTTACTTATGTTTTTTTAAAACAGTTTAAAATTATTAAACTATTTTAAAAGTTTAAAAGCAATTAGAAAAGCCTATTGGAAAAACAGCATGATTATGATGATTATGAAAAATAGTGGGTGTTTGTGTAAATGCCGGAAAGTAGTTTTTTATTCACAAAAACTTGATTCTGGTCATACTATACGGATGGAGGATTGGGCTTATGACTAGAAGTTGTAACTTTGACGATATTTACTGCAGTTAATGTAATCACCCCATCAACCACACATTCATCATATGGAAAGATACTGAGGGTGGTTAAATATACACTCACTCATCTTCTATACCACTTTATACAAGGTCACGGGGGGGGGGGGGTTATGGGGCTTGAGCCTATCCCAGGAAACTCACACACATGCTCACACACTACGGGCAATTTGGGAACACCAATTAGCCTAATCTGCATGTCTTTGAACTGTGGGAGGAAACCCACCAAAACAAACCTGGCTGGGAATCGAACCCGGACCCGGACCTTGGAGGTGCTAACCCCTAAGCTACCTTGCATCATACTGTATGGCAAATTGCATTACATTACATATTCAACATTTTCATTAACACATGAGTAAGCAAGTTGAAAACTTTTTTCATTTATAGCCCCAACTCATAATCAGAAAGGACATGGTTGAGAAGACTCGATTTAGACACTCAGCACTCGTTCCTCCATGCTCGTGATTACAATCTGAAAGACACACGGGTTCTTCAGAGCAATTTACATTGTCAGCATCACAACACAATTTCACACACAGATTGCGAGTCCTTTTTTTCAGCGCGCTTGTTGATTGACAAGAGTTTATTTATAGCTGAGGAAAAAAAAAAAAACATGCCGATGGTGAGCTTCAGCGTCACTCAGTGTATCTTCAAGCTTGATGTATCCAAGCTGGGCACATTTCAGGCGTGACTTTAGTTTCGGTTGTGATTTTAGGCAGTGAATGATGGTTTAAATCATTTTGATTCCATGTTGAACGTTTGACTCTTCTAAGTTAATATTAAGTTAAGTTATTATACGTACATATGTATATTTTTTATAATAGTTCTCTAATTATTTTTGCTAGAATCGGTTAATGGAAAGAAATCCTTCAATGTCCATGTCTGTATGAGAATTATGGCTTTAACTGATATTTATAATTCAACTTATTTCAATATTATGTTTTTGTTTTATCCTATAAATATGATTTGCGACAGTGACCACTGTAAAAAGTGCTATATAATAAAATTTTATTGAATATAATAGATTGAAAAAGAGAAAAAATGCCCACAGTGGCTTAACTCACATTTGAATCACCCTTCCTGCACATTGTGAACCTGAGACCTCTGTGCTCACGATGTACAATCAAGCAACATGAGCACTCATACTGAATGTTTAAACAGACTCCGGAATGGGATCAATGACAGTTCCACTCTCTCTCACTCACTCACGCTCTATACCGCTTATCCAGTTGAGGGTCACAGGATGCCTGGAGCCTGTCCCATGGGAATGGTGGCACAAGTGTCCAGTACATGGGGTGCCAATCCATCGCACGGCACACATTCACTCTCACACACACCACAGACAGTTTGGAAATGCCAATTAGCTTAAACTGCCTGTCTTTGTACTGTGGGAAAATACCAGAGCACCCGGAGGAAACCCATTAAGCAAGGGGAGAACGTGCAAACTCCAGCCACACAGACCAAAAGGAGGAATCGAACCCTGAACCTGAAGGTGTGAGGCCACAGTGCTAACCACCATGACTGTTCCAATCAAGTTCTATTCCAACAACATATCTGCCTTTCACTAATTACAAAAACGAATCATTGTATTTTCAGCAGTTTTATGCTGTACAGAAACCAACACAAAAAATGACAATGGAAGAAGAGTATGTTGTGTCTGAGTATGTCTGATCTGATTTTCAAGGAGGCCGATCGCTGTTCATTTGGGTGGTTAATCAGGCACTGGGACTTTTGGACAAATGACGAGTGATCAGGCCGGATTTCGGCCTGCTTATGAAATTCGCCCAATCCTTAAAGAGTCTGCCCTTAAGTGCACACTCCGTGCTCTTTCTCCAAGAATTTTCTTCCCCTGTTTTTTTTTTTTTTTTGCCTTCTCATTATACCTTGCTTTATTCTCCTTTATTCAATTTTCTTTTCTTTCTTACAATCAGGTGAGTCTGTACTGTTTTTTTTCCCTGATCTTTCTCTTTCCTCCTTCCCTTCTTTCTCCATTTATTGCTTCCCATTTTAAAAGATGGATGTACTGTTTTATAAGCACATCGTCACTACATTGTTTTAATGCTCTTCATACACAGAAGGAGAAGGAACACAAATGCACAGGGCAGATGTGCGCGAGTCGTGTTGACTGTCACTGTGTTCAGCAAATTCACCCTGTTTAGTATCTGGTGCAATCTGGTGGGGCCTTGAATGAAATACGTAACTCATCACATCATGAAATCCCTATCCATTGTATGCAGCGCCGGTCCCAAGCCCTGATAGAAAATGGTAGGGGTCGCGACAGGAAGGGTGTCTGATGAAACATCTGTACCAGACCTTGCTGATCGAATGATCTGATGTGATGAACCCTAGGATAAAAGCGACAAAACCCAAGGATAAAAAAAACCTCTCATGCATTTTAATGGGGTGTATTTTTTAGTCACATTTTTTTATTTTATTTGTATCTCCTAACAATGGTGTTTACCTTAATACCATATGCATGTCATTCTTCTTAACGCTCTTGTATGTTTTAAGAATCCTTTTGATCTTTTTGTCTGTCCGAGCCTTAATCTCTGACATGTACGGGTCAGGGTGAGCGTGTGATTAATGGAATCGCTGAGAGATGATTGCTTAGAAGAATTAAAGTGTGCATTCAGAACTGTTTCGCTTTTTTCTGTACATCTGTTCATGATTCATTTCATCCTATACGTTCATATACTCATACACGCTTTTTTTTTTTTTTTAAGCACAATCCTTTCATCTTTTTCATGCTGCTGTTTGAAGAATTAATTGCTTCTCTTTAGTTTATTCTGTGATAAAATGTAGTGGCAAAGACATTTCAGTAACCTGATATCTTCATAGATTTTTTTTTTTTCTCTTACTGTAAATGGATTTTCACGAGTTCATATCTACATCGAACCAAACTGGAGATGCTTTAACTTGTCTGGGATTGTGTGTGTGTGTGTGTGTGTGTGTGTGTGTGTGTGTTTTCCTTCAGACAGAAAATCAATTTACAAAATCTGGCATTTTAAAAACACGTAGAAAACCCACGGTGTTATGGCATCCTCCTAGCGCTCATCGTCAGTGGCATATTTTCAGTAAAATGATTTTTAACAAGCCCCTGGTCAGCTTCATTTAATGGGCTCAGCACACACACTCCTTTAATGGAATGTTGGCAACAGTACACCGTGCACTGTCCTCTCAACACGTATAAACAGTTGCATCCGAATGCAGGGCATAAGGGTATGGATCTGTGTTTATGAGTACCTCAATTGATTAAAAAAGATGAGCATTTAGGTTTCATTAATAATTAACGATAAATAATTTCATAATTAATAAATAACAGACACCAGAGACATATTGATTTTCCTTTGAAATGTATTGCACTGTATGTGTGAAGCAATGTAGGAAAACTCATTACACGTCACTGCGGATAAAAAGCAACCTAAATTGGGCTTTGATCTGCAGTCTGCAATGATAAAAATGTCAAAGCGTGCTCATTAAAGCTCTATATGGACTGGATTAGTTCATCAAGAGGATGTCTGCTGTGCATTTTAAACATCTTATCAGCGATAGAAAATGATGCACCAAGACAACGAGAAAACGACCACAGAGAGGAGTGAGTCTCGAGCCGGTTGTCTTTTCTGCAAACAGATTGTAGATGTTTTCATCATACTGTACAGTCATAATAATCACTCAATGGCAACACCTTGAAGCATTCAGTGAAGGCATTATATTTCTCAAAATACAAAATAAAAATGTATTACTTACAAGCATTACTATTGCTTCAAACCTTTTACCTCGAGTTACAGTAGGGTTGGGAGGTAAAATTGAGCCCATCAGATTTTTTTTCCAGTGCTATTGGTACGTGGTAACTGAGTCCCTGCTGAACTTGGACGAATGGTTCCTACTGTACCATGTAATTAAATAAACCCATGAATTAAGATTGAACTTGAAAACAGGATTTGGTGTATCTATCTATAGTGGGAGTATTCTTTCATAAAAACCGGCACAATCCTCACACCTGCACCAAAAATATCCATTTTGTTTAACCAATAATTTCAGCTCACAATGCAGGAGTTCTTGCACTGTAGTTAATGATCTGTGTTTGAGTTGATCTGTTGTTTCTTTGCTGGATTGCTAGTACTGGATGGATGAAAGAGGGAAATCTGTGGGTCTTTTTGTTATTCAGTAAATTTCAACTGTTACAGTTAACAGTTACAATAGACTGTCGTGGATGAGATCAATGGTCTTCATTGAAAAAAAAAAAAAACCAAAAGGAAATGCTGTTAGATTTGTCAGTACACTCTTCAATCAACAGGAAAGATTGGTGGATGTTGCTTACTGTAAGTAAAGCACCGGTGAGGCCGTTTGATCTTGTTGAACTGTTTTGCCCTTGGGCTCTGTGAAGTGAGGTTTAAATTGCAAAAACAAAAATGCAAGATTTTACATAGGTACTGCAACCAGAGGTACTATACAACCATAGGTACTGTATTTCTGCTTTATATTTATTTAAGAAAAAAAAAAAAAAAACATTGGCATGGCCAATCTGAACAAAAGTGAACTCATGGAGAAGCCCCTGTAAAGTAGCAAATTACTCCAGAACCCAATTAAAATGTAATCCTGTTAATGGAACGTCAAACTTTAATTAAGTTGTTGGGTAGTTACATGTAGCATAATGGACTAAGTTTCAAATGTTTAAACATCCTAATATAAAACTTGGAAATTGAGTCAAATGGGGGGAAAAAAGCCCTCAATGAATTACACAAGGCAGCAAGGTGAGTTATTGGTCGTCTTGCACCTGCAGGGTCTGGGTTCGATTTGTTCTCCCAGTGCTTGGTGGGTTTCCTCCAGGTACTCTGGTTTCCTCCCACAGTCCAAGGACATGCAGATTAAACTAATTGGTATCGCCAAGTTGCCCATAGTGTGTGAATGAGTGTGTGAGTGTGTACTGTATGTTCGCCCTGCAATGGATTGGCACCCCGTCCAGGGTGTAGGCCGCCTCGTGCCCTTAGTCTCCTGGGATAGGCTCCAGGCCTCCTATGACCATATATACAGGATAAAGTGGTATAGAGGATGAGTGAGTGAGTGAGTGAGTGAGTGAGTTAACCATTTAGTATTTTAGCATGGATTAAATAGCATGAGCATTTGAGATGACACTATAAAGTGACTTACCTCAGATAAGACTGATGTGGATGCTGCTGATGAACAAAGTGATTATACATTTTCCATTGTAAAGATCTAATTCTAGTTATGTGTAGTATTTTAAGAGTAGATTAAAGCAATTGGTGGTTGATTTGTGGATTTTAAGCACAGAATAAAAGCTGGCTTTCCTGGCTATATGTTATGAATAAAGGCTGATATAAAAATAGATAGCGTTCAAAATGTCGTTCTTATACATATAGCTGATTTATTGCATATGAAATCACGACGTGTGTAAAATCGATAAATCACTGTTTTGCTGTCTTTAAGTGCAGTTAGAACACAATCTTTAAATGCAGTTTTCTCCATTTCACTCCAAACTGTAAGCTGCTGTAGCTTTGCTTGTGATTGAAATATGTGTAAAAGAAACCATATAGTCCTCAAAATCGCTTATAGTGGAAAATGTCAAGATTTCTCTGTATGAATGGTTTTTCCAGGTCACCACACGTATACATGCTGACAGTGAGATATACCCATTAAGTGTTTTTCCATCTTTTTCCTCGTGCTCTTGTGTGGGTGGGTGTGAGCAAGGGAGGCAGAGACGGAGCGATCAGTAGACATGATCTGTGGTGTGTTATTGATCTCTGTAAAGCCGAAAGCGGATTGAGGATGTAGCCGACCGAGAAAGATCCAGAATATGAAAAAGGACATGATGAAAATAAAAAAAAGGCAATATGCACAGATGACTAAAATATTTGCAAGATTTCATCAGGCCTAATATATTTATTTCAGTTGAAGCTGATTGTCTGATGTCTGATTTAGTGCAATGTACAGCATATAATGTCAACATTTAGTATACCAAAAAGTGCAAATCTAGTTATACGATGTACAGTAAGCCAGAATTCAGTGACACTACTATTGTTTTAACACGTCTGCTGATTCATTCTCTCATTCATTCATTCATTCATTCATTCTTTAGGGTTGGGATTACTGTGTCTCCAGAGTTTTTCCCTGGAACCTACTGTACGCTGACTGATATTAGGCTAGATGTAAATGTAGCTAATGTTAATATATGACAAAGGCAAATGCATTTTCGAATTGTCTCAAATGTGGTGATGAACCGTTAACACATTAGATCTGACACGATGGAATTAAGATCTTGGAGTTACAAGACTGGATTAAGTCTTAGAGCTGTAGTCCAAGTCTTCTCTACGTTCATTAAATTACAGCTCAATCCTTTCTTATGACAAGTCCTTGTCAAGTCACATGGCACTGAGCTAAGTCTAAGTTTTGGCAGTAAAATCTAGTCAAGTCTCAAGTCTTTGATGCACATGTTGGTCATGAAGTATCCCTTACGCAAAAAAATAAAATAAAATAAAAATAAATTTAAAAAATATATATATATATATATATATAAATTATTTTGTGTTCTGATCTACTGGTAAATTTTAATATTCCTCATTGCTACACTAACTGATACTAACTAATAATTAACAGGAAAAAAGATATTCATATTCAAAAATATATTCACAATATACTAGTATCAATAGTGTTAATATATTACAATATATTTAAAATACAAAAGGAATTGCCTTTTTTCATATATTGAGAAAGATATTAAAACATATCTTAATGTGTGTCATTTTATATTCAACAATATACAACATAATATATTAAATTTGATTGAATATATCTATTTCTTTATATATTTTTACAATATGCTTATATGTTAATGTCATTCAAACAAAATGGACTTAATCAGAGCACACCAACAAAGTAAAAGTGTGTATATAATTCATAAACATGTATTCAGTAATGTTTCAATAGAAAAATTATAAGTATAAATATAATGTTTTTTGTCATTATTGCAATATGGTCCATTCATATATTGCAATATATTAATAAATATAAGTACTAGTTTCCTGTATATGGAAATGTATTATTGAATATACAGTATGGCATATGTTTAATATATTTCCTTTTTTTCCGGAAGGGATCCATTCTCAGAACTACAAGTCTGAGTCGAGTCATTTCTCTGAATCAAAGTCGGCATCAAATCAAGTTTTTGAGCTGAGTCTTTGAGCACAAGTTTAGTTGAGTCCCAAGTCTTAGAACTCCAAGTCCAAGGAAAAGTGCTAAGCTGATGTCAAAGTCATATCTATGATCCAAAGTCAGAGTTAAATTTCAAGTTGTGGCATATTTCAAGTCTTTAAACAGAAGACTGAAGAGTACTGGGTCTTTGAGCTACAAGTCCAAGTCACATCACAAGTCTTTGAGCTATTTTTTTTATAGCAAAGTTTCTGAAAAGTCTCTGCACTACGAGTTCTTTTTTGAAGTCTCAATTCTTTGAGCTGCAAGTCTGAGTCAAGTTTCAGTTGTCTGAGAAAAAAGGTACCTCATTCGCAGTTAATTAACAGTCAAAAAGTTTAACATATTATTTGTACTGTTTTTTGGGTTTTTTTATATACAAGTATGTGAATAATTCGTTTATTAAAAACATTATCGACTGGCAGCACGACCAGGTCAAACAGCTAGCACTTTCTCGTTTATTTCACAAAAAGCAGCATGGTTAAATATTCATGCAAAGATGTGAATAAAATATTTTTTTGGATTTGTCTCATCCTAGCTACAGTACCTAAAGATACTAGCAGAAACCCCTGGGAAACTTCCAGAGCATACTGAAGTAAATGTGCTCAGCCTGTCTGTGGTTTCTGTCTCTATTTGTCTGCAGCTCTGTTTGAGCAGTCTGCTTATAGAAAACTAACCTTTTAAGTGATGACTTGTTTTAAAAAAAAATTTTTACATGAGTGTTCTGTTTACATCACTTTTTTATATTTTGACCTGGATCTTTAATAGACTGCCAGCCTATTTACTGTAATCTGCTTTATTTAAACTAAAAAAAAATAAAAAATGCATTACGTGACCATATAATACTCGGTCTTGACAGAAGCCATGGTCAGTGCATAATGTACTTGATTCTTTCTATGGACACTAGATAAATGTAATACTAGATACTTCTTTTCAGCCACTATTGTTGAAACTTGAATACATAATACACACACACACACACAAAACAGGCATTCATACATAACCTAGAAACGTCTTTAACAACGACCCGAGTCCAATTTCCACAGCGTTTATGTAGCATTGAAAGAAGTGGAAAAGCAGGCCAAAGGTGCTTTATTGAAAGGACGTGAATGTGTTCCTTTGTGTATGTACAGTATGTGTGTGTATGGTGAATAATCCCAAAATGTTAAGGGTGATTACTTTTTTTTTCAGTATAAATGACAAATGACTACATAGCATCATTATATCTTAGTTGACATTAATAGAATGATGTCTTAACAAACAAAAAAAAATTAATAAAAAAGAATGTATGATCTAGAGCTGACTTTGAAGTTTGCATTTTCTATGGGTTCAAATGCATAAACATACAGCAAAATGAAGACTAATGTACAATACTATTTAGGTCATACTTTAATTTGATAGTTCATCGCAGACATACTACAAAGTATGTATACAGTAATATGTCATGAAATAGCCAATCAACGTGGACACCGATCAGCCATAACGCTAACACCACTGAAAGGTGAACTGAACAACCTCTATCAACTCTACACCAGTAAATAGGCTACATGATCATGGGAAACCAAGGATCGTCCGACGGGGACTAAAGGCCAGCCTGCCTGGCTCAATCCCACGGATAATCCAATGCAGGAAATTTCACAGAGAAAAGATCAATGCTGACCATTAGAGAAAAGTACCAAAACAACCAGTGCACCACATCCCAAGAGCACAAGGCCGCCAACCCTTTCTCCAAACTTCCCAGACCCATTACCAATTGAGACCTCATAGGACACACCAGACAAAGATGTCTTGTGGAATCTGTCCCAAGGGGCCAGGGCTGTTCTGGTGGCACAAGGGGAACCCAAAACCTAGGTGGTTTTAATGTTAAAGGTTTTAATGATATGGCTAATTAGTGTACTTCACATGTCAGATTGATAGAACCAGATGGGGTTGATTTAGTCCGTAGTTGATATACTAATATTAAAATTATTTTCTCTGTGTGTGTAGGAGCATCCGCTGCCTTCGGAATATTATTCACTGGAACCTGATCACGGCATTCATCCTGCGCAATGCTACATGGTTCGTGGTTCAGCTGACCATGAACCCAGAGGTGCATGAGAGCAACGTGGTGAGTTAGAGCGCACATACAGCACACACGTTTCAGATCACTTAACGTAATCTATTCACTGATCTGTAACTTTGGAACGATCCATTTAAACACTATTTATTGGTACATGCAAGAAAGTTTCTGGCACAGATGAGAAAATACCGTATGCTGTGCACACAGGTAAGTATGTTTCTAAACTTTCACTTATTACAAAGAAGAAATCCTTTGTTTAGATATATTCAAACTGAGCATAAAATATTTTCATGATTTCAAACATATTTTACACAAACCGTCTACAGTACATACAGTGCAAACAACATAAATTAGCAGCATAAATGAACGAAAGCTAACTAGCTAACTAAGACCCATAATTAGCTGAGTAGCTGAGACAAAACAGATTAACACGGTAAATTTACACAAAAGTAAGTACTATACAAGAAGACAACATAAAGTGTTGTGTAAATGTGCAAACAAAAGTGACAACACAACAAACAACATGACACAATAATCCAATACTGAGGTAATGATTGAGGCAGTGAGCTGAGAGCAGCTAGCATTTTTAGCAATTAGCAGCTAAGATCTAAAAACAGTCCTTGTGCAAATAGCAGGTAATAAATGTTGTGTAAAAGGCAATTTCAGGTTAGTATGTGAGATTTCTGGATGGTTGTTGATCAGTGTGTGTGTGTGTGTGTGTACAGTATGTGTGTGTTAAACAGACAAGTCCCATTTGTTTTAAGGTGATTGATGAAACCTTAAAACTATTTTTTTTCCCCTGTCATTTGTGAGCATTCCATGTACTGTACACCCTTTATTTTA
Source organism: Clarias magur (assembly GCA_013621035.1). Classification (NCBI taxonomy): domain Eukaryota; kingdom Metazoa; phylum Chordata; class Actinopteri; order Siluriformes; family Clariidae; genus Clarias; species Clarias magur. The sequence goes on from QNUK01000068.1 coordinate 2,003,611, forward strand.
AAATCATAGACACTGCCAGTACCTTTTGCATAGCAATGTTTCATACTCTTTATATCTATAAACTTTTAGACTTCATTCATACTCCTTTTTAAACTTTTGTTGAACTTTAACTAGGGAAAATAGTTTCACGATACCAGAAAACACACCAGACTTTCTTTCTCCTTCCTACAGTAGAGGCCATTTTGATACTGGTAGCACCACCTGTACATGAGGGAAAGAAATCTGAATATAAATTAGTCTATATAATGCCACAACATCAATGGTTCTGTCTTGAATAGTTTTTATGATATTATTATGGATATTATAGTCTATATTATACTCCATACTTTATGTTCAGTTCTTTAAAATGCATATATGATTTCAAAATACCATTTCAGTTTGAATCACACACACACACACACACACACACACACACACACAGAGGACGTCAAAGATTCCCATGTGTTGTGTGCTTCACATGGTCTCGCCTGCTTCTAATACGAACCTTCATTCTCTTTCAGTTCCTCTCCCACGCATAGCACTGACTCAGTAGCCTTGTGCCCACTGTCTCCACCTACAGTACCTCTCTTTCTTAAATGAACACACACACACACACACACACACACACACACTGTGTGTGTAATTCTAATTTGATTAAAATGCCCAACTTTGCCACCATGCATAGCTTTTCTGCAGTCTATCTCCAATGCTGCATGGGCGTGCAATGCTGCCTGGCGTCCTAGTACGCATTTACATTATAGTGTGTGTATGTTCGTGTGAGAGAAACAGAGAAAGAAAGAGATGTCAGGAGGGGCATTTAAACAGCTTGCGCCCTGAGTAGCTGTCAGATGAGCCTCTAGGCTAGTCAATTACCCCTGCTTCTGCCTGCGATTTTAATGAACTTATCAAAAGTGAGAAAATTAATTACATAACGTCTTGTCAATGCGAAGCCCGGAGGAACCTTTCAGACGTGCATAAACAGAAGTATGTTTGCGCTGACATTACAGCTCTATGTTTTTAAATTGGTCAGCACACGTTGGATGCAGTACACACTGCTGTGTGCCGTTTAATGTAGTTTACATGTACATTCTGGGACTAATTAGTGTTTGCAATATCATTCAAGGAGTCAGGGTTTCTTATAGCTTCTCATTAAGATATTAAGCACGTCAAGGCAGGTTTCCTGTTTACGACATTAAAGATTTAAAAGTGCTAATTCCAGTAAACACTAGACATTGGTAAAATGGCTAAATCTACAGTAGGCCAGATTGGTTGATCCATCTATCAGCTTGTTTTGGCTACTTTTGACATGACCGCAAATGACCTCTCTCAAATCTCCAGAATAGGTGGTAATTACAAAATATATTTTAATGTCTTTTATTATTTAAAAAAAATATATGTTTTTTGTCTGTGTTCCCTGCAATGGATTGGCACCCCGTCCAGGGATATACCTGCCTGTATACAAAACAAAGCAGTATAGACAATACCAATGAATGAGTGAGAGTGAGTAAAAAAAAACATCCAGAAGACAACTTTGTCAAAAAATTATTACCCCATGACCAGCTAAATGAGGTATAATGAATTAGATCAACAGACATTCATAAAAAAGCCATCTTATTCAATTAAATTAATCCGGAACTCTCCAAAATATCCTGATTAAATCTATCGATGTCATTCAATACATTCAGGTCATCAGCTGACTTCATTTTTTTGCTACATAACATTGCTGGGCCTAGAACCCCAGATTATAACACTGCTTCCAGAGACCTGTACGGTGGGCACTATGCAGGTTGGGTGCATGATTTAGTACTTTCTATGCATTTCTTACCCTGATGCACCCATCGCTCTGGAATCGGGTCAGTCCGAGCTCATCAGATCTCATGACCTTTTTTGAGAGTCCAATCTTGAAGCTCCCTTGCAAGTTGCAAGGAAAATTTCTTATGATGCAAGTTCACCAAGTGTTAAAGCTTAATTCTTTGTTTTGCTTGATGCAGGACAAAACCTTATCCTCTCTAGAATAGTCACCTTTCAGGGATGCTGTTGTTTTTTTTGTTTGTTTGTTTTTTAAAGGGGTGCCAATAATTACTGTCTTTAGGGCCATGCTCGTACACCATGTGGCAAAGGCAGACTTCAATATTCTAAAGATATAACGATTCAAACAGTGGCTTTCATTCTAACAGCTGAAATATCACAAAACACGGAAAAGGAAGTATGACTTATCACTTGCTTCCACTTTTAAATATGTGGTGACGAGGTGAGAAGACAAAGCTAATTTCAGAGCCAGAGTAATCCATACGGCTTCCAAACTTCCACCACTTATTTATTCTGCTTGCTCCATTTCACTCATTTGAAAATGGTTGATACAGAATGAATTAATGGTCTGTATGCTAATGACACTCATTAGAAATTAGAAATGCACTCCAGTAGTATCTAATGCTCAGATGGGTGATATGACATGTCTGGGAACGATTAAGAGTTAGGGAAATGCTTTCAGGTGAGCAAGTTCGAAACTTTTCCTATTTGAATTCTTTCCAACTGAGAGCATTTTTTCTCATGTGAAACAATGTTTACGTGAATATTCAGTATTCCAGTTTCATGACACCTGTTATTTGCATAGTTCCATTCTAAGTATCTATTTTAAATGCCCAACATTTAATCCTGATGAGGAGAACTACAGTATACTGAATGCTCTTCTTAAGCTAAAGTATTATTTCATCTATCCATCCATCTCGGGACCGTGTAGGCCAATGGTAGCCATTTTATTAATTCCCATTTTGTAGACCATGGTAGGATCATCATAGGCCAGGATCATCATTCACATGCGTACTGCCTTCTTTAAAACGTTCATATGTTTTACTAAGAGTCTCTAAGAGTCTCATCACCATACTTGAAGTCTTGAAGTTTTCTGTAAATGTCAATCAGTTTTACACCTTCATTCGCAAGAAATTTGATCTCAGGCTTCGGCTTGACTCAAAACCTTTGCCAAATGTACGAGGGGGGTTTTATCAAAATATTTTGCATACCTGTTCAAAGAAGCAAAATCAGTTTGCCATAAAATGCTCCAAATTACAGCAGAAAAAATGAGCATGCTTAGAGGTGCAACGGCATAAATAGTCCAAGACTGTCGAAGTGATGTCATTAATAGAGTTGTCAACAGCAGACTGCAGAGTGCCTCCAAAGTGACTATTTCATTTCAAAAGAGGTTGTTCTGTAAAACAGATTATTCTATGAACCATTATCAAACATAAACAGCCATAATAGAAGTCTTATGTTGTAGATTTCTACTATTAGAATGCGTTAGGGTAAAATTTATTTTCCTAGAGCGTCGAGTGTATGCAGCCTGCCATGTGTGCTAAATTGTTGACAAGAGCAATCAATACAGTGGGTCAATCAGGAATCTTTTTTTTTTCTCCTGAAATTCTAATATAATATAATATAATATAATATAATATAATATATTTACAGGTTTGTGACAAAAAGGGCTACACTGACCTGTACACACACACACACTCTGTAAATCCACCTGAATTAGTTTCCATTTTGGCGATTTTGTGACATTTGCCCCATTCGTATTGTTGATGATAATTTTCCTACAACAGCACACCCCTAGCGTTTTTTATTCCTTGGTGAACGTCTGATATGTAATAATTATTACACTAACACTAACATACTGTAGATATTACTGTGCTTTAAAATCCAATATTCAGCTTATTTTCCACTGTGTGTGTGTTGTATTTTTTTTGTGTGTGTTTGCTTTTTACACAATATTGCAGCACCCACTCACTCACTTACCTCTCATCTATAACGCTTTATCCTGTATTCAGGGTCACGGGGGGCCTGGAGCCTGTTCCAGGAGACTTATAGTACGAGGCGTGGTACACCCTGGACAGGATGCCAGTCCATCGCAGGGCACATATACACACTCACACACTCATTATGAACAGGCTGCAGGTCTTTGCACTGTGGAGGAAACCCACGAAGGAAACTCATCAAGCACAGGGAGCTTATTCAGCACATACTGTACACCCAAATCGTACACCCGAGTTTTTTGGCTTTTATTCCATATGCGATATTCTTACAATTAGGTGATTTGGCAGATAATTACCAGCATTTAACTAAATCAGACTTTTAAGAATTGATATGGCTGACAAATCATAAAATGACTTTTGTACATTTGCGCAGCAATGGACTTTATGTGGCCCACTGACAAAATGTGGAATGATAAAAGAGAAAAATCCCATGAATAATGCCACGTTTTTCAAAAAAATTTCAGTAAAATACTGGTCATACTGTACCTTTTCCTGCAGATGCAATTGCTCTGAATTTTTTTTGGCGTTTAGAACAGAATTTAGAAGTCTTTTCTCTCTTTGATGCATGTTGCGATTCGTTTCCACGCAAGTTTTGTCATGGGTGACAATGTGCTCAAGAAAATCCTGGCCTGCCATGTCAAACCATTCCTTTAACTCACTGCAGATTAGCAATCTTCTGTGCTGTCAAAGGCAATACTGTAGGTACCCTGAGGTACTTCATGAGATGACAAGTCCCGGGTTGACTTTTTGAACGCCTCTCATACAGTATATTCGCAAATTACAGTACACACTGAACAAGCTTTTGAATGGATAGAGACAGGCAGAGAGACAGACAGCCGTTCATCGCTGTGTTTCTTAATTAAGGCGGAATCTCTCCTTAACCTGAGTAAATAGTTTTAATAGTGTTTACATTCTTATTTCAATCTTTCAAATACTCATTATATATCCCAAAGACATTGATTCGTCATGCATTTGTCTTTGATTTATTGTTACCCAGCTAACAATTTAAATCAACTGCATTTCTTTATTCTCATTAAAGCATTTGAACTTGAATTGAACTTTATTCAAATAAACTCCATCCGTTTGCACGAGGACTACTTTCCTTTTTCTTTCCCTTGCTGCTTCTGCATTTAAATGAAAGTGAATGTGTTTCACCACTATTGTAAGAAGAGGTATTTTAAATATGTAGGAATGTAAAAAAAATCAAAAAGAAACATGACTAAAAATGCTTTTTAAGATCTTGTCCCATATGAAAAATGTCGTGTTCGTGTCCGCTTCAAGGATGCTTTTATATGATTGTCCTTTCTGTTGGTCTCGTTGACAGATCTGGTGCAGACTGGTTACAGCGGCATATAATTATTTTCATGTGACCAACTTCTTCTGGATGTTTGGCGAGGGCTGCTATCTCCACACAGCCATCGTGCTGACTTACTCCACCGATAAGCTCAGGAAGTGGATGTTCATCTGTATCGGCTGGTGTGAGTACTCACAATCATTTAGAACGGTTCTTAATCACAAGCAGTGATTTGAGTCCTGATAAAAATGTCAGATGTAATGTTCTGTTTTTCGTAATAAGTTTACGTCATCCATGGATGAAGTTTTTAATGAGGGTAATCAGCTACAATTTGCAAGGGGTCAATGAAGCTGATGAGTGACAAGTAATCGTTTAATGCTTATCTATTTATCTATCAGTGGCTTTGTGGATACACAGGGTGTCCCAAAAATTGACATAATATTGTAGTCTAACAACATAGCCAATTCTCGCTTAAATTATCTCATGTGTTTGAAACAAAAAACAAAAAAAACAGTAAAACTGTTGAAATAGTCGCCACGTTCACCTGTCTTGACACCTTGTGATTTGTTTCCTATGGGTCTATGTGAAACGACTGGTCTTTATCCCTTCCTCTTCATACAAGCGTAGAGGAACTCAAGCAGGGAATCACTGAGGTGCTAGTAAATGTTGTGCAAGATATGCCTAAGCGTGTTCGGCAGAAGCTGGACTACAGATTTGACGTGTGTACTGTCACTAACAGGTGGTGCGCCTATTGAACATTAGTGAAGCTTTGTGAAACCAATTATAAAATCTATATAGATTTTATAAACTATATTAATTTATGGTTTGAATTTGTTGTTGGAATTTTGACAAAAAAAATCTTTTATTTTTCAACATAAAGCCTGTTTAATTTCATTCACCCAGGAAATATACAGTAGTTACTTAGATATTGATATGTTTCAAATTATGTCAAATTTTTTGGGACACCCAGTACAAAAAGACTATTTTAAGTTACCACTTTTTACTATTGCCACAGACTCAGATCATTCATACTGTACAGTGGTATTTCTGTATACAAATAAGTTCTGGAGGCGAGTTCTTCAGGCGAAGACTTGTATTGCGAAACACATTTTCCCATAGAAAACAACGTAAATGCAGATAATCCGGTTCAGCCATCCAGAAATATTAGCAATTTTCAACACTATAATCATATCTTTGCATATAAAAGCAATCAAAACTATTAGAAAAGACATGTAAATTAACTAAAAATATGAAATAAAAAGACATTAAACTTCACATAATCCTTAATTTATGATTCTTCTTGGCACTGGCTGTTTTAAAAACAAAACATAAATTTGCTCCCTTTTCTTCTTGTTACCATCCTTGCAACTGTTATTAGCACCCATGGTGCTATATCTTTACTCAATCTTGCACACAAAAAAAGAAATTGCGTTCTGTAAACTTGCTTCACTTGGCTTTCCACTGACGCAAACAAGTTCAAGAATTTACCTGTTGTTGGGGAAAATTTGGGCAAATTCCTTGCAAAATTTCATTTCTTAAGGCAAAAATTCTTAAGGGCACTGTATGCCGAGGAACTATTATATATTTTTCATCTTACTGTGTTTAGATGGTTCATTTAATAGGTTTTAAGATTTAGCAGATCATAGAATGATTCGATTGAGTGTCATTATATTTGTATAGCAATTTTAAAAAATGGACATTGTCATAAAGCAGCTTCACAAAAAATAAACATTCTGAATGTACATCTGAAAATTATATACATTTATAGTTTTAGCAGTTGAGAACAATGACGAGGAAAAACTTCATGAGGTGCCATGAGGAAGAAACGTTCAGAGAAACTTGACTCCAAGGAGAACCCCTGTTGATTTGGGTGATACCAGATAGCAGAATTATGAATGAATCCACTCTGTTACTTTGTTCTATAAGGTTGAAAGTGCTGTTGCGTAACACGAAATCCGTTTCAGTTACCTTCAAGTCTGTTTTGTCGATGTTACCAATATGGAATGCTGATCCTGGAAAATCAATGGATAACTTGTCATCAACATGTGGAAGAGACATGAATTCTTATGTTGTAGATTTCTAATATTAGAACACTTTAGGGTATAATTTATTTTCCTAGAGCGTTGAGTGTACGTATGCAACTCTCCATGTGTGCTCAATTGCTGTCGAGAGCAATCAATGAAGTGGTGCAATCGGGAATAATTTTTTCCTCCTGAAAGTCTAACATCATTATTATACTTCAGTGTCTGACATCCAGATGTCTGAAACGCTGGGAGGCCAGAAATGAAGCAGCAAGTCCCGTCATGGCCCTGATGTACTGAGAAAATTTTCTACCTTCACAGTATCCAGGCACTAGCGAAACGTTGAGATTAGTGGAGCAGGGGATTATATAGAGAAATAAAGTTTTTTCTCTTATAACTGTGTTCTGGTATTCTGAAAACAAGAAGAAGAAAAAAACTCCTGGTTTGTCCTGAACGTCCCTCATACTTTAAAATGTGCATGTGAATGCCATATTTAACCATCAGTAGGTGACCAAATGTGTGCCACTAATTAGTGGTGCTTTCATTACAGTAATTGTGGTGTTTATTGTTATTGTTCAGCTGTGACAATGATGATAGTGGATGTCTTTGTCTTTCCACAGGTATTCCCTTTCCAATCATCGTTGCATGGGCCATTGGTAAGCTGTACTACGACAATGAAAAGTAAGTGCCTTTTATGCATGCCTTCTTCTGCTCTTTTAGCATTTCTCTATCTATCTCAAACACAAAAATATAACCTCATTTAATTATCAAGAAAGACTTAATTTAACTGGTTTATCTGTAATCACTTTTAGTACATGATCAGTGTGGATGTGAATTCAAATTACTAACTGCAGTCATTGGAACATTGTGTTACTGTATGTTGTCATGTTTATGGCCAGATTAGATCTGCTGTTCTTGCTATAGACAGTTATTGAGTTAAGAACACTCGTCCACCAAAGACAGTGCTTTCTATTTATAAAGATTATTACTACAACCATAATAATAAACTCTTGATTCTGATTGTTTAGAAGGTTTTGATATGTTTTCAGATATGGTACAACATTTCTGCAGGGTTCAAATGAAATTCTTCATTTTGATACATTATTGTTTCTATAGTTACAAATTACCCAGGAACTTGTACAGTATGGCAGATGCTCCACTTGAAAAATGTGTTGCTACAGTAGTTTTCTCTGATTTGGTATTTGCTGAGCACATTTAGGCGGTGTCTCAAGGCCCAGCTTTTTTTTTGTGAGGTCAACTCACAAAAGACATTTTTGTAACATGACAAGCTGTATTTTATTTTATTTTTTTTTGTCTTATTACCATTAGGAGACAGTAACAGAGACTTTGCTAAAGGAGTAATGGTTAGGACAACTCCTTAAATGTAACTATAAATAGAAAAGTGCAACGTGTTCTTTTCTTAAGTAAAAAATGACAGTACTGTGGGAAAGTTTTGAGCCACCCCTACATCTTTCATTTTACATGAAATTAAATCATGTAGATTAAATCAAAGAAATGGGCACAAGTGTTTCAAGGTGGCATGTTGCAAGGGCCCTAAGGATGCTATTTAAAAAATGGTTGTTTACGTAACAACCTCAGCAGCAGCTTCATTTCCCCTCTCATCTGTTTCTACCACTTCCTCTAAAACTGATCAGGTACAGTGAAGTGACTGGATTGAAAATGAGAGCCAGTCCCTCTCACTCTATATCGCTTATCGAGTACAGGGAGACTCTGGGCATGAGGTGGGGTACATCATGGATGGGGTGCCAGTCCATCGCACACAAGCAAACGTTTACATTCTTCCAGACTACATGAAAATATATATAAAAGTCTGTCTTTTTGGAAGCAAAATATGAACTAATTAGCGGTGGTTTAAGACTTTTGCATGGTACCGTACACTTGTTTTTGGCCAGTTGGGATCCTTTCCTGGATCCTTTTAATAAAATGATTCTTCTGTGAAGAATGAGCAATTATTCATGATATGCATTGAATCACGATAAGACGTTTCCTGAGCACATGCTGTCCCATGCCAGACTTCCGGCTTTAGTTAAGCTTTTGACCACAATAAGCAGCACATGAAGTAAATTCCCATGCAGGCATTATCAGCAAAACTGTTAGCATTTAAAGCTGCACTGTAATTGATTTTGGCAGCCAGCATGCATCAGCTTTTCATAGTTTTGACCTCCCCGAGTCCTCACTGCCAGGCGATCGTTTCATCTACTTCACACTGGAGAGCTGACTCACATCCACACACACATGCTCTCATACTTGCACAAAAGCCAAATATGCACATGGGATAAGTTTGTTAGTATCGAAACATGTTAATCTGCAAACTATTCCAGGATCATAATCCCCAAACTGCATATTGAACCAACTTCTTTCCTTCTCTATATCACTTTCACACACATGGTGTAATTAAATGCCCCATTGAACAGAGATTATTTGATAAACAAATGTAGCCAAAAAAAAAAAAAAACACTTCAGAAGGTTCAAATTATTGGCCAAGCAAAGAAAACAATTAAGGAGAAGAGAAATTGCTTTAACTGGACTGACAACCCTTCAATAAACCTGGAAGGATAGTCTTGAACACTGTGGATGAAAAAGTTACTGTATGAATGAAGAGCACTTGAACAACATACTGTAAAAACTATAGCTATGTTTAATAGTGAAAGTTAGAGCTTTCACAATTTTTTGCTAACTCAGAGGATCGGGACTAAACAACTGTGTAGGCATAAGAAAACCATTTGTTAATGAGAATAAAAAGGGACAAAAAGCCTTAATTTGCTATCATGTATAAACCATAATGACTTTGGAGATATGGAAAAAAGTCCTGTGGTTTGTTGAGTTCAGATTAACCCTTTTCCAGAATAATTGGTACATCAGGGAAGGAAGGGAAGCACATGAAGTAATGCACCTACAGTATCATGCATAGTGGCCACTATACAAGCCTCTGATGGCAGAGTTACGATCTGGGATTGCATCACTTGGCCTGATCTAGACTCAGCAACAATATATGACCTGAATGTAATGAATGACCAGATTATCACATCAATGGAGTTTTTACTCCTTGATGGCAAATGGCATAATTCCAGGATTTAAATTGTGAAAGAGTGGTTTTAGGGAGGATGAGGAATCATTGTGTGCTGTAATCAAAGCTAAAGGTATCTTTTTTTTTTTTGGTCAAGCAGTATATTCTTGGCTCAAGGGAAAGTTTTTATTTTTTCCTGTCTTTATTTCGTCCTCAAAGGGGACTGCTTTTGATTTGAACTTTTAGTCACGTTTGGAATAAAAAATAAATAAAAAAAAGCAATTTCTGCTGTTTTAAAAGGTTTTTTTTTTCTTTGAAGTAATCACTTTGTTGGATTGGTTCCATCGTCACACCTTTCTTTTCTCTAAATCTCCGTACTGTTTCATCTCCACTCTAAGTGCCTGTAGAAATGGGGCAGGCATTTTAGCCATACTTAGCTGAATACAGTCGGGGATGAAAAGAAGTCAACTGCATGAAAGGCATAGAGGTTCTCAGTAACCGTTTTGGGAATGCGATGCTTTTCTGCATTTCATTGAAGGACTTCCTTGCACTTCTGTTCTGTCTGATTGTAGGTGCTGGTTTGGAAAGCGAGCTGGTGTTTACACTGACTACATCTACCAAGGCCCCATGATTCTTGTTCTCCTGGTATGTTAGAGTTCAATGGATGTCAAAGTAAATATTCAGCACAAAACATTCATGTGATTTACATAGTTAAATCTAATTAATAAGAAATTAAGCATGTATTTATGAGAGGAGAAAGCTTGATTAAAACATTAAAGCTGAAAATTCAAGCAGGGGAAAAATAAATCACCATATGCTGTGTCCGTAATTGTGAAAATTCAGGTTGCTTCTTTTGCTTTATTAGAATTTCAAGGAAAATATCTAGAAGGCAGAGAAACAGCAAATGAGCCCAGATCTAATAGTGACTCAATCCTGTTAGAAAAAGAAAAAAAAAACTTTCATAGTCAGGCAAAACTCCAAACTTTACAGAAAAGTTTGGAAAAAAGAAATTTAATGTAAGTAATTTTAATACAAATTACAGTGTTATAAAATACCCTTATGATATATACCAATCAACCATAACATCACGTCACTGCCAGGTGAATTGAATACCATTACATGTATCAGTTTTACACCAGCAAACTGGAGACAGGATCATGGGCACCCAAGACCCCTCTAGACCTACAAAAAGAAAAAGCCAATGCAGCACAAACCGCTTGAAAAAGTCAACACTGGCCACAGCAGAAACATATCAGAACACCCTGCGCATCATAACCTGCCACATACAGGGCTTAGTAGGCAAAGAGTTGTTGATACAGCCTCCAAATTCTTTTGATCCCAATCTGATCGAGGAACCATGGCATGCATCAGATAGACAAGCCTGCGACCAACAGAAACCAGAGGATCCGCCGGTAAAGTTCCAGGGCCAGACACCATAGGACACACCCCATAGGTATTGAGGCGCCACACTCCGCCACAGGGAACCCCAAACCTATGGCTTTATATAAATGGATTAGAATTTAGATCTAGATGCCTAATGAACAAACAAGAGTGATGATGAAAAACTAGATTTAAAAAATGTAACCCATTTAACCCATATTTAATCCATTATTCTGCATGATGGAATTATTAACAAATTATGAATAATTCAAATGATTCTGAGATATATAGTATCTTAATATCACATTTTGTATTTATTATGATTATGATGATTACTATTATTAATCTTTTTTTTTATTATTAATCTTATTATTATTTTATAGGAAAATATTACATTTGGACACAAAAATGAGTCTTTTATAATTGCCCAGCTCTTCCCAATAATAAAATATATTTCTTTCATTTGTGCAGATCAACTTTATTTTCCTTTTCAACATCGTGAGGATCCTCATGACCAAGCTAAGAGCCTCCACCACATCTGAGACAATTCAGTACAGGTGAGCCAATAAGAGGCCAAGATAACTTAACCAGGTTTACTAAAGGAATTTTTATTTATTTATTTATTTATTCTTAATTACAGTCGGCTACAGAATTACTGGCTTGTATGGTAAAGATGGGTAACCTTGAGTAACTATGGTAAAGGTGACACCAAACCTTGCTTCTCCTGTAATTTTGGGTCCCACCTAGTCATCTGGAAACTCCTGTAGTCCAACTAAGAACTGTGGAGGCAGATGGTGACCATTGTATTTATTCCTATTTTTACAGCCATGGTAGGGCCTCCGGTCAACATTCACAATGGACACTATGGACAGTTTGAGAATGGCAGTTAGCCTAATCTGCATGTTTTTGGACTGTGTGAGGAAACCATCCAAGCACTGGGAGAACATGCAAACTCCACGAGGTGGGAATCGAAATCAGACCCTGGAGGTGATGCCACCATGCCACCAATTCTGGACTGGACCATTATAAAATGTGCAAATGAACAGTTTATCACACATGTATCACACAATCTCAGGGTAGGCTACTCTGTAGACAAACGGGATGATAAATCCTGTTTGGCTCTTGTTCCTTTATAAACACAAGTGGATTTTTCTTTGGCCTTATTCAATGACCGCAGTTTGAAAAACATTTGACTTCCTCTCGACTTTCTAGCTCACTGTGTTACTGATCGGAAGATCGGCAGTTCAAACCACAGCTTCGCCGAGTTGCCTTTCTTGGGCCCTTGAGCATGGCCCTTAACCCTGTCTGCTCCAGGAGTTCCATATACTGTAATAGGTGACCCTGCACTCTGACCCCGCCTCTTAACAAAGCTGGGATACACTATGTGAAAAATAAAGAATTTCACTGTGCAGAAACGTACAGTATATTTAACAAATAAAAGCTTAACTTAAAAGAAAAAAAATCAGTTATATACAGAAACTAATCTATTCGCTAGTGTCAAGTATGGTGGTCAAATTCTGTGAATTTTTCCTTTAAGGAAAAGCATTTTCAAGGTAAGTGTCATCAAGGTCTCAGGCTGAGTTGCTTATTAAAGCTGAGTTAAGAGGCTCTTATAAAAGGTACATTTCTTCGATTTCTTTTTTCACACAGAATAAATTGGTGGCGTGTGGCACTTTTGCAAGAACCGCATTCTATGTATAATGTACAATAGTCTGCTTTAAGGTGAATGAAAAGCAACCCGAACAATGTGTGTTTTTGTCTTTCAGTGTCAGTCATTCTATGAGTCCTGTACAATACATGACAGCCTGTAGTTAGTATTTATGTACGACCTGCCAGGCACATTCAGTGTCCTGTGGCAAAATAATTTGTGGTGTTCAAACCGAATCGTACGTAGTGTCATCGTATTGAATAGACGGCGTGACATTCATCTTAACATCATCGGCAGCACATGCTGCATTCATCTTTATCGTCTCTCGCTTACAACTGATGATTAAATTCCTTCTGTATAATCTGATTGATTCGTTTGCCGATCGTTCGATGACAGTAATGAAGCTCTGTCATTTGCCGTAATTACATTGTACGGCAACAGCCTTCCTAGCTGATTATGCTCCTACAATCGATCAGTAAGTGTTTTTTGTTTGATTGTTTGTTTGTTTGTTTGTTTTTTCTTTGGCAGTCTGATAACCATAAAGCAAAGGAACGCACATACAAAAGATAAATGCAATTGGCGAACCGGTGGTGCAAATTTCACTACATCCATCTAACAAGGTTTCTTTTTAGTTTTGTCAATATCACAGTAATAAGGGCACAGGTCTTATTTGCAGCACAGTCACATTTGCAAACCCTTCCATCTCAATTTCGAGCTGGCTGAAGATTCAACCTGGCAGTCTGTTAGTCACTTCTGTGTCACACCTGAGCACTTTTACATTGATTCGCAGCGAAGTGACAGATATCCTCTGAAATGCCAAGTTGCTTCACCTAAAGTTAAAACTGAAAAATGTGTTATGTTTCATGCTACATGCTAACGACTTGCTCATCTGTTTGCAGGGTCGACAGGTGATCGTTTCCTTTGAATGAGTAAATTGCAGCATTTTGTGTATACAGTGAAAAGTAAGCTTTTCCTCTAGATGTCCGTATAGCCGAGTCACTGGCGATCTTTAAGCCAGTTTAAGAATCTATCCAATGACGGAAACTTCAAAGCACTTTTGTGAGTCGCTCTGGACAAAGAGAGATAGCATCTCTCAAATGCCTAAATGTTGGTCTTACTGTCAATTTTATTTTTATTTTGTATATTTATTAAGCTTAAGGTTTTGCTAAATATACCGCTAGATCTGTCTGCTGTGCTTCAACATGCACACACACAATGGAGTGTCCGAATGTGTCCGGTTTAAGTTCTAAGTCCTGAGACAAGTGTCCTGAGTATACAGTACATATTACATGCATCTGTTCCTCCTTCAAAAGGCATGAGCCATTTGCATGTTCTATAAAAATATTTATAGAAAGTTAATTTAGAAACTTTGTTATAAAAGGTTTTATAGACAGCCAGTGAATAATAAGGATCAATGCCATATAAGGAATTACAGTAAGAAGAGCTCAAGGGATCAAAGGGAAAGAGATGGAGAAGCGCGTGATCAGAAAACACTACCGTGCCAAAAGACCAACGAGCATTTCAAAACGTTTAATGCACACTATAGGGCTCATGCGCTTGTTGAACATCCCATTCTCCCTTTTACTCTTATAATAATAATCTCTACCCGTCTGGAAAGGCTTTTCACTAGATTTTGGAGCATGGCTGTGGGGATTTGTTCTCATTCAGCCACAAGCACATTAGTGAGGTCGGCACTTCGTGAGAGGTGAGGAAGTCTGGGGTGCAGTCAGTTTTCCAGGTCATTGCAAAGATGTTCGGCAGGGTTGAGCTCGGGGCTCTATGCGGGCCGTTCGAGTTCGTTTACATCAGCCTTGGGAAGCGGTTTCCTCATAGAGCTTGCTTTCTGCACGGGGCATTGTAATGCTGGAAGATGTTTGCCTCTCTTACTGTAGCTCCAGTGAAGGGAAATTGCAATGCTGCAACATGCAAAAACATTCAGAATGCATTTGTTTTTATTACCTCTGGTCACGAAGGTATTCACTCATATACGGTTTGCCTGCATTTCCTTACTGTCTGACTCATTCCATTTTATCAGACTGCAGAAGCAAATTATCGTTCTTGATCTACTTTGCAGGAATAGCAGATCAAGCCAAGAAACACATCAGTTCACGTTGGGCAAGTTCTATAAGCGTTCAGAACCAATCTGTAAGTGCTCTTTAATTACATCCTTCATTTGTCCTGTTACAGGAAAGCAGTAAAGGCCACTCTGGTCCTGCTGCCTCTCCTTGGCATCACCTACATGCTCTTCTTCGTGAACCCCGGAGAGGACGAGATCTCCCAAATCGTCTTCATCTATTTCAATTCCTTCCTCGAGTCATTTCAAGTAAGAAATCTCCTCTTGCAAGTCCTGAAAGAATTACGGCACAACATGAGTTATTTTTCATTGTTTATCTGGAAGTGTTATACGGTTTGTCATCTGTCTCCATAACACAGATTAAATGAATGGAATGGTTTATTTTAGAAGACGACTCTCACCAGTCAAACTTTAACATCACAGGCCTAGTAATAAACTGCTTGCATTTGGTCTGTTCCCATTTTGGAAAGTTATATAATATCGATGCTGGCTTCGGCAAGTCGCACACGGTTTAAATATGAAAACAGTTAATTCATTCCTTACAACTCTGCTCTTTAGGAGAGACCTGTTTTCTGTTGGAAGTATTGAAATATTGATCGAAGCACTGCGTTCAAAAGAGCTCGGCTTAATATGGTTGGAGATATGTTTAGTCTTCAAAAGGAAATTGTTTGCTATTTTTGTTCTCTGTAACCCGACCCTGTACTGATTCAAAATACTGCACGGAAACCCATATTCATAAACGCTCACATTCACTGAGCACTTTATTAGTGCTACCCATTCATGGACTCGTCTAATCAGCCCTTTGTATGGGACGAGCACAATGCATAAAACCGTTGGTGATGTTGTTATAATGGTGTCTAATGGGGTTTTCTTGGCACACCTTGGGCATGTTAATATACAGTACAGTAAGTCATTTGAATGCCATAGCCTATTTGAGTCTTGTTTGCTGACTGTGCACATCACTTCATGTCCACATGGCCACCCTTATTCCAGGACATTCATGCACCATGTCACAAAGCAAAAGTTGTGATCAAAAACTCAGATCAAAGCTCTTCAGTGCAGTTCCCAGTTACTGGATCTGAATCCAGTGGGAAATCTTTTGGAAGGTTGTAGAGATGGAGAATTACAGCATGGAAGTCTACCTGAAAAATCATACCAAGGTGTGTTGATGATGATGATGATAATAATAATAATAATAATAATAATAATAATAATAATAATAATAATAATGCCCTACTAAAATACTCAGTAATTGCATTTCATAAATTCCAGTAATGTCACATTATAATGAGGTGTCCAGAAAATCCCTTATAATTAGAGGGAGTGCTGTTGTACTGAATATCAGCTCGGCTGTGGTGGGTTCATATGTACAGTATGAGGGTGTAGACAGAGAGCTGTGCTGATATTCAGTACAAAAGCATGACCTTGAGTGTGATATTGCTTTTATACAACAGTTCAACAAGCACCATTCATAAATTCATACTGTATATCTTGAATGCACTTCTACCTGATTAAAAAAAAAACATTTAAACAGATTTATTAGTGAGCATGTTGTTCTTATAAGAAGCTATTGCAATATAGCACATTTTATATGTACAGATGATACTGTAAGTTTCATCCAGTGCCGTTATGCAGAACGTCTATTATCGAAAGGATTTTAAAATGGCTATTTTAACGGCTTTAGTGATGGAAAGAAGGAATGGTTTGACTTTAAGCAGGAGAATGGTGTGGTAATTAGATTTGTTTTCATGGATTAGGAAAGCAGGCACTGTTGTACTATACCAATAATAAAAACAATAACTGTGTTTCCTAATCAGAGTAAAACTTGCCTGCAATTCGGATTATATAAAACACATACATGCCTTTTTTTTTCTACAACGCATCCTACAATGACGTAATCCTTCTCTCTCCGTTTTGTCTCTCAAGGGTTTCTTCGTGTCGGTGTTTTATTGCTTCCTGAACAGTGAAGTAAGTAAACTCTTTTGCATTCCACTCTCGCTCTACCCTTTCCTCTTCTAACAGCCCTCACTCATTTTACACCCACAGGAGCGTATCCTCACTGCGTCCCCTGGAGAGAGCGGTGCTAAAAACGCACTCCGTGTCAAAGACATCCAAAGTCTTAAACGCTGTGCAAGCAA
Organism: Clarias magur; assembly: GCA_013621035.1. Lineage (NCBI taxonomy): Eukaryota > Metazoa > Chordata > Actinopteri > Siluriformes > Clariidae > Clarias > Clarias magur. Next base: position 2,020,979 of record QNUK01000068.1, read on the forward strand.
GCCTGAGTAATTTGGCCAGATTTTCTGAGACTGACCTGTGCAATCAATAAGATCACATCGAGCTCGAATTTCTTGCTTGCGGCTGTAGTCGGTAACAAAGAGGGGTCATTAATGATAAAAACAGGATTGTCATAAAATATTCATCCACATTTGGAATAATTATGGCGCGCGTTATATAAGCAGTTTGATCCTTCGAAGATTCTTAGCGCGCGCTGTCGGGTCCGAGCATATCGCTAACGTATGTGGGGATAGAACCTACAGAGATCAAATGTACCTTGGGGTAGGGAGAAGGAAAATGATATGTGCATGATCCAAGGTCAGTTTGAATCAAGAACAAAATCTAAGCGAAGCATCTCATCTTAAATTCATATCGCAAGAACAACATGATGTCAACATCAGTGCCATTGTTGATTTATTTCCGTCACCCAGTAATATAATATACACAGCACAGTGTGTGGTAGTATTCATGCCTTCCAGATTCATGTTTGATCCTGAGACTTTGGAGTCTTGCATTGCTGTATGGGGTTCTCAAGGGAAGCGAACAAAAATATGTCGGTCGATAGCAATGTTTGAATTTCCAAACTTTCAGATCAAGCACAAAAAGAACACAGTGTCAGACATTCCTTCATTATTACAAGTGACCAAAAATAGTGAAATATTGCATGTTAGGATATTCATAGCTTATTTAAAAAACATTCAAAACATTTTAATATGTATTGGCTAGCGAGTCAGGAAGCACCAGGCGTTGCTAGACATAAAACTCCACTGGGATACGCCTCCCCCAGTTCACAGATCATAGAATTTCTTCTTGAATGTCTGTTGCGTACTTTATATAACATGTGCCAATGTGATATGCAAACTTGCCTAACCCACTGTTACTGTCATTACCACACCGCTGCTGCTGTTAACCCTGCTGTGTATATGCATTTTTTTTCCATATTCCACAATAATCAAAATATGTCTGAAAAATATTCCCACAAATCTCCCACAAAGTTAATTTAAAACAAATTCCTGGTTTTAGATATGTAGTTCGTTTCATTTATTCAATAAGCCACTAATGAGACAGCAAATTAATGCATAAATGCAAATCAAAAGCTTCAGTTATTGTTCAGTTATTTAATCATGGCATGGAGATTGGTTCCAGATGGGCTGGTTTCAGTATTTCAGAAACTGTTCCAAGGTTTTTGTTTCCATTCTCCATTTGTCGTTAATGGCTCTCACCGGGGTTCACTGGAGTCCCAAAGCCTTAAAAACGACTTTGTAACTCTTTCCGGACTGATACATGTCAACTACATTGTTTCTCGTCTGTTCTTGAATTTATTTAGATGGTGGTGTTAAGTTTTTTTTAGGTCTTTTATCTTGCTTCACTTTGTCAGACAGGTTCTGTTTCTGTGATTTCTTAATTTCAACAGGTCTGGGTGTTGCAAGTAAACTTGAACTCAGATTTCCAAACATCACAGTTCATTCATGATTTAGCATGGGGAGATGCTCTCTTTCACATAGGCCCAGGCAGGTTTGGACAGCTCCTTTTCCCGTGATAAATAAAATTATTATTTAAAAAGAGTTTTTTTTTCTATTTTCTCAAGTTATTTTTGCGTAATATTAAAATTAGTTTGTTAATCATTTAGTGTGACTAATATGCAACAACAAAAAAATGAAATCAGAAAGGGGTATATACTTTTTCCATGGCAATGTACATGTTTCAGGCGGCACGTGTATCATGGTGTAGTGGTTAGCACTGTCGCCTTGCACCAACAGGGTTCGGGTCCGATTCCCGGCCAGGCTCTCTGTGTGCATGTTCTCCCCATGCTTGGTGGGTTTCCTCCGGGTACTCCGGTGTCCAAAGATATGCAGATTAGGCTAATTGGCGTTCCCAGATTGCCTATAGTGTGTATCTGAGTGGGTGTATGTGTGATGTACCCTGACTCGTGCCCTAAGCCTCCTGGGATTGGTTCCAGGCCCCTCATGATCCCGAATACAGGATAAAGCGGTATAGAAGATGAGTGAATGAATGTGTATATTTATTAAAGATGTGAATTTTGAATTTAGTTATATATCGTGGTTATTTTGAGTGGTATCATGTATCACCACACTGACTACAAAATGGATTTTAAAAAGAAATGTAACATATGTTTGCAATTGAAGAGGTAAAATGTTGGAGGAAATTATTTAAAAATTATAATCAAATCAGGGGGAAAAAAAGATTCCCACTATAGCTAATCTGGATATTTATACAATCGCATTATCGTGATATTGTATCAGGTGGGTCCCTGGTGATCCTTAATATTTATCACCAATTACAGTCAGGTCTTACTTTTTCTCCCTCATCTCTCCTTACTGTTTTCATGTTTTGCCTCATCCGAAGATTTTTATTGATGTCTACATCTACAGTCTATTTTGAGTCAAAATAAGAACAAGTTGTGTTGTTGCACAAACACTGTAGGTCACCGGTTATGGCATGCACAAGGCCATGCACAGATCCGAGCGCCAAGGTGGACGCCGCCAGGTGCACCTCAGCTTGTTCTTTGGGTTAAGAACAAGAATTGCAATCACACTGTGGATTAGGAAGTAAAATCCATTCTTACACACTATCAATCTAACCTGATCCACTGGCAAGTATAGGAGTTTAACACTTGAGCATGAGATTGTACAGGGGCACAGCAGATCAATACTGTGGACACGTGCCCAAGTAAAAGGGGTCTACTCGTGCTCACGGGAGGCACATCAGAGTCTGCTAAGTCTTTGTTGTTTTTCTTGAAGTAATTGGTGTACTCTGCATCAGGGTCACTCCCCTCAGGCTCAGGTTAGTCACCGTCTGAAGCACAACTATAAAAACATTCTTGCAGGCTAAGTGTGCTTTAAAAAAAAACAATGCAGTTCATTAGTCTTGGAATTGATGGCATCAAATGAAACATGCTTACGTCACGTCTGGTCTTAAGGACATGCCTCCTGTCTTAATAGGTTAGTTTATTATATGCGCAATTCTGATTGGTTGAAGGAGTTTTCTATAGCAGCAGCACTGGCAGTAGCTCTAGCTCTGTAAGGTTTATATAAATGTTTTAATTTTGATGCATTATGCTGTGTTTTCCGTAGCAACAACCTACTGTACACAGGAAGTGAACGCTGCACATAAGCACACACTTTGATGTTTTATTTGTACAGATTTACTGTCCTATAGAAATAACTCAACATGCATACTTTGCCTAAATACTGTAACTGGCAATGAGAATGGGTACACACTGACTATTCTAAATCTATATCCCAGGTTCATTTCTATAGTATTGTCCTTTGGACGTATACTGAAATGTTTGCTGAAATTAGAGGGGTGTACTCACTTTTGGGAGTGGGTGCACTTTTTGCACATACTGTATGTCACATGTATGAGTGATGATGAGTTTCTTAGAACAACTGCTTTTCTCACCTGTGATCATTTCATCCAGAAAATTGGCACCAATTGGATTGTAAAAGATGGGAAGCCTAAACCTCAAAACTGGAGAGAAAGATATTTATGTTATATTTCCGGCACATTAAATGCTTCACAGAAGCGACAGAACCACTTTGCCAATGTCACAAAAAAGTTTAATTTGATTAAATGCTAAAACATGTAAACATATATTTTTCTGGTATCCATGTAAATTGAAGAAATATTGTGTCAGAATGAAAGATTAATATTAAATATACTGTAAAAAGGTCTTAGTTCACTTTCCCATCTGCCTACAAATTTCCTATTATCGAAGACCATAGCAGTCACGCGGGCTTTAGGAGGATTTCTTGCTTCTAATCCCACTGACAAGCTCTGCTCCTCTTAAAAACTTTCTGCAGTCTATCTGGTTGTTGCCTTGATCTGTATATTGCAGATCTAGAAAATTCTATAATCTAAACAATATCTGTAACGAGAAACTCTTAATTTTAGATCTGGTCTAGTAATGGTCTAGAATAGTACATAAGTGTGCAATTTGAGACACAATGCCATTTTCTTTAGCAGATGTACAGTAGATGCAGTTTATCAGCACAAGTGAAAAAGCCTGAACAGAACTACAAGTTACAATCCAGTGTTGGATGTTCCTGCATCCAAGTGGCTTGAGCCGTTAAAGTGTGAGCTTTGTTTAAAACAAGGCATCCTAGGAGGCATTTCCTACATGATTAATATGAGGTTGGTGGGTTATTGTGTATCGTAGCAGAGTTCTCATTGATTTGCTGAGATGGAGGTCTTTGAAAGGCCTAAGACATTTCTTTCAATGGCAGATTGTGGATTAAATAAACTTGCCTCACTCTGTTAGTGCTTAAGGCTTAAATGTTTTGTAATTTTTTTCTCTCTCTCTCTCTCTCTCTCTCTCTCACTATATATATATATATATATATACATACATATATATATACACACACACACACGTCTTTATATATATATATATTGGACACACCTTCTCTTTCAAAGAGTTTGAATTTGTATTATGGCAAGAAAAAAACAGCTAAGTAAAGAAAAACGAGTGGCCATCATTACTTTAAGAAATGAAGGTCAGTCAGTCCGAAAAATGGGGAAAACGTGTCCCCAAGTGCAGTCACAAAACCCATCAAGCGCTACAAAGAAACTGGCTCACATGCGGACCGCCCCAGGAAAGGAGGACCAAGAGTCACCTCTGCTGCGGAGGATAAGTTCATCCGAGTCACCAGCCTCAGAAATGGCAGGTTAACAGCAGCTCAGATCAGAGAGCAGGTCAATGCCACACAGAGTTCTAGCAGCAGACACATCTCTAGAACAACTGTTAAGAGGAGACTGTGTGAATCAGGCCTTCATGGTAGAATATCTGCTAGGAAAGCACTGCTAAGGACAGGCAACAAGCAGAAGAGACGCGTTTGGGCTAAAGAACACAAGAAAGAAAACTCGCTGAATGAGAAGGTGTGTCCAAACTTTTGGTCTGTACTGTATAGAGAGAGAGAGAGAGAGAGAGAGAGAGAGAACAAATTAGGACATAAGAGCTTGAGAATGCATATCGTATAACATTTTTGTTCAAATAATTTTATAATTGACTTTATCTTTAGCCTCTTTTACTAATATTTCCAGGAGGAATGTTTGTTTGTCAAAAAATGTTGTGGTGATGTTCATTTGGCAACGTTGCTGACATTGGATCAGTTTGTATTAGGTTGTTTTTGAAAGTATACTGTGTTGAAATGACATTACAGGATTGATTACAGGATGCTTGGTTAGCGTTGAATAAATGCCCCAAATGGAAAATGGATTCGCAAAAATGGATTCTAAATAATTTTAATACGAAACCAATGGCCTGAGTGAGGTTCAACGTTTGTGCTTTCCACTGGACCACATAGGAACATACTGCTAAGTGCACATACACAAGTGCCACAAGCACCATATTACAGTAAAGTAATTCGGGAGCGAAGACGCAGCTCATGATAATCTTTCCAAGAAATACATTTCAGCAGAGAGTTAACTTTACAACACTAATCGCTCAGGTCTGTATGGGGGATGCGGCATTAACTCCCTGCCGAGGTCCTGTAATGTGTAAGTAGTGTTGGTGAATGATATTGTGTACAGTTCCCACAGACAGATGTGTCTCTTCCTCAAGTTTGTGACAAGTTAGCTGTCCAGTGGTGTATTCGCTGAATGTTTTAGGAAACGACTGCAGTGGGGTCCAAGCAATCTCATCCGGGATCGTCATTAACACACATACGACCTTTTTTGAAATGTTTGCACCATTCATCTGTTTTAATGCAGCTAAGAGTCTCATCAGCGTACTGTACTTCTGTAAATGTCAATCAGTATTATGCCTCCAAATATGGTACTGCATATTGTACTGTGTATGGATGTGTATGTGACAAATAAAATTTGAATTTTAAAATTTCATCACAAGTCCCAGTTTGGCTTGAACGCACCTGAACCCAACAGAACCCTCCAGCATTATCGTATTTTTCATTTAATATTCCAGCACTAAGTGTTAAGGGACTTGCAGTCTTGCTATGTACACTTACTACAAATGAAGTTTGTTTCCTGTTTGCATAAAGATAAACCTTAAGTGCATACAATCTCTCTTGAAGTGGTTAGTGAAAGCTTCTTGTTTCAGACACAGATGTGTGAATGTCATGGCTTTCCATGCACAAGGTGTTCATCACTCTGCTGTTCAGATGCTCTAAATTTTACTCACCTGACTCTTCACTATAAGAACTACATCAGCGCAGCGCAAAAGCTGATTTCTTTGCTCATGTACAGTATTAATCCATTTCATAATCATACACTTCCGTAAAAAATCACCAAAGAGCATTCAGCAAACAAACGAGAGTTGCACAGAGAAAAAATATTACAACATGTTCTTGCTCTGATCTACTTTCTACATGTCTGTCAAACGTTTTTCCCCATAGAAAAACACAACGCACATCTGTCTTCCCCATTATGTCCTCACCAGCCGAGGACACATTTAAAGGTCACATGGAAATTGAGCTGACATTTTGCTTGACTCCCAGTAGGAAACTAATTTCATCCAAAAAAAACATAACATGATATGTAATTAGTGGCTTTTTTGCTCTCATTATTGTGTGATCCGGAAAGTTTTAATTATCAGCTACGACTCTATGTAAGTCTGTATAGCATTTTAATACTGTATAAGCCATTATTCTTTTACGATATGAGGTGTTAGTTCATCAGTCATAGCCCTTAGCAGTAGTCCAGTGACAAGGTGAAATCAGAGGTACAGAGGTAAAGGTCTAAACTGAGGCTTAGCAATAAGAATGCATGATAAGACCTTGCAGCTTGAGCATACAACACAGGAAATTAATATAGGGGTGGAAATATGGGGAAATATGGCGCAGGTAGGTAAGTGTATGATGAGAAAAAAAAAATCACATTGTGATCATCATTATGAGAAACAGGACCAATGTCAGGCTGGCGAAATGGTGACACCCAATAGACAGCACCATGTTATTGTATTTGTGAATACATAGAGGTGAACTATTGTTAAAAATATAAGAATATTTATAAATATTGGTTAGCGCCAAAAGGTGTTCGATTCAGCTACTGTAACAGCACCACCAGTGGGATTTATCTATGTATCCGTAACACCATGCGTCTTCTCAGGCTACGGCGCAGCCATACCGGTTATAACAAGCCTGACACCGGTTACTATGGTTGCTAGGCGACGCCCTCTGGCAGGTAATCTGCATAAACACTTGACACCTGGATGTGTATATTGTGTGTGTGTGTTCATGTGTGTGGATTTAGTTCTGTGCCTGACTATAGAGCAGCACCACAATACAAAAGGGAGAGATTGTATTAAGGGGAAAAAATACATAAAATTAAGCTCTGAGTTTCTCAGATTCTAAAACTTTCATGCTACAGGGGGCATTCAAGTGAAATGGGGATTTGTAATTATTGGTAAATGAAGGCCTAAAACCGATTTAACATTTACTTCAAGCACAATACGATGTTTAGACTCTTAGCCGGAGTAAAACATTTGAATGGCGCAAACCTTAAAAAAATCGTGAATGACGATTCTTGCCAAGGTGGCTTGGAGTTTCCTACAGTCGTTACTGTGAACATTCAGCGGGTGGAACGCCTGATCCTTGAAAATCAACGGATAACTAAGTGACACGTCTGTCCGTGGGAACAACACTTGCACATTACCGGAGCTTAGATGGGAGTTATTGCCACATCCACCTTTCCTACATACATGTTTAGGCTGTTTGGGGAGTTCCTGAGAGGTTAGTGTTTGAAACGTGATGCACGCAGTTTTATTACGGCTTTGGCGTACTGAGAAAACTTTCTACCTTGATGGTATGCAAGCACTAGTGAAATGCTAGGATAAGTGCATTAGTGTAGCAGGGGATTATATAAAGAAATGAAGTTTTTACTCTATTATAACTGTCTTTTGTTATTCTGCTACACTGTGGTGTAGTGGTTAGCACTGTCTCCTTGTACCTCCAGGGTCCGGGTTCGATTCCCGTCTCTGTGTGCATGGAGTTTGCATGTTCTCTCCGTGCTTGGTGGGTTTCCTCAGGGTACTCCGATTTCCTTTCCTCCCATAGTCCATGTAGGTTAGGTTAATTGGCATTCACAAATTGGCTGTTGTGTGTGTGTGTGCCCTGCGATGGATTGGCACCCTGTCTAGTGTGTACCCCGCCGTGTGCCCTAAGCCTCCTGGGCTAGGCTTCAGGCCCCCCGTGACCATGAATACAGGATTAAGAGGTATAGGTGATGAGTGAGTGAGTTTCCAAGCTGATTATTTCTTTCATTATTCAAGAAGCACTGAAGAACCTTTTTCTTCTATATTAAGTGTACTTGAAAAATAAAATTTCATGTTAGTGTAAAAATCAAATGTGCCTTTCAGGTCATAATTCATCTGTGCAGTGCAGTCAGAGCTACAAAATTTTCACACAGTCAAATCTTTGAAATGCCAAGGCAGAAATCTCAAAGCCTCTGCCTTTAAGTACAATCTAGATGGATTCTGATCTATTCTTCTGTATTCTTTCATTACTGTACCTCCAAAGCCAGAGGAAGTAAAAGAACATGGTGTTCTTTCAATATGATTCAAGCTGAATTCAAATGATTGAATTTTAAAGTTTCATGCATTTCTTCTTTTTGTATATCAAAGCCAGGGCCATGCAGAGATCCTTAGACTAAATGTGCTCGAAGTTAAAAAGGGGAGAATGGATCAAAACCAGGATAGTAAAACTAAAACATCCTGTTATATGGTTAAAGATTAATTTTTTCAAATTATGGTAGTTGTTTCATGGGGGAGCCATTAGAGGACAAGATCAGCATTTCCTTTTTTTTTTTTTAATGCATCTTTGTACGAACTACTGAAGGAACAATGAAATGCCCAATTTCCTCAGTGTAAAGATTTAAATAAAAGTTTTTGTTTTTTCAAAATATAGATTATATAGAGTATTGCAAACGTTAGAGCTGAAAAATCTCAGTTACAGCCCATGGTTTGGAGCAGATAAGCACTCTTGTCAATGGTGTCATCTCTGTAAACATTCTGTAGCGCAGTGAGGAGACCATCAACTGCGACAAAGGGGATTTTCAAATAAGATTAGAGAGTTGGGCTCAACGAACTGTGTCAGTCAAGAAAAAAGTTACGCCCACTTTTGCTTTACTTTTAATACAACCGGTTGTACCATGATGTTTGCCTATTAAGTCCAAGCCTTGTTCTTTGCTTCCATGTTCGTGGTTTTGACCTTGTTTTCTGTTTTTATTTTCAAATTAAAGTTCATAATAAAAATTTATGAATTTCCTCAAATAACCATCATCTCAATTTTATGCATTTGCATCTTGCCTCTCACTAGCTCTCCTTACGACAATGCTGACCAACCTTTATTGCTAAAAAATGTAGTATACACCTAAACTAGCAACAATAAAAAGTTGGTAGTAGACAGGGGAAAAAAACTATTGCCTATTACTGTTCAAGGTTAGTCCAAAATCCAACAAAAAAAACTGTGAATTCAGAATTCCCCTTTGATAATCAAAAATGTTAGTTTGGTTGGTGCAGCAGTAAGTCATGTGAAGCAAACTGACAGAACAAGCAAAAGATTTTATTCATAATTAAAACATTATACTACAAACCTTTAGGTAAGAACTTCGATTAAAAAAAAGAAAAAGACCCCAGACACCCTGTGTATTTGATTAGATATCTTGTTATGTACTGTACTTTTTCCCCTAAAGATGAGAAATCTCAAAAGTGATCGCAGATCTCTCCATCTCTCCCCAGGTACGTTCCGCTGTTAGGAAGCGCTGGCACCGTTGGCAGGACAAGCACTCAATCCGGGCACGGGTGGCACGGGCCATGTCAATTCCCACCTCACCAACCCGGGTCAGCTTTCACAGCATCAAGCAGTCGTCTGCTGTCTGATCTTAACTGTTCTCAAGCACCACAACTTTCCTTTTAGTGCACTCCCCCCTACTCTCCATTGCTAAGCAAACCCAGGGAAAAGCTGCAGTCCAAACCTGAGAACTTGTTAAATAACGCCCCCAAAAGCAGTGCACCGAAGTAGAAGCAAGTTTCCGACTGATCTCCCATGGTGGTGGAGCAAAGACACATAAGAGGAGGGAACCAGGAGCCAGAGTTACAGTACCCTCATCAAGTGAGAGGGGGGCAGAGACCTGATGATCCTAAAGAGTCCTCCAGAAATGACACTGTAATGGGGCCTGTCTTGTTTCAGTGGTCAATGTTTAATTACTTTCCCCTCTTCAACTCTTTTTGTGAGAGGGATTTTTCAAATAGAGACTGCTGGCTCAGCTACACCGGTCAAATCAGGATAAAGTCATATCAGGATAATGAAGTCTGGAAGTGTTGTGAAGACGTCTGTGAAATACCTGCAGCTACAAACAAAGTCTTTGCTGTACTGATGCTGGCACACTTTACATGTGGTGAATAACGGAACGTCTGTGGAACGTCTTTGGGTTGTTTGTTTGTTTTGTTTTATCAGATAGCTGAAGTATTGTATGTCAGAACGGATGTATGTTCATACAATTTATGGACCACCTCTCAACTACAAAATGGTTGCAGCTTTCTCAGTCTGCTACCCTTTAACATAAGGAGTTATTTCAATCATGACTTTATTATTTTTGTTGTTGGTGGTGGTGGTGGTGGTTTGATTGGTTTTGCTTTTTTCAGTCCATGGATTCATAAAACGTCAACCTTTTTTAATAATCACAACTTCTCAAAATGGCCAACTTACAATTTCTACCATTCCAGCAGGCAAGTTGAACAGAGGGATTAGCAGTAGTTAATCGTAGAAGCTGTTATATTTTGCTTGTGAGTATTGTTTGTTTTTTTTAAGTATTCATACTGTACACAAGGACCAATAATCTAATCTTATAGCTCATAAGATTTCAATGAAAATGAACAAATATGACTATTGCTTACTTATTCCTCCGACCCTCAAATTTCTTTTACTGAGCCACTTTCAACCATAATACAGTATATCAGAAATAAGTCCTGTATGTATGAATCTGTGTTGATCATGTGGTTTATTTTACATCCAATACCCAATTTAGACCAGATATAAATAGCAAGAGCAAGAAGATTTGAACAGTTCAATACTTTTCTGCTTGGCCAACTCCCGTCAAGGGGTCACCACAACGGACCATCCAATCTACACACAACGTGGCCTGGGTTTTTACATTGGACACCCTTCCTGATACAACCCTCCCTTTTATCTAACCGGGATTGGGACTCAGTGGCTGGGTAGTATGGAGTGTGGTCACCAACTAACAGCAGAGCTCAAACCCGGAGCCTCATATCCCTAAATCAACAACCTACAGTAGAGCCTTAGCTGCCTGAACCACGACTTTCCTTTCAAAACATTTAGAGTAATAGTTAAAATTATGCAGGGACAAAAAAGAAAAATGAAATGTTTGAACCAAGAAAGAAAATCCTGTTACATAACATTCTACGAACTTTAACCCCATTGACAAATGACTTGATTCAATCTTCCACACAATTTCATTCTACAAATTACTAGAAGGCAAACAAGATGCAATACAAACCAAGCAGCACTAAAAATAAAGGAAAGGCACAGGGAACAGGACAAGGCTTCTCCAGAAGCGTCTGAGAGGATTTGCCTGTGCTTTAAATAGACACGGTTCCAGCTGTAACACTCTGTCAATTTGTATAGGATATAAAAAACAGTTTGACATTGATCGCTTGAGCTTCTTATGCAGAAAGACAGAAAGTGTCGGGCACAAGAAGGCAGCTATTATGTTAATTGTGAAGAGGTTTTTTTTCCCCCCCAGCGCAGCCTCCACAGTGTTTTTGTGATAAAGCATGGTGATAAAACATTAAGGAGAGATACATGAGATGGCACAAGATTAAAGTTGCCCTGTCGCAGGGATCCAAACTCCTAATCCAGTCTGTGCCATTGGGGAAGAATTGTAAAGTGGTTCATATCAGTAATAAGGGCAAAGTGTGCAAATACCATTCAAATCTCCGAATTGTAGAAAATGTCCAACCTTGGGTGACAGGGCAAAGTGGAGAAAAGGTGACTCGGAGCCAAACTCAGAAAAAGGTTCTCACAGGCACCCAAGTGACAAGGTAACAGTCAACCATTTATTTTCTATGTACATACAGTAGGTGTCGATTTTAGCAACATCTGCAAGAGACAGCATGAGAAGCTTTTAAATAGAGATTTCTTCAGTTCTGTGACTTGGAAAAGTAACAAAACAAAGCAATCTGATAACAAAGATAGACAAGTGAGTAAGATGCAAATGAATCATTTTTTACACTGAATAATGAACTAAATAGTGCATCATGTTACTAGTTAGCTGTAGAAGTAAAATGTTTTGCTATGACAATTGTCATTGTACAGAGAAATGTTAGCAGTTTCTACACACACAAGTGATTTAAGTGACTTGCTAATAAGAGCTTAGAGTGGATATAAATTGTTTAAGATCTAATTTTATAAAAACAGACACCGAGTTGGTACTTCTCTGGAACAGATTTTTTTTTTGTTTTTGGTCTGCCCGCGTGCCATCCGGCAAATTGAGCAATGGATACTCCCCACCCTGGGGGTATATTCTTTGTTTCTGTGGCAGTTACTGAAGGAGTCGGGCTGCCAGCTTGATGTCCAATTGTCATTCACCCCCGATGGGCAATTTGGGAACGGCACATTTAGCCTAAAATGTATGTCTTTGGACTTTGGGAGGAAACCCACCAAGCATGGGGAGAACATGCAAACTTCACATACACAGACCCAAGGCTGGAATCGAACCTGTACCCTTTTGCTCACCACTAAACCGTCAGTCCTAAGACTACTGCGGCCTAATATTGGTTTTTGAATCCATTTGATATTGATTTTGCTTTTGGTCTTATAAAAGTCATTGCCCATTGGAACTTGTTCACGGTAGTCTACAGTTTTGTAAAATCGGTGGTTGGTCAGCAATAATCGTCTCATGTTCTTCGTGGTTATCTTGTCTTGGTCAGACCATCTTGACTAGTACACCGCAATCTACAGTACCTTATCCGTAATGCCAAGTGTTATCCTCATTTGACCTGTAATTGTTACACCTGCCAACAAACGTAATACAAAGGTAATTCATTACAGTTGCTATTACATTTGCAGGGATTTGTAATGTTTGTAAGAAGTAAAGTGGTGTAATGCTTAGCACTGTGGTCTCACACCTCAAGGGTCAAAGATTTGATTTCCCCCTGAAAGTTTGTCTGCATATTCTCCCTGTGATTGGTGGATTTCTTCCAGGTACCCTAATTACCTGCCATAAACCAAAGACATGCAGAGTAGATTATTATTATTATTATTATTATTATTATTATTATATAGTATTATTATTGTTTCCTAATTGTATTATTTCTGTAGGCTGCGGCAAGTGTAACAAATATCAGTGGCAAAAATTGCACTTTTTTAAACTTGATCCCACTCGGTTTGTTGGACGTCTAAACATGAAACCAAATATATAATAATAAAAGCTTCCTGATTGGTTCAATAAGTACAGTTTAAAGTGAGCCTCGGACAGAAAATGTCATTGATCAGCTTCAAGCAACATTTAATTCTCCGTTATGTTTTTTTTCCCTTTTGAGATTTCCCAGAAGTACAATAAAGTGGGTTCTTTAAGTGCTTTTTCCGACATTCGTAACGAGAGAGCTATTAATCCAAGCTGGAAACGCAAAGCCAATATCCATTTCATTAAGTGATGAGACATGCTTTGACAGATGCAGATGGATGTTTTACATTCTTCACCATTATTATTATGGCAGATCGCTCCAATTTCTCCATACGCAGCAAGTCGTTAAATGACATGGAAACCTACACAATTATGTCATCCCTTTCGCTCCCTGGTTTTCCCATTAAAGCAGGGACCTAGGCTTGAAAATACAGTTCACAGGTTCATGATTCTGAGCCGCAGCTGACCGAGACCTGTGACTGCAAGCTGCTGACTGAGCAGCATCTAAACATTGGATGAAATCCAAAAAGCACTGACACTCAGGATCTATTGTGTTGCTATATTCTCCCGTGTCCTACATTCTCTGGTATGTTCGTCAAGGTGACACAGCTAAGCATGCGTGGAATTTTGTACATTCAGCCGATGCTTATTTAGAGGTGACAAGTAACATTGTCCAACTTCTATATTTTATGTTTTTTTTTACCTATGTTTTTCTTTCACTTATTTTTTTTTTCCTCTTACACATTTCTTTATAATCCCATATTTGTCATAAGGCAACCTTTACGTACCATCAACAGTGTAAAGAACTAAAAAATGAAAACTTTAACAGCAATAATGTCCATCTTTGATGTGTTTGTTGCTTCAAACATGTTCTGTGTTAAAGTAGTTAATATTGCAAGAGCTAGCTATGAGTGTTCAGCTAGGTAGGTATTAGGTACCTTTCGCTAGATAATGAATAGTGTAAATGAGTACTAATTATGGGTACGGGGGTACTTTTGGTACTTATATACACTCAGTGACAACTTTATTAATAGCATAATTGCATATTTCCTCAATCATGCAATTATCCAATCAGCCAATCATGCTGCAGTATAAAATCATGCAGTCACAATCACATCAAAACAGTGAAAATATAATGGTGACATTTCCCATGGCAATAATTGTTGAGACAGGCTGGTCTGAATGCTTATGTATGCTGACATACAGCTACTGTTCTATGTCTGGGAATGTTTTGTTGATTGAGAATTTGTCAAACTTGTTCAAGGTTAATGTAAGGCTATAGTAATATTGAACAAAAGGAATAGCTAAAGATCTTGACCTGTGTCTGCATGAGTTTATGCATTGTGCTGCTGTTCCATGATTGGACAGTTGCATGAATGAGCAGGTGTACTATTTGTTCTTTACAAAGTTGTCGATGACTGAATGTGTCTATAAAAGATCCAAAAATCATGGTTTGAAAAAAGTGAAAAATTAAAAAGGGGGGGGGGGGATCATAATGCTAATGTTTTGCTATTGAAAGTATGAGGGTTGTTCTAGTCAAACAGGGACTTTTGATTAAATTTATTTGTGAAGGTGTTAAACTAATTGACATTAATTGATTAATGTACGCTGATGAGAGTCTCATCCATAGTAAAACATTTGAAAACATTTTAAAGAAGTCCATACTGTGAGAGATGATCCCAGCCGAGGAGGCTCAGTGGTTAACTTGTCAACAACACAAACACAACTTGCAAATTACAGGAACTCGGCTGGGAGTTCAGTCAGTCCTCTGTTCGGTCCTGACCTCACACTGAGCCATTTCCACATGTTTGGACCATTAAAGGGGTTCCAAACATTAAAAGCGTTTCAGATGTGAAGCAGGCAGGCTGATCATGGCTCCGGCGTACTGAGGAAACTTTCTACCTTGATGGCATCCAAGCACCAGTGAAACGCTAGAATCAGTGCATTAGTGGAGGAAAAATATCCCAAATCCCGGTTTGACTTGAACAACCCTAGTAAAAAGCGTTCCACTAAAGTCACATTAATAATAATAAAAAATAACAGTGATGCAGTCACAACATATTTCATATATTTTGGCATAAAAGGAATAGCATTTTCTAGCACTGAAAAGAAAAAGTTGACTAGACATTACTAGCACAAAGCTGCTGCATTCTTTCATTATTCTATACATCCTAAGCTGTTTGGATGTGAAAGACACTGAAGGGCATCGGAGGCTTTTGTTCACTAACCCATCCAAGCCTTTTCCCCACATTTAAAAAATTCCCCACATTAAAAAAAAAAGAAATTACAAAAAACTACTGATCATAAATAAACTCTAATCTTGCTTGTATAAAGCAAATGCTATTTTCAAATATTGTATCAAAGGT
The DNA here is from genome assembly GCA_013621035.1 of Clarias magur. Lineage (NCBI taxonomy): Eukaryota > Metazoa > Chordata > Actinopteri > Siluriformes > Clariidae > Clarias > Clarias magur. The sequence continues at coordinate 2,036,747 of QNUK01000068.1, forward strand.
ATAAAATGCTAAAGTCACAGTAGTCGTCTTAAATATTAGAAAAGTGGTAATGTTTGTATGAATAGCCCCTTATTCCAAGCTGTGAAAGTTTTATATTTTTTTCATATTAGTATTTTTTTTTCTTCCTGTTTTGAGCATGGAAAGGCACCAGAAAATATTACAGTACTTTTATTGAAAAATAATTTGAATATTCAACCAGCACAACCAGTATGTACCAGTTTTGGCAATACTCATATGGGAAATAAAGAAGTGTACGTTTCCAGCATATCCATCAGTATCATGCATCCATGTTGTATCCACTTTAATACAATGCAAAAAGATATAAATATATATATATGTATGTATATTTGTAGGTATTGTAGTTCAGTAGAACATTCATTTACAATAGGGTTAGTGTCTGTATCAGATTTGTTGGCCATAGTCCTGTAGACTATATTGAAGTTTTCTTTTGCAGAATTATTTTAATTTCTTTTTAAAGCTTTGTTATTATTTGCATCACACATAAAGTATGATTAAGAACAGATCCATGATGAACTTTTTTGCAGTCAGTTTTCTTTTTTTCCCATAAAAACAATCCAAGCTGCTGTCGCTTTATTTTCCCTTATTAAATTCGGTTCTTCTTCTCATGTCTGCAGTAGATGTGAGCTGTACAGGGCCTGGACCGAGTTACATCTTTAATGTCCTAATATGTGTGTGTGTTTCCCCCCCTGTTGTGTTCATCAATGTCGTACATATAAAAAAAGGTGTACATATAAAATATTTATTTATATGTATATGACACAAAAATCTATATTTATTACATTATTTAAAAAATGTTTTTGAGGTTGTAGGTGCACAAGTATCAGAGCTCATTAAATACCAAATGAAGTGTGTGGATTTTGAAAGAAGGAATTTATTTTTTTCTTCTTTTTTTTCGTGAAATTTGTTTTGTGATTGTGTAAGAAAATGGTTTGATTTCAGCTTCGGCTGTGTTTATTGGACATTGTATTTCATTCTACGCTTGTCTGAGTGTTTTATAGAATTGAGGACCTATCTTGGAGTGTGCTGGGGAATGTAGATTTACATTATTTCATGACTTATGTTTAGCCATCTTTAATTTGCGATTTCCTGAATTACAAATTCTGTGCATTTGATATCATTATGTGACGTCTTATCGCTCTCCACAGCACACTTTTAAGGTAATCGGGGGGGGAGATCCAAATGAAAGGGAATGTAATTAAGTCATAGATTTGTGGCTTAATTTGTGGTAAAAATCATTTAATTTCTTTATTGGACTATAAAACAGACTGTATTATAGAATCAAATTATTAAAATGGTTATAATATAACTCTCTACCAATGTCTGGAGTCACATTCTGCCATTTTTTTTTTTATTAAACACTGTGTTAGCTGTATATTTTTATATATCAAAAAATTAAAACACACCATTCATACAGTCTTGGAAAAAGGTGCGGGAAAGAAAGCGGATAAATAATGTACAACATATGAACTCAGGTTACAGCATTGTACAGGCATCCCAGAATTTCTATGCACCATGTTACTCAAGACTAAATCACTCATACATTAGTCTGTTACATTTCAGCATAACAAAATAGCAGAAAAAAAAGCAGGAAAAAAACTAAATCACTGATTTGGAAAAGAATCAGCAAAAAAAAAAACATTTAACTTTCAACTGTTATCAGGGCAAGGCACTGTTAAAAGATCTCCAGGTTAAAGCTGTGCAAAGGCTTCATCAGTGTGTACAATCAGTGTATTCTATAATTAAGAAGTGGAAGGTATTTGGTATAAGATAGACCCTCCCTAGATCAGGATGTTGCTCAAAACTGGATGCAAGAGCAAGCTGGTCAGAGAGGCTAAGAGGCCTACAGCAACTCTGAAGCAGTTGCAGGATTTTATGACAAGGTGTGGTCACTGTGTGCATAAATTCTACATACATGTGGCATATATACTGTAGGAGTGGTGCAAAAACACAGATGGTCAGATGAGACTCAAGTTGAATTTTTTGGCCACACCATCAAACAATATGACTGGCGGAAATCCAATACAGTTCACCAGTAAAATAACACCATTCCTAAAGTCAACTGCAACTGTCAACTGCAAATTGTATTGACTATAGTACAATTCCTCTTATATCAAAGCATTGACAAATTGCTTTGATATAAGAGGAACCAAACATTTTGGCACATGCTGTTACAGGAATAAAATTAATGACTCAGTACTGACACCCTCTCACTCTTGGCATATACAGTGGGATGCGTAAGTTTGGGCAGCCTTGTTAATCTTGATGATTTTCCTGTATAAATCGTTAGTTTTTACGATAAAAATTTCAGTTCAGTATATCATATAGAAGACACATACAGTGATATTTGAGAAGTGAAACAAAGTTTATAGGATTTACAGAAAGTGTGCAATAATTGTTTAAACAAAATTAGGCAGGTTCATAAATTTGGGCACCACAAAAAAGAAATGAACTCTATATTTAGTAGATCCTCCTTTTGCAAAAATAACAATCCTATAACTTCCAATGAGAGTCTGGATTCTGGTTGAAAGTATTTTGGACCATTCCTCTTTACAAAACATCTCTAGTTCATTCAGGTTTGATGGCTTCTGAGCATGGACAGCTCTCTTTAACTCACACCACAGATTTTCCATTATATTCAGGTCTGGGGACTGAGATGGCCCCTCCAGAACATTGACCTTGTTCCTCTGCAAGAATGCCTTAGTAGATTTTGAGCAGTGTTTAGGGTTGTTGTCTTGTTGAAAGATCCAGCCCCGGCGCAGCTTCAGCTCCGTCACTGTACCCTGGACATTGGTCTCCAGAATATGCTGATACTGAGTGGAATCGATCCGTCCCTCACCTTTGACAAGATTCGCAGTCCCTGCACTGGCCACACAGCCCCACAGCATGATGGAACCAACACCATATTTTACTGTAGGTAGCAGGTGTTTTTCTTGGAATGCTGTGTTCTTTTTCCTCCATGCATAATGCCCCTTGTTATGCCCAAATAACTCAATTTTAGTTTCATCAGTCCACGGCACCTTATTCCAAAATGAAGCTGGCTTGTCCAAATGTGCTTTAGCATACCTCAAGCGTCTCTGTTCATGCTGTGGGCGGAGAAAAGGCTTCCTCTGCATCACTCTCGCATACAGCATCTCCTTGTGTAAAGTGTGCCGAATAGTTGAACGATGCACAGTGACTCCGTCTGCAGCGAGATGATGTTGTGGGTCTTTGGTGCTGGTCTGTGGGTTGACTGACTGTTCTCACCAGTCGTCGCTTCTGTTTATCCAAGATTTTTCTTGGTCCTCCACTTCGAGCCTTAACTTGAAATGTGCCTGTGGTCTTCCATTTCCTCAATATGTTCCTAACTGTGGAAAAAGACAGCCGAAATCTCTGAGACAGCTTTCTGTATCCTTCCCCTAAACCATGATGGTGATCAATCTTTGTTTTCAGCTCATTTGAGAGTTGTTTTGAAATCCCCATCTTGCTACTCTTCAGGGAATATTCAAAGAGGAGGGAAACTTACAAAACAATATATTTTTTTAACTCTTGTCTTTCTAGCTTTATTGCAAGATTGATAGCACTGGCCAGCAATTGCTACACTAATCTGTGAAAACATGTTTTTGTTCATGTTGCTTTTTCATTTTGACCAAATTGTTTTATGCTACACTGGATGAAAGGCATTTAGTGTATAGCTTCAAAACAAGGCCAGGTATAAAGTATTGTATACTTAAAGTATTGTATGAAACCCAAGACAAATCTACGTATACTCCCCCCCCCCCTCCTTTTTTTTTTTTTTTTAAGAATAATGTTTAATTGAAACACCTGTAATATGGACGCCTTCTCAAGCAGCCACAAGGTCAGGTAACGGGGCTTTTAAAAGGTCGGTTGCCAGGCAACACCCTCAGGCAGGTAATCAGCTAAATGCATGACACCTGGTCGAGAACTTTCATAAACCCTCTGTGTGGCATTTTGTGTACAGACATAAGCTCTGTGTTGCATGTATGAGATGATCTATGCAAAGTGAGTTAGAAGAGAGACTGTTGAAAGAACATTTAGTTTAAATAATTTAATTTGAAGCTGAGATTTCTGTGTTTAAGGTAAATCTCTGCACTTAAGTGTTTAAATGTTGTCATTTGGAGAACACATTTAATTTCGGAGGGAAAAGTCAGTATAGAGTTTTGTTTCACACAGAGGCCATTACCATAGCGTTCTCCGTCTAGGACAAGTCTCTTCTGCCTCCCTGCATTTGGTCTCACTGACACACACACACACACACACACGCCATATCATCCATTGCCCAAGCTTGCCCCTGACTCTAATTATAATGAACTAACCCGTTCATTATCTTTTGCGAAACAAACAGGCCTTAAATCAGCGGCCCTCAAATATTGAGCTGAACCTTGTAACATGCAGTAGGTGTAAAAATGGGGATTTTAAGGCACTTTTTTCCATTATTGCCTAATAAAACATGTCATTGTTTTCCTGCTTGTTTAATGCAGCCTTTCAACATTTTGGAGCCAAACATTTCATGAAACCCCACAGAACATCTATTCCAAAAATATTAGTCATTCAAATATTGGACAATTATTAAAATTTTGGTGATAATGTTTATTTATTTATTTATTTATTTATTTATTTGTAAACTTTAAAAAAAAAAAAGATGGACCATGCAAGACCCATGCAAGGCACATAACAGCCATAACATTAGTGCACCTTTCCACATCCAGCATTAACCTTTTCCTTAGTTTGAGCTACAATAGCCATTCTATTGGATCAGACTACATGGGCCATCCTTTGATCCTTTGCTCCTTTGCTCCCCACGTGTATCACTTTTGGTACAGTATGTCCTGTCCACTGCAGCCTGGGAATATCAAACAAGAGCTCCAGGTTTGGAGTTTCTCTAATCCAATCCTCTAGCCATCACAATTTGGCCCCTTGTCAAAGTCACTCAAATCTTTACGCTTCCAACACATCGACTTTGGGGGAAAAAAAAAAACAAAGGTTCACTTGCTGCCTAATATATCCCATTAACTTCCAGCTACCGCATGGTAATGAGATATTGCAAATGTACTGTAGCTACTATGAGAAGCGCCAAATTGTGCTGGTATTGGGTCAGAGGAACACCACAACTGCAGTTCCCAGGTTGCAGTGGTCACGACATTTCAAAAGTGATCAAAGGAAGGAAAGCCAGTGAACTGGCAGCAGGGTCATGGGCAGCCAAGGCTTAATGATGCACATGGAGAGTGAAGGTTGGCCCAAACCAATCGAAGCGCTTTCGTAGATCAAATTGAGGAAAATATTCATTTCTCACATCTTTGTTCTCACATTTAATATTAAGAACCAGTGATTTAATGAATCACCTATTTATTTAGTATTTACCCAAAGACAGAACATTTAGGAGCTTTGCCACTTTCTGCTTTTGTTTATCTGGCATTTTCCTGAAAGTACAGTATGCCAAGCACCCACTACCAGGCATACCAAATGAATGGGTATATATAATCAATTTGTTCAAATCTTTTCACCCAAACAGGATTACCAGTACCAGTAGAATCAATCTGTCATCACATGTCTTAAGAAGGGAAAGTATGAAGGTAATGAGTGACTATATGGTGAGAGTAGGAATAAATTACTGGTCCACACAAAGTCCCTTTATTCATTTTTTTATTATTATTATTATTATTATTATTATTATTGGCATAGTGTCACAATCTTTTAGAAAACATTTTTGTATTTTGGCTTTGTGGAACAGTAAATCATTCCACCTTTCCCAGACATTCTGGAGTGTCTGTATGAAGGTATTTACAGTCATGAAGATAAAACCTGTGCTTGAATCACCGCAGCTGCTGACCTTAAATCACACCAAGAGCGTGGTGCACACAAACAACCTCACAGGACAGCAGGAATAGTTTTACCTAACCTAAGGAGATGTTTAAATTATGCACATAATTCTTTTTTCTCGTCATGTCCTAGTTCTATGCAAATCCTCTCACCATTCTAAATAAGATCTTGATATACATGAGGGCTATACACCGATCAGCCATAGGCATAGGCGTCTAATGCTTATTAATCTTCATGAGAGGCAAAAGATAGCCTGTTTGCTAGCCTACAGAGCTACTGTGGCACAATTTGCTGGAAAGTTATGATAGAAAGGTGTCAGAACCCAGAGCTCCAGGGACAAGAGCTCCTACAATAGGCATTGAAGATCACAACTGCATCATGGAGCAATGGAAGAAGATAGTCTGATTTGATGTATCAGATTTTTATATGGATGGCTCCAGGATGCACTATGCGAAGAAGTCATCCTGTTGAAGACAGTGTGATTCGCTGGCCGAATGTTCTTCTGAAAAACCCTGGGTCCTGGCATTCATCAGGATGTCGACCTACCAACAATTGTTGCAGTCCAAGTCATCCCTGATGGCAGTGGCATCTTCCAACAGGACAATGCACCCTGCTGCACTGCATAATCATCTATTGATGGTTTGAGAAACAGGATGGAGTTTGAGTCTTAACTTGGCCTTAAAATTTCCCAGATCTCAATCTGATTAAGCATCAGTAAGATGTGCTGGACTAACAAGTCTGATCCGTGAATGCATCACCTTGCCCCTTATAGGATTTGAAGGATCTGCTGGTAACAATGCTGGTGCCAGGTACCACGATAGACCTTCAAAGGTCTTGTGGTGTCCCTGGCTTGATTGTTTTTTTGTTTTGTTTTTTTTTTGGTGACATTAGGTTACAGGATTACATTAAGAACCTTTTAAGGGGTAAACAAAATCCAGTCGAAATGTGTAAAATACAGAATTAAAACTAATTCAGATTTAACAGATCAGGGATGAAACTAGAACCCCTATGGCTAAGGGGAAAGTATAAAGGGTTGCCATTCCTACCAACTCCTCCCCTATCATACAAACTGTACCAACACCAGTGTGACATAAAAGCCAAGACATAAGCCATGCAACCATGTATAATGCTTGTGGAGCTCATGCATTAAAAGGCTTGGACAAAAGCTCTATCTTTCTTGTTCTGCATACATGAGTTTAGACATCCACAGTTAGGTAGTGATTAACAGGGAGAGAATGTTTGCTAGTTGTAAGAGAAAAAAAAAAGTGTATAACCGTGTACTGTATGTCCATGGTTTCTGTGATGTTAAGAGAGAATTATCTGGCCTTGCACCCAGTGTTCCTAGAATAGATCCACTGCAACCCTGACCAGGATAAATCATATGCTGAAGATGAATAAATGCATAAACGAACCCATCATTAACACTTTTGTTAAAACTGGTACACACCGGAATGCATGCTCGATATTTGCATAGCTTCTATCTTCAGGACATTTTGATGTCTACATCACAGTTGAAGTCTAGAGTTCAGTACTATAATCTTAAGTGTTTTAATGTGGGAGTGGATCTCTGTTGTCCCCACACAGTACCACTTAGTTCATAGTGATTTTAAAAGCAGATTTTTGCAAAACACCAGCTTATTAATGCCATCATTAAATAGAGGACTGAGCATAAGTGTGCATTAATTACTTTTAATTGATGGAGAGCATCAAGTCTTGAAATAACAAAGTAAAAAGACATTTGGTAACAACACATACACATGAACATTATTATAATTTTTTTTTTTTAACCCAAATTGTCCATTTATGCAGTCTGTCAATGGCAGTTGTGTCAAATTTAAAATTCTGGAATACAGCTGTCTTCTGTCTTTACATCTGTCATTTCTATGTTGGTAATGTGGTAAAGTGACTTTAATATTATCCATTGCAAAGTCATAATAGTTTTATTGTCAAGCTAAACTCTGGCTGGCCCAAAACAGTCGCCAATTCAGAAAAGCCTACTAAAGAGATCACTGAAATAAATGGACCGGGTTAAGACCTGCACAATATTAAAATCTGGACGGACTATGGTAGAACGAATTCAACTCTTGCAGTCAATGGTAGGAATTTGTCGGAAGCACAACTGTTTAATAGTGAAAGAAAGAGAATTTCCACATGCAATGCAATGAGCTCACAGGATTGGTACTAAGCAGTTGTGTGGCCATAGGAAAACCACTTGTTAGTGAAACTAATCCAAAAAGGGCTCCCATTTGTTAGGGAGCATAAAGATTGGACTGTGAAAAAAATCTAAATAGGTCATGTATTCTGATGAGTTAAGATTGACCTTATTCCAGGGCAATGGGAGCAAATCTAATCAAATTCTTATAAATTTTATTAGTCTCATACTGAGCAGAACAAGCAGGTGCATCAGGGTGAGAAGAGAATAATACAGCCATCATGCACAATACCCACTGTTCACGTCTTTGAACAGCGGCAGTGTTATGATCTGGGTTTTTTTTTTTTTTAATAAGGCAGTGTTCTCCCCCTGACCCGACCACATCTTTTCGAACTGCTTCGAACATTGGGGTTTGGGGGCGTAACACATTTGGAGGACAGCGCTATCCGCTCCTTCTGCTTGCATGAGCTCACAGACGCCCCTGATTGGCTGTAGAGCCGTAATTAATGTTGGAGCACTAAGTACCTCTCATCCCTCCCCTCTGAGAGAGCCCGGCCAATCAGCTCTCTCTAGACCTCCAGCTGCAAGAGGTTACAGCATCACCAGGGAATCGAACTTGCGATCTCCAGATGAAGGCAGTGTTTTATGCACCATTCGGTTTTATCCACCTTGATTGGTCAAACAATATTCAATGAGTACCTATATTTCCTATAACTACACTGGGATGTTTCACTGTGTATCACTACAGTAGTGTTAAACTAAATTTTTGAGGAATTTCACTTGTTGCTTAAAATAGCGAAGCTCATCAGATCAAGGAATTTAAATTAGTTAGCCGATATACGCCTTCAAGGTACTGTATAAACAGTATAAACAAATAAACAGATAATTTGGCCAAGTGTCCAAAATTAGTCAGTTAAATCAATATGTATTTGTTTCTAGAACTGTTAAAGGCAATATTGTCCTTGCAGTCATTACTTTGACTTTAAAATTATTAAAAAAAAAAAAAAAAGAGATGAGAGAAAATATCCACTTTTATCATCTCAGTCGAGTGCGTTTTACACGTCCATTGGCCACTAAGTCTGTTTCAGAGCGGTTAGAAAGATTCAACACCTGTCCCAAATAAATCAGCTTTATATAGTAAGCTGGTGAAAGTTTTGAGGACGTTCCAACAAACATTTGTTACTTATTTGGTCATTTTCACATGACAGACATGCAGTTAAAATTCCTTCAGTAACAGCATGAAAGGAAGCACAGAACCAGGAGTTTATTTCCAGCTGTGCTGTCCTCTTATATTGTCAGAGTGTATCTGGGTCACTTTCCATGCCTTCAGAGCTAAAAGAGAAACAGATGGTGATAGTGTTACATGCTCCTTAACTGGAAACATGATGCATTTCCACAATATGGCTCTCCACTGTAAAAAAAAAAAAAATGCAGCTCTAACTTTGCTTCCCAAGAATGCAAACATGAAAAGGCTGCAAATCCCTATAATCAGATTTTCTGGCAGATAAAACAATATTCCTCTCCAACCATAATCCTTAAAGTGAGTATTTAATTAAAATGTTTTGTTTGTTTGATTGATTGTATTTTCTTATTACTGCTGGAGTCCCGTAAATATTTTTATTAGACTGTTTATATAATATTTTAACGTGACCTATCTACACAAAAACAGTGATATGTGTCACGTGATATGATGTGTTCAAGTCCACCATGTTGTTTTTGGCTCTAGTGTCTTTTAGTTTCTTTCAGACTGGCTTTTAAACCTTTACTTTGATTCACCCATAGCTGGTTTAGCACTTTGGGTCTCCTTGTCAGAAAGTCCAAAATATAAATGGACAAATCCTAAATCCTTAAGTTTACGGGACCGGCAGTAGTTCAGCTGTTAAGAATCGGACTGTGGATGAGTTTGGAAAGGTTGAAACCGAACCACCATCAAGTTGCCATCTTTGGCGCCCTTGAGAAGGCCAATGACCCTGAACTGCTCAGAAGTATAATGGGATTAAAAGGGGGGGAGGGAATGTAGCTCTGAATAAGGGGGTCAGCTACAGTAAATGCCGTAAATGCAATTGCTTGGAATTGTGGTGTTGAAAGGCCAAGCTATAGTCAGTGAATAATATGAATATAGTCAATGAATAATACTCCCACTACTGTATATCCAGGTGTGTGAGAATTGTGCAGTGGCATCAACCTTTTCACATTTCTTTCCAGATGTCTTTAAACACAGCATATAGTTGCAATATGTGTTTTCAAACTTTCTTCCAATTTAGTTTGACAGCAACATCACCCCAAGTGTACTACAGTATATACAGTAAATACACCAAGTATAGAATATAATCACTCTAATTAAGATGCAATGCTATTTGTAGAGTTCAATCAATTAGGCCAACTGATGTTTCCAAATTGTGAGTGTGTGTATGTGCGTGCTCTGTGATGTATTGGCACCCTGTCCAGGGTGTACTCCACCTCATGCCCTAAGTCTCCTGGGATAGGCTCCAGGCCCCCCACTACCTTGTATAAAGCGGTATAGATTATGAGTGAGTAAGTGAGTGAGTGTTGTATCGATGTAAGGTCGCAGTGCAAAGAAATCAGATCTGTATCCAATTTAGAACAACATATAGAAGTGGCCCAAATCAGAATTGAAAAGATCTTAAAAGATCAGATTCTATATTTGGGCTGCTCATAAACAATTGTTGTTGTTTTTGTGTGTGTGTGTGTGTGTGTGTGTGGTTTTTTTCAAATGTAAAAAAAAAATCTGATCATATTTGGATTACTTCAGCCGCCAGTGTAAACATAACCTTATTTGTTTCTGTAACAATATTTTTATTCCCACTCTGTCTGTGTGTTGTATTGCTTGTTATTTAAAAATGAGTGTGCAGGATACAGCAGCTTCAGTAGTGAAGGGCAGTTATTTCAGGCTTTCCCTTCCACAAACTAGAACAGGTGCAGTATTAATAGATTGTTCCTCCTCCGTCGCCTACATTTAATCCTGCAGTGACATTCTGCATTCACAACAAAGTCAGCAAGATTGATTTCCAGCCCACTGTTCATGACCTTGGAGCCGTTCAAAAACTACAGCCAGGGAAATCCAAAACCACCTTAATGTCAACTGAGACAGCGGTCATTCTGTAAAGAGTGCTGAGGCTAAGGAGCTTTGTTGCTCTGTAAGAAGCAATAACTGGCTGTCTAGAGTTCCTGCTGATCCCTCAATGCTCCTGTGGCCCAGTATGCTCATTCTGTATATACAGAGGCAACTTATACCGTAGAAGAGAAGGTCTACATTATTGATAACATCAAAAGAAGGGCACTGAGGTTTTAATGTGGTCTTTAGGAAGGACTTACTAGGACAGAATATTAATAGTTTTGGGGGAAAGATGATGAATATTGAAGTGAATATTGAATATTACAATATTAGTCAAAAGTCTGGACACACCTTTAAACAACACCGTCTTTCTTTCTACATTGTCAATGCTGAAGGCATCCAAAATATGCAATAATCTCTAGTTGATATTCAGTTGTGTCTGCTACTTGTGCTCTGTAAAGCCTTCATAATGGCCTTTAATTGGTGATTCTTTACGCCGGTAACTCTAAATGAACCTCTACTCTGCAACAGAGGTAAGACATGAGAGCCAGTTTCATCATGGTGCTTGATTGGTTTTGCAAATGCGCCTAACAATACTGTTCTTGAAAGAACTAATCCAGACCTTTTTTTTTCTCTCTCAAATTGTGCAATTTTCCCATGCCAGGCTAGATTCATACAGGAAAACCAGGTATGCCCATCAGAGGGCCGGCATAACTGCAAATAAAGCCTACAAAGATAAGCTTACGTTGCTCTATCAAGTATCTGACATCAAGTACATTACCCAATGAGTTGTGCTCGATTTGATGCAAGCCTTCCCAGCAGTGAATGGATCACAACTGCTGTGCACTAGTCATATCTTTTGCCTGATCTAATAAATTTTTCGAAATGGCCAACCCATGCAAGGTGCCAGGACCTGATGGTATCCATGTCTTCAAAGCATTTGCCAGGCAGCTAGTGGAGCTTTTCATCTTTAATCTCTCCCTAGGAGTGTCTGCCACCTGCTTCAAGTAGACCACCATCATCCCTGAGCCCAATATGCCTGCAGCCAGATATCTAAATGACTACCAATCTGTGGCTCTGACCTCTCCACTCATGAAGTCCTTTGAATTGTAAGTCAAAATCCACATCTTGTCCTCTCTTCTGGCCACCATGGACTCTCAACCATTTGGAAACTGTGAAAACAGATCGAAGGATGATGCCACTGCTGTAGTGATGCGCAGTTCTCACAACCCTGGATAAGGAAAGCTCCATGATATTATTCATTGATAATAACTGTGCCTTTAACACAACCTTTTTAGTTTAGCTTAGTGATTTAAGATTGAAGACTCGTTTGTGTGATTGGATGATGGACTTTCAGACAATGAGACCCAAAGTGCTAAAAAACATTGACCACATTTCTTCCACTCTGTCTCTGACAACAGGAGTCCCACAGGTATGCATTCTCAGCCCCCTCCTGTACTTCATATTCATCCATGACTGTGACACCAGGTGTATCTTATGTCCTCATAAAAGTCATGCATGATTGTTTAAAAGTCTGATTACTGACAAAATTATTAACTATGAATGTTAGTTTTGATTTTATTACTGCATGTGTATTTTTTTTCCTTATGCAGTAAAAAAAATATTTTAATTATGAATTATTTCTTAATCAGAGCTGCCCAAATTTACAAATAACAAATCTATGAAGCCATTGAATTAACAACTTACTCAATGTTACTACGAAACATGATAATTTGTTATTCTGTAGGGTTATTAATACTGTACCAGATTATAAATGACCCATTACTTTCCGTTGCAAGGTATTTCAGCAAAAAATTATTATACAAGATAATGTCCAGCAGATATACATAAATTACAATAATACTAATAAATAAATAAGCAAACTAATGAATCAGTAAAACAGTGATTCTGAAGGAGCTTAAAAATAAATGAGCAATGTTTTAAAAATGTACAGTGGATCTAAAATGTTAAAATTGTAGGTAAAACCAGGTTAAAATCATGTCAAGTCTGTTTCTAACTTTAATGGAACAGAACAACTAACAAAGTTTAAATAAAATAAACATTTTGGTGTAAAGGAAATAGAAAAATGAGAAAAGAAATTTTCATCTTTCACGTACTGTTTTTGTGAGTGTTGTGCATAAACCATAAATAATGCAAGAGCAGTATTACGAAGAACACAAATGGTTTATACAATAGGCTCTTTGAACTTACCAGGTTCATCTTGGCATTGATGACAATTCAATTTTCAACATAATTATCCAAACATTAATGCTTACAGAGCTCCAGACTTTCTTAATTTGCCACGCCCTCATTCAGAGGAATTCCTTAAGAGCACTGTAAGCAAGGAAATGAAATTAAAACGTAATCAAGTAATGTGTCACTTTCACCAGAGAAAGAAGTATAGTTTATCTGATATAAAACATCTGCGTTTGATTACGAAACATTGCACAATGTGCATTACTATGAGAAGGGCGGGAGGGAGTTAGTTTAAACTGGATTAGGATGGTGTCCCAAAGCAGATCCAGCTGGCTTTATCTTATCGAGTAAAATATTAAGTCTAATGGAAGTGGTTCATTCGTTTATTTTCTTATACCACTTTATCCTGTGTACAGGGTCACGGGGGGCCTGGAGCCTATCCTAGGAGACTTTATGCACGACAGGATCTATTACAGGGCATACAAGCACTATGAGGAATTTGGAAGCATCAATTAGCCTGCTCCACAAGTCTTTGTACTGTGGAGGGAAATCAGAGTACCTGGGGGAAACCCACCAAGCACAGGAAGAGCATGTAAACATCACGCACACAACCTGAGAAGGGAATCAAAACCCCCGACACTGGATGTGTAAGGTGACGGTGCTAACCACTACACCATCTTGCCAATGTGGATGCAGTATCAAATTTATCAAATGCATTGGTCCCGACACAACCCTCTTACAGTATTTTATCCGGGCTTGGGACTGGCACTACATCCAGTGGCTGGGGTTTGAGCACTGGCTGGGACTCGAACCCAGGCCTTCCGCATGGCAGGCAAAACACCTACCACTGAGCCAGCAGTGCCCTACTTACACACATACACGCACAAACACACGCACGCACGCACGCGCACACACACTCTCTGTATATATAAAAGTATGGTACTGCTGGTTCATTTATTTATTAGTAATTATTGACTGTGTATGTACTGTATAAAGGGTTTATCAAGGTCAAATTATTCTTGTCAAAAAAAGCATGAACAATTACAGTATCTTTATTTCTTTATTTATTTGTATAGGCTTACAGTCTGTGCTAACTTGGGCTGTTTCCAGTGTTTCTTGCAATGTCATAATGTTAATGGCTCAAAATGGCTTATTATTCAGATAGAGCTTTTATAATATTAAGCTCATGAAATCTGTTTGGTGAGATTATCACTCAATAGAAAATCACGTATCACTCACATCAGAGTTATCAATCAGTAAGTTAAGGGCTCAAGGGCATTATAGATTCCATCCTGGAATACACAACTCTGTAGTATTTACCATCTCATACCAAATCTCTTTCCACTTCATCCTAATAATCACATCAAATGGGTTACGAATGATATAAAAAAAATGAAGAAAAAAAAAAAGCTGAATGATTGGAGAAATGAGAGAAGGAATTTTAGGGCATTTCACAATGTTATCCACTCACTCTGAATGCTTTGCAACCTCCAGTCTTCCTCTAGTGAACCCATTCCTGGAGAAGTCTCTGTATCTGGATGAACGCCAGGGCAGGAGAGCAGCCAGCAATCTCAATGATAAATTCAAGGTCATATGCTGAGCCTCTACTTCTAACTTTTTAGAATTCTGTTGTACAAAACTTAAGGCAAGATGACATTTGAATATTGTAAGGTGAGAAAATAGCATGAATGATTGTTTTGTTTGTTTGTTTTGATACTAAAGAATGTTATCAATAAGAGATGTCACAGATACTCATCAAAACTCAAGACTGGAGTTTTAAGTTTTACTAAAACAGTGTTTTTCTTTCCGGTCCCGCCCAGGGTGTACTACACAAAATCTCCTGGCACCCCCGTGACCCTGGATCAGGATATGCAGGACAAATTAATGTTTTTCTTTTAAATGGGGGATTTTGCCAATACTGCCATGGCATTCATGTTCAAGACAACTGCATGGTAACAACCTCTGATCCAAACTGTGTACTGAATTTGTTGTCTCTTAATCGACCCTGTCTAATAAATCCATGCTGAAATAAGTCCTTACATCAAATGTGAGTTAACACATGCAATAAGGTTGACAATTACTTGGTTTATGAAACAGTGCCCTTAATCTCATCAGTGTACACTGTACACTCTACAGAACATGAAGTGGATCCTGATTATAAATAAGCGTTCACTCAATGAACGTGTAGAATTACGTTGCTTCTTAGTCATGTTCACCATGTAGTTTTAATTAAACTTGATTTTATTTTATTTGTATTTTTTTTTTTACTTTAATTATAGTTACATTGTTGGCTAGTTTAAAAGATATTTAAAATGAAAGGAACATCAGTCATTTCACAGCAGTAATTTTAGTTTTACTGATAAAATATCTCAAATTATCAGGAGGCACCTGTATCATATTCCTAATACATGATTATATTGTGAACTTTGTTATTTATTTATTTATTTTCAACTTTGCAGAAAGATATTTTTTTTCTGGAAGATGGTTTGTTTAGTTGGTGGTTAAAAACTGCGCAGTATTCTGTTTTTCTGCCGTTTTAACAGCTCTATTCTTCAACAGACTGAGTGAGTGGGACCATTAATTCCCTACTGTTTGCACCCACAAGAGAAATGAACGGCAGCAAGTTCTTTTGGCTGTTCTGTGTAACAGTTTGTTGTCTCTCTCACATTTTCACTCTGCATGTGCATGCTGTAGCGAAAGGATTTCTGAACAACTGTGCACACAGCTTATTTCAAAGAGATAATACTGTAAATTAATTTGGAAATATACAGTTACATACTGTACAGTAGATAGGCTTTTGTTATTATTTTCATGACATTTGCTGGAACTGATCTTTAGGGATGATTTTACAAGACAATTTGTATACAAGATGATTTGTTCAAGTCAAACTGGGACTTTTGATCCCTTGTAAACGAAGATGAAAAACAAATGAAAAATTTGAAAAAAAAAAAATGAAAAACTTACAGTATAGAGGACTTCAAGTACAGTATAGTACGAGGATAAATAATTTAGTCACAGTAATCCATTTGAATGATGAGAACATTTTAAAGAAGGCCGTACTTCCGTGAATGAATACCCTGGCCAGGGTGGCTCTGCGCCGTCTGCAGTTGTCTCCATGAACATTCTGTGAGTGGAACACCAGATTTAGTTTCAGCTTCTTCAGGATGAATTCATTAGGGAGCAAAAGAAAACCAGTGTTGATGGTGGACTGCGTTTGTGTACCATAGCTGTTAGTCTCCTGTGGATCCCCCTTAGCTAGAAATATGCCAAGATACGTTTGTTGGCCTCTGACAGAAGTGCTTAATGAGCTCTACCAGCTTGAAGCCCTCACTCTGTATATTGTAAAGGCAGTAAGAGGCAGTTCCACACTATCATGTACATTACTGCTCAAAAATTGGGGATCACTTGCAAATTTCTTTGTTTTCATTTAGTTTTTTTTTTTCTACATTCTACAACAACACAGGGGATTTAAAAACTATGAAATAACACACATGGAATTGGGTAATTATGTAACAATAACAGTCAGTTGTTATTTTAAGACACAAGGGTCAGCTATTCTGGAACAGTTCTTGTAAGAACAGTATTGTGTCAAGCAGGGGCGGATCTAGAAAATTATTCATGGGGTGGCGAGGGGATGGCATTAAAATTATGAGGGGTGGCAACACTGAAGCAAGCATCCTTGCATGGTTTTTGTGGATTCAAGAAACGCTATTCTTGACCCTGACATCTGGATATGAACGTCAGTTCAATTAAATGAGATGGTACGGTATATTTACCTTCTCTTTATTGAGTTCTATGCAAACCTGTAGCGAGTTTAAGTCTATGCCAAGTGGATGAGACATGAAAACAAATTCAATAATTTTAGTGCAAGTAAAGCAACAAAAGTCCCTTTAAGTCCAAGTATCTCTTCTTTTTTAACAAACCAACAGATTTGCATGGACTGAAAACTAAATGACAAATTTTGGTGTAACAAGGTTATGACCAGCAGTTTATTAAACCATTCACAAACAGATTTGGTGCACATGTGTACAGGTGCAGACATATTGTTGTAGACATTACAGTTGTAGACATGACTACTCACATCTAAAGAATATGCAAGTAATGAAATCTACTGTAACTGAATGCAACGATTGCCATGTTGTTCGGCAAATCTTTTAAGAAAGTCATCTAAATTCAAGGCCTTGGTGCGTTATAGTGCAATATACTTTTGAAAATAGTTAACAGTTAAACTGTCATTAATATATCAAGATATCAAAAAACTCCTTTGGTTTGTTAAAAGAGCCGGATTGATGATTGAGTCGTGTGTGTGTGTGTGTGTGTGTGTGTGTGTGTGTGTGTGTGTGTGTGTGTGTGTGTGTGTGTGTGTGTGATGATCTCGCTGCACTAAATGTCTTTGATTCACAAAAACGAAGCAGTTCATAAGAGTTGTTTGTTCGGACCACCATTCATCAAAGGTACTGAGCAACATACTTTTGAAAAATAGTTTAGTTAGGCTGTTAGTCATTAATATACACAAAGATATCAAAATAAACTGCTTCGGTTTGTTAAAAGAGCCGGATTGCGTCATGTGTGTGTGATGATCTCGCTGGTTGCACTAAATGTCTTTGATTCATTAAAACAAAGAAGTTCATAAGTGTTGTTTGTTCTGACTATGGTTTAATAGAAAAACAAGATTTTGTTCTTTTATTTATGGGCATTGTAGCGGGGAATAAAGAGCAACAACGGAAATACAGGGGAACAAACCACAGAGGGTGGTTTTATTGAACAATTTATTTTTATCGGCGACGCTGATTCTTTTTTTTTTTTTTAAGAACACTAGGACACTAGTACTGGGGTGGCAAATGGGGCAAATGGGGCAAAACCCCAGTATCCGCCCCGGGTGTCAAGCGCATTTGCAAAACCCATCAAGCACCAGGGTGAAACTGGCTCACATGAAGACCATCCCATGACAGCAAGACCAAAACCTACCTCTGCTGCAGAGAAGTTCATTTAGAGTTACCAGCCAATTAACAAACAGCACCTCAGATTAGAGCCGTTATGAAGACTTTACATATCATAAGTAGCATATACATCTCAATATCAACTGTACAAAGGAGATTATTGCATATTTTGGGTGCCTTCAGCATTGTTTTACAATGTAGAAATTAATAAAAATCAGGAACATCTATGAAGTTATAAAGTGATCCCCCAACGTTTGAGCTGTAGTTTATATCTAAAAACCATAAACTCCATTTCAACTAGTGCTATTGGGTTAACATGGGTCTGTTGCAAAAGACTAGAATCCTATCTACAATCCAAGTAAAAATTTCTGTGAACTCTTATTTTCCAGCCAATTTTTTTGGGAAAAAGAAGGCCAGTGTTTTCTATCAAATGACACTTTCTATTGGGTTTTCCCTCGAGAACCAAAAATTCTTACAAAACAGAACCGATGGTCTGCACAGCAGAGCAGAAAAAGCAATTACTATTAAAGGAATGATTCATAATGAGAATATGGGAGTACATTATCTGGATATTGCCAGCAGATGGCTTAATCCGTTTAATCTCAGACAATTTTAACATAATTTTAAAAGTGTTTCTGGCTTCTGATGGATTCCTAAGCAGCTGGCACATCAGAGATACATTCTGAGTGTCACAAACAAACGGAGACGGACCAGAAGACTAGCAGTTAGCCCTGTAGCGTGGATGGTAAACCCAAACGCGGAAGTAGCGCGAACAGGCAGGATAACCACGCTGTTTATTTTTAGAACTCTCCCGAAGTGAGAGCAAGAGTTTACACAAATAAACCCGCGTTCTAATAACACACACTCAATCGAAAGCGAAACCCCAGAAAGTGAGTACTCACGATTAGACGGACAACGCATCGGCAATAGCATGGGCAAACTCAATGACTGAGCGATGTGCGGAGCCATCTTGTCTCCTTTTATGCTTCCTGAATAGCGACCGTACTACTTCCAGGTCCTAGTGCCGGTCGTGTTAGGAGTGCGCATGACAGAACTATTCACCCTTATGACTGTGAACCTGTAAAACAACATCTAAAACTGCAACTTGGTTTAAGAATTGTCTAAAATTGCAGGCTGGGAAAGTGGTTGCTGCTGTAAATGAACTAAATGTGTTTGATCAAGCATGTTGAAGCCAAGAAAAAGAGCAGTCTGTTGAAGGTCTTTTCAGTTTCCCAAGCATTCATGGACTACTATGATAAAATGCTGTCATAAACCATTGAAGTCTTAAACACACTGATGATGAACTGCAAACTACAACATACAATTAATACTACACTAAACAGCCAAAACATTAAAACCATTAACATTATGACCACCTACAGTAGGATTTGGGTTCTTCTTGCACCTCCAGGGCATCTCTGGATGGTGGGAAACGTTCACCACCAAGCTGGAGCACCTGGGATCTCCAACTTCCTAACTGGGAGACCACAGGCAGTAAGGATGGGATGTCTCAGCCTCTCTCACTCTCAGCACTGGAGCCCCCCAAGGGTTGTGTTCTGAGCCCCCTGCTGTACTCTTTGTACACCTATGACTGCATAGCCACTACGAACTCCACCATCATCATTAACTTTGCTGATGACACGGCCGTGGTGGGCTTGATCTCTGACAACGATGAGACGGCCTACATGGAGGAGATTGGAAATCTGGAGAACTGGTGCCAGAGGAACAATCTCCTCCTGAACGTCAGCAAGACGAAGGAGTTGATAGTGAACTTTAGTACTAAGCCAGAGAGGAACTACAAGACCCCCGCCATCAACGAGAGACCAGTGGAGAGAGTGGACAGCTTCCGCTACCTCGGTGTTCACATCACGCAGAACATGTCATGGTCCTGTCACATCAACACTGTGGTGAAAAAGCCCCAGCAGCGTCTCTACCACCTCAGACGCCTGAGAGACTTTAGACTGCCCTCTAAGGTGCTCAGGAACTTCTACTCCTGCAGTACAGAGAGCATCCTGACGGGAAACATCTCAACCTGGTTCGGGAACAGCACCATGCAGGACAGGAGAGCCCTACAGAGGGTGGTTCGATGAGCTGAACGTATCATCTGTACCAATCTCCCTGACCTTCAGACGATCTACAACAAGCGGTGCTGGACCAAGGCCAGGAAGATCGTGAAAGACCTCAGTCATCCCAGCAATGGACTGTTCTCTCTGTTGCAGTCAGGAAAGCGCTTCCGCTCACTGAAGGCCAACACAGAGAGACTGAGGAGGAGCTTCTTCCCGCAGGCGATACAAACTCTCAATCACAACACCACATAGGACCTAAAACTCACACACTTGCACATTTTGCACACCTCAGGACTGCAGACTTTTTATCTTTTACTTTTTACCAGCATGCACAACCGGTTTACACATGGAAAATTTGCACACTTGCACATTCTGGACTGCACTACATCACATTTCCATTACATTTCATTACTGTATATATCCACTATTTTATTAGTTATTAGTTATTTATCCACTATTTTATATTCTTTAACTTCTTATATTTATCTTATTCAAATACTTTATTTCATTTTATTCTTATTCTGTATATTATGTAAATAAGTGTGTTTTTTAAATAAAAAAATTCTATTGTAGGTCAGTAGCAGTCGTATAAGCTGCGGCTTTGGGCTCTTTTCCTGCTGGGCCCATGCAGGGCAGGATGTGGTGCACTGAGTGTTCTGGTGCTTTTCGATTGGACCAGACAGGCTGGCCTTGGGTCCCCATGGGCATAGTAAGTCTTCAGTGCATATGATCCTCCCATAAGTTTTCTGGTGTATAGATTTTATAGTGTTTTTTGTTGGTAAATTCACATGGCAGTAGTGTTGATCATATGGTTGATCATTATACAGTAGAACCTCAGATTGACAACATTCCGCAAGACGAGCAGAATTTGTAAATAAATTTTGCCTTGTTAAACGAGCGAGTCTTAATTTACATATACCATCATTTCATTGAGTATCATGTAGCAAGGATGCGCTTCTTGTTTTGATGCCAAGCGTCATATGATCACCACTGAGCCAATGTTTTTTCTCTCTCGCTCTGTGGAATTGTGGGTAATTGTCTCCCATGCTTGGTCTCAGTGCGTGTGCACGATTGGTATAGTTAACATCTGTGCACGCGTGTACTGTTTACTATAGCACTGTGACCGTGTTTGTGCACAAAGCATGTTTTATTTTGTGTGTGTGTTTTGTAAAGATCTTCCTAATTAAAGATTGTGTTTTTCTCTCTCTCTCTCTGTCAAAAAACACTGTCTCTGAGGATGAGACAGTGTTTTTTGACAGATAAAGATAAAGTGCAGGTTAATTTGTTTTATTTTTACTTAATATTTTATATTAATTATTTTTGGGTTGTGGAACAAATAATCTCAGTTTTTCTTATTTCTTATGGCGACAATTTGCTTTGACATACAAGTGATTTTATATAAAAGCATGCTTCCAGAATGAATTATGCTCACAATCCAAGTTTGCACTGTAAATTGCATATTTACGTCGCGACAAACAACTGCAGGCTCATTTATTGACAATAAAACTGTGGGCAGTGGATTTATTGCATTTTGCTAGATTACTAATATTACATTACTAATATTGTAGTAATCTAAAAATTTCCCAAATGGATTAAAGTATTTATATATAATCTTGTTCCATCTTTCCTACCCATCTACAATACCATGTTCTATTTTATTTATCAATGTAAAACAATTAATCACCAATCACAAATGAAGTTCTAAAATCTTGATCTTACTAATAGTTGCATTCTCACCCTCACGAAATTACAAATGAAAGTATCCCCAGCAAATGAGGTGAAACATTTCTTTTTTTGTTTTTTTTAGAAGTCTCAGTAAGCTCTGATTTATGCTTGAGCTGCAAAGAGATTAATAAATGTGCAGGTGTTTGTTTTTTTCCCGTTTGGAGAGTCAGACTTGGGACACAGGTGGAAAACTTCAGCAAATACCTGAAGTAACCCAGGTGCAGTGGAAAGACTCGCTGATACTAATTTTCCCTCTTCATCCAGAGAACGAGGCCAAGATAACCAATTATATGCATAGCCAGTATCAAAATGCAGGCAGTCCTTTATTTTAGCTCTGAAATGTGCATGTATTACAAAAAGACAAACAATAGGCAACAATTTACATTTTTTTTCTCTCTCATACAGTATATGCCATTTTATTCTTTGCTTTCCAAAGATTTCACACAACTCCACTCAGTGCCGTTATGGAGTGTACCATCATTCCATGACACTAAGAACATTTTAATTACGGAGAAAGCACGCTGGGGACGCTGGAGAAGTGCTTTCACTGTGATTAAAGCTGACAGATAATAGCTAGGTGGAGCTCATGCTTATAAGCATGGTTATTATCATAGCGCTATTGAGGACAAAGATAATGTAGGGACAAGTATAGGACTATTGAGCAGGCAGCATTTCAAAGAGATGACAGGTGATGTGTGTGTGCGCTGATTTGTCCTGGCTTCAGTCGGCTGAAGACATGCGGCTACTCAGTTGGTGGATTGCTCTGTATGGTTGTGCTCTTATTGGCTGAACCTGAGTTACCCATAGTTTATTTATAGCCTTGACCTCAAGAAATAATTAGATAAGATTCCTGGCAGGTCCCATTGTCCATATGTGAGTTAGACAATATCTAATGCATATGCTTTGATGAAAAAGAAGTTAGAACTGGTCTTTTTATCCAGTGGTGAGAAACCTTTCTCTGCATTCTCTCAGTTTCTTTATAGAATATACTGAAAATCTAAAAAAAAAAATTTTTTTAAGGAATGAAGCAGTTAATTCCAGCCAGTGTACATGTGGTTAAGACTATACTTTTCCTACAACTGGCAGTCATTTTTTTTTCTATTATTATTATTTTTACATGTACAGTACAGTATACATCCACTATGTGGAAATGCATTGTGATACCAAATATCAGAGATGGAGATCACTACACCCAGTGATTAAACACCTTGGAGAGCTCCCAAACAAAGGCACAAGTACCTTATCAGAGTTGGATCCAAGTGACAGTGGCATGGGGTATGTATTTGCCCTAAGGGTCCTTGCTGGTGTTGGTTGAGAACATCCATAAAATCTCAATGAAAGAGAGAGAGAGAGAGAGAGAGAGAGAGAGAGAGAGAGAGAGAGAGGTTGTGCTGTTTTATTTGTTTTGCCAATCACTATCTAGCCTCACACAGATTTCCAAGAATAGATCAATGCATCCAACCATTCTTCTTCTTCTTCTCCTTCTCTCTCTCTTCACTAGAAGGGAGATGCAGTTGGTGATTTATGACACAGTTAGTGGCATCATGAATGGTGAGGTAGTGTTCTCTCAATGTCCAGCCCCTCATCCTTGTCATGGGACGTGGCAAAAGGAAAACGTGAAGATCTGCATGGACAGGCAAAGTATGTTGGGGGTTTAACTCACTGGCCGCTGTAGTGACAATGAAGGTTGTCCCAGACTTTCCCGAAATGCCTCTGTCCAACAGGGCTCTGAACCAGTCCTCTAAGTGAGACACTGGCTCAATCGTGACTGACACTTGAGTAATGGAGTGAGTGGCTTTGTATTACTTCTTATAAACACTCCATATAAACTATATCAGTCCTGAGAAAGCCAAAGAGTCAGCATCACAGTGACAGTATTTGGTGCTATTAGTGTTGAATGACTTGGACTGAAGGCTAACTCAAAGAGGAGTGCATATCGACTGATTAAACCTTGGACAGGTTGGTCGAGGAGCAAAGTCTAACAGCTTGACAGGGACATGGCTGTTATGCCTTATATCTAAAATGAAATACGTTGGAAAAAAGCTGACAGCTGCTAATATTTCAGAAGTATAAAATTTAGATGATTTCAAAAAATCGTTTAGTGCAACTCCATTAAACATCATTGGCTACAAATTAGGCTCGTCAGGCTTGCAAATTAAGCCAATTTTGAATTCTGAAAAGGGATACTGAATAGTTGTTGCAAGATATCATGCATGCAATGCTCTTCATAGTAGTATTCATTAAAAATCTTTCTAAATCTGGTTGGATTTTAAAAACATCCTGGCCACAGATATCAAAGCGGCAGTAACTTTCATAGAAAGAAAACTTCAACAGGACAATAGATGTCATGCACACTCGTAACACGACCGGCACTAGGACCCGGAAGTAATACAGTCGTGTTTCAGGAGGCATAAAAGGAAACAAGATGGCGCTTCACATTGCTCAGTCATTGAGTTTTGCCCATGCTATTGCCGACGCCTCGCTCGTCTAATCGTGAGTACTCACTTTCTTGGGTTATCGCTTCCGATTGGGTGTGTGTTATTAGAACGCGGGTTTATTTGTGTAAAGTCTTGCTCTCGCTTCGGGAGTGTTCTAATAATAACCAGCGTGGTTATCCTGCCTGCTCGCGCTACTTCCGCGTTTGGGTTTACCATCCACGCTACAGGGCTAACTGCTAGTCTTCTGATTCATCTCTGGTTAGTTTGTGACAATAGATTTCATGAAATTTCAGTAGTGCTACAGACTGAAATAGTGAACTGACAGTGTGTAAAGCAGAGGCTTATGTTTAGCATTTTAAATGCTCATTATTTATTTGTCTATATTTGTCTAAAATACATAAACACATTCACTATCACTGAAAAGTGGAACGCTAATTAATTGCCCCTCTCATTGTGTTTAATCAATGTTCAGCTAATTAACTCTTATTGATTTCCAAATAAAGTCTACCCCTAGCGAATAAACATGCCTGCTGTTTTAGCAATTTATCCTCTACACAACACACTCACTCACTCACTCATCGTCTCTACCTTTTAGTTTTGTATAGAGAGTCGAAGGGAGCCTGATGTCTATCCCACGAGACTTGGGTACACTCTGTACAGAGTGCTAATTCATCGCAAGGCACACACACACTGTCCTGTATTCAGGGTCACCGAGGTCCTGGAGCCTATCCCAGGACACTTAGGGCACAGGGCAGGGCACACCCTGGACAGAAACACACATACACACACTCACACACTCATTTACACACTATGGGTAATTTGGGAACGCCAATTAGCCTATTCTGCATGTCTTTGGACTGTGGGAGGAAACCAGAGCACCCGGAGGAAACCCACCAAGCACGGGGAGAACTTGAGAACTCCATGCACACAGAGACGGGAATCGAACCTGCCTGGGAATAGACCCCCGACCCTGGAGGTGCAAGCGACAGTGCCAACCAATAAGCCACTATGCCACCCAACAATATCTGAAGTAGGCAATATAAATATATACTGTATGAAGCCTGTCGGCAAAATTGGACGAGTAAAACACTGACACTGCAAAAATTTTAATCATCCTCTATGTACCCAATATTTTTAAATCTGGAATGAGAGGAGCTTTAGGAACTATTAATCTTACCTCTCACTCAAGTTTACGATACAGTCAGTCTATGAAACGCACCTACTGAAAGGCAACATTTGATGATTTTCTGTTGTCACTTACAGTACCACAAGACTCCCAGAAGAATCCATGCCTTTACCAAATTAAACCCTCAGCAACCACTGGACCCCATTCTTTGTCCCAGCTTTGTAGATTAAACTAGGTAAAAAAGAATGGCCTCATTTAAACAAAGCCCAATATCAAATCTACTGCTCACACTCGTTGTGCTTGTGTTATGTGAAATACCCCGGAAAGAACATTTGATCCATGCCAGAATTGGAGCTTGCAAAATCATTTTAATGAACCATTTATGTATTCTCTGATAGAAGATTTAACATATTGAAAATGACCACACTGAGGGTTGAAAGTAATTTTAACATGGAGGTGGTGGACAGTCCTGTAAATCTTGTAAGTTTCTATCCCAGGAGACTTGGGGCACAGGGCAGGGTAAACGATCGCAAATTGTGTGAAAAAGTAAAGTTAGTGTGCACTATGAAGGTCATTAATGTGCACTATGAAGGTTGTATGAAGAATTCCTTATTTCACAAGATCCTTGTGTTAGAAACTAGGTAGCTCTGTGGCTCAAAATTCACATGGCGTGAACGAAGTGGTCAGCTGAGTCATGAACCGGTCATCATGTTGGCAGAAGCTCGTGCTCACGTTAACTAGCAGTAATGTTGTTCAAAACACAACAAAAACAGTTCAGAGGCAATTCGGAAACACTTCGAAGCAATTCCTAATTAGACAAGGTGTTGTTTAAGTTAGACAACTAAGCTTGCTGAAAGCAAATAAATAAATAATAATTTATTTTATTTATTTATTTATTTATTTTAAATATAGATTTTGGCAGGCAGCTGCTCTCCCCTTTTTCCAGTACTGAGCACTGATTGTTTTTGTGACATGCAGTACTGTATCAGCCTACACTCCCCATGCGTAGAGGGCATAAAATGTATTCTTTTATGCTTTCTCTCCATATATCTCTTAATATATTAACTCATTTTACTGACTGTGTAGTAGTGGGCATTGGTGGCTCAGGGGTAGGCCTTGATTCAAACCCAATCCTCAAACCCCAGTCACTGGATGCAGTGCTGGAAGGGCATCTGGCATAAAACCTGTGCCAAGTTGTGTGGGAATCAGATGGTCCACAGTGGCGACCCCTCAACAGGAGCAGCCGAAAGACTGACAACAACAACTGGCTGTTTGGTGAGTCCTATTATTCGCCAATTCTAGATTTCTGCATCTTTTTTTTTAAACAAGACATTTAAAATAAGGGCTAATGCAAAAAATTAATTAAGCTTAAGGTGACAACTGGTACACAGAGACTTGAATCATATATGCTCGAAATGATTCAAGGCCAATATCTTTCAATGTGCTGTTATTTAACATAGAAAATTTATAATTGTTAATTTGACAAGGATTGCTTTTGGAACACATTTATGTTACATTTATGGAAGGGGTCTCCAGGGTAAGGAATTTTTTTTGAAGGAATTCTTTGTTTCCAGAGTGATTTTTCAAAGTTCAAAGATTCCAATGCTACATTTAACAATAAAAGTGCCTTTGAACTTGAGATTGTTTGGGCTATTTTATCTTTTTGAAACTTCAAATATAAAATGCATTCACCTTAGATAAAACAGTACCGTAATGGTGGCTCAGAGGATAGCACTGTTTAATACAACACTGGGTGTCTGAATGTGCAGGTGTGGACTTGCAGTCCTATGATGGACCCCCCCCCCCCCCCCCCCCACCTCGTGCTCGGGGTCTCCTGGGATAGGCTCCAGGCCCCCTGCGATCCCCTACAGGATAAGTGGTATAGAAGATGAATGAAAAAATGAAATATTTTTTAAATTCCTTTTATCATTAATGTTATAGTGGTATAAAATTTAATCCCATTATTGGCCTCTCCTTTTTGGTAAGATCATTGCCAAGACAATGTCTTGAAGATTTTCCCATAGTGGAAAACTTGAATTGGTGGTTTCAAGTTTGTGGAAGAACATATTTCTCTTGAAGCTGTTTTTCAAGGTGACACAAAGGTACTAATGTGACACTAATGTAAAAAAAAAAAAAAAAAAGTCTGCCAGGAATCTAGCCATTCAAGGGCGACCAAAAAAGCTCTTAGGACATAGATGCATCTTAGACAAGTTACTATATTGATTTGTTCTCAAGTATTGATCAATAGTTTCTACTTCTTCATTTCAGTTGCAGATGCTCCTGTGTTCGATTGATTGGTGTTGAATAGGAAAAGTACCCAATGTTCCTTTGTGTTCCTGTATCCTTATCTGTGCTAAAGATACAGAAGTTTACATATATTCATCATGACAGTATTCGTCTTCCAATTAATTTTTGTTGGACCAGAACAGAAGAAAAACTTTGATAAAAGTTAAAATTTGATACATACAGGATTATATACAGTATGTGGTTCATCATCCCTTTTAAATCCCAGTTTAATCTATAGTAGATGCATTTGATGGCCATGAACAAGATTCTGGCCGAATTTTGGTTGAAGATTTGGCCACTCTACTTGGAAGAACTGGTAATGTATTAAATATATTCTGGTTTCCTGCCATGGACCTGACTTTTAGTGATGGTATGCACCAAAATTTCAGCAGGGTTGAGGTTCCAAAGCTTGCTTTGTCCATTCCACAGCTTTGATGGGTGGTTTGGGTCAGTGTCCCTTTGGAACGCCATTTTTGCCCAAGTGTCAACCATTTGAAAAAAATTAAATGAAAAATATAATCATTTGTCACATGTATCTTATAGCACAGTAAAATTATTTTTTCCACATAGCCCAACAGTTCAGAAGCTTGGGTCAGCAATGATACACAGACCTTGAGCAGATGCAACTTGGCAGTGCTGGGTTTGAACCCCTGGCTTCCGATCAATAACTCTGTAACCCACAGCCTTAACTGTTTGAGTCACCATTGCCCTGGTAGGTTATGGTCATATAACCCTGAGGTTATTTGGGAGAATTCTGAGGCAGTCCTCCTTCTTCTCCACCTTGTACAATGCACCAGTTCTTCTGGATGCAAAACAGCCCCAAAGCCTGGTGATGCTGTACCACCACCAATGCTTAACATTTGGTACAGTTTTTCTGGGGTTGGATGCCTCAAATTTACTCTTCCAGTTACACCTCTGGTCAACAACTTTCCTTCAGAGGGCTTTTTCTTTGTGCATGTGGTCAGCTGCAAATTTTACTTGAGCTTCAAGATTTCGATATTGGCGCAGGAAAAATTTAAGAACCACTTAAATGTAGACAATGATGCATGTCTTTTTATTTTCTTCTATTAAATACAATCATTTTGCCCCAGAAATCACAGGTTCAAGAAATAATTGTGAGCTTAATATTGCCATGATATACATACGACATTCATAATGAGTATGTGAACTTCTCATCGCAACAGTATGTGCAGGGCAAAGAGAATTAACCCTTAGACAGTGCTGTTAGATCAGTCACCGTAAAAAAAAATGTTAAAAAAAAAGTGGCTTTTAGTCCTGGAGAAAGATCAAAGGTGACCTTGGAGCCCTGCACTGGTGATTACTGCAAAGTAATATTTGTTGGACTCCCACTGAGATGAATGTGGGAGTGTTCTTCCTGAAAGACAACAGACCTATTGTATAATGCGCTTCAGGTGAACACCTGTTTTTCATATACAGAGAACCATCAAGGCAGAAGGTCTTACTTCATACACTCTGGTTCCCTGATGGATAGTTATTTGCTCAACTGTTTTTCTTCATGTCTTGCTTAGGATCATTATAACCATTACTGGACATTTGTAGTTGAAATTATTCTGGACATGTTTTACAGGCAATGTTGCTATTGAGGAATTTGAAAATTAATGTCATTTTCTCTGGAATTCCTTTATAAAACCTTCTTTAAATCCATGCTTTGAGTTTAATAACAGCATTGTTTCTTGTTCCATCCAACCATCCATCTGGAAATCGCGTAGTCTAACTAGGGAACGGCACTGCAAGTCTTGGCTGGGACTGTGAGAGAAAACCCACCAAGCAGCAGAAAACATACAAACTCTATGCACACAGACCCTGTGATGGGAATCGAACCCAGACCCTGAAAGTGCAAGGTGACTGTTCTAATCGCTAAGCCACTGTAATGCCATTGTATGTTTGATAAAAGATTTTTCATCTTTAAACTGCACTTTGAGAGAACCACCTTCATATACTTGAAAGAAGCACATACAGTAGTTTGGAAAAGTACTATTCCCGAAGAGTGGAGTGCCTTGATGAGAAAGTACCCTGACCACTGAAGTTGGTTAAAAATACTGCTCTGTGCGCATTGAGCGAGAATTTAATCCACTCACCTCACACATGCGCTGCACCCTTACCTAAAACTCATTTTAGATAATGGGCTACATTACACTTAGTCCAGTGTCAAGTGGGGGGGACTGAAAAATCTGTCGCATAGACTAACACAACTGCTCTACAACAGATCTGATGAAAATGACTGAACAGAACTGAAGAAATTTGGCCACACACTAATTCCACGTTTCCATGTTTATAGATGATTCAAGTTACTCATAGTTCATAGGTGTTTAGGATTGTCTTGAATTGGGAAACATAGGAAATTGCAAAAGCTGTGATGGGATACGTGTTTCCAATTGCTGTGAAACCCCTAATTTAATTATTTTAGAAAAAACTAAATATTATTATACTCTAAAGATATTATTATAAAAAACCCAAGATATTATTATACTGTAAATTTAAATTATTTACAAAGTAATGAAGAATGAGGCTAATAAAATTAGCATTATATACATTTAGCATATGCCTTTATCATAAAAAATACATTTAGCATATGCCCTTATCCAGAGCGACTTACATTTTTATCTCATTATACATCTGAGCAGATGAGGAGCCTTAAGGGCCTTGCTCAAGGGCCCAACACGGATGTGTGATTTGAACCTGGGACCGTCGTCCAATGCATTAACAAATGAGATGCCTCTGCCTGAATGAATTGTTAACCTTTATCCTTAATTTCAACAAATCTAGCTTCTTCATTCTTGTTTTTTTCTTTTCTTCTCTTTCCTTTCCTTTTTGTTTAGCATAACACTTTTCACAAGATGCGACGACCAAGGTGTACATTTATCCTACTGTGTTTCGTTCACTAAAAGTGATTGGTGTTTTGACCTTAACAGGATGAAAATGTTCAAATACCAATTAAACCTTATATTAAATGAACTCAGAGACAAGAAATAAACTAAAAATAAAAAAAAAAATTTTTTAAACTGTGCATTATTTTCTTTCCATTTGGATGGACTTACATTTGGTTTTGGTGCACTCCACTGTACCTTGTTCACAATCTGGAAAAATCTATATCTAACATTGTATACCATGGCCTTTAACTCACTCATTGTCTATACCACTTTATACTGTATTCAGCGTACACCCTGGACAGGGTGCCAAGGCAACACAGGGCACACACACATTCTCATTCAGTGATACACTACGGGCAATTTGGGAAAGCCAATTAGCCTAATCTGCATGTCTTTGGACTGTGGGAGGAAGCCGGAGTACCTGGAGGAACCCACCAAACATGGGCAGAACATGCTAAATCCATCCGCACCGAGACGGGAATAGAGCCTGGCTGGGAATCGAACTCAGACCCTGGAAGTGCAATGTGACAATGCTAGCTTATAAAATTTTTAAATCAAATTCAATTTAAAAATCCTTTATAGCTTAAACAAACTGTATACTACACTAATGCTGTTCAAATGCAGATCAAGACCGTTCATTTTCTAGTGCTTGTAATACT
The DNA here is from genome assembly GCA_013621035.1 of Clarias magur. Lineage (NCBI taxonomy): Eukaryota > Metazoa > Chordata > Actinopteri > Siluriformes > Clariidae > Clarias > Clarias magur. The sequence goes on from QNUK01000068.1 coordinate 2,068,140, forward strand.
CATGAGTCATGACACATATACAAACTGGAATTGGGAAATCTCACAACATTCCAAGGTTGATTTAAATATAGTGAAAGTATATTTTTAAAATTAGTGAAATAAATCATATATGTGTGTATATACAGTACATAGGTACTGCACTGTTTATAAGGTGTTGTAAGGACAAGCACTTTAATTTCTACATATTGTATTTATAGCAATAGGTCAGTCTTATGCTCAGTCAGATCTAATCGAAGCCCTGTACAGTACATGCAAGTTAAACATTAACCTAATCGGAACCCCCAACTGATACAGAATGCCGCAAGGCACGAAGTGGCATAAAACTTTCTCAGTAGGTCCGTTTACATGGACCCTAATGTTCCACTAATAATGGGAATAATGACCCAATCAGAATAAAAAGTGCATAATGTAACCACCTTAATCAGTACAGACTGAACCGATCTGGCCTGATTGGAATGAATTCATAGTCTGAACAGGCCGAGTGACGTAACCTTTTAAAATGAGCCATGAGAACACTTGAACCGATATTTCCCTTCTGTTTGAATAATAATATTCTTTCTGCACGTTTGCCGCAAATTGAGAGTTATATTATAGCTGAATCTACAGGAATTCTTGTAACCACTGCAGAAAGTGAGAAAAGCTTTCTAAACTAAACCTCGAACAGTAGGCATTTTAAATGCTTCTTTACGATGAAATGCTTTAAGCGTCTAAACAGACATACAGGGTGGGTGAAAAGTAAGTAGGCATTAAAAAATAGTAATAGAGTCCATATTTCGAATAGAAATTCATTAAAAAAACAAATTGTACATGTATTTCATTACACAGGAAAAGGAAAGTAAATTTTTCAATTTCAGCGTAGGCACCAGTGAAGTCAACCAGTTTCCTCGAACGGTTGGGAATGGAATGCACAATCTTCTGGAGGAAGTCGTTTGGGATGTTGCTGAAAACCTCCTGAATCCGTGCTTCGAATTCCTCCAGTGTGGACTAAATATACACATGTATAATTAACGTAAAAATAACTTGAAAGAAAGAATTATTTTTTTTGTTGTTTTGTAACCTCAGAAAGCATACCATGATATCCGTGCATGCATGTGTTCAGCCCTTTGCAGCTACATTAACCTCTTTTATATAAATGCACCTGTTAATGAACTGAAACTAATGAGCTGTTGAAAATGTAATTCTGCGTCTTCCTATTTGCATTTTCAAATGGCATACTGTATAAACGATATTTTTACATTTTCATTAACCATGTTGCTCTATACTATTAATAGATGTGGTGTTTTTACTTTCTCTCTTAAATAGGCCAAGGAACCACCTTAAATTAAACCTGGATCTGAAGTCCATCAACCAGCTAGGAACACTTACAGTAGTATGAGGGGAAAAAGTACTGTACACTCTGGATGGGACAGCAGTTATTCTAGTGAGTTCAGTGGGAGTACACACAAAAATAAATGTTAATCCCGTATGGACATGAGGAGTACTCCAGGACTTTGCATAGACACCTTTCCAAGTTCAGGACAAAAACCACGGACTCTGAATCTGTGGTGCGGCAATTCTACACACTTTTTTTCCCAGGTTGTCCGTACACTTCCACTAGACTTATGTCTTATATACAGAAAAGATTAAACTGATGAATAATGAAACTGTCAGTTTAATTTGTCATTAAGATGAAAAGATGAAACTAATGAATAATGAATCTATGAGTGCAATTTGCATATGCATTTTATGATCAGATCTTGACCATCTGATGGTCAAATTCAAATTCACTTTTAATGAACGAAGGCACAAACGACATATTTGGTGTGAAATTTCATTTCAGACACTTTATTTAAAAAAAAAAAACAATTTATGTAGAAAAGAACAAAACAACACATGAGAGCACTGCAGTTTCCCACAGCGGGTCAAAGAAGCAGCGAAACTGACTGTGAAAACACAAGCTCCTGTAAACAGCTTCATGGCCTCTGGCCTCATAGAAAAGCTTTTGATTCACTGTTTGCAGAAGGATGTAATGTTGAGAAAATACTGCATATATTAAGCTGAGCAGTATAACAAAAAAGGGGGTTTGAATTTCATTCTATCCTACACATCAAATTTGCATAGATTCATAGGTCTATAGACGTTGACATCATTTGGACATCAAATGGTTTTATATCACTTTGCTACATTTAACAGGTAAAACAAATGAATGCATTATACAAGACAGCTTCATGTATATGGACCCTTATGGATTTATGTGCATGGCTAAGCGTTTTCAGTCATGATGCCGAATAACTGAAATTGAAGAATTCATACAGTAGAGTAACTCATTTAGTCTGGTTTATTAGTTGGGATCATCGGCATGTTTCAAGAAGTTGGTGGGTGTTGATAATTCTTTTTTTTTTTTTTTTTGGATTTTTCCCCGATTTTCTCCCCTAATTTTAGTCGTGTCCAATTCCTCCCCGTCACTAGGGGGCTCCCACATTAAGGCTACTACTACCACTCAGCCGGGAGGGCCGAAGACTATCACGTGTTTCCTCCGAACCACGTGACGCCAGCCGACCACATCTTTTCGAACTGCTCGCTCGCGCACCGTTGGGGACGGCGTAACACACTCGGAACACGGCGTAACACACTCAGAGGACAACCCAATAATCACAGGGAGAACATGCAAACTTAATGCACAGAACTGAAGTCAGGACTTGAACCATTGACCCTGAAAGTGCGAGACCCCAGTGCTAGCCATTATGTCGCCATGCCACCAAAGCTATAGTTCATGAACATCCCCTGACTATTCATGCATTGATGCCACACAAAAAAAATACTAATACATTTTTACTATTATGCACAAGAAACAAAACTGGTAAAGCACACGTAGACAAGATTAAATACTGTAGTAGGTTAAATTTAATATCATATTTAAAGACATATTTCAAAATAAATATGCATTTATTCACTTCATACTAGCATCTGATACAATCTATGGCATTTGTCAATGTGGTAGGACAAAACATTACCATTTCATCCAAATTGTTTTAATTATAGCCATAAATATATAAACATTTTATGATTTCCCTTTGAGATTAATAAAGTACTCTATCTATCCATCATGAACACCTCTGGTGTAAATGATCTTATTGTAAATAGGTGATTCTCTTTAACAAGTCCTGTGTGAGTGAATGGATGGATGGATTCATTGAAGGGTAACTGAGTGGGTGAATCAGTTCCAAGTCCACAAATTCAGGAACTTGGCACTTTTAGCAGCCCTTGCCAAGACTGAGTCTTTATTTGGAAACAGTTTGAGCTTGTCCCATAGACCAGTGAAACAATATTAACTAAGGTCAGCTCTCATATTTTCAACATATAGCAAGTGGAAATGGTTTTTCACACATCCTACCACATTTCGCACTTCCTAACACTTTCACTTTCCTTCTGACAACCTTGCTACCGCCTCTGCACATCTCACCAATGCCAGCATGAATTATTCCATCTCATTCTAAGCTCTACGGCTGGAATGTCATTTTACTAAACCAATCAATCTGAAGCTGACTGTAATCACGCAGGAATACCCATCTGCGGCCTTGGTGATGCATTTGAGAATTCCAGCATTTTTTTCACTGAAATACCATTTTCATATATAAAATGTCAACAGAAGCATATTACATGACATGTTTTAATGTTATTGGTTAGGTTTACAATTTTATGTTGAATAGGAAATTAATTGGAAGATTAGTATTATGTTAAATAGAGTTAAATAGAGAGCCTTAAGTCTTGTCATTTTTGATTAACTCTTGTCTATTTCAATTAAAAAAGGCAATACCATAATTATTGGCAACCTTTAAGAGAATGGGCAAAAACATATGTGCATTGAAATCGCATATATATAGAACACAAGGATCCCAAATATACCGTATATTTAAATCAACATGAAAATCATATCGCCATATCAGTGTCCAATTTTAATCCCTAATAGGCGACACGTTGGTGTGGTGGTTAGCACTGTCGCCTTGCACCTCTAGGGTCCAGGTTCGATTCCCGTCCGTGTAAATGGTGTATTCCCTTAAATTTTTTTGCTGCCTTGCAGAAGAATCAGTTCAAAAGGAGGTTCAGAGTAAATACTGTATACATTGATGAATTCGCCCTGGTAGGGTGAAAAGCCAGCTAGTGGACAGGAACTCACAAATAACCAATGTAGGAGTTTAAGACACTTTCATTTATTGAAAACACATTAGGTTAAAAATATACAAAATGACAACTTTAATTTAATATTTAATGATCTATAGCAGCAGGTAGCCTTAGATCGTGTACTACATTTGCTCATTATTTGGATACAAATATACAATATATTGACTATACTGTTTTAAGGTAAAAATAAATCAGACTGTTTGGAGAATGTGATAAATCAATCAAAATGATGGCAGGATTATCACTGGTGTATCAACAGGAACTAAACAACAGCAAAAACAGATGCGAGATAAAGACAAGACTATATTTAAGAGCTTAAATAATACGACTAATTACAAAACTAAACTAAGCCATCTGTGAACATAAACAGGTGATAGTGAGCCCAATTTCAAATTAAAAGTCCACAGCATGCTTTTTTTTTTGTTGTTGTTGCAATTTTATCACGACATGTCCATGTATTAGGTTATTCATACTGTTTAATACTCCACGTTTTAGCACAAACAATAATTATTACCTTTCATAAATTCCATAAGGCTGATGAATCATGTAAACCATTAACCCAAATCCTCACAATAAATGGTAGCAACTTTTGGCCAAGAGCTATATAAAATGTAAGATTGGTATATCCAAAATGAAGTGTACTGAACAGTGAGCTGTCTAACACACACACACATCTACAGGTCAAAAGTGCTGTGAAAATAAAAGGGGAAAGAAGAAGTGCTCTGGGCAATAAAAGATGATTATTGAGAGCTGATGGAGCTTCTGACCATGCCAATTAGCCAGAGGAGCTGTCAGAATAAAATATAATAATTACTTTTAGGGGAACCAAGAGGCATCAGTAACACCAAGAGGAAGGAAAACATGGCTAATAAGATGGAGGTAGAGGGCATTTTGTTGGCATTCATATAGTTCAAGTGTTTATTTCTTTTAATTTTATGATGTACAGATAATGAAACCCAAAAACTCAGTATTCTTAAGAATATTACTTAAGACCAAAAAAATTCAAAAACAAGTATGAATACAGGATGAAGCACTCAATATTTGTTTGAGGCTTTTTTGCATGAATTCCTGCAGCAATGTGACAAAAGGTGTAGAGTGTTGCTCAGTCAGGCAAAGTCCTCTTTTTCATAGATGAAAGTAAATTTTGGAAATTAAGGTCGTAGAGGGGAGAGCCACAGAATGTAAGTTGCTTGAGGTCCAGTATAAAGTTTGTAGCCAGTGGTGGTTTGGGGATCCATTTCATCTGCTGGTGTTGGTCCACTGTGTTTTATCAGGTCCAAGGACAGTGCAGCCATCTACCAGGAAGTTTTGGAGTGCTTCAGACTTCCCTCTGCTAACCAGCTTTATGGAGATGTTGACTTCATTTTCCAGCAGGACTTGGCACACCGTCAAAAGGACTAATACCTGGTTTAAGGACCACGGTATCCCTGTGCTTGATTGGCCAGCAAACTCGCCCAATCTAAACCCCATAGGGAATCCATCAAAACCAGAAAATTGTTTTTTAAATCATTCTTTATTTTGTGTCCATTCAGAGTGGTGGCGCAACGGTTAAAAGCATTTAATGGTAGCTAAATATTTGACTTTTTTAAATTGGCATAACCCGGGGATGTTAAAGATCTCAAAGTTTTTCATGGCTCTCTTGGTTTGCATCGTCGTCTCGCATCTCCAAGGCCAGGAGGGACAAATCTTAGAAATCTCAAAAGGTTATGGTTCTCAGCAATGTATCTTCCCTTTATACCAATGATCACTGGCTTTCTGTCTCAGGCTAACGTTCACGTTACCAGCCTGAATTGACTCAGTTCCATGGGGGCCACGCTGACGTTCTCAGTCAGCACCGGCAGCACAGGGATTTCATTGCAGGACTAGCTATAGCTGCAAAAACAGCTAAAGCAAGGTGTCTGACTTTCTTTATTCTTCTGTACCACAACAAATACAGCCAGCTACCTGCTTGCCATCAACCAGAACATAATCCCAAGCATAGAGTATGTTTTGCAAAAATTGTATCCAATGTTTGAAAGGAATGAGTGGTCATGCTGTAACCATGCTTTAGCTCAAATAAACTCGTATTAATGTGCACATCAGTCACATTAATGTCATTCATGTCAGGCCAGCTAAGATGGTTGAACAGGCAAGGTCATATCCGAAGGCAAACATGATGGAAGAAAACTACAACTCCCAACTATCACAAATCCAAATCACCCGAGTTCTAAACACACTTGCACCCAATTACCCAGGTGCTTAAATTGGACTCAGCAATGGAGGGACTTTACCAAGCTATGTTTGTTTATGATATCCAGATTTTCTGCCTTCCCAAGTGTAACATGATTTGCCCGATTGACCGACCCTTGGCTTCGCCTACGATTTACTTGTGTTTGATTTTTCTTAAGTTCATTCGATAAATCCTGTCTTTCTTACCTGCACTTGCGACCACATCTACGTGGGTCCTGACAATGAGTGCCATTTCAGAGGACAGACAGATTCATATTAAAGTTGTATAAAAGGCACTTGTAAATAAAAATAAATAATAACAGTCATGACATCAAGTCTCACTCACTCACTCATCATCTATACCTGCTTCATCCTGAATTCAGGGTCACAGGGGGCCTGGAGCCTATCCCAGGAGACTTGGGGCACATGGCAGGGTACACCCTGGACACGGTGCCAATCCATCGCAGGGCACAGTCATTCACACACTACGGACAATTTGGGATCATCAATTAGCCTAACCTACATGTCTTTGGTCTGTGGGAGGAAACCGGAGTACATAGGAAACCCACCAAGCACGAGGAGAACATGCAAACTCCATGCACACAGCCGGGGATCGAACCCGGACCCTTTCGGTGCAAGGCGACAGTGCTAACCACTACACCACCGTGCCGCCTGACATCAAGTCTGATCTTACCAAAAAAAAACAAAAAAAAAGGTGGCTTGTAATGTGAACATAGCCATACTGTAGGTCACTGCAGCCACCCATTCATTAACAATGATGATTTAGGAACAAAGGTTAAATACAGAGTCTACACCAGGGGTCTCAAACTCAGTTCCTGGAGGGCCGCAGCCCCACAGAGTTTTGTTCCAACCCTGCTGCAGCACACATACCATGTAGTTTTCAAATAACCCTTAATGACTTGTTTAGTTGGATCAGGTGTTTTTAATTATGGTTGGAACAAAACTCTGTGGGGCTGCGGCCCTACAGGAACTGCGTTTGAGACCCCTGGTCTACACCATGCATAGAACAATCTGTGGAAACAGATTTTTATTATTGAAGTGCCCCACTAAAACAATGCCAATTTTCTTCACAAATAAAATGCCAGATATAGAACCAATAATATGGAATACTGATTTTAGCCTTGTAAATCAGTAAATGTAATTTACAGTTTGATTTAGTTTGATTTTACGGTACAACACAGGATTATGACAACAGCACGCATTACATATGGTGTAAAAACAAAAGAGAAGCTTTGGTCTGTGATGTCCCATCAGGCAATATCAGTTTTGGATAGGAGTTAAGAATTTCTGGAAGCTTTATCAAAATTGATTTGTGCATCTCTCCATGGTTTATTTTGCGTATTAGAGCCAGACAATAATGAAGGATGGGATATGAAAGTGCACTGAAGACCGAGACAGCCGTAGAGTGTGGAAGAAACGAAATTGCTCAGTAACAACAGAATGCTGCCACTTTATATTAAAGCAATTTGTTTTCCTAAAGCCTCCTTGACAGAAAACTTACTATACAATACATCAAATGATTTTAGAGCATGTGAAAGCACACGTCCTTAACCAGAACATTCACAACCTGGATTTCATTATTTATCTACGCCTCTACAAGGACAATCAAATGACAGCTTGTGTATCTTTGCATGCATCTTTTGACCTCTTTTCTTTGACACATTTTGCCTGCTCTTTTTTTTTCTGTCCACCTACATTCGCAATATGTCAGTAAGTGGGTCTAGCCACCACCGATGCCAATTTTACTGACACAATATGCTATATAAGAGCTAAGTAGAGCTCTTCCAGAGAACAGGCCAGGGCTTTTTATTGACCATTCACCTTGACTTTCGGCTAAATGCTGCATCAGCAATTCCAGTTGAAATACTGACCTCAATCGTTATAGACATGAATGTCAAAACTAGTTTCAGATCACTGTACAAAAAAAAGGGGGGGGTCTACCAGCCATGCAACAAATTTCCTTGTGTCCTATATACATAAAAAGAGAGGACATAAAGTGATAAGTGAAGTAGTGGGCTCTCTAGCAGGTAGCAGGTAGCATTAAAATAATGATTAATGTTAATAAGTATTCACTATAAATGTTAAATATTAATAATAATAATTCACTGTAGTATTAAGTTAAGCATTTAATTAATTGTTGTTGCATTATTTATAGATGGGCTAGATGCTGTATATGGCCTTGCAGGACAGACGTCAGATATTTTAAGGCTCCACAAAATACCATATAATTTTGCAATATAATTTTTCCACTGGTCATGGCAACTTAAGAAAATCCCTTTTGCTGATCTCCATGTTGTCCAGACTTCAGACAGTCAATAACTGCAAAGGTTTTACATCCGAGTTATCAGAACATTTTTATTATGTTAGTTTGTTCAATTAATTTTGAGTTTGTGAAAATTGAGAGATTTTTTTTTATATACAGTAATATGCAAAAAGATTTTTTTTTTTATACGGTAGTGTTGTGTACCCTTCCAGCAGGGCAGATTTAAACAGAACCATTGGCCCATGATGGAGCAAAAAGCCTAAAGAAAAAACACAAACAAAATCTTCTTCATTAGCTCATCAAAGAGTTTCAATGCATTTTCAATGTAAAAATCCAAAACAATATGTCAATATGTCAAAAAAAATAATAAATGCACATTAATGTTCATGTACAGTACATCAATATTTTGTCATGTCAGTAAATACAGACAGGTGCAGAAGTATTTATGTAGTGACACAATTTTGCTATTTTTTGCCTTTGCACAAAAAATCTAATCAACCCATTAAAATTACAGCTTTTTTAAAGTCTCCCATTTTCACTGGCTCAAAATTAAACCATCATAATTATAAATATCATAAATAGTTTTAATCTTTGGATGTAAAACCTTTACGCTTAATGACTGCTCAAAATCTGGACTCCATGGAGATCAGAAATGCTGAGTTTCCGCAAGGCAGGTGTAACTGACTGTATCAGTACAGATAAATTGGATTTTCTTGAGGTTGTGTGCTATGACAAAGAGCTTCGTTCCTGCAAGGCCAAATATCAAGCTCATCTATAAATAACACAAGTCCTTTCCTATAAATCCAACATTAAACTCCGATACCATGACTGTTACTGGCAAATTGTAATTTACAGTAATATTTACAGCTACAGCTGTTTTGCATGCAAAACTGTAAATCTAATATGGTCCAATTCAGTACAACTAGCAAAACTGAACAAATAACTTAGTGTTACAATAAGGGAGTTATTAGTTAATAAAAATTCAGGAGCTCAATATTAATAGCTAATTATAACTGTAATCCACAGTATTTATTAAGGCTATCAGGTAAGCATCGGCCCATTGGGGTCTTACCCAAGTATGTAAACAGAAATTAATATCTTGGTAGCAGCTCTTTATCATTAGAATACATGTTCAGACAAAGTCAGAGACCTTGTCAAGACAGACAAGGAGACTCATTGAAATGTGAATGGAATAATGTGTATTAATTAACATTGTAGTCTAACGTAAGGGCCGTAAAACTGATGTCAACAGACATGACAGAGTTTTGAATAATGTTATGAAAGTCCTCATACCAGAGATTTTACCCTTTAGTTTTGTTTTAATGCCAAAAGCAGCCATCAAAATGGTGTGACTGTTAATCAAAGTCCTTAAGGGTTTGTTTGAAGGGCATTTGAAAAGAAACCACCATGGTCAGAATATTAGGTGCGGTCAATACAAGGCCCTAGACATAGCTATGATGAGGATAATTCCTTAATAAGAAACATTTGACAAAAAGTTCTTGTACGATATGCTTGGACATATAATGGAAATCTCTAACTGGAAATTTCTAAGAATAGTATTAGGCACTACTTCATTCCAATTACATTGAAAGTCCCACTCAACTGGAGGCAACCCACAGGTCTGAAAAATGAAGCCAACCCGGAGTGGCAAAATGTGCAGTTCCTCTCCAAAAAGCGAGTCAGTCAATCCCCATAAAGCCTCATGTTAAAAAAATAATAATAATAAAAAAACAGAAACAAACATGAATACAGCCTTGTGGAAAAAAAATGGTTTTGGTCTCAATAGCTAGATTTCCCCTCATGATAACTACACATGTGGATTTTTATGTATCTTATTAGAAAAAATTCTATTAAGCCAAAAAGTTACGGTAGAGTTAGGGGTAGCATATTAGCATATTTGAGTGACAGCAGCATTTCAGGACTAAACCACTATCTGTCTGCCATGCTTCATTTTAGCTACCCAGCTAACTGGAATCCATGTAGTTTAATAAGAAATGTAGAAAAATGACACAGAATTATGTGTAGGGTTTGCATGACCGAGTTCAATCAAATGAATTAGCATATATGTTAATGCCACTATAGCATTTTAGCTAGGCTAAAGCTAAGCTTGCAAGCTTGTGAGTGGCAACTGCATTGGGTAAAGTTCCAAACAACAGCCAGAGTCCATTCCTTCTGCCCATTTGCCATTTTATGGAGTTTAGATGCTGCCAAATGCCTAAATGTAATTGTAGATGGTGTCACCTCCTGTCAAGATGGGGTGGGGGAGTTCCCACAGTCGCTTCGGGTGACATCACAGACAGTCTGCCTAGTTCTTCTTATACAGTCTAAGGTCCCACTTTACTTCATTTTCCCCAGCCTCCACAAATACCTTTTGCTTCAAGGGATGCTCTTCCTATTGCTGTTGGAAGTCCTTCATGATCAGAGATCGCTTAAATGCTTGGTAGGGTCGCATTTTTTTTTTAATGGCAGTAGGCATCACATCTACCTTTAATAGTCTAAGTAATGGCATTTCATCACATAATGCTATGTGTACTCACAAGATTAGGATTAAACAGCTGTGTGGCCATAAGGGAACCACTTGTTCGTGAGATAAGCAAAAGAAAGCTGACTACCTGATACGACCGAATGAGCAGTGAATCCTATCAGTGGATTTTTTTTTTTTCTTCCATGGTGGCACATATTCCAAGACACCAATGCCAAGATGCATCAGAGTGAAATTCACATCACCCCATTTTGGCATCCTGACCTTAAATCCATTAAAAGTCTTTGGGATGTGTTGAAGACATTACAGAGAGGTCGACTCTCCCATTATCATTAGGCAAAAACTGATTAAACACTGGCTGGAAATAAATTTTGAAAGGTTGCTGAAACGATGCCAAAGCTAAAGTCAGTCCAACAAAATATTAGTGTCTGCAACTTTTTCTCTAACACTAAGTAATCATTTGGCAATGATTTATTCCTGTAAATAAAACTTACCTTAGTAGTAATCACTTTATGTAGTCAAATAGTATTATATATGTATAGCATTAGTACATGAGTGCAAGTTTAGTTGCTGTAGTTATTACACTACATGTACAAGCAGGAAACTCGACTCTTTCTTCTGAAAATAACTGAGGGCTGCTTTTATCCCACCTATGTATGAAAACATCTTCATGATGAAATCTTCCTGTCAATAATTACTTCTTTATTTCGCCCCAAATAAGTACGTCTAAATGTGCTAATTTGTGTCTCAGGCATTCTGCACAAATTCATGCTGATCTGCCCTCTAGCAACAGAACAGGAAAAAGCAAGAAACTAATGCCTTTGGTTACCTCAGGGACGCACACAGTTTAAAAAAGGCTAAGAGATTTGGCCTTAAGCTTTACAGATTTAAACTCTGTTATATGGTTATGTGCCAGAGACTTCCTTTCAGGTTAACTGTAGGCAGTCAACTGCTCTGCTTTCTTTCTTTTTTCTTTCCTGTGTGAATGCCAACAAGTCAGCAGACGCTTTCTGGTTCATTTCTTTTTAATTTAAGCATGATTTTTCTCTTTATATTAGTCTTGTTGCATGTCATTTTCAAAGTGACTTGTGATCAAGGCAACCTTTTAAGAGGTGATATAATATTGTGACAAGAGCATGCTGCTCAAGCTTTGCCCAAGAGCCTTTACATCATTAACAGAACCTGTCAAAGTGGTTGTCAATAATTCATTTATTCATTCTCCATTCCACCTGGAGCCTATCCTAGAGGAGCTCAGCACAACGCAGGGTCCCCCCAAGGACAGGGTGCCAATCCATCGCAAGGCACATGTGTGCGCACACACACTTATTCACACAGAAAATTGGTCTAATCTGCATGTTTTTGGATTGTGGGAGGAAACCAGAGGAAACCCACCAAGCACTGGGAGAACATACAAACTCCACATAAACGCCTGAAGCCCATTCCACAGATACATTTGTAGTTCATATTGATTTGCATATGGATATTGTCAAATGTATAATATGCAACCAAAGGTTTGTGGACACTTGGGGAACTTTCTCAAACTGTACCCACAAATTTTGACTCACACACCACTTTGACTATATAGAATGTCTTTGTTTGTTGTAGTTCTAATAGTTATCCCTACTAGAAATAAAAGGCCCAAAAATGTTCCAGGATGACAATGCCCATGTGCACAAAGTGACTTCCAGGAATATATGGTTTGCCAGGGTTGTTGTGGAACATGAATAAGCTGTACAGAGCCTTGACCTCAACCATACAGAATACCCCAACCTTTGGGACGAACTGGAACACCAATCGCACCCCCAAGTCTCCATACCAACAGCCATGTTGCAAGAATACAAGTTATTATAACAACAAAAACAGAACTTGATTTGGAATGGTATGGTCAACAGGCAAATATGGGTGTGATTACATGGGTCAGGCGTCCAAAATCATTTGGCCATGTAATGTATATAGTGTAGTTTTTAGCCTTCTGCAAACACACTTTGAAAAGACTGGAGAGGAAGAGAAGTCAAAATGTAAAAAAAATAATAATAATAAAATAAAATACAGTAAAAAGATTCATGTGTGTGAATTAATAGAGGTGTAAATACTGCAGAAGGTTACACTTGAGTACACATTGGTCATCCAGGTCTTATCCAAAGGCCGTGTACAGTACATAGCACGTATCGATTTATGAGCAGTACAATGTGTTAACGCTATTTCTTCAGGGTATAATTTTTAAAAAATGCTTTGTTTAAAAATATCTAAGAGTAGTCTACTGTCAGCCGACTCTTTCAGATGATCCAACAACAGAATTTTAATGTCGATCTCCTGTATGCTCTCATGCACTTGTTTCCAAAGAGAATACATATTTATAACCACTCTGACAAAATGAGGTTTTCAGAGCATGACAGTCACCGGATTGAAAGCTGTGCAATTAGTGGTAAATAAACTAAAGGAGATTCCCTTGAAAGTCCAATTAAAAAGGACACAGTGTCTGTTGAATTTTATGTAATTTGATGGTGTCATACAATTTTAACACACTCGGATACACTCCCAGTAACCATAATCGTATCAATTTCTGCAAATAAAATTATAGACACTGTTTGACTAAGAATGAACCTCATAATCAGGGACAGATGCAAGCTGCTCATGTTACCCCATAGGGACTAAGCGCATTTCATCAAAGTAAAGCAGCATTGTGGATCAGCTGAGTTCAGCAAAGTTAAAATTTCACAGCAGGCTGTGACTAAAGATATGAATGCAAGATGGAAAAAAAAAATATTTTAAAAACATCTCTGGGTGGTTAGACAAGGAATTTGCTCTCTCCCTTGTTGATCAGTAGGAAAGTTGATTGATTATATATGGCACTAACATGGTAGAAGAATTAAGCAGCTATAAAGACAACGTGACATACACATTTTTAGAAAAGTTTTTTTATTTGTAAACTGAGAAAAATATACATATAATAAAACTGCAAAGTCACAGCATGTCTGTAGATTGAAGATATATTTGTAAAAAAAAAAAAAAAAAAAAAAGATATATATATATATATATATATATATATATATATATATATATATATACACACACAGTAATATATATATATATATATTTGGGGGGACGTAAGATGAGTAATAGAACACATCAAGATGGTTTTTGGAACTTTTGTCTGTTTGTGCCAGGCATCATGGTAAAACTACTAAACAAATTTTAATGGGGTTTTTACAGATGAATATGGCCAAGCTTGAGGTAACATATAGACTTGATCATATACAGTAGATCTACCCACAGGAAGATAATGTGAAATTTAAATGTAAAACGTCCTTATATCATAATATAAAATATATTAATAAAATTAATATTAATACAATAAAATATTACTGTACATTTTTCAATATGCGCTTAAGTGTTCAATTGAATTCTACTTAATAAACGCAATTTCACACCCTCATTCTGCACACTTCACGGTAACATGTACAAAACTTTAGTTCATTCAGAAATTCAATATATATATTTTAAAACACATATGTGTGAGCGATTAAATTTCACGCAAATAAAGTCGCAGGCACATCTAGTTTTGTAATATAATTGTTAATATCTTGAATTTTAAATATCTAGTATAATAAAAGGCCATACATGAAACATGTTAAATGTCTTCTTGTTATAAATTACTTTGTCATTTCATTTCCTCTTTTTTTCCATCCAGTTAAAATCCAGTAGCCATAAGGTCATAAAGCAGGTAAGTGCATTTGACAAATGGTGATGAAATCAGTAAATTACCAGGAAACAACCATAGGACCATACAACCATCTTATAGCACTAATTACTGATGCAGTCAAGACCACCTGAACCATGACAATATCAAGATCAGAATGTATCAGGACCAAAACAGGACCCAGTACTTTAGCATTTAAGACTAAGTCACGACAAAGACCAAGCTGGTGCAAGTCCCACATAACATGATGCGTTTATGATCAAATGTAAAACATGCAAACAATAGGCAGATGAGTTTCAAGACAATTAAAAGACGAGACCAAGACTGATCTCAAGTACTACAGTACATCACTAGTATTAGCTGAACATAGTGTAAAGATTTATATTACATAGGTATGTTTTATGACATCATACCATCTATAACTCCAAAAGATATTAAAATATTTGCACTTTATAAAACATATGCTCATTCTTAAACTCTTCAACCTGCACTCCTACAGAAAAAAATCAGATTACCAAAATAAGTCTTCAGTTCAGACGGCATGGCACATGTAGTGTAAATGCTTTTCCTCCATAGTACTGTAGCCTTGCAATTTGACCTCACATATTTCAGTTTAGATCTTCAGATATGTGTTCTAAACTGAAGGAACCATCAATCTCAAAAACTAAACAGAGTTAACATTAGTGAAGTACATTAATGAAATTCCTGGACACAACTTGGACTACAGAATTGTTGAAAAGCCATACAAGACAATTTAATAATAAAACTGAGGGCTGAAATATGTTTATCCATGTGCCTTGCGAAAAACTGACTTGTAAGTATTGTGTAATGAGTTTCGGTATGCACTGTTAACCAACAAAAGCCAATTCTCCACATCAGACAATGGTTTGTCCCCTAAAGCAACAAATTCCATTAAATCTGTGCTGTGTGTGTGTGTATCTACAGATGACATCTCTGTATTAGCGGCGACTTTCATTGTTGCTTCTGTTGTTCTGCTGTTGATCATATGCTGTTCAAATTATTTAAACCTTTCTGTACTGAACACCACAACAAAGGAAACAACAGCATTGTTCATTCTTTTTTTTTTTTATCATCGTCAAACATTTGGCCTTTTTTTCGTTTGCTTAAAAAACAAATATGCCATTTTTACCATTTTCATATGAAAATCTGGTACAATTGACAGCAATGACAAACTGCATAAAATATCTAAAAAATATATAAATACTTTTAAGTGTAACTTTTAAGTTTAGCCACTGAAACAGTTGAACTTGATCTTTTTCCCAGACAGTTAAAAATCCAGTAGCCATAAAGTTCTTAAATCACAAGGAAACAGCCATGGGACCATATAAATATCTTATAGTTACCAGTGATGCAGTTTAGACCACCTGAAACATGACCATACCAAGATTTAAGATATTGGTTGTACAAGTACAACAGTAGTGAAATGCAATATCAAGACACATACTTTAGGCGTTAAGGCCAAGTCAAGGCAAAAAAAAATTATGGTGTAAGATGCACAGAAAGCAAAGTCTTAAAACTTAAGAAAATGTATTACAATTGGTGGATAAACAGGACCGTATGAAAACTATGGGTTTTTCTTTATTCAAATTAATTATAAAACTAAAATATAAAACTATATAAACCCAACCATTCGAGTAAACATTGCAGAATTTGCATTCTACCGTGTAGTTTCTTCTGCACAAATCTTTGCACATAATCTCCTTGACCTTTTTAGGTAGACAAATTTTATTACAAAAGTTTAGTTGAATTTGATTTTCAGTAAAGTCTTCTTTAGGCTGATCCCATAAAGGGGTTACCACAGCGGACCATCTGATTCATAGACAACTTGACACAGGTTTACTGTAACACTGGATGCCCTTCCTATCATAGGTGAAGTGGTGAAGGGTTTTAGCTGAGAAGTATGGAATACTGGGTGGATCCAGAGCGCCGCAGGCAGCTGGAGCCGGTAGGTGACGGGGTTGATTCGGAGGGTGATGTGGTATGGACCGATGAATCGAGGTGATAATTTCCTGGATTCTGTCTGCAGATGTAGATTTTTGGTAGACAGCCATACTTTGTCACCTACGTGGTACAATCGCCCCTCAGGTAGCGCTCCAGTTGTTGGTTGGTCTGTTCCGACTGACCGTCTGTGGGTGGTAGCTGGAGGACAAACTGGAGGACAAACTACAGGTGGAATAGATCAGATGGCAGAAGGCCTTCCAGAACCGTGAGGTGAACTGAGGCCCCCTGTCCAAGACGATGTCCTTTGGGAACCCATGCAGGCGGACTACATGTTCTAATATCAGCTTTCTTAGCTGACGGGAGGGCCACGAGGTGCACCGCTTTGGAGAACCGGTCAATGATGGTGAGGATGGTGTTCTTTCCTTCGGAAACCAGCAGGCCCGTGATGAAGTCGATGGCAATGTGCGTCCAGGGCCGACGGGGAACAGGAAGTGGTTGAAGCTCACCCGGAGATGGTTGATTTACATCTACATCTAGGCTCTTATCCAGAGCGACTTACATTTTTTTATCTTATTATACATCTGAGCACCTTTTTTTTATCTTATTATACATCTACACCTTGCTCAAGGGCCCAACAGGGACAACTTGGTGGAAGTGGGACTTGAACCTGGGACCTTCCGAAACGTAGTCCAATGCCTTAACCACCGAGTTACCCCTACCCCCTACATCCTTGGCCCTGGCGCACACTGGGCACGCCTGGACGAACTCGTGAACATCCTTGGTCATGGTAGGCCACCAGAAGGCGCGCTGGATAAATTGAAGGGTGCGACGTGTTCCAGGGTGTCCAGCAAAAAGAGAGGAATGTCCCCATTGGAAGACCTCCGTCCTGATGGTGTCAGGTACATTGAGTCGACCGGGTGGCTCACCTGCCGGTTCGGTCTCCGCAGCCTGTGCCTGGAGCACCCTCGTCTCCAGATCCCAACGGAGTGGCGCTATGATCCTGGTGGGAGGTAGGACAGGCATGGGCTCCACCCGGGGAACTTTTTCCTCATGCTGTCGGGAGGGGTATGACAGATGGAAGTTGTAACTCTCGAAAAATAACACCCACCACGCCTGTCTAGGGTTAAGCTGTTTAATTTTTCGGATGGTGATTAGATTCTGGTTATCGGTCCAGACGATGAATGGCTCTCTGGCGC
The DNA here is from genome assembly GCA_013621035.1 of Clarias magur. Lineage (NCBI taxonomy): Eukaryota > Metazoa > Chordata > Actinopteri > Siluriformes > Clariidae > Clarias > Clarias magur. Next base: position 2,086,133 of record QNUK01000068.1, read on the forward strand.
CCTGGAGCCAGTGTCGCCATTCCTCCAAGGTCCACTTTATGGCCACAGCTTGCGGTCCCCTACCCCGTATCGCTGCTGAGTGGGGTCAATTTTTTGGAGAAGAAACTACAAGGGTGCAGCTTCTGGTCTGGACTTCATTGGGAGAGAACGGCCCTGGCGCTCACATCCGAAGCGTCCACCTCCACAGCGAATGGCTTGTCTGCATTGGGGTGGAGAAGGATAGGAGCAGAGGTGAACCGGCGGCAAAGCTCGTGGAAAGCAAAAATGGAAGTAGTGTTGAGGTTGAAGGGGTGAGAGGATGGGCGAGTCAGAGTGGTTAAAGGAGCTGCAACTGTGCTGTAGTCCTGGATAAAGTGACAATAGAAATTTGCAAACCCGATAAACCGTTGAAGTTTTTTGAGGGTCTTCCAGTTTCTGCGGGTCCATGGCCACACCCTGGGATGAGATGACAAAAAACAGGAACGTGGTGGAGTGCTCGTGGAAAGCGCACTTCTCCAACTTACAGTACAGCTGATGGGCGAGCAATCTCTTGAGAACCACTCTAACGTGTTGGATGTGTTTGTCAACAGTCCGGGAGTAAATGAGGATGTTGTCGAACACCCAGCGGCCTAGCATGTCTCTGAGAACATCATTGATGAATTGTTGGAATGCAGCAGGTGCGTTACAAAGTCCAAAAGGGATGACCAGGCTTTCATAGTGTCCTGTGTGGGTGATGAAGGCCATTTTCCACTCATCGCCCTCTCTAATGCGCATCAAGTTGAAGGCGCTGCGGGGGTCCAACTTAGTGAAGCTAGTGGCACCAGAGAGGGCGTCCAGGGCAGAGTTGGTAAGCGACAATGGGTGTTGGTTCTTGATGGTGGTATCGTTGAGCCCCCGATAATCGACACATGGACGTAAGTCACTGTCTTTTTTCTGGTCGATTCGAAGGGCGAGTTGAATTAAGCTCTCCAACGTAGCTGGAAGTTCTTGTCCAGCCAGCTCGTCCTTGATGCGTGCAGCCAGTCCCTCGTAGTAAGCTGTCCGGAGGGCGGCATCTCCCCAGTCAGTCTGGACAGCCAGGGTTCGGAAATCCACCGTGTACCGGCTCACGGATGAGCCTCCCTGCCGCAGATGATATAAATTGGAGTCAGTCTCCACCTCAGCAGCAGGATGTTCAAAAGTTAGCTTTAGCTGACGGGTGAACTCTGTATGAATAGGCAACATCTGAATCCGAGCGATGAATCCGCCATGGCCCACTCAGCTGCCTGTCTGGATAGCAACGAGACGAGAAGTGCAATGCGCAGTCAGTCTGTGGCGTATCTGGTGGAATTAAACTCAAACACAAGATCTAATGATGTTTTTCTCATCCGTGTCATCCCACTTATCTGGTAGAGCTATGAAGACATCAGAAGGGGAAGGGTGGGCTAGGGTGGCGGCGCAACAGCCGCTGCGATGGGCGTGGCAACAGCCGGCTGAGTAGAGGGTCGCGTTCTCCTGCTGTAGCTCCGCCACCTCGCGGCGCAGGGCCGCGACGTCTTGGATGCCTTTGCGTGGAACCGCGACTTCACTACGGAGCTGATCAATCAGCTTAGCATGTTGGTCAACCACATCGCAGAGGTGAGCGTAATCCGCTGTGTTTACTGCTGTTGACTCAGTCATTCTGTCATAAACAAACGGAGACAGACCAGAAGACTAGTAGTTAGCCGTGTAGTGTGGATGGTAAACCCAAACACGGAAGTAGCGCGAGCAGGCAGGATAACCACGCTGTTATTTTTAGAACTCTCCAAAAGCGAGAGCAAGAGTCTACACAAATAAACTCACGTTCTAATAACACACTCAATCTAAGGCGAAACCCAAGAAAGTGAGTACTCACGATTAGACGGACAAAGCGTCGGCGATAGTATGGGCAAACTCAATGACTGAGCGATGTGCGGAGCCATTTTGTTTCCTTTTATGCTGCCTGAGTCGCGACCGCATTACTTCCGGGTCCTCGTGCCGGTTGTGTTAGGAGCGTGCATGAAAGTGACTAAATAAAATCAGTAATATTTGAATTTATTTTAGACTTACATTATATTAGTCAATTCCTAATTAGCCAAGAGGATTCAAAGCCTAATGTAGAGGTTTTAAACTGATATATACTATGTAAAAGTTAAAATGTTTGCCTGTATTTGTCACTTGAGAAACCTAAAAAGCTAAATGTCTCGTTATAAAAAAAGGCTTGTCTTTTTTTTGTCCTAAGTGTCTGTAATATTTGCACATAATTGCTTGCACATGTACGAAAACGTGGTAAGGCTGTCTGTCAGACTTGGATTATATGGTCATAAGAAAAGGTAAAGGAAGAGAAGCAGAAATAATTAGCTTTGGTTTAGAAAGTGCATTCGACAAGCCATCTCATAGACTCTTCCATCCAGCAGGATTGAATTCATCCAGTCTAAGAAAAGACAATCTAGGAAACTTTGGCCTTCAGTCACCCAACCTTTCAGGTGTCTTAAGTATGAGATCACAACCTTTAATTTCATCATGCGTACACAGATGTTCTATGACCTTTGTGTCAGTACTTTATTCACAGACTTCATAAGGCTCTGCAAATGCCTTCACAAATATTATTAGATTTTATCTGCACAGTTCTCCCCCAAAAAATAAAACAACTCTCAGCCTGAAGCTATTCTCAAATTGGTAAATTATGAAAATCTCTTTCCAGTATCATATAGCCATATTTCTGTAGCATCTATCTGATGGAGCATGAAAGGTGAAAGCACACATTTTGTGCGGGCATGATGACGACTGATGAACTTTCAGCTTCCCGTCGCACCTAATGGTCTGCATTAAATTTGCATTCATTACTGTGAGCCTTACAGTGCATGAGATGGCTGCTGCCTGCGCATCGTTTTCTCATTTTCCTTTTAAACAATCGGGCAGGTTTATTATGAGATCACTTCATAGCAAGTGACAAGCTAGCTTTGCATATGGGACAAGATAAACATACAGATGACTTCAATTATTTTACACAAAGATTATTAAGTGACAAAGTTCTTTGATCTTAATAGAAAAAAGAAAGAATTATTGTCATTTCAATATCCGCACTTGGCAGCATGAGGGTACAGGATTTATCATTGCCATCTCAGCTCTAAAGTACTCCTGCATAAGTAAGAAGCCTGGAGGGGAAAAAGAGCCCAAAGGGAATTCACTCTCTTCTTGCTGACACCCTGTCTTTTACTCATTGTTTATACCACTTTATCCTGTATCCTACAGGGTCACTGGGGGCCTGGATGCTATCCCCAGGAGACTTAGAGTATGAGACGGGGTGCCAATCCTTCGGGGGGCACACCCACACACATACGCATACTGTACATGCTCATTTACACACTATTGGCAATCCACTATAGGAGGAAACCGGAGGGCCTGAAAGAAACCCACCAAGCACGGAGGAAAGCATGCAAACTCCATGCACGCAGACCTGAGGTGGGAATCAAACCCAGACCATGGATGCGTGAGACGACAGTGCTAACCACTAAGTCACCTTGGTGACACCCAATTCTTCTCATACTCTGTACTGAATAGGTGTCCTGGAATAAGCAGAGGAACATCTTAGTGATTAGCGTAAAAGTTCTTTGATACAAATCTACGTACATTATCCAGGCGATGCCAATACCTGGCACAAAATATTTTTGGGCAGTGCAAATGTTTAGATCATTCGTGTTGGACAATCCACAGCAACATAGTACACCATTTAATTTGCAAATACATTGGTTAATTTGTGCACTTCTGATCTAAATACCAAAACCAACATAGTATGTTTAATGAATTTAGTGCTCAAATTGTTGGAATTCATTTGGGTTCAGTTTTACCATCACTTATGTTTCATCTCTTCCATCTATCAGCTTCAAAAGCTGCTGCTATCCCTTAGAATCAAACAACTGTGATAAAGAGATAAAGGGCTTAGGATCAATGCACTCCTCTACTGGCATAGAATTTTTTTTTCCATGTGAGAGATTTGGGTTAGCAATATAGATTTTCACCTTCAAAGCTGAGGGTTCGATTCCCACCTCTGGTCTGTGTACATGGAGTTTGTATGTTCTCTCCGTCTTCAGTCGGTTTCCTCCAGGTACTCCAGTTTCCTCCCACAATCCAAAAACATGCAGGGTAGACAATTCGGTGTTTCCAAAATGTCCATTATGTTTGAGTGAGTGTGTAAGAGTCCATGTTCTTGTGTGCCCTGTTATCAAGGGTGTACCCCGCCTTGTGCCCTTGGATAGGCTTCAGGCCTCCCGCAAACCTGTACTGGATAATAATAAGTGAATGAATGTAAGAAAGTTGCATGTTGACACATATTACTCTGATGCTATCAGAACAAGCAAGAAGGAGCTACATCAAAACATTAAAAGTAGTAGAAATCTGAATAAATGGTGATATTATAGTGTGCACTAGAAAGAACTTTAGTTCATTTTTTTTTTTTGCTGAATGGATACTGAATCCACTGCCAATCCAGAAGGCACCACAGCTCCATACCCTGCTCCAGTCTGAACGTTACATCAAGCGTTCTCTCCTCATTACTGACACCTGTTTGTATTTTCACAGTGTATATAAATGTTTCACTCACATTTGCTTTTTGCCACTTTGCTATGCAACTCTGAGTCATATTTATTTGTCAGCGATGCAGGATGTGTGAACTCATCATTTCACAGTTCTATCATTTAATCAGTAATCTGTTAGATATTGCATAATCAATCAAACATGTAACATGTTTCTATGTTTCAATAATAGTCTACATTCTAAGTTCATTTTTTCATTCATACTCACGATCTATTGATTTATTAGGATTTATGTACATATTGTGTATTGTTTATATACCGTATTAAAATACTTAATGAAAATTATACAGTCCTAATGCATGTGTATTGATGCCTGTTCATTAATAAACCCATACATCCTTTAGTACAGTACGTGACTGATGTCAATCACCCTTGTGCACGAAGAATCTGCATTGTTTGGGTTTGGGATTGGCGAGATGCCATCTGGCATCTGACTCAATTATTTGGCACTCCATGGGTCTTAATCACTATGTCAACAGAATCTGTTTCTGTTTGAGCCAGACCTCCTACTGTGTACTTTCAGTGGACCAGGATGGGAGCATGGCTTTAAAACAGTTTACATAGACACTCAACAGAGATTGAATTACTGTTCTTTTTTTATTTATACCTACTGCATGGTTTGCATTAAGCCTATTTAGTTAATTACTTAATTTGTGGTTATTCATAGGTACAGTATCCAGTGCCCCTGGAACAGCCCAGTCACCACTGCGTTCATTTTTACAGTATGCTTAGCATAATTTTCCTTTTGTTAAATTAACCTTAATTTACCACATTGGATCATTAGATCCTCAAGACCTGGAGGACGTTTTAAGCTGGATGCCCATCCTGATACGGCCCTCCCAGTTTGTAACTTGGCTTGGGATTGACACTGGGTTGTGTGGAGCGTTGGGGTACGGGACTTGCTCAAGGACCCCACAAGGGTTTTCCAACCAGCAACCTAGATCTTCAATTGCTGGGGGCAACCACTGCCCCACTATCCAAATTCCCAGTCTGTGATGACAAATAGCATCCCCACAACATGATGCTACCCACAATGTTTGACTTTGAAGATGAGTATTGCCAGGGAAATGAGCAGTTTTGGTTTTCCTCGAAACATGGCCATTTGTGACCAAGTTTTGTTCCACATGTATGCTGTATCTCAAACATGCCTTTGGGTAATCTACAAACTTATATTTAATATGATGGACTGCTCTTCCATAAAACCGAGGTTTGTTGCCTGAATGTTTGAGATGTGGCTACCCAACAAATCCCACTCTGGAACTCCCCAGCTTTACCCTTGCTCTACTGATTGCTTCTTTGATCACTGGCTTTTTATAAAATCATCCTCTAAGCATAGTTGTGGTTGTGACCATTTTTAATAATGGTATAAATGGTGTTCCATGGAATGTTCAAGGTTTGGAAAATATTGTGTCTAAACAAACCCTGGATGACATGTTTCCAGAACTTGTCAGACTTTCCAGAACTTTGTACCAGACAACAAAATCTATTCATGTCAGCCCACAACCTCATCACCAAGTCTAAAGTCATGCACATATCCTGCATTACTAATGGCATGCACCTGTGTGCCATCACGCTACTTCATTGAAATAACTCAGACTTTCTGAAACTCACCCAGCCGCTTGATCTGTGTGCTCTGCTATGGACTTTTCTATAACATTACCACATATTAGAAGAATGCAAGAATAATACAAGGATATTACATGAATTAGTGTTTTGACAGAAAAACGTAGGCGATGTGAGCATCTGATTTTACGCAGATGCAAAATGTATTCATGATCCAAAAATTTTAATTTAAGTTGTTTTTCTTCTTAGGCTTAAAATCAGCAAGTGATTACTATCCGAAACAGAAACATGGCATAATGTTATTAATTCTGCAGAAGAAGAGAACGGTAAAGGAAAGAGAACTAGTCGGCTATTTTGGAGGGCGTTTTTAAGCCGCCAGTACATTGTCTTAATGAGCAACAAGGTGTCAAAACAACTCAGACTCTCCTGTGTGCTTTCTCTTGTCTCTTATCTCGCAGAACTTGGTTGTGGTGTTGACACAACCAACTCATCTCTTGTTCACTTACTGGAGCCAATGAGCCATGCAAGCTCAAAGTCACGCCGGGCTGTTTTTCGATAGAACACCTTTTTAATTACTTTAACCTTTTCTCGTTGACCCTTCTCACTTTTAATTCAAAGAAGTGTACGGTAGTAACCTTGCTGACTGATGAAGGAAAAAAAAGCACATGGAGGCTAGAAGTACATTTTTATAACGGAGCCAACCAGCTGTGTATGTGTAAATGCAGGCGAAATTTTATGTTTAATTACTGCATTTAATAATAGAATTAAAACATTTCTACAACAGTTTTATGTTAACAGTTTATTAGATGTATGTTTGCTTAATATTACAACTTTGCATTGTTTGGTATTTTATTCAAGCAAATTACAGAAATGGTCAGAACTGGTTTAGACACTTCATTATGCATTTATTTTAATTATATTTTATTTGTTTTGTTTCTGGCTATGCATGCCTACGACTTATCAGACCACATGACCTTTTTCAATTGCCAAATTTTTCCAAGGTCCCATCCTTACACCCCCTAGCAAATTGAAGCCTTTTTTCTGATTAATCTTACTAAAAAGTGGTTTTCTTATGTTCACACAGCTGTTAGTCCCAATCTGTAAGCTCTTGTTGCTTTGAGCATGTGGAAAAGCGCTTACTTTCAGTATTCTACAGTTTTTTCTACTTTTACTGTTTTCTTTTACAATGCAACTTCACGAAGCATTTAAGTGAACTCTATTCATGTTTTTTTTTTACCACATTTCTTCCACAAAGTTGATGGGTCTGCACTATTCTATAAATGATCTTGTTTCAGTTCCCACAAACAGATGCGTCTCTTCTGCAAGTTGGCGAAAAGTTATCCGTCAATTTTCAAGAATCATGTTTTCCACTCGCCGAATGTTCACGGGAACGACTACAATGGGCTCCGAGCCACCTCGGCCTGGATCGTCATTCACAGACCCACAGCCTTGTTTAAAATGTTCGCACCAATCAGTCGATTTTACATACATTTTCGTCCCAATTTGACTTGAATGCTTCCTAATATATATATATTTTTTGTACACAAGAAGATAATATTACATTTTCACTGTTCTGCTTGCTAAATGCCACTAGTTATGCTCAGTATGTACAGTAACTGTGGCTTGATGAACACTGGATAGCCTGCGATCAGAATCACCACACACAGTGGTCGGCCTGGATTCAATTGGTTTGTCTTCCACAACTTGGGTTGACAAAACGGCTAGCATTCTCAATGACTCTAGCGTCACGCCAATGAACTGTGTGGTGTATCACATAGTACAAGGGATTGCAAGTTCATCACCATGAGACCTAGTGTCATATGTGCGGACAGGGTGGATACAGTATGTCCCAGGTGGCCTGTTCCTTGTTGGTGCACATAAGTACCAGTCTGAAGCAATGGGAGCATGAAATTATGCATTGCACAAATCCTCCGACCTGAACCTGTTTGGTGGCTACAGGGCATGAATAACAATAGCAAGGCTGCTATGCAGGATAGGCTCTAGATTTACAGTCAATATGACCAAAATAACATTTTTTAATTACTATTATTTTTATTTAAAATCATTATTATACTGTATAATATAATATGTTACTGTATGTAACCCTTTTCTTAACACTATGGATTAATTTAATTGTTTAGTCCACAAGAGTCCACAAGAGTCCTGGATCCCCGGCAGTTAGATGGTGAATTAGGCCGGTAGTTTCTTTACATTCTGTTTAAACTTTTGCAATACCTCGGTTTCCTCCTAAATTTAATTAACTTCCTAGACTCAATGAAATGACAGAATACTAAATTGTAAAAAAAATGGAAGTTTTTCTTTTCAAAGCAACAAAATAAAAGCAGTAAATAAAATAATAACAACCCCTTATTTTCCCAAAAAGATATTAGCTACTGATTCGGCTCAGCTCAAAGTATACTTAAGTCAGTCAAACGGTTCAAATGTTCCTGAGTCAGTCAAATAGTTCACAAGTTGGAGCGATGGCTATCGTTGGGGCCCATATCGTTGGTGCACATTAAAAAGACGATGAACTCCAAATGTAAATCCCACACGAAAAGGAGTCTACTTACTTTCTCCGATGAGTCAATGAAACAATCATGAAGTTACCGAACACCATGAAGACTCAGTGTCCGTCACGTGCTGTCTTGAATCCTAGACGAATCCAGCCAATCCAATTCGGATAAAGAAAAACGTCTCGGGTTACTTGACTGTAACCCTGTTCCCTGATAAAGCGGGAACGAGATGCTGCATGAAAACGCTATGGGAACATCTCTTTGTTGCCCGGTTGTGAAGCCTGTGCATGTCAAACCTGCCGAATACCTTCGGCTTATAACCTGTGCCAGGCATGACGTCACCGAATAAGGTGCACCTGCAGGTTATAAATAGGAGTGAACCGGAAACATCCTCAGGTCAATTATGTCTGAAGGACGTCCAGGCACGCCAGCAGTGCGGCATCGGAACGCAGCATCTCGTTCCCGCTTTATCAGGGAACAGGGTTACAGTCAAGTAACCCGAGACGTTCCCTTTCAAAAGCTACACTCAATGCTGCGTGAAAACGCTATGGGAACGAGAATACCAACGCCGCCGCACTGCAAGTGTCTGGACCCCCAGGTTGTGTAGCGTGTGCGCACAAGCCGAGGAGGTCTCAGACCTAGCTCTGGGATGCTGACTGAAGGATCCGTGAACCCGGAGTAGCATTGACATCCGGACTATAAAATCTAACAAACGTGTGTGGAGAGGACCAGCCCGCCGCATCACACACCTGCTGCTGGGGGACGCCTCTTGCCAAGGCAATTGATGAGGCAATCCCCCTGGTTGAGTGAGCCCTGATTCCCAGAGGCGAAGTGTGACCACGCGCCTCATAGGCTAGGGCAATGGCATCTCTCACCCAGTGTGACAGAGTCTGTCTAATGGCAGACCCCCATGGCAAATAAAGAACTGCTCTGACTTACGCCACTAGCTAGTGCGGTGGACGTAGATCCTAAGAGCACGTACTGGACACAGTAAGTGAAGTCTTTCCTGCTCCGGAGCTGTGAAAGGCGGAGGACAGAAGGCCTCGAGAACAACTGGGTGCATGGCCGAGAATGGAACCTTGGAAGATAGTTCGGGTGAAGATGCAGAATAGCTTTAGAAGTAATAGCCATAAGAAAAACCATCTTAAGAGGCAGAAGCCTGACAGGCGCTGACTCTAGTGGTTCGAAAGGGGTGTCGGCCAGGCCTTCGAGTACGATAGTTAAGTCCCACAGAGGGACCGTCGCTCTAGTGGGCGGCTTCAATCGTTTAGCTCCACGAATAAAACGGGCAACTAAATGGTGCTTGTCCACAGAAACCCCATCATTCAGAGCGTGACAAGCCGAAATAGCAGCTACGTACGTTCTGAGCGTACTAGGGCATAAGCCCTAAGACAACCTTTCTTGCAGAAACTCCAGCACTGAAACAATCTGGCAGTGAACTGGGTCTACATGTCTTGCCATGCACCAATTTTCAAATACACTCCATTTGAGGGCATAAGTTCTCCTAGTGGAGGGAGCCCTGGCACTTAAAATGGTTTCAATTACGCTGGCTGAAAGCCAAGCATGTCTTAGTTGGTCCGTTCAGGGGCCAAGCGTGAAGGTTCCAGAGCTCGGGCCGGGGATGAAGTATTGTCCCCTGCGCCTGAGACAGAAGATCCCTCCTCACTGAAATCACCCAGGGTGAGCCGTCGAGGAGAGATATAAGATCCGAGAACCACACTCTGGTCGGCCAATGGGGCGCTATCAATAAGAGGCGCAAGCCGTGTTGACGGACCCTCGCCAGGACTCCTGGGAGCAGAACTATAGGTGGAAATGCATAAAGGCGTAATCTGGGCCACGTGTGGGCCATTGCTTCCAGACCCAGGGGAGCTGGAGGAGTAAGAGAGTAGTAAAGGGGGCATTCTGCTGCCTCTTATGAGACAAAGAGGTCCACCTCTGCTACGTAAAATCTTTCCCAGATTGACTGACTACTTCGGGGTGGAGTTTCCATTCCTCATGTTTTACAGCTTGTCTGGATAGCAAGTCTGCTCCTACATTCATATGCCCTGGAATGTAAATCGCCCTGAGGGACAGGAACTTGTCCTGTGCCCAAAGCAGAACCTGGTGCGCTAGCTTGTTCAAGCGGCGCGAGCACAGTCCACCCTGACGATTTATGTACGAGACTACCGCAGTGCTGTCCACCCGCACTAGGACATGGTAGCCTCTCAACTGCTGGAGGAAGTGTTTCAGGGCCAGAAACAGAGCCATCATGTCGAGGCAATTGATGTGCCACGCGAGAAGATGACCTCTCCAGCTCCCTTGTGCTGGACGGCCATCCAAGACCGCACCCCAGCCCGTGAGGGAACCGTCTGTCGTTAGCATCTTGCGACGACAAGACGGACCTAGAGTGGGACCCAAAGTCAGAAACTGGAGTCTGAACCACATAGAAAGGGTACGAAGCCCCCGGCGCGTAACCCTTATTAGCCTCTGGGGGTTGGCCCTTGAATAAAACCCCTTGGCTCTTAGCCACAGCTTAAACGCTCTCATGTGCAGAAGGCCCAAAGGTATCACCGTGGACGCAGCTGCCATGAGGCCTAAAGATTTCTGAAAGGGATGAACAGTGACCTTCTGGCCTAGCTTGATTTCCTTCAGGGTGTTGAGAATGGATTCAACACGAGCAGGAGACAACTGTGCCCGCATTGTGACCGAATCCCATGTGACACCCAAATATGTTGTCCTCTGAACAGGAAGGAGAACGCTTTTTGTGGCGTTGAGTCTCAATCCTAAAGAATGAAGATGGGCTAGGACGACATCCCGATGTCGAAGCGCTAGCTCCTAAGACTGGGCCAGAATCAGCCAGTCGTTTATGTAATTCAAAATACGGATGCCCTGGAGTCATAAAGGAGCCAGAGTTGCATCCATGCATTTTGTATATGTGCGGGGTGACAGAGCTAGCCCAAATGGAAGGACCCAATACTGGTAAGCTTCACCCCCAAAAGCGAACCTCAGGAACTTCCTGTGCTGTGGCAATATTTCTATAGAAATATGCGTCCTTGAGATCGATTGTCAACCAATCCTCTAGTTGGATTTGAGAAACAATCATTTTGACAGTCAAACTTTTGAATCTGGATTTCTGAGATAGCGGTTCAAGCTGCGAAGATCCAAGATCGGACGCAGCCCTCCCACTCTCTCTTGGGCACCAAAAGGTACCGACTGTAGTAGCCCGACTCTCTGTCTGGGAGGGGAACATGTTCTATGGCCCCTTTGCCCAGCAGAGTCTGTAACTGCTGGGCCAGCAAATGTGCTCGATCCGGTTTCACAGAAGTGGAGACCACGCCGTTGAAACGCGGAGGACGATGTGCAAACTGAATCCTGTAGCCTGTGCCTACAGTCCTTTATACCCAAGGAGATACACCTGGCAGTAGTTTCCATGCTGCCAGCTTCTCCGAAAGGGGCACGAGCTTTGACACTTCAGCTAGAGGGGGGGGTGTTAGGTGTTGGGAGATGAAGTGTGGCAGGAGATGCCTGAACACCCAACTTTTCATTGGAGACCGGCGCTCCCCGAACACCAGTGGTGGCGGGGATTGAACACCGGCCTCCCGGGAGTGCCAGGGAGGTGTCATGCACACTCATAACACGACCGGCACTAGGACCCGGAAGTAATACGGTCGGGTTTCAGGAAGCATAAAAGGAAACAAGATGACGCCTCACATTGCTCAGTCATTGAGTTATGCCCATGCTATCGCCGACGCCTCGCTCGTCCAAACGTGAGTACTCACTTTCTTGGGTTATCGCTTCTGATTGGGTGTGTGTATTTAGAACGCGGGTTTATTTGTGTAAACTCTTGCTCTCGCTTCGGGAGAGTTCTAAGAATAACTAGCGTGGTTATCCTGCCTGCTCGCGCTACTTCCGCGTTTGGGTTTACCATCCACGCTACAGGGCTAACTGCTAGTCTTCTGCTTCATCTCCGGTTAGTCCGTGACAGAATGACTGAGCCACCGGCAGTAAACCCAGCGGAGTTTGCTCACCTCTGCGATGTGGTTGACCGGCATGCTAAGCTGATCGATCAGCTCCGTGGTGAAGTCGCATCGCTCCGCACGGAGCTCCAGGGCGTCGCGGCCTTGCGCCGCGAGGTGGCGGAGCTGCGACAGGAGAATGCGATCCTCCGCGGGGCGGCCGCTCAGCCGGCTGTGGCCACGCCCATCGCAGCGGCTGCTGCGCCGCCAACTCCCTCTCCACCTTCTGATGTTTTTTATCTTTACCGGATAAATGGAATGGCACGGATGGGAAGTGCAGTGTTTTTCTAACTGCATTGGATCTTGTGTTTGAGTTTAATTCCACCAGATACTCCACAGACCGACTGCGCATTGCTCTTCTCGTTTCGTTGCTATCCGGGCAGGCAGCTGAGTGGGCCACGGCGGTTCTTCGTTCAGACTCAGATGTCGCCTACTCCTACACAGAATTCACCCGCCAGCTTAAACTCACCTTTGAGCATCCGGCTGCTGAGGTGGAGACCGACTCTAAATTATACCATCTAAAGCAGGGAGGGTCGTCCGTGAGCCGCTACACCGCGGAGTTTCGCACTCTCGCCGTACAGACCGACTGGGGAGACTCCGCACTCCGGACGGCCTACTACGAGGGACTGGCTTCACGGATAAAAGACGAGCTCGCCGGACGAGAGCTCCCAGCGACCTTGGAGGGTTTAATTCAACTCGCCCTCCGGATCGACCAACGGCTGCTCGTTCGCCCCAAGCCAGCTCCCCGTACCCTGCCACCCATCATGACAGCACTACCTCACACCACGCCCTTCCTCTCCCGCTCTCCAGTTCCAGAAGTCCACGCCTCATTCACTGCAGCACCCACCAGAACCGTCGGTACTCCACCTCCCGCCGTGGTTGACACAGGAGCCGGGGAACCCATGCAATTAGGGCGCGCCTCCTTAACCGCTGCAGAACGGGAACGCCGCTTCAGAGAGGGGCTCTGCGCGTATTGTGGATCCTCTGCACATCATCGGGCCATCTGTCCTCTGCGGCCGGGAAACGCGCAGCCCCGGTGAGAAATGGGAGGAACTCACCGGGTCCCATGTCCCTCTCCACCACCCTGACCAGTGATTCCCGTCTCACGGTAAAAGTACATCTCCAGTTTGGCCACAAACGGGTCGGAAGTACCGCGTTCGTCGACTCCGGGGCAGCAGGTAACTTCATTGACTCTTCCTATGAAAAAAAATTGGGGATAAAGATCGAGGCGTTATCCCAGCCCATAACCATTACATCAGTCGACGGTCGGCCTCTTTCCTCCAGCCCCATCTCCTTTCAAACCCAACCTATCACCCTCATCATCAACCAGCATCGAGAACAGATCCAGTTTCACACCACCACCATTTCGTCACCACCCATCATCCTCGGACACCCTTGGCTGCTGCAACATGACCCGCTCATATCCTGGACCCAAAGCCGGATCCTACAATGGGGGCCGACCTGCACCGAGCTCTGCCTACGGGCCGAGGCTGGGACGTGCTCTAGGGAGTCCGAGGTCCCCGATGTCGACACAGACAAAATCCCGCTAGACTACCGGGACCTGGCTGAAGTCTTTTGCAAAAGACGCGCTACCCACCTACCTCCTCATCGTCCATACGACCTGGCAATCGATCTTCAGCCAGGTGCGACACCACCCCGCGGCCACCTCTATTCATTATCCAACACCGAGACGCAGGCGATGGAGGAGTATGTTTCCAGCGGACTTCGCCATGGTACCATCCGGCCCTCCTCCTCACCTGCCGCTACGGGGTTCTTTTTCGTGAAAAAACGCGATGGTAGTCTACGTCCCTGTGTCGATTACCGGGGGCTCAATAATATCACCATAAAAAACCGACACCCACTGCCTCTTACCAACTCTGCCCTGGACGCCCTCTCTGGTGCCACCATCTTCACTAAGTTGGACCTCCGGAGCGCCTACAACTTGGTGCGCATCAGAGAGGGCGATGAGTGGAAGACGGCCTTCATCACCCCTACAGGGCGCTACGAGAGTCTGGTCATCCCGTTTGGTCTCTGCAACGCACCTGCCGCTTTCCAACAATTCATCAATGACGTTCTCAGAGACATGTTAGGCCGTTGGATGTTCGTCTACCTTGACGACATCCTCATTTACTCTCGAACTGTCAACGAGCATATCCAGCATGTCAGAGCGGTTCTAAAGAGATTGCTCGCCCACCAGCTGTACTGTAAGTTGGAGAAGTGCGCTTTCCACGAGCGCTCCACCACGTTCCTAGGTTTTGTCATCTCGCCCCAGGGTGTGGCCATGGACCCGCAGAAACTGGAAGTTGTGAGTCATTGGCCCCTACCCAAGACTCTTAAACAGCTCCAGAGATTTCTCGGGTTTGCCAATTTCTATCGCCGCTTTATCCGGGACTACAGTACCGTTGCAGCGCCACTAACCGCTCTGACCCGCCCTTCATCTCACCCCTTCAACCTCACCCCAACTGCCGTCTCTGCCTTCCATGAGCTCTGTCGCCGCTTCACCACTGCTCCCATCCTCCTTCACCCGGATGCTGACAAACCATTCGTTGTGGAGGTGGACGCTTCGGATGTGGGCGCCGGGGCTGTTCTCTCCCAGCGAGGTCCAGACCAAAAACTGCACCCCTGCAGTTTTTTCTCCAAGAAATTTGACGCCACTCAGCAGCGATACGGAGTAGGGGACCGCGAGCTGCTGGCCATAAAGTGGGCCTTGGAGGAATGGCGACACTGGCTCCAGGGCGCCAGAGAGCCGTTCATCGTCTGGACCGACCACCAAAACCTCATCACAATCCGCACCTTAAAGCAGCTGAACCCCAGACAGGCGCGGTGGGCACTATTCTTCGAGAATTATAATTTCCACCTGTCATACCGCCCGGGGTCCAAGAACACCAAAGCCGACGCCCTCTCCCGACAACACGAGGAAGACGTCCCCCGGGCGGACCCCGCGCCTGTACTGCCACCCACCAAGATCCTCGCACCGCTCAGGTGGAACCTGGAAACGAGGGTTCGCCAGGCACAAGCTACGGAGACCGAACCAGCAGGTGTGCCGCCTGGCCGACTCTATGTCCCCAATGCCATCAGGGCCGAAGTACTCCAGTGGGGACACTTCTCCCCCCTTTCAGGACACCCCGGGAAACGGCGGACCCTACTGTTTGTACAACGTGCTTTCTGGTGGCCCAGTATGAAAAAAGACGTAGACGAGTTCGTCCAGGCGTGCCCAGTGTGTGCCAGGTCCAAGGACAGCAACAGACCATCGCCCGGGGAACTTCAACCACTCCCGGTTCCCCGCCGACCCTGGACACACATTGCCGTTGATTTCATCACGGGCCTGCCGGTTTCTGAAGGAAGGGACACCATTCTCACCATCGTCGACCGGTTCTCCAAAGCTGTTCACCTGGTGGCCCTCTCCGGTCTCCCGTCAGCTAAAAGGACAGCCGAGCTGATATTAGAGCACGTAGTCCGCCTGCATGGGTTCCCAAAGGACATCGTCTCGGACAGGGGGCCCCAGTTCACGTCCCGGTTCTGGAAGGCCTTCTGCCGTCTGATCAATTCCACCTGCAGTCTGTCCTCCGGTTACCATCCACAGACTAACGGTCAGACGGAGCGAACCAACCAACAACTGGAGCGCTACCTGAGATGCTTCATTGCTGATCGCCAGTGCTCCTGGGCCCGCTACCTCATTTGGGCTGAACTGTCCCACAACCTCCACCTATCTTCTGCCACCAACCTAAGCCCATTTGAGGTATGCTACGGCTTCCAACCTCCGATGTTCGACCATCAAGAACCGGAGGTGGAGGTGCCGTCGGCCCAACAGTTGGTTCGCCGGTGTCGACGGCTTTGGAGACAAGCAAACCACGCCATTCAAAAGGCCAACCGCCGTTACACTCTGCAACATCGCCGTCGACACCCACCGGGACGAATGTACCAAGTAGGTGATAAGGTATGGCTATCGACAAAAAACCTACACCTGCAGACTGAGTCAAGAAAACTGTCACCTAGATTCATCGGACCATACCGCATCAACCTCCGGATTAACCCTGTCACCTACCGGCTCCAGCTGCCTGCGGCGCTCCGGATCCATCCGGTATTCCACACCTCCCAGCTCAAACCCTTCATCACTTCACCAATGGTTCCACCCACCCACCCTGCTCCTCCTCCCCGTATGATTGAGGGTGGTCCCGCCTACACCGTTCGCCGGATCCTTGACTCACGTCCTCGGGGCAGAGGGCTCCAGTACCTGGTGGATTGGGAAGGTTACGGTCCCGAGGAGCGATCTTGGATTCCGGCTCGGTTTGTCTTAGACCCCGAACTCATCCGGGACTACCGTCGTCGGGTATCCTCCACCCCAGGACCGTCGAGAGTCGGTCCTGGACGGGGGGGTACTGTCATGCACACTCATAACACGACCGGCACTAGGACCCGGAAGTAATACGGTCGGGTTTCAGGAAGCATAAAAGGAAACAAGATGACGCCTCACATTGCTCAGTCATTGAGTTATGCCCATGCTATCGCCGACGCCTCGCTCGTCCAAACGTGAGTACTCACTTTCTTGGGTTATCGCTTCTGATTGGGTGTGTGTATTTAGAACGCGGGTTTATTTGTGTAAACTCTTGCTCTCGCTTCGGGAGAGTTCTAAGAATAACTAGCGTGGTTATCCTGCCTGCTCGCGCTACTTCCGCGTTTGGGTTTACCATCCACGCTACAGGGCTAACTGCTAGTCTTCCGCTTCATCTCCGGTTAGTCCCTGACAGGAGGAGGCCCTGTTTTGTGATGAAAATCCAGGCGCCCCTCCCCGGGGGGAGACACCCCCACGGCCCCAGACGCACGAACTCAGGGCTTTTCGAAGCAGATTTTTGAGAAGAGCGGCGAGCCCCATCCCAGTCTTTACGGGGGGGGGGTGCGCGGCTGGTCACGCTCTCCTTCTGCACCTCACGCCTGATAGGGGCCAGACCTGGCTGGGGCCGGGTGACCGACGATCCCGGTTCTTGAGCACGGCGGGGAAGGAACCTCCCAAAGGCCTGTTCATATAGCTTTGCCTCCCTAAACCTAGTGGCGGCGGAATTAACAGCGTCGCCAAAAGGCCGGAAGGCGAGATGGGGGCATCGAGGAAGACAACACGATCCTTATCCTTGATGCCCGTGAGGTTCAGCCACAGATGCCTCTTCGTGGATATCATGGCAGCCATGGAACAGCCCACAGCACGGGCCGTACGCTTGGTTGCACGGAGAGACAGGTCTGTGGCTCGGCGCAGCTCTGCAAACGCCCTGTCATCAATAGCCCCGCCGCTGCTCAGGTCCTTCAGCAGGTCAGCCTGGTAAACCTGCAAAACCGCCATGGTGTGCAGTGAAGCACCAGCCTGTCCTGCTGCCTGAAAAGCTTTACCCACCAAAGCAGATGTCAATCTGCACGACTTGGAGGGGAGAGTAGGCTTTTTCAGGGAGGATGATGTCCCAAGAGAGAGATAGCCCGCAAGCGTCTCTTCTATCTGGGCATCATCATATAACCGCGTGCCTTCGCATCAATAATATCATTCGAATAAGTCAAAGGAACAAAAACACGCGATGAATACGGCTTGCTCCATGAAAGAGTTCATTCATCATGGACGTCACCAAAGAAGGGGAGGGAGAGACATTGAGGCTCCTCCCCCCGGCCACCCGACAGACACCTGTCGTTCAATCTCGAACGCTTGGGGGAATCTCGCTGCTGCGGCCAGTCGATAAGCAATCGCTTGACCGCATGCGTTATAGCCTCTAATAATTCCTCAAAAGCTCTGTCAGCACTGGAGGAGCGTTGTGAGGAGGCTACTTCCATGGAAGCGAGAGAGGAAGATTCTTCTGCTCCTTCACAAGAAGCGCCGGAGCGCGCTTGCGAAGCGGAAGCTAAAACTTCCTGATCCGGAGAGAGCGAGAGAGAAATCGGAAATTCCATCTCGTGCGCGTCTGCCAGATCAACACGCGAGCCTCAGGAATGCGCCGCGTCTCGCGGTTTCTCTTTAAAGAAAGCGAGCCGCGCGTGAAGCACCTTAATAAGGAGAAGATCGCAGTACTCACATTCTCCCTGAAGCCCGAGGCGAGCATGTTCTTCCCAAGCACTCGACAAACTCGTGAAGATCGCCCTTCGAAAGAGATCTATCACACGGAGGCACGGATCTCTTAAGCAACTCCGCCATATCGGTGAGTTAGTGCTGTTATTTTTATTTTGCTTTCGCTACGGCTTGTACATGCACACGCAAACACAAAGCGGTCCTGAAGACAAAAAGATCTGAGGATGTTTCCGGTTCACTCCTATTTATAACCTGCAGGTGCACCTTATTCGGTGACGTCATGCCTGGCACAGGTTATAAGCCGAAGGTATTCGGCGGGTTTGACATGCACAGGCTTCACAACCGGGCAACAAAGAGATGTTCCCATAGCGTTTTCACGCAGCATTGAGTGTAGCTTTTGAAAGGGAACACAATCTGTCCCGTTTTGCTGCACTTCGGAAGAATCCGATGGAGATGATGTTTTATTCACAGTTCGTGATTCTTAAGAATAACTGTCTCTCTAGCCGCTAGTCCTTCGCGTCACACATGCACGCGCGCCGTAACTGAGCGATAACTAAATTTTGCGAATGCTACCGTAGCGAAACAAAAGTAACAGCACTTGGGGAAAAAAAAACAGACACAAACAAGCGGCATCACTCTACACTTGGGCCGTATATTACGTTGTATATACTAATCTCCACGCAGTTGACGCACTAATTTTTTCTTTTTATAATCACAGCTGATATCGCTCGCGGCACACATGCTCACCATGCGCTCTACCTGTTCCTGGTTATGTGACTATGTCATGACGCAACCTCAAGCTCAACAGGGATTGGCTCTCCTTAGTACACCTGTATTGAACAAGCTTTCTTATTGGACATAACTGAAACACAATTATTGTATCCTTCCCGCAAAAAAAGAAAATAATAAAACACCAAAAATACATTTTAGTACATTGTACCATTTCTGTCACAAACATATGCAAAACAAACCCTACTTTTGGGGTTCCTACATGTACAACTGGTTGCATGAGAGGCATTTCATGAGTGATGATCATGGACAGTAACTGTACTGGGTTGTTTGTTGCTATATCCATGTCCCTGGTGTTCTACAATTATTCATTACACTTATCCTTACTAGTTTGTTTGACTTGCTCTTAGACTCTCCTGTCAATAAATAACTTAAATGCACCTGCGTTCATGACACAAGCTTTCCATTTAACACTATTTAGGATGCCGGAGTTTTTCATTTAACACGATCCAGAACCTGGAAATTAATGGAGCTGATCTTCTAAAGCAGAATAAGTAGAAATATAAAGAGGAACTTTCAGGACAAATTTACAGGACTGTCCACCATCTCCATGTTTTATTTCCTTCACCTTTTTGTTACATAATACAGGTAAGAATTTAAAAGTAAGTAGATCAGCTAGAGCACTTTGCACTTTTTCACTTCACCCCTGTTAAGTATGCACTAGGGCCCATATGCTGATATTCATCACAGCAGCACTCTCTCTAATGGGATATTGGTTAATTATTAATTCAGTTTAATTTTATTTATATAGTGCTTTTAACAAAGGTCATCGTTGCAAAGCAGCATTATAGGGACATGAGATTGAAATGTGTGAGAACATGCATATAAAATAAAAAAATAGTTTGTCAGTTATGAGCAAGCCGAGGACAATTGTGGCAAGGAAAAACTCCCTGAGAAGGAAATAGGAAGAAACCTTGAGAGGAACATTTTGGGTGTATCCTCAATTATAACATATCCTTTTCTTTTCGTTTATAAAGTCTGAAACAGCTATTCTGATGACTTTGTTTGTTTTTTTTTACTTTTGTGAGCTTTTAGAAATGTGTACAGTATGTAGGTTTAAGTCAAGTGCCATGGTCTTACATAGCCATGCCATCTTACATAACCATTGCCTTTAAAAGTAGTATTACACATGATTCTACTGTTAAAGCTTTTAAAATGTTTTTTTTTACTTTTTATATTCATACTTTGAGGATCTGTGGTAAGTAAACAAAACTAAATAGCATGGTTTGTCAAAAAGCTCTTGAAGTGCCTGCAGCAACAGGGAAAGGAAATTTCAAGCAAACAACACTGTTTAAAAAATGGTGTGGCTGAAAATTTGCAGTATGTCGTGAATTAAATATGAAGATATTTGGTGGATATTTGCTTCTTTTTTTCTCCTCAAGCAGTTAATTAAACATTGAATTTCACAAAAAGCATTAATAATGCACAATCTTAATAGCTCAGTGTCTAAACATCCATTTTCTTAATTGTCTCTACAGTAGAGCAGACTCTGGCAATTGATCAGTAGCACGAGGGTGGCATATTAATTAATTACTGTTATTAAATTTTGAATGTCAAGGTTAGATATGCTACGTGACTAGTATTTTCAGGGATCATATGCAGTATACTCGAATTAATTTGGCCATTAACTTGATTTATCCAGATTAAAGTGTGTGTGTTTTAATTCATTTTATTCACTTTAAATTTATTTCAACTGAACACTAACTTTTTAGTTCAAATTGCCAAAGACATTTCCTCAAAGTTATTCAAGGAGGTCATATTTTATGTCATGTATTCTATATTATATTGTCCTAAAGTTCCCCATGCTTAATGGGTTTCCTCGGACAGCCCACAGACACGCAACCTGAGCTTAGAAAAAGTCTGGAAAAGCCAGTTTATTCTTTTAATTAAAACTTTGCGTTAGACTTTAAAATGTACCTGTATACCCTGTACCCATACCCTAAATGGTTGTAACACCACATGGTAGGCAGAAAGTGTAATGTAACGATGCGGGTCGCGCGAGGGCCAGAGCTGTGCTTAAACTGTTCAGACCGGGCAGAACCGCAAGCTGTTACCACGCGGAGTTCTGAACAGGCAAAGGCGCGGCCATTTATACACACGGTTGCTAGGCATGTTTATTTAAGGGTCCTGATACCGGCGCACTTCATGCGATTATTTAGGTAGCACCGGTGAAGGTATCAGGGCCAAGGAAAGAAAAAGGAAAGGAAAAGAAATAAAATAAAATAAAATAAAAGACAGACAGCTGTTTAGGGACAGAAGCAAAGCCCCAGCCTCTGTCTATTTAAGACGCCGATGTGAGTGAGTGAGTGAGAGAGAGAGCGGCACGCACCAGTAAAGTGTGCGCGCTCAGTATGGTTTATTAGTGCATGAAGCACAAACTCTCTCTCTCTCTCTCCCATAGGTCCTCGGCGAACGCCCCGAGAGGACAAGTTTTGTTGGCCAGTGCCCCATCCGTTCTCGCGTAGACGACGGAGCTCTGTTTATTTTGTGTTTTCACTTTTCATTTATTTTCCTTTTAAGTTTCTTAATTAATAATCCCACGCTATCTCCAACCGGGAAGGTCTTCCCGTGTGTCAGGGTATTTTGTGTTATATCATCCACCCGCTAGGGGGCCTCAGTGAGTATATATCTACAGGCAGCACAGAAGAAGAGTTACGTGCAGAGTATAAAAGAGCACATGGAGTTGTGTACTGTTCTCTAAAGGATTCTTAATAAACAATAAAGTGACAAACGAATGCCTCCTTGTAAATAAATACAAGGCACCGTGTGTATCACAAGCACTCTCACTAACTCCTATTTCACTGACCCACTCTAACGCCCAGCATAAGGGCTTTTATCATTAAAAACATCGCGTGGTGCTGCTCTCCATACCGCACCACGTAACACGTAAAGTAACAACTGGTACACTTTTCCAGACAGAAATGAGTCACTGTTTTTGTTTTTATTTATCGCCTGAACTAAATGTATGCTGCCCAAAAAATTAAGGGACTACTTTGTCCCATTTTGACTTCAAACAGGGACTAAGTGTTCCTTTTTTTCCAATATTAATTAAAAACCAATTTGGATGAAACTGCCAAAATGAACATATCTCATTTAGATGCAGAAATGTTCTGTACTTTTCAGGCTATATCATTCAGTTCTGTTTTTGATATGCACATTCATTCATATCCTACAGAAATATGATAATTGTCTGTCCATTGAATATTTAATCAGATTCAGCTTGTGGTGTCGTTGATTGATTATTTTATCAACAAGTGGCATTGAGCATAGGCTGCATGGTGGAGTAGTGGGACCTCCAAGGTCTGAGTTCGATTCCAGCCTTGGGTTCTGTGTGGCATGGTGGATTTCTTCCAGTTACTCCATTTTTTTTCCTGCAGCCTAAAGATATGCAAATTAGGCTAATTGGTGTTTCTACTGTGTGCCCTGTGAAGGATGAGCACCCTATCCATGAGTGTACCCTGCCTCGTGCCCTAAGTCTCCTGGGATAGGCTCCAGGCCCCCTGCAACCCTGGACACAGGATAAAGTGGTATATATAATGAATGAGTGAGTGAGGTCTTAAGCATTTACTTGTCACATTGTGGCACACTCTATGATCAAAGCAAATGGATCCATTCAATCCTATTAATTTGTGCAACTATCAAATTCAAAAAATTTAAATTTTACTTGTCATACGCAGTCACACACAGTACGATATGCAGTGAAATGTTTATACGACCACTAGTGACCTTAAAATCAAGGGTATCAATAAGACTAACTCTACTTACAGTACTCTACTTTCAAGCTTGTTGCCATATAATGTTTGTTAAAATAATCCAAAATCATTTTTTTAACTCACCAGGGTATAACCTATTGTCCTTTTCACTCACTCACTCGCTCACTCATGGTCTATACCGATTTATCTTGTATTTAGTGATCCAGGGGGACTGGAGCCTATCCCTGGAGGCTTAGGGCACGAGGCGGGGTACACTCTGAGCAGGGTGCCAATCCATCACAGGGCACACACATACATCACACATTACAGGCAATTTGGGAACTTCAGTTAGCTTAATCTGCATGTCTTTGGACTGTGGGAGGAAACTGGAGTACACAGAGGAACCCCTCCAAGCACGGGGGAGAACATGCAAACTCCATGCACATAGACACAGGAATAGAGCCACCGGGAATCGCTTTGCCTTTACTAGAAATCACATTGGTGTAATATAGCACAGCTAAGTTTGATATTTTAAGGTTAATTGCATTGGTTCAGTGTAATGTAGCCTTTGCATGGTGTTTTACATGTTCTCGCCAGTTACTCCAGTTTCCTCCCACAGTCCAAAGACCTGCAGATTAGGTCCCCCCCCCCCCGGCCCTGTATACAGGATAAAGCGGTATAGTGAGAGTATAAAGCGGAGGTTGAGTGAGAGTGTTTATAAATAATTTGATTTGAAATCATTAATGATGTGTAATTATGTACTTTGTTGCATGAAAAATGTAGTCAGACTGTTCTCGTTAGCATTTAATCTTCTAGAGGATGTAGCCTTAGGGGCCGGCGGGGTAATAAGCTGCCTAAAATGATTAGGGTAATTTGAGAGAAACAAAAAATCAGGAGGAAAAATTCTCATTTAAATAAAGCAGTGAAACAGATCAATAATTCAATTTATAGTTAGTTCTAATTATGGGGTCTTATTTCAGGTGTGAATTTCTGAAGCATTACTTCGCTCCCTCCATTGGCTTCTGGTAGCTGGTTGCATCGGATTTAAAACGCATGATGTTAGCCTACAAAGCCAAAAATGGGCCAGCGCCATCTTACTGGAGCTCAAAGCATTCATCACACCTCACATTGCACCACCTCTAGTACTGCTCAGCTGATCCCACTATCTCTCAGGGCATCCATCACAACTCCTTTCCTCTAAGAGTTCCTCTTGATGTCCGAACAGCAGAGTCATGGGCAGTCCTCAAATGATGATTTAAGACCTACATGGGTTAGTACTGTAATTGGGTTAAATGAAAAATCTCCCCATCAATGGTTTAACTCTCATACTCTTAGGCAATAATATAGTGAACCAGTATAAGAATGTATTTATTGATATTTATATAGAGCATTTCTGTAATTCGCTTTGGATAAGGGCATCTGTCATATTCTGTAAATTTGAATGCAAATGAAGTATTTTAGTCCATTATGACATACAGATAATGTAAAAAGTCTCTTTTCAATTTCAGATGAGAAACGTCTCAGATGCTTTAGGGTGCTGAAGAGCTGAGAATGAGGTTGCTATGTATCTGTTGTCTGACCGAACTACCTCAAGTCTGTGTTAAAAAAGAAAGCATGACTAATCTCTCCTGGGCCTTGGATCAGCTGTGTTGGCTACACAAGAGGACACATCATGGGAAGAAACCCAGGCTGGTTTTTATTGCCCTCTGAAATAGCCAACAGCATATGGATTTGAGATTAATAACTCTTTCCCATGTAAAGTTCCCAATCCAGTTCACACAGCAGAACTGCTCAAAATAAATAAATATTGTCCAGAGTCAAAAGGAAAAAAAAGGCTGCATTCAACTGAAGCCACTTAGAAGGACATAATATGGTAAGTGTTTGTGTTTCCCACTTGCATTATTATTCATACTGCATGTTTTCTAAGCTCATTAGAGTAAACGGATCACAGAGTTACCTTTCTTCTGAAGTGGCTTTATTCACATCTCCACTGCAGTGCACAAAATAAAAGTATACCAGAAAAAAATAAGAACAAAGAAGCAGTGTAGCAGTGTAGAGTATCTGGTACAGTGGTGGCCAAAAGTATTGAGGCAACATATGCCATGTATTAGTTCACCCTGTGCACATAACAAATTATTACAGTAATTGATTTTAGCTTATCTGGCTGAAAAATTGCGTGAATTTGTGAACTTGTGAAAACTCGTGAAAAACTGGCTATATGACAATGGTATTCAGTTTCTGGAGCCTTGGCCAGGGTCATCATCTCCAGACATGAACGGAAAACTGGCAGCAGCAGTCAAGAAACTGTCTTATGTACGTGACCTTCAGGAAGCAATCAAGCAAGCATGGACTGAGCGAGTGACACCAGAGTACTGCAGACGTCTTTTTGACTCTATTCTGGTTTTGAAGAATAAAGGACTTTGTACTAAATATTGAATGCTTTATAGCAATTTCATTATTATTATTATTATTATTATTATTATTATTATTATTATTATGATGATGATGATGATGATTTTGACTGTCATTTAAACATTGAAGCATTCTCAGCTTTCCCATGTTTGTCCCAATACTTCCGCCCACTACTGTAAGTGTACCCTTCTATTCTTTTTAAAACCCAAACAATATCAGATTGGGACAAGCTCTAAAAAAATTTAGGCATATATCGTTTACGGCGACATGGTGGCTTAGAAGTTAGCACAAGGAACTTGCATGCACACTGGGGCGGGAATTGAACCCAGACCCTGGAGTTTGCATGTACCTCCCGTTCTTAGTGGGTTTCCTCTGGGTACTCCGGTTTCCTCCCACATCCAAAGGCATGCCGATTAGGCTAATTAGCATTCTCAAATTGATTTTAGTTTATTATGAGTATTATGTGTGTGTGTGTGTGTGTGTGTGTGTGCAAACACCCTGTGATATATTGGCACTCTGTCCAGGATGTACCCCACCTCATGTCTAAGTCTGTCCTGTGATAGGCTCCAGCTCCCCGCGACCCTGTTAGGATTAAATGGTATAGATGATGAGTGAGTGAGTGTGTAACATATAGTTTACACAATTTACAAAAGGATTTGCTTTATGCTGGTCAGGGTTGTAGTGGATCCAAAGCCCATACCTGAAACAAATTGGGAGAATTGACCTTGGATGACTTCATCAGAGGCGGACAGTAGTTAAGTTGTCCCTCATTCTTGATCCTATCCATCCTTGTCACTTCATTCTCATTGATAGTCTTTTGTCACATAACACACATGACACTTTTCTTCACCCATTCCAACCCTGAACACGCCTCTTCACCTTAAGGAGACTCCTGTCTAACCTCATCTGTCATGCTGTCCATCACCAGAGCAAACAAGAAGGGGCTCAGAGCCGATCCTTGATGCACACCCACCTCCACCTTGAACTCTTCTGTCACACCTAAAGCACATCTCATCACTGTCTTACAGCTCTCATACATGTCCTGCACCACTCTAATATACTTCTCTGCCACTCCATACTTCCCCATACAATATCACAGCTCCTCTCTCAGCACCCTATCATACGCTTTCTTTCACTACAATGCAACTCCCTATTACCTTCTCTGTACTTCTTCCTTAAGCATCCTCAAAGCAAATACTGCATCTGTTATACTCTTTCTAGGCATGAAACCATATTGCTGCTCACAAATGCTCACCAATTTTGTATTTGTATTTGTACTTTACTTGAGTAGTTTTATTAGTCGATTAGACAAATTTTATTTTTACTCCACTACATCCTACAACAAATATTTGTACTTTCTACTTCACTAAATTTCTGAAGACATTGCATTACATAACCTGAGTGGTGTGATGTGATGTATTTGGAGTGGTAATATTGCCACCACCTGCTTATTATGGATTAACTGTGTGATTTGCATTCTTTAATCATGTAGCAGGTGTATGAACTCAGAAGTTGCAGATAGTGATGAAACAGGCATCCACAGTCAGAGAGAGACTCTTTTACTACGACTTTAAGGCCACTGTAAGCAAATACAAGCTCAGTACTTAAATAATTACAGCATGTAAATTTGATGTTCTTGTACAGTAAATGGAGGGTTATTTCTGATTTTGCTCAAATACAGGGTTTATGTACATTGCCCACCTCTGGACCCCATGCACCACACATTTACACCTCTTCATGGTGTGAAAAGAGGACGGAAACCTGCTGCCATCCATACAGTTCTGGAAATAACCTGTGAAACTCCTCATGGACAGTAACCAGTGCTCAAGGTCAAACCCTGGATCCTCGAGCTGAACCTCCAGCAGCACAGTATGCACTATAAGTACTAGTCAATACTAACTTACATAACTGCCATACAAAGGTATGTATCTGGCATATAAGTAGTAAGCAGAGATATATTTGAAGATATGAGAAAAAAAAAATCACAATGAGTGTCTCTTCTGATTCTGCAATGCCATCTAATGTCCTCAGTCTGAAATGAGCACCTCATATATGAGATGGATCCAAGACAACTGCTAAATTGTTTATTGACCCAGACCTATTTGACTCAGTTATACTAGCAGCCCTCAATCTCACAGCTCACTGTAATACCTTTACATCTCAGTGCCTTCTTTCTCCCAACACATTGGGAGCAAACTGTGAACCTTCGCCAAGAAGGATGTGCAGAACTCATGGTCATGAATATTGAATTCAAGCGGCAATTTTCCAAAATGTAAGTTGTTTTTTTGTTCAACATCACTTTCAGTGGTAAAAGGGCTGTATGTTGAATAAGGTGGCTGATTGTGGTTGAATAAGGTGTCTGACTGTGTAAGGTGACAAGGTGCAATCTTTTGAAAAGGGTCATTTTCTACACTGCACCTTTGGGAAGATTCAAACACAGTGTAAGTGTCTCTATAAACTGGCAGGGAAAATTGCTGATGGACCATTTAACAGTAGGACAATGAGGTGTCTCTACCTACCCATACTTAGTGCCTATTTAAAAGGTTTCTATTAAAAATCAATGAAAGTATGAACAAGGTCTATGTTCTTAGGGAAAAAATATGTTTGATTTTATCTGTATAGCACTACTTACAATTCATGGTGTAAGGTATATTTAGATTCTTAATGTGGATGCCATACGTGACTGTGACCAGGAATGTGGCCATGTGTTCCATGTGACATGAAGAAACCTTGAGAGGAATCAGACTCAGAAGGAATTTATACTATTTATGATGGACATATTAAGAGGGATTATTTAAAAAAAAAAAAGTACAAGTCTTATGGAATTGAACTCCAATATTCCAATTCAATTGTCAGTTTGTTTAGTGCTTGGTTTCACACTTATATAAAACTACCTTGGGTATCTTTTATTTATTTGTTTAGAGTGTTTTTTCCTTTTTCTTTTTTTGTTTTTGCCTTCTGAACGAACGCTCTAAGTGGAGCTAAGTGGGGCAGCAAAAAAAAAAAAAACTAGCATAAGATTGCAGGTTTGAATCCTGATGATGCCGCAGCAATCTAAAAAATTTGCCCTGATCTCTGGGGGATGAAATACTCTCTTTTACCCAATCAATCACAACAACAATGGCCAGCCAAGGC
This sequence comes from Clarias magur, assembly GCA_013621035.1. Taxonomy (NCBI): domain Eukaryota; kingdom Metazoa; phylum Chordata; class Actinopteri; order Siluriformes; family Clariidae; genus Clarias; species Clarias magur. Next base: position 2,114,843 of record QNUK01000068.1, read on the forward strand.
CATTTGTGGACGCGTGGACGCGTTTAAGAACAACAAATTTTAAAAATGTGCTTCACAGTGTTAGAGAAAAATGAAAGAACTGCACTGCTGCCATCTAGTGGCACTAAAACTAACAGGTTGCATTTCGTACAGATGCTGATGAGAGTAGCCCATGGATGAAAATAAAGAAAAGCTCAAAACACTGGATCAGGAATAGACCCTCTATGGGACACCAATCCACTCCAGGGCACAATGCACACACATTTACACAGTAATCTACACCGAGAAGCAAACTGTCATGTTGAGAAGAGGGAGAAACTCAGAAAAATAAAACATGGATTTTAAGAAGAAAGGGCATCCGGTGTAAAACCTGTGCAAAACGTGTATGTGCGGACCGAGTGTCTGCTGTGGCGACCACTTACCGGAAGCAGCCGAAAGACCAACAACAGCATGTGGAGAAAAACTAAACAGACAGCAAGCTGACCTCAATACTTTAAAAAGTGTGATCACTTGTTCCTGTGCAGGCTTCTCTTCATGTCTTTTTTTATCATTATATTTATTTCATTTCACTAGCCTGTTTAGGTAGTTGAATGAATTCAATTAATAATCATCTTCATGAAATAAGACTGAAGAGAAGAATGCACCAAAACAAGTGATTACATTTTTAAAAAGTAATTAAATAGGATAAACATAATATTTATTATCTTATGATCTGCTTATGGATGCTTTGAACTATATTAGTTTATCCATCATTTTTAATAAACATATTGTATTCACTGACACCATATCATTAACACGACTTAACCGGTGACAGGATCATTGCCACTGTGACACATACTTGCGAGGACCAAAGGTTGTCCTGTCTGATCTGATCCATAGACTATAAAAGAACTGAATAAACTCTCTGTGACATCACCCATAGGTTTTCTAAAGAGCGATCTTGAAGTGCAACTGTGGGAGCTCTGGACACAGGAGGCCTGGAGCCTATCCCAGGAGACAGGAGGCAGGAGGGTACACCCTGGACACCCCATCGCCACACACATACACACTCATTCACACACTATGGTTAATTTGGGAACACAAATTAGCCTAATCTGCTTGTCTTTGGACTGTGAGAGGAAACCAGAGTACCCGGAGGAACTCCCCAAACATGCAAACTCCATGCACACAGAGGCAGGAATCAAACCTGGATGGCAATAGAGCTTACCACTAAGTCACTGTGCTGCCCCCTGCCTGAACTAGTTCATCCAAAAATGGGCAAAAGTGCAGAACCAGTGCAGAGTCTGGCTATTGGTTAAAGCAAACCTGCTTACTTTAGTTACCGCTAGCTAGCTTAGCTCTAGCTTGGCTAAAATTCTAAGGTGGCTAACATTGACATATATGCTAATGTTGCTTTGCATTTGAATTCTGTCTACCCTAAACATTGTCCCATGTCAGTTCCTACATTTCTTGTAGTAAGTTAAGCTACAGCGATTCCAGTTAGCTAGTTAGTTAAAGTGATGCACAGCAGACAGCTATCAGTTTGACACCTGCAATGCAACTGTCGATTCGCCCACGGCCCCTAATTATGGATATTTTTTTATGGCTTAATTTTAACAGATGAGTTTTAAAAAGTTCCCCATGTTTAGCTCTAACATTAGGATTGTTGGAAATTGACTCACTTTTGGAGCCAGCCATCCTAGTGGCCATTCAAGGAACTGTACATAGCACATAGCACCCCCGTGTGAAGGCATGCAGGAAGGTGTCTGAGCTGTTTTGGTGGCACCTACCCAATATCGGGCTTGATGTTTTAAGGTTTTAATGTTATGGCTGCTCAATGCACGCATGATCTGTATAAACAGATTAAAATGTGACAACTGGAACCTGAGGTCCAGACTTCTCTAATAGCGGCAGATGTTTTCTAGGATATTTTTCTACAAGCAAATATGGTTTGGCATAACAGGATTACAAAATGTAAGCTTTAATGTTGATGTTCCTACAAGGCGTCTGGCTCTGCAACAGGACAGAGGTCTTTTGATTTAAAGCGAAAAAAAAAACTGTCATTGTTTATTGATTAGAAGTGAAGCATTATGTGAAGTTTGAGGATGGATGACTGGCTATCTTGAGATCTGAGATGTGATCAGTGAACAGAGTAGGGAGTAGAACATTTCTTCCTTTGATAGATTCTGAACATAACTCCTAACCGGTCACTTGTCGCTTATGTGGGTTAAAGCTGTAGGATTAATACAATATCAAGGACAATAATATGGGATTTTGATCAAATACAATAAGGCATGTATTTGAACATGTATTTAATATCATAAGATATATCAGTACATCAGAACTTCCAATAGATAGATTGACGATCTATATGGTCATTTACAAAATGGGCTCAAACTGGAATAAATATAAAATGTAATAAATCTGGAGTCTATCCAGCATCACTCCACTTATTCACACCTTATAGAGCAAGCTAGTCACCAATCCACATTGGGTGGTCATTGGAGAACATTGAGAAAACTGATGTGTACAGAAAGGAAGAAAAAAATAACTGACAGTAAAGGCACAGTCATTTTTTGTACAGCTCCACAAAAACAGTCCAAACCCCTGTTATATTCTTTGGTGCAGCACTTACTCATACGTTATACAGTTTATCTGGGTCATGGAAGAACCTGAAGACTCGGGGCATGATACACCCTGGACAGGGTGCCAATCTATCTCAGGACACACAAGCTCACACACTACAGGGAACTTGGAAATGCATGTCTTTGAACTGTGGGAGGAAACCCACCAATAGACCATGCAGATCCGAGACAGCAATCGAACCCTCAACCTGGAGGTGCAAGGCCACAGTGCTAAGTACTATGCCACCGTGCCGCCCTTGGTAAAGTGCTCCACTGATTTTTCTGAAAATAAAATGCTATCAGCAGTATTTTCTGTTCATGATGAAAAGGAATTTGTTAAGTTATCTGGTGGTAACATACTGTATGTTCAGTTATCTGGTGGTAACATACTGTATGTTTAGTTGGATTTGGTTTATAGGTAAAGTGTTCTCTGTTGGTTTACAGTATGTACAGTAAGTTGAGACTCTCTTCTGGGGTAGAGAGTTGATCTTTTTTTACACGGTTCCTGTCAAATGTGCAACATATTCTTCTATTGAATGAGAAAAGATTAAGATGGACAAAGACTTTAAGAAGGTCTCTAAGAACAGCATTTGCTAAAGACTGAAATACAGAAGGTGCACTTGCTAATACAAATGGCACAAAAAGGTATTCATAGTGCCTGAATGTAGTGTTAAAAGCTGTCCTCCACTCATCTCCCTCTTTGATTCTGACCAGATGGTAAACGTTACTGAGATCAAGTTGAGTAAAAAATCCTGGCCACCTGTAGGAGATCAAAGGCTATGAACATCAATTGAAGTGGTAACTGTGATTTCATTAAGTCCTCAAAAGTCAGCACATGGGTGCAAGATCTTGACTTTTTTTTATCCACAAAAAAGAATCCTGCCTTAGAAATGTACTTGACTACGACCATCTAATCTGCACAACAACTTGGCACAGGTTTTCCAGGTCTACTGGTTTGATTCCCGGCTCTGTGTCCATGAGTTTGCATGTTCTCCCTGTGCTTGATAGGTTTCCTTCGGGTACTCCGGTTTCCACGCACTGTCCAAAGACATGCAGATTAGGTTAACTGGTGTTCCCAAATTGCCAAACAACTGTGTGTATGTGTGCTCTGTAATGGATTGGTACCCTGTCCAGGGTGTGCCCTCATGCCCTAACTCTCCTGGGATAGGCTCCAAGCCCCCCCGTGACTCTGAATACAGGATAAAGCGGTATAGACAATGAGTGAGTGAGTAAGTTAATAAAGGCTATGACCATGCTGAAGAAAATCCTAAAGAGAATGCTGCAGAAATCTCTGACTTGTGAAGTGTGCAAGCATAAGAATCGCTGCTGGTTTGAAGCCAAAGGGTAATATTAATTTGATTCAGATTTTTCTTTTGTTTGATTACTTTGCATTTTGTAAATTGTTTAAAAATAATAATAATAATAATAATAATAATAATAATAATAATAAACAATTAAAATATACATTTATTGAAAGCAGTCATACTTTCCAGCATTTCTTCACACAGTATGGTGCAAAAGTTGTAGGTACTGTAGGTATGTTCAAATATGTTTTGGGCAATGACATTGTCTGTACAAAATATATTCAACTTTGTGAGAACTCACATTGGTTTAATATAGAAAAAAACATCACACACTAATATTTCATTAGACAGCCTTTTGCTTTGATTACGGCATGCTTTCAACATGGCATTCTTTTGATACACTTGTGCATAATCACGACATATATAGAGCGGCACAAAAATTGTATACACACTTCAACATGAAAAATATATGCACGAAAAATCATCACGTGATAGCATCAACAATTGTGCGACTTCTGGCATCTACACACTGCTGCCATAATTCAATTTGAGTTTTAAAAAAGGGCATTGTTGAAGTGTTCTTGCATAAATTCTTTTATATAATCATGCAGTAGCCAGAGTGCAAGGAGTTATTTTAGAAATGTAGAATTGTAGTTCATGGAATGCCCAATATCACTGATAATGACAGCTGATTGGATTAGTCTGGTTCTCTGTGTACAGTATACAAAACAACATTGAATCAGACAAAACAATAGTGTGTGTGTGAAAAATACTCATCATCTTCATACACCACCTTCACAGCTGGTTTGTATCTAAAAAAAGACAAATTAGTGTCACATAAATAGGGAAATGTATATTTTGTCAGATAAGGCACACATTTTCACAGGATTGTATCACCGTCAGATATGAATTTCATTAGTCCTTCTTTAAATACACAGTGGAACCGTGGATTACGAGTAACGTGGTTTAAGAGTGTTCCGCAAATCGAGCAAAGTTTTTTAATTCATTTTTATTCGGAAACCAAGCAAGTATTAAAGCGCCGAGTATCATGTATCACTCATGCGACACTATTTTTGACACCGAGCGTCACTCTCTCACCTCCCCCCACAGCTTCGCAAACACACAAACTCTGATCGTCTCTTATGAGTGTGTGCACGCAATTTGACACCGACACACACACACACACACACACACACACACACACACACGCACGCACAGACACTCTCTCGCCTTTTCACCCCCTCCCCGGCTTCACAAGCACACAGAAACTCTGCTCTGTCGCGATTCTTTTCAAAGGTAAGGTGCTGGTTCATTTGTTTGTTTGTTTTTTTTTACTTTACAGCAGTGATTCCCTTAGTATGCGCTCACGCCAGGTCAGAGAGATTTTTTTCCCTGTTAAAACGGTGTTTCCGTTGTGTGTGTGTTTCTTGTGAATCCTAAAAAGCGAGGTGGGGAGAGGGAGGAGTGTTACTGTGTAAAACGAGGCGAGGGAAGGGGCTAATTCCACACACACACACACACACACACACACACACACACACACACTGCGCACACCAACGGAAACACTTATCTGTCAGGATTTATTTGTACATTTTTTAAAGGTAAAGTGCAGATTAATTTGTTTTTTCATTTTATAGATTGTATTAATTATTTTTATGTATTTATTTTTTGGGGCTGTGGAACGAATAAATTGAGTTTTCATTATTTCTTATGGGAAATTATGATTTGGTTTACGAGTGTTTTGGAATACGAGTCCACTTCCAGAACGAATTATGCTCGTAATCCAAGGTTCCATTGTAAATACTTTTAGCCATATAGTGCATAGTCAGAAATTTCGCTACAACTAATATGACAAGATGTGTCCTGACTACTGATCACAACTTTTTACCCTTACCTGTTCTCTCAGTCCTGGGCACTTTCTTGTTTACAGGATTTTATACTTGCTTCAGAGAGTCTGGCATAAATGCATTAGACAAATAAGTGACAATTAGCAGACTTTAAGAAACATGGCACCCTGTGTGTGTATATGGTTTGGTTTTAAATTTCCGCAGTTCCACATAATAATCACAAAAAATTTAATTCCCCAGAGTTATAAAAAAATGTCAGGTTTGTATTGGGAAAAACCTTCGACTTTTAAAGCTTTCATTATACTAGGTACTGATAAACAGTTGGCACCTTTCAGTAAAGGAATGCGCGTCTGATGAGGCGAGGTCTGAATTGAGGCTACACTGAAACCACTCCTCAGGCATGAATATTCCTTCCTTATCCGCATAGGGCATGGGTATAATAATGTCTGTAGAGCAATCAGATGGAGCCTGACTGCATGCACCAGACCATGTTGCCTAAAAGAAAGAAAAATTATTTCATTGATCATTGTAATTTCAATACACTTACTCAGTGACATTACAGAATCCCTGAACCACAAGTGCTGGAAGAAATATTATGGATTTAAATATTATTAGCTGCTGTTTGTAACACCTGTGCCACCTCAGTCCCGGGGGATAAGATCTGGCTCACCGGATTACTAAGCCGCCTCTTTGTCTCCCCCTATTGTGTCTGCGTGGGTATATGTTTCACTTTTACACTTAATTAAGTTCACCTGCGTCTCCCTCATGTGTCTCTATTTAAACCAGCCGATCCCACAATTCCCTGTTTGTTCAGTGTGTGTTTTTTCGTTGTGAGTGGCACGATATGCCATTTTGCTGTCTCTCTTCCTCTCTCAGGAGTAGTTCGAGGCTGTAGAGTTGGGGCAAGTGCATCTCCGGTGGAGGCTTTGTGTTCCAGAATCAAGTTCAAGTTAACTGCACTCGTCATCCTTAAGTTTGTATTCCTTCGTCAACCAGAGAGGCTGATCTTCGCCAAGTGCTTTCTACAGCTGCCTCACTCGCCAACAGCTCCAGCCCGGAAACCTTGAACTGTTGTTTTGTTGTTTCTTTTATGGTTTTCAGTTTTGTAAATACAGAGAGAGTGCAAGAGAGAAATCAAACAGTGAACTAAAGGAAAGAATAAACACGTTTGAACTAAAACCCTGCATCTGCGTCCGATACTGACACTGTTCAATAAGTAGCTGCCATTAATATATTATGGCATTTGAACCTAATAATTGAACAGCTTAAAACTTTGCAGTAAAATATAACATAACCTAATATCGCTAACATAAATTATATCCAATATTTCTAAATAATAGGTTATTAAGATGTAATTTTATTATATGTCATTTTTTTTATATTTGTCTTTAGTATCCTAGTCAGGCCAATCCCAGAAACATTGGGTGCTAGATGAAACATTAGCACATCACAGGGCAGCATGTACACACAGAAATTCATAAACAAATTTAAAAACCCACTCAGGGAGAACTAGGACAAGCTCAGAATAAAGCCTGAAGCAGTGAGGCAGCAATGCTACTGTGAGCTCTGGGATTCATTAATAACATGCTCCCCTACTATTATTGTTGTATTTTTGAAGCGTGAACACTTTAACAATAAATCTGGGTCATGATAATGGAGCGATCTCTCCTCCACACTGGAAATGGTGTGCTATTATTTTGCTAAGGAATCTGACCAACAGCTTTTTCAAAAAATTCCAAGTTTTCTGATTTGGAACTAGCCAGCCTTATCGCCTTGGTACGCACAACACCCCCTAAACCTAGGTTCGGCTAATCGGCGTTCCCAAATTGTGTGTATGAGTATGTGTCTGTGTGCCCTGCGATGGATTGGCATCCTGTCCAGGGTGTACCCCGCCTTGTGCCCTAAATCTCCTGGGATAGGCTCCAGGCCCCCCATGACCCTGAAAACAGGATTAAGAGGTATAGATGATGAGTGAGTGAGTGATAATTGGTACAAATTTTTCCCCCTTATTCCCAGCTAACTCATTTGGGTTACCAGCTTGAAGGAGCTCTACTACTTCAAAAATTATTCACCGCTTTAAAAATGGCACTGAAATTAGACTATCATGGGTTTCCTAAAGTGTACACAACCTGATTTTGCACACACAACTACAAAGCCAGGTCTCCTGCCTTGTTTACACTATTAATAGAGAAGATTGGTCAAACTGTTTAGAAGCTATAAACGTTTGTTTGGGACCTGACAAAAACCAGACGTTCACGTTCGTTTTGCACTCTGGAGTCAAGTTACTGTACATTCTCAACATCTACATCACACATGTGGCCACAGGTGTCACTGCGACAACCAGGCCAAAACATTATAATCTTTATTATTCCTTGGTGAATAGTATGTGTATATTCATGTTGTGCTTGTATACCTCACACTGCTTGATCTGGGTGTGGTCCAACATGTTTCCCTGTTTTTCACACAGTTCTAGAGCAGTCTTAAGGAGGCTCTCTACCAGAGTCTTCCTGCCAACCAGCTGGTACAGAAATGCATTTAAGTACAGCGCATGCGGGACGAAGGCGTGATCTTCACCAAAGCGCTGTCTGAAGTCGGCAAAAAGCTACAGGGAAAAAATTATTCCTTCATATTTTTAAAGTCTTTTAAAAGTCTTTTAAAATCTGAATGAAATCATTAAAAACCTTCAGGGTTTTTTTGTAGGACTTCTTCCAGCGTTTGTTGGACTCCTTCTTATACAACAGAACGCTGCACTCTAAGAACACGACCACACCGCTGAGGGAGTGGATGGAGACGGGAAGCTGATGGTACATACCAAACGCTTTATAGTAGAAGATTGAAAAGTTCTCCCACTCATTCAGTCGTGCATACCTGCTTATACACATGCACACTTCCTGGATCAGAACTTTGTTCTCAGGACAATTCTCAATCAAAATCTGACTGAGGGAAGGTTCTTACCACAGTGCCAGTGAAGAGTACAGATGCATCATCAGACTCTTATCAGCCACCAGGTTCGCATCTGACTCACGACTGTTCACAAAGGCCAAACAGTCTTCAAATGGTCTCGCTGAAAATACTGAAACAAAAACGGACAAATTGGTTTCCATCATATGTTGTTTTCTATATAAATTCTTTACTTATCATGAAGTATATGAATATACTGTATATACAGTATGCCAGGGATAACCCCCTGAGGGCACCTTGCACCCATGGACTCTTTGTTCCATGCTTTGCGTTTGGACTTCATTTCCCAGATTGCACTGCACCAGAGTCATACATGAGTTCCCTAATGGGTGTCATTATTTAAGCTCTCTTGCTTTGTTAGTGGCATAATGGTTAGCACTGTGGCCTCAGACCCCTAAGGGTTTGACTCCTACTGTACCTCGGGTCTGTGTGTGTGGAGTTTGCATGTTCTCCCAGTACTTGATGGTTTTCCTCCCACAGTCCAAACACATGCATTTTAGGCTAACTGAATTTCGCAAATTGCCTTTCCTTCAGTGTTTGTGTGTCCTGCGATTGGTTGGCACCTTGTCCAGGGTGTACCCCTTCTTGTGGCCAAAGATAGGCAGGATAGAAAATGAATGAATGGGTTAGTTATTCTGTGTCTTGTCTCTGTTAAGTATAAAATAATGCTTAAGGATGCAATTAAAATGCAAATTGTACAGTAGAATAGTTTACTATGTTTATGAAGCACACATAGTTATCTGCAATGCCAGAATATTTTCTTACTATGAAATATATGACTTTTTTTCTGAAAACAGTCCTTTATTTTGGCGGCACAGTGGTGTAGTGGTTAGCACTGTCGCCTTGCATCGTCCGGGTTCGATCCTCGGCCAGACTCGATTCCCGTCTCTGTGTGCTTGGAGTTTGCATGTTCTCCCCGTGCTTGGTGGGTTTCCTCCAGATACTCCGGTTTCCTCCCACAGTCCAAAGACATGTAGGTAAGGTTAATTGCCGTTCCGAAATTGGCCCTAGTGTGTGAATGAGTGTGTGTGCCCTGTGATGATTGTCCAGGATGTACCCTGCCTCATGCAGTAAGTCTCCTGGGATAGGCTCCAGGCCCCCCGTGACCCTGAATACAGGATTAAGCGGTATAGATGATGTTGATGATGAGTGAGTGAGTGAGTCCTTTATTTCCTGAAATATTTTGTAGCATATAAAAGTCCATTTACTATCCAATTCTGGTCGTGTTTATACTGTGTAATAATCATAGATTACTGTAAGACTGATAGACCGCATACCAGTATAGAGCAGGAAGTTCAAGCAGCCAGCATAAAACCAGCCCATTGCTACACAGCTGGACATTTTCTTGCTGGATCGCTCCAATCTAAGGATCAGCTTCATACTCTCCTTGAATCTGCACACATTAAAATCCACAGTCATAAGTTTGCATTGTTTACTGTATATTTTTTTACTGTATAAGTAGAAACTGATCCCATGGTAACTCTATCGACCTGCAGGTGAGAAGTAGAGGCAAATGTAATACACCAATGACCCTCACGTCCAAACCGAGTCCGCCCAACTCTAGTGCTCGAACAGCTGTCATACACATACACACACAAACATATAGTAGTCTTGTTTTCTCATCAGCATGTTGGAAAACACTGAATCACTGACTCTAAAAAGAACTCTATACTTACTGAACTTGACGGACAGTTCCAGGTTTCCTTTGCACAGCTGAACCAGGGCAAGGGTACGAGTAAAGTGGTTGATCAATCTCCGGCTCTCGGCGCAGTCAGACAGTCCAGAGCACTTTGAGCACAGCCAAGCTTTAAGATCATCGCAAGCGCCCCCTCTAGTCACAAACTGACTGTGCTGGAGAAAGTCAATGGAGGCGAAGACCATCTGCAGAAACACAGTCGTACAACTTGTTGCTCTTGTTGCTGTTTTTAGAAATACTTAAAGCTAAAAATAAGGTTCTGATCAGGTTCAATGTGACCATTGTATTTTATTTTTTGATATGATATTATTTCAGGTTGAAGCCCACGTACGGTACTGTGCAAAAGTCTTAGGCACCATATTATCTGTAGTACAAATTCCGTTAGATAAGTTTATTACGTCTGCATTATTCTGCAGAGAACTTATTCTCCAGCATGCTCAGTAAAACCTAACAGCTGTTTTATTTACAGTACTGTGCAAAGGTTTAGGGAACATCCAAACAAAAGCCATATGCAATGATGCTTTTGAAAACATTTCTATATTAAAAGAAACTTCTATAAAAAGCACTAAGTAATAACATAAACAATAAACGGTCAATATTTGGTGTGGAAAGTCTTTGCTTGAACATAAGCGGTAGTGTTCGATACAGATGTGTGCAGTATTCTAAGTGAAACAACTGTTAGGTTTTACTGAGCATGCTGGAGAATATGAGTTCTTTTGGTCACTTCGTCACACTCGCTCCTTTCTATTTTCATGCAAAACCCAGGAGTCTACATTATTAAAAAGAAATTCCCATCTAAAAACTGGTCTGTCATGTCGCTTTATTTACAGGAATGCAAATATTCTTCTGTAATGTTATTTATTCATTAATTTTAGTGTATCTTTTTGTAGGGAATGGTCTTGTACATAATAATGCAGACATAATAAACTTATATAACTAAAATTTGTACTACAGATAATATGGCGCCTAAGACTTTTGCACAGTACTGTACATGTCTAATTGTCTTCTGCACGTCAGAACTCTCTGACTAATGGTTGACTATTTTACACCTTCTTTACGGAAAGTTGTACTTCTTTCATTGTCAGTGAAATACCCTCCCTGTCCGGTAATCACAAACTGCATGAGAAATCGATAAAGTAGATCGGCTAAAGATTAAGGTTTGTCTTAAAATGACTCTAGTGCGTTAATATTCACCTGTATACCACTTCAGCTCTGTTATATCAGCAGACAAATATCAACTAATCCCAGTAAACATATTTAGTTTAGGATTTCTGATTAACATTTATTGGTGCAGATGTTTGTTTACATTGAGCAAGTAGCTTATTTTAATAGATTAAATCGGCTCATAACTTTTCATATCATCGATTTTACAACATTCATAGTGCGGGTTAAATTCAGGCAGATATATAAAAGTACTGCAAATGATGATTAATTAAATTCTGTTTAATTTGGTCGATTTAAGACGTGCCCACATTTTGACACATGCTGTCTAAACTTGCGGTTTCTAATCTGACACATAACTGTTCATACGTTCACTTCTACTCAACATTTGGATTTCATTTATGGCACAGGTTTCACTTCAGGCAAATACATAAGTACTGGCAAAGTTTCATTAATGTCTGTGAAGCAAGTTTTGCAAGATGTTGTGACAAAAATCTGTATATTTTCTGAGATTGGTTTCAGATCCTCCAATGCATGAAACATAAGGATATGTACAGTCCGAAACTTAGTTATATAAATGTCAGAATCTAGTCATGAGGATCGTTTCTAATTTATCAGCATTTAATTCATGCTTTCTAGTAAAAAAATATTTTAAAAAAAGATTTATTACCAGTCCTTTTTGACACTAACCTCGAGAAGATCACCGCTCCGAGTGGCCAAGTTGCTTTGCATGGTGATGGCCAGTGAGGCACTCTTGGACTTGCCGCGCATGAAGTGGATTTGCCACAGGTACGACAGACAGGTGATCTGCTCATGCATAAATTTTAGCTGCTTCGCCCTTTACACAGACACAACACAACACAACATAGATAAGATGTTGTTTTTTTCCCCACATCAAAGTGAAAAAGCCTTCTGTTTTTTTTTTTTCTTGATCAAAGAGAATATAAAGAATACTATAGGAATGTGGACTCATACTCTAGATTCTTGAAGTTTCTATGTTTATAGCAATATTCCTTGAACTCCTCCCAAATTAACTTTATGGACCCTGTAACACCAGTACTGGGGATGCTGCATTTGAGAAGCTTCAATGCCTTTTTGAAATTCTCCTCTGCCTCCAATATGTTGCCTGCATTATAGAGAATCTGCGAGAAATAGAAAAAGAAATCAGTTTGCAAAAATCAGTTTTTTAAATTAATAGAATGCTCTCTCCTGCGTTTACACACCTCTCCTGTGAGCCGATGCATAACGATTTGGTCAAATTTGCAGATCTGAAGAGATTTAGGATCCTCTGATTCAAATATAGGATTCCCTTCGTTTAGGTTTTCCAAAATTTTTTTGACCTCCTTCAAAAACTGCATTGCCTGCAACAGGACAGATGTTCACACAATGATGTTCACGACAGGTTCAATCGTCATTTTAAAGGTCATGGCGAAACACACAACGCACCCTGAGCTTCTGAGAAAGACTTGCACACACAGCCGCGCACTCCAGAAGATAGTGAAACGTCCTGGACACATCGCCTACACCTTTACAGTGTCTCACTATCGGGACGAGCACCGTCTCGAACAGCTGTGTGCACTCGCATCTGCAGCCTCCAGCCATGCTTATTTGCTCTTCCTTCACTATCGAGTCCAATTTGGCCAGGAAGCGCTCTCTATCTTGACTGTGTATGATACACACAGATAGTGTTACTCATTAAATACATCACAGGTATATGAGATCAAAGCTTCTAATAGACTTCAGTTACTTTTTCAACCTTACCCATTTCCGTCTTTCTGGTAGACTTCATCTGTTTGCAGGCTGTCTGCAGAAAGAAAAGAAAAACAATAAGTAAATTCAAATGATAAGACACCTTTATCTATTTACAAGAACCTGAGTGATTAATGAGGTCTGATAATGCAGTTCCACAAAAATCACAGTGACCAGATGTGTTGAAATGATGCAAGAGAAAATCAAATCCTTAAATTATAATTCAATCTTACAGCACAGTGAAATGATTTATTTCACATATCCCAATTGAGAACCTAGGGTCAACAAGGATACAGCACCCCTGGAGCAGTTAGGGATAAGAGCCTTGTTCAAGGGTTCAACAGTGGCAACTTGGCAATGCTGGGAACCCCCAACCTTCTGATCAGTAACTCTGTAACTCACAGCCTTAATCAAACCCAAGAATAGGAATCTTGCCTGATACTGTACTACGTACATGAACTGCTTTTTATGGTTATTAGTATATTAAGTACATTTTAGGTATGCTGTATAACACATTGAAGATATTTCCTTGATGACATACAGATCAACAGAATGTAATTCATATACCAAAGAAAGGCTTCTTTTATAAAATTATGATTTTACCATATCCTTTGACATGACATTGTTGCCTCCTTCTTTTATTTCAATTATGGTATACAAGATGATTTAAGTATACAATATAGATTCGATATTCACTTGATAGACAGGATTTAAACTTTGGGCCAGTGCTTTTTTCACACCACTGCATTCTATACTATTTCAGATTAAAATGTGGACAATCATTTGTTTTAAACTAACTATGATTCTGTAAATTTCTGATCATATACAATTTTACTGGCTGATATTTATTCATTCATTCATTCATCTTCTATAGTACACATCCAGTACAGGGTCGCAGCCTATTCCCCAGGAGACTTCGGGCATGAGGCAGGGTACATTTTGGATGTGGTGTCAATCTATCGTAGAGCACACACACACACACACACACACACACACACACACACACACACACACACACACTCATTCACATAAACTACAGGCAATTTGGGAATGCCAATTAGCATGGGAAACTCACCAAGCACGAGGAGAACATGCAAACAGACCCGAGGTAGAAATCGAACCCCGACCCTGGAGGTGCGAGGCGACAGTGCTAACCACTAAACCACCGTGCCCAATATTATTGTACGTTATTAACTTGGCCAATATTATATTTGTCATGCACACTCGTAACACGACCGGCACTAGGACCCGGAAGTAGGACGGTCGTGAACCAGGAAGCATAAAAGGAGACAAAATGGCGCTTCACATTGCTCAGTCATTGAGTTCGCCCATGCCTTTGCCGACGCTTCGCCAACTATTCTGTGAGTACTCACCGATTCGGGTTGCTTCTTTGATTGAGTGTGTGTTGCTAGAACGCGGGTTTATTTGTGTAGATCCTTGCTCTTTGAGCCGCTACACCGCGGATTTCCGTACCCTCGCTGTGCAGACCACCTGGGGGGACGCCACGCTCCGAACGGCCTACTACGAGGGACTGGCTGGGCGATGAGTGGAAGACAGCCTTTATCACCCCGACTGGACATTACGAAAGCCTGGTCATCCCTTTTGGACTCTGTAACGCTCCAGCGGCTTTCCAGCACTTCATTAACGACGTTCTCAGGGACATGTTGGGCCAATGGGTATTCGTCTACCTAGACGATATCCTGATTTACTCCCTGCCGTCTGATCAATTCTACCTGCAGTCTCTCCTCAGGCTACCATCCCGAAACTAATGGTCAGACGGAACGGGCCAACCAACAACTGGAGCGATACCTGAGATGTTTCATTGCCGACCGCAAGCACTCCTGGGCCCGCTACCTCATTTGGGCGGAACTATCACACAACCTCCACGTCTCCTCCGCCACAAAGTTGAGCCCATTTGAGGTATGCAAGGGTTTCCAACCTCCGATGTTTGAACATCAAGAACCGGAGGTTGACGTACCCTCGGCCCAACAGTTGGTCCAAAGGTGTCGACGGTCCTGGATTCAAGCCAAGGAGGCCATCCAGCGCACCAACATCCGGTACACCTTACAACATCACCGTCGACACCCTCCGGGACGATTGTACCACGCAGGTGACAAGGTATGGCTGTCCACACAAAACCTACACCTCCACACGGAATCCAAAAAACTCTCACCCAGATTCATCGGCCCGTATCGTATCACCCTCCGTGTCAATCCTGTCACCTACCGGCTCCAGCTGCCTGCGGCGCTCCGGATCCACCCAGTATTCCACATCTCCCAACTCAAACCCTTCACGACGTCACCCATGGTTCCACCCACCCACCCTGCTCCTCCTCCCTGTATCATTGAGGGTGGTCCTGCCTACACCATTCGCCGGATCCTCGATTCACGTCCTCGGGGCAGAGGGCTCCAGTACCTGGTCGATTGGGAAGGTTACGGTCCCGAGGAGCGATCTTGGATTCCAGCTCGGTTCGTCCTAGACCCCAAACTCATCTGGGACTACCGTCGTCGGGTATCCTTCACCCCAGGACCGTCAAGAGTCGGTCCTGAACAGGGGGGTACTGTCATGCACACTCATAACACGACCGGCACTAGAACCCGGAAGTAGGACGGTCGTGAACCAGGAAGCATAAAAGGAGACAAAATGGCGCTTCACGTTGCTCAGTCATTGAGTTCGCCCATGCCTTTGCTGACGCTTCGCCAACTATTCTGTGAGTACTCACCGGTTCGGGTTGCTTCTTTGATTGAGTGTGTGTTGCTAGAACACGGGTTTATTTGTGTAGATCCTTGCTCTTTGCGTAAGAGAGTTCTTAGACTAAATGCGTGGTTATCCTGCCTACTCGCGCTACTTCCACGTTTGGGTTTACCATCCACGCTACACGGGCTAACTGCTAAGGCTGTCCTCCGGTTGCTCGTGACAATATTATACTGTACGTTATCAAATGTTGATACAGGTTGAGCAAGAGTCTTGACCTTTCCTCTGAAAGATTTGGTTAGGATACAGTAACTCACTGTTCATGTTGGGGGCACATTTGCTGCAGCGATAAGGCTTTTTCTCCAGGTAGCTGACACAAACTCTGTGGAGCTGGCGCTTCTGCTCCTTCAGCAACTGCTGATAGGCCATCTGCATTACTATATTTTTGCAGAAACACATTAGCTGGCACTTCCACTCACCAACTACTGAGGCTAGTCCACCTGAGAGAGAGAGAGAGAGAGAGAGAGAGAGAGACTTCAGACTACTCACTGCCACACTATTACAAGCAAGTTAAATTGATCGAAATGATTTTTTAATATAATTGACCCATGTTCTGAATAGTTTAATAGCTGAATGATTACATTTAATATGGGTGAAAAAACACACTCTGACCTGTGGTGTTACTCTCACAGTAACAGATGAGTTCTGTCTCTTCGATCTTGACTTCTGAAGCCCTTGCGCACTTGAAGACGCCGGATCTGAACAGCGTCATGAGGATATCATTGAGCTTGTCTTTTAATTGATCGGGCAGGATGTGGCACAGCATCTCCATAGAGAAGGTGCTGCCAAGGAAGGCAGCATGCATTACTGTCATTCCTTCATCTGTCCCCAGTACGTTCAGCTCAGTTAGAGTTTCATTTATGTCTGAATTAGATACACACACATACACAAACATGCATTTTCATGTAGCATTACATCCTTTACTCAGTCATCGTCTATACTGCTTAATCCTGTATTCAGGTTCGAGGGGAGGGGGGGGGGGCGGCTATGAAACCTATCCCAGGAGACTTATGACACAAGATGGGGTACAACCTGGGCAGCGTGCCAATACATTGTAGGGTGCACACATATACACATGTTCACACACATTTTATTACATCAGTAATAAAAGTTCACTCACCTTTAACCACACCTTCCTTTTCCATCGCTGATGCCACTGGAGCTTCAGTAACATGCCTGTAAAACAATTCCAGCTCCATGATCCATTTGTCTATCCTATTTATTCAAATGATTCCTATCAGTATATATCATTTGCACAAATCTTTACTATAAAAAGTAATGCATTTACTTTGTATAACCTCTGCGTTTAAAGGAATAGATTTTCCCTGGGTTGCTCACACCCTTCAGATCTTTCTCGAGCTCGTCCTTGAAGAAGCAGGAAGGCAGGCCAGAGTAATACCTGGTCTCCCAATCACATGAGACAATCCCTGGGTAGTACATCATCAACCGGGCAGCCAGGTTCACTTTGTTTCCTATCACTGCCAGACAGACAGAACAAAGTAAAGCAATGAAGCTTTAAATTGTTGTTGTTCCCATCAAGAGGATGAATAACTTGGCACCGGTTATTTGCTGAATGCCCTTCCTGGAGCTACACTCCCATTTTGTCCGCACTTGGGACCGGTACTGTATCCAGTGACTGGGGTTTGGGCATTGGGTGGGAATTGAACCTGGGTTTTCAGGCTGTTAACGTATTATAGTAGGGGAAACACTTCTTACCTGTGTATTCATTCCTCAGTTGATGGCCAACCAAACCACAGTACACTAGACCTGTCGTAACACCAATGGAGACAGTCCTATAAAAACAAGAAGTTCTCATCACTAAACTTTTGTGAATGAAACAGGACATCCCTAAAAATGGTTTATGTACAAGTGTGTTAAAAAGAAATAGAGTAAATTTAAAGAGTAGATTTACAACCCTGTGTTCCGACTCACTTTAGACACTTTATGTTTCTGCAGCAGGTCTTGTGTATACTATCGGCAGCCATCAGTGCAAGGCCACTCTCATCCTTGCGCTTGCATCCAGGTAAGCCGAATACACACAGAAATGTACAGTCCTGAAAGCACGTGACAGAAATACAGTTGATTCAGTGACATATTCTGATATGCTTTTTTTCCCTTAAATTTAATGCAAACATTAAAAGCATGTGCTCTGCAGGACAACCTCTACTGGTTAACATAACTTTTTTCAACACATTTATAGGATGATGTATTGAACAATGTTGGTTCTAACATTGAGATATATGATCGTAATTACAAAAGGTCAATGTGGCTGCAGGTTTTCCATTCAAGCATTTCCGAGCCACATCTAAGCAGTCATGATCACAGGAATCGTATTATAGGTAAAAAAAAAAAAAATTAACATGGGCATAATACAGGTAAAAGAATTTACCCCTTAAAACCCAGAACATTTTAGGAATTTTTTGCATTAATGTACTGTATACACTATATTGGCTAAAATATTCGCTCGTCTGCCTTCACATGCACGTGAGCTTGAGTAACATCCAATTCTTAATCCATAGGGTTTAATATGACGTTGGCCCGCCCTCTATAGCCATAACAGCTTCAACTCTTCTCTGAAGGCTTTCCACAAGAAAGAGTGTGTTTATGGGAATTTTTGACCATTCTTTCAGGAGCTCATTTGTGAAGTCAGGCACTGATGTTGGACGAGAAGGCCTGGATCATAGTCTCCGCTCTACTTCATACTTAAGGTGTTCTATCAAGTTGAAGTCAAGACTCTGTGCAGGCCAGTCAAGCTCAATATGGATTTTGCTTTGTGCACTGGTGCGCAGATGTTGGAACTGATGTGGGGATGTTTCTCAGGAGTTGGGCTCTGCCCCTTATTTCCAGTGAAAGGAACTCTTAATGCTTCAGCATGCCAAGACATTTTGGACAATTTCATGCTCAACTTTTTCCTGTACCAACATGACTGGGGTAAGGATTGTGCAATGTAGATGGATGGATGGATGAATGGATGGATAGATGGATAGAAAGATAGATATATATGAGCATTTTGTAAGTTTGACATTTTTGCAACATCATTCCCATATTCCAGTAAAAGGTATGTTTTTAAACAAAATGATAACTTGGCTTCTGCTTGACATATCCAAAAACCAAAATGCACAGTTTGATGTCTGAATCGTTCTTTGACCAATGTTATGTCAAACTGTGTATAGTATAAGGTGTGAATGTCTGCTACTGACTCATGAAGTAGAGGGTTTTGCTTTACTGACAATGTGGAAAATCTACCTTATCGAAAAAGAATATCTTGTTGATGTGGCCATGGGAATGAAGCGCGTTGCTGATGATAATGGTGGCCTCTTGAACAAAGTTGCACAGCTCCATCGGAGTGTTAGCCAAAACATACTTCATATTAATGAACATGACAGTCACAGGCCATATTTTGGATGTGAATTCCGGTGACCGGTCATCATCAAACTAATAGAGGAAACACAGAAATCAATCAGTTTCCTAACTGGAAAGTGCCGGTCCTGATACACTGATTTTGATATATTGTTATCAAACATTGTCAACTGTACTTACGTCATGCAGGACTTTCATCATATATTTCTTAAGGAATTCCTGTTTTTCTGTATTAGGCATCGATTGGAACGCTGATCTCCGGCAACCTGAAGAAATTAAACATTGAAACTAGCGGATGTATGGAAAATTTAAACATGGGTACTAAAAGCTATGTAAAATTTATCTTTACCTTTCGCAGAGATTTCCTTGTCCTTGCTCAGCATCTGATGGTACATTTCCACTGAGAACTTTGGCTCCTTCTTGATATAGTCTATCTGTTTCAAATTTTGAATCAAGAAAAAAAGCTTACAAAAAGGTATGTAGTTAATCCAGGTGGAGTAAATAAAAAAGCCCTCTGCTTATCTGCTAATGACAGATGAGTCTTAAAACCAACCTTGACAGCTTTTTTATTCTCAATATGTTCGATGACCAAGTTCTCTTGTGTGCACATCCTCCATGTTTTATGTGAAAGGACAACATCCCCAGGATTTGCCAGAGGCTCAGCCAATCGCACCTCATTCAGAGCTGGGCCAGTGATGACATAAAAACGCCTTGATTTCTCTCCCACTATTATTTTAGCGAGTTTCCCAGCTGATATGGCTGCCGCACGGACAAAAAAGCACAAGTAGGGTTCATCATATAAAAACACACAGGCACTATAAAACACTGTAATGATGTGACAAGCACGCATGTCGAAATAAACATAAGTACCTATTTTGACCCGTAGCTCACAGTCATATTTCATCTCCTGAATGCCAAACTCCTTCTGAATTTTCAAGGCACATTTGATAGCCAGAAATAGCACATCACTTGTCTGCATTCCCTTGACCAACCACTGAGCCAGAATCGAATCACCTGAAGGGAGAATTATGAAAAAAATCCATGTACTGGCTTGTGTTAAAACTTTTTCCTCTAAGGTTGGGGGACAAAAATTGAAGGACATTACCTGCATAATTCAGAATGTCACCACCTTCCTCAAGGATACCTGTAGTGTATTTGACATAGACATTCATTTTCTGTTTAAAGTCTAGCAATTAATTGAGTTGAGTTAACAGAAAGATACCCAATAAAGGAACTTACATTCAACCAGTTTACTGATATACAAGTTAAGTCCATTAGTCAACTCGTCTACCCCAAGCCCTTGCTTATGTATTACTGTGTACTTTTCTGTTAAGGCGGTGAATCCTTTAAAAAACAAAAAAAGTGACATTAAAAAGCAAGAATAATAGCGGAAAAGGCAAAACAAAATCTATTCTAAATTTACAAGATATGAAGATAGCTGGATTTTGTTTTGTTTATATAGTTATAGTTTTATATGTAAGTTCTATATATAGATATCATGTATGCATTATTATGCACAAAAGCATTCAATATTTCCAAACATACCATAAACATTTATAAATAACATTACAGAAGAATATTTGCAAGATTTTAAAGAAAGCAAACAGACCAGTTTAGCAAAAGAACTCATGTTCTCCAGCATGCTCAGTAAAACCTCCACTTGCTTATTTGTAAAACTGCATAAATCTGTATCTTACACTGCTAATTAGTTTCAAGCAAAGAGTTTTCAACACAAATATCGACTTTTATTTGATTAATCTTTAGGACATTATTTAGAAGTTTATTTTGTTCAGAAATGTTTTCAAAGGCATCTTCGCTTATTTCATTTTTTTGTGCCAAAGTCTTTTGTACAGTATTGTAAGCAAAATAGCTATTAGCTTTTAATGAGCATGCAGGAGAACATATCAGAGATCTTATGATAATTTTATCACACTTGCTCTTTTCTATTTTCATGCACAACCCAGGAGCTTACATTAGGGTTTGTTTGTTTGTTTGTTTGTTTGTTTCCATCTGAAAACTGGTCTGCCATTTAATATGTTGCTTTTTCAGGCAAATATTCTTCTGTAATATTATTTATTTATTTATTTATTCGTACATTCATTTTTAAGTTATGTTTGTAAACACTGAATTTATTTACATAATAATGCTATGATAAATGTGTCATGATAAATAAAAGTAATTAAAATTGTTCTAAAGATAATATGGTGCATAAGAGGTTTGCACAGTACTCTATATAATATCTAATATTGTATATAATAACTGTAAATACTGTATATAATAACTAATATTACATTATATGAGGAAGGTTTCTATTAAAAACCTTTTTTTCTGATGTTGATATTTCTATTTTTAAAATAATGCAGTGAAAAACAATGTGGTTGTTTGTAAGTTTGCATTACATTATTATTACTAACTAATTAAAATCCATCACATGGCACATGCACGCACGCACACACACATACACTACTTTCAATTTGGAAAGGACAGAACATGCAAAAAACTTAAGACACACAAAAAGAAGATGAGATTCGAACCCAAACCTGGATGAGCAGGGCAACAGTGCTGTCCATAAACCACCATAACAAAATGACAGCTCCCTTT
This sequence comes from Clarias magur, assembly GCA_013621035.1. Lineage (NCBI taxonomy): Eukaryota > Metazoa > Chordata > Actinopteri > Siluriformes > Clariidae > Clarias > Clarias magur. The sequence goes on from QNUK01000068.1 coordinate 2,136,858, forward strand.
TAAATAAGTAATATATTAATTTCCCAAGCTATTAAGAAAATCTGAAACATTGCCCCTTTGATGTTTGTTGTTGTTTTATTGGGCATCATACCTGCTATATCTAGGAGGAGTAGAACTCCATTGTATGGTTCTGCAGAAGGAACCTTCTCCGATCTAAAGTCGCTGTTGAGCACAGCATCAGGCACTTGTGCTTGTGCGGTTAGGTTACGTGACACTTTCCAACACTTTAAGCCACTCATTACGGTCGCGCGTCCTTACAGCCGAGTCAGTAAACCGCAGCTCAATAGCTCTCGATTGTGACGCTACACACAGACGCGCGCACGCATACTCACAAGAGCAGGATTAGAATTCTGTTGGATTCAGTGCTTTTCACAATGCTAAATCAGCTTTAAAAAAAATAAAAAAAAATCCAAAGACGGTTAGGGAAATTAGTATGAAATGTGTGCCGCAGTACATTTCTACTTGCAGTTCAGCCTTTTGACCAGTAGATGCCACTAGTGTGCACTGTGCTGAAACTCCGTTCAGCGTTGTAATGTCGTTACTTTTCTTTTTTCCAGTCAGTTGAAAAGAAAGCATTGCTGTTCTATCACCATAATTGATACCATACTGTGGAAAATATTCTTCTCTTTCTCCGCAATGCTTTAATTTAAATATAACCCGGAAAATACGTAAAAAAAAAAAAAATTAAAAAAAAAACAATAATGATAATACATTAGCCGACGGGGTTCAAGTGCGCCAATATGGTCTCGATATACTCAGTCTGCGTATAGCTGCGCTGCGACCAATCAGAATAGTTGTTATTCAGCTGTCTTGCGCATGCGTGCAATGCACGCGCGTTCACGTGGTTCCTACGTCGCTCCGGTGGAGGTCACAGTGAACCGTCAGCCGCTCGGTGAGTTCTCACGTTGCGCCAGAACAAACAGCTTTTTGTCTTATATAAAATTTTTTTTTTTTTTAAGTTTGTTCTTTGTAGCATGTTGGATATAATCATAATACAAATAGGCTTTGCTGTTAGGAATAAACATATTAAGATTTTATGTTCTAAAACGGTGCATGTGTAAGGTTAGCAATGTTCGGCTAGTTACATGTCAGGCAGGCTAGCTTGCGTCAGATGGCTCAAGGTTTTAACCGCAGCTGAAAATCATTAATATAATTAATTTTTAAAAATTGCATACTCTTTAATATTGTGCAGATTAAGTTTGTTTTCTGAATGAAAATAAATGTAGGCTTCGGTTTTAGTCGAATTCGCCTTGTTGATGGTGCTCACGTTTTACTACACAAACCCTTGGTTAATTTTCATACAAGTTGACAGAATTTGATCAGATGGGTGGCTAGATACATTATATAGCCAAAAGCATTCGCTAGCCTGCCTTCCCATGCATATGAACTTGGGTAACATCCATAGTGTTTAGTATGGATTTAACCCTTTGTACCTATAAAAGCTTTAAATCTTCTGTGAAGGCTTTCCACAAGGTTTAGGAGTGTGTTTATGGGACTTTTTGACCATTCTTCCAGAAGCGCATTTATGAGGTCAGACACTGATGTTGGACGAGAAGGCCTGGACCACAGTCTCCACTCTTATTCATCTCAAAGGTGTTCTATCGGGTTGAGGTCAGGATTCTGTACAGGCCAGTCAAGTTCTTCCACACCAAACTCACTCATCTGTGTCTTTATGGATTTTGCTTTGTGAACTGGTGCGCAGTGTGATGTTGGAAATGGTGTGGGTTTGTTTATCAGGAGTTGAGCTCGGCCCCTTAATTCCAGTGAAAGGAACTCTGAATGCTTCAGCATACCAAGACATTTTGGACAATTTTATGCTCCCAACTTTGTGGGAACAGTTTGGGGACGGCCCCTTCCTGTTCTGACTGCAACCCGGTAGTACACCTTGGGAAGAATTAGAGCGGAGACTGCGAGCCCTAACGTCCAACATCAGTGTCAGACGTCACAAATGCACTTCTTGAAGAATGGTCAGAAATTCTTATGAACACACTCCTAAGCCTTGTGGAAAAATCTTTCTAAGCCTGGATAGAGTTGAGGCTGGTATAGCTGCAGGGTGTGGGCCAACATCACTATGGATTAAGAATTGGATGTTACTCAAAGATGTTATTTCATATGCATGTGAAGGCAGGTGAGGGAATACTATTGCCAAAATAATATAGATGGTTGGATGGATAGATAGATGGATACAGTCTCATTACTGTATAGAAATATTCTATGTTGTGTCCCATTTTGTACAAATGTGTGGGGAAAATAAACGCTTTTGTTTTTTACAGGACCCTGAGTCTCTGTTGCCATGGCAAAGCTGTTCGAGTCCATTGGAAAGTTGGGATTGGCCTTGGCCATTGGAGGAGGCGTGGTTAACTCTGCCCTATACAATGGTGAGAATGTTGAGCAAGTTAAATAATTATAATTTAATATAATAACCCTACAGAGTCTAGACCTGACAAACCCATATCATAACACTGCCTCCAGAGGCTTATACATTAGGCTCTATGCGTGATGGGTTCACCTTCTTACCCTGACAAAAATCGTGTTTTATGGATGTATTTATTTAGAATAAAAAAAAAATTACCCTAATGTGACACACCATCTATTTTTTGTTTTGGATTGACTGACCACACAAATCTAACCTAAAATGTTTTTTTTAGATCAGATGTAAGTCACTTTTATGTATGGTTTTGTACACATACACACACTTACAGTCAAAACTTTGGACACACTTTCCAATTCCATGATTTTTATTTATATCTACATTGTAAAACAATGTTTAGGGTGTTCAACATGTGCAATTTTGCCCTTTCTAAGTTGATATTAGGATGTGTATGCTCTGTGAAGCCTTCATAATGGCTCTAATCTGAGGTGCTGTTAATTGGTGATTTTTAAATGTTCTTCTCCTTTGCAGCAGAGGTTAGTTTTATTCTTGCTTTCCTGGCCTGGTCTTTGAGAGCCAGTTTCATTATAATGCTTGAAGGGGAAGTAAATAGTCGTTTGCAGTTTTTAAATAGAAAGTATACAACAAAATTTGGATGATTTTAAGTTACCAATAAATTTTAAATACTTTGACTTTTGCGACCTTAAAAGAAGACGAAGACATGAAGATATCTTTCAGAGGAACCAGAACATTGATGCGTTAACCTTTTCATTAAACTATAATTTTATTAACGGTACCAATTGGAGGAAGGCGTAAAATCACATGAAGGCTATGAATACAGTTGTGGCAAAATAAATAAAACATGCCAACGGACAGAAATAATATGTCCTTGTCAAGGCCTATCTGACCACTGTTTGTTTATGTGGTCTGAGCTTGTACACAAAAAGGCACCACATAAACAAACAGTTGTCAGATAGGCCTTGACAAGCTCAGACCACTCTGACAGATGATGTAAGCAAGTGGTTGAATTTTATAAGTGCAGGATTTTCATTACAATGAAATGTATGTGTATTATTAGTTCCATAAATATATATTTTTTTTTTTAAAGCTCCTTTTTTTTTTGCGCCATTTTTAAGCCAGTCCTGATTCACCAGTTGACTTTAATGCAAGCATTTTGTTCATAACATTTCATTGTTCATTGGCTGACATTTTTCCTGTAAATACTATTCCTCCATCTGAAATTGTAACCTTGAAACGTGGTAGTTAGACAGAGATACAAAGTGATGGGTATTTATTATATTTATTATTATTAATACACTAAATACCAAACCTTGCAATCGCACTCATGATTTGTTACATATTACAATATTTTACAGTGTGCCGATTTATAAGAACAACATAATGATTCAGCTTTACTTAGAACTCACAGCAGCTTCTTTTTGGTTGATCATTTTGGTTTTAGAATTCGGTTTAGAATTTCTTCTCTGTCTGTTCTGCAGTCGATGCTGGCCACAGGGCAGTCATCTTCGACCGCTTTAGAGGAGTTCAGGATGTCGTGGTTGGAGAAGGAACACACTTTTTGATTCCTTGGGTACAGAAACCCATCATCTTTGACTGCAGGTCCCGACCCCGCAATGTTCCTGTCATCACTGGAAGCAAAGGTAAGTGCTGTCCGAAGTCAAACTGACTATCATCTTAACATGAAGGAGTCTGTTCATGATCATGACATTCCAGTAAAAAAAAAATTGAGGATCTGTTTTAAGACGGCTCAGTATTCTGCAAAATTGTGCAGTCATAAATGTACATGAACAATATGGGTTGGTCTATATAATAATAGTGTTATTGTGTCTGTAATTCTGTTTTAAAACTAAAAAACGTACTGTATTATTTCTCCCGTTCTGTTTGTCAGATCTGCAGAATGTGAACATCACTCTGAGAATATTGTTCAGGCCTGTAGCAGGTCAGCTACCCAGGATCTTCACCAGCATCGGTGAGGACTACGATGAAAGAGTGCTTCCTTCCATCACCACTGAAGTGCTAAAATCTGTTGTGGTGAGTAGCATTACTGTATGTATAGAAAAATCTTTGTTTTTAAATATAATGTGTAGAATTAACCTATTGTTGTGCATTTCTAGGCCAGGTTCGATGCCGGAGAACTGATCACTCAGAGAGAACTCGTGTCCAGTCAGGTCAGTGAAGATCTGACCGAGAGAGCGTCCACCTTCGGCCTCATCCTCGATGACGTCTCGCTGGTAAACTCCTCTGCCTTTGTCTCGTCAATTTTCTTTCTATGTTAAACATGTTATTTTTATTTTTGTTCTCCAAATATCATACTGTAACTTTTACATTTAATATCTGTAGACACATCTGACATTCGGAAAAGAGTTCACAGAGGCTGTAGAAATGAAGCAGGTGGCCCAACAGGAAGCCGAAAGAGCAAGGTTCATTGTAGAGAAAGTAAGTTAAAGAGAACAAAATGTACCATAAGATGTGCAAGAGCGAGTATTAGTTTCATTTTTCACCAACTTGAGAGATAACAGAAAAAAGCAGCTGTTTTTTCATCCTGCAAAGAATTTCACAAGCTCATGCTCGAGTGTTTTTATTTTTAGCATCAAAATGAGGAAAATAAGATTCATTATTAATCTAATTAAAAGAGATTATTTTTTGTTTCAGTGTGAAGAACGTTGCACATGGTAGCCTGATTATCATAAACACCCTAAACCACCACTGCATTTTACACTGCAAATTATATTAGTACTTAGAATATCCTTGCCTAAAATAGGTTAAGTTGGTTTAGTCTATTTGAGAAAGCCTATGAACTTGGTATACTTTAATATAAACTGAACTAAATAATAATTGTATTTAGTTTTTGGTGATGAGCTCAGACTTTGCTGTAGGTAGGAGAAATAAAACAGTTTGTAATGTGTCTATAATCAGTATATAATTTGCGAAAAAATAAAATTGTGTGTGTAGGCAGAACAGCAGAAGCAGGCAGCCATTATCTCTGCAGAAGGTGATTCTCAGGCTGCGCTGCTCATCGCCAACTCTCTGGCCGTGGCGGGAGACGGTCTGGTAGAGCTGAGGAAGCTGGAGGCAGCCGAGGACATCGCCTTCCAGCTCAGCCGCTCACGCAACGTCACCTACCTGCCCTCGGGTCAGGGCACACTGCTACAACTGCCCCAGTGAGGATCATACACGCGAACAAACACGAACCCACACACTTCATTCAGTGCACTTCCCCTTCTAGGATAACAAGATGAAGTCATGGAAGGGAGAAAGAGGAGCAGCTGAAGAGCCTACTCATGATGTATTTAAAGATGGCCGGTTCTCCTCTCTGTGTTATCTGCCACACTCTTTCTCTCTTTCTCACTCTCTCTTTCACACGCTATTGCTGAAGTTATGGACTGGAGATGTTCCACCAGTGAAATGGAGTCAGAGATTGGATCGGGAACACAGCATCTTAGTAGTGTGTGCGTTTGTGTTAAAGAAATACAACTTTATGTTAAATATGTATTAATGGATTAAAGAGTCTGATTGAGACAAAAAAAAATCTCCCCAAAACAGCACTGGAGTGTTTAGACAAAAGTCAAATGCAGTTAATAGTGGGCGAATTCTGTTCATGTGTTAGTCTCACTCTCTGTTCCTGTTAGCCTTGCTGTTTTTTGTTGGTGTTATTTTCTAACTCTGTGGCAGAAAGCACACACGTGCATTCCCAGAAGTCACAAATTAGTAAAATAAAGTCATTTCTACTGAAATGTAATTATGCTGTTTGAATCTCAATAAACTAAAAACAAACGTTGGTACATTATATTGGAGGAATTCTTTATCTGAACACACATCAGGTAATATTTGTTTAAGATTTAGTTGCATGGATTTGGCAAATTCTTTGTGTCAGTTTGGGGGGGGGGGAGTGACGAGGAAAACCAGTATTTTAAAGTCCAAAGATAAACCAGATGAGCATGTTTGTTCTCAAAACACAACAAGGAATCTTGTCCGAGTAGCTAAGGTACTTTTTGTTTTTAATGAAAGCAATTTCATCACAAAAGCTAAATGCTTGAATAACATAATTCCATTACAAAACAGCAAATACATGGAAAGTTTATGCTTTTATAAAAATGTCATAATTTTATTATTCTACCACTGAAGTGCCTCCTAGAGTATTCAATCATTTAGTTTTTTCAGTAAGCATCTATTTATTCTGCTCAGGATTGAGGTGTATGCAGAGCCTGTTCACCCTGTGTGAATACACCTGGAATAAAACACCAGTTGATTGTAGCCCACTATATGTGCGCAAACATTTTACATTTAAAAGCATATTAATAGATAAACAACCTAGAGCATAATTTTGATAGGAGGAAGAGAAAAAAAAACTGAACACTGAGGAAACCCAGATGGACATGAACATGTGAAACTCTATGCAGAGTGTGATCCAAGTTCAGATCAAAGCTGCGACTTTGGAGCTTCGAGGTAGCAGCCTTCGTTAAACTCTAACATGACAACACAAAGTTAATTGTTTGCTAAAAGTGTAAAAATTGTCCGGTCCATGAATTTTTAGACAGTGGAAATATGGATATTTTTTCTGTCTACCACAGTATATTGGAGTTGGAATGGAATATTTCCAACTCCAGATTTTCAGGCTACATTTGTATTTAAATCTATATTTGGATGAAATGGACAAAGAAATTAAATTGATCAATTATCAATTCTATCAATTAAATTGCAGTTTTTAACACTTGGTGTCAATCCTTTGCTTGAAGTTCGAAACTGTACTCTGGTCGAGTCTTCAGTTGATTGTTGACTTTGACAGAGATACACCTAAAGGTATCTCCTGGAGAGCTGTTACTTAAGGGGTTTTCCTTTACCATCAATTCCTTCATTTTTAAATACAAAATCTATCAGTTTAAATCTTTTGGTGAATTTTAAAGAAGGTACCAAACTTTCACATGTAATTTTAGCACCTCTCTGATTGGGATTGGTTAAATTTTTCAGCCTATTGATGGATTGTTTTATTATTGGTAGAGACAGGAATCTTTCAATGTAAAGTGCAGGTTAATTTGTTTTATTTTTACTTTTAATTATTTTTCTGTTTTGTGGTTGTTGGTTTTTTGGCTGTGGAACGAATTATTTGGGTTTTCATTATTTCCTATGGCAAGATTTGGTTTGGTTTACGAGTGTTTTGGAATACGAGCCCACTTCCAGAACGAATTATGCTGGTAATCCAACGTTCCACTGTACTCTAAATTTATGTTAAGTGTCCGAATACTTATGGACAGGACTAGCTAGTGTTTACTTGACAAGTTTTATATTAATTTAGTCATGTGGTCTGTTCCTGACAACAGTGTGTAGTATGTACTGTATTTACCTCACTTAAACTTAAACGCTGAAGGCTTTTTCCCCCACAAACAGTGGGCTTCAGAACGTTTAGAAATATAATTTTCGTTTTTACGACCTAAAACATATCAGGTTCAATATTTATTTATTTCTATTTTAAAATGAAGTCTATATGTTGAAATAACCTTACAAACCTAAACAAAACTAAGCTAGCGGCTCCTATTGACGCTATACAGCAGGCGCCATTTTAACCCACTTAACCTTACTATGAGAAAGTCTGCCTTCCTAATGAATGCAGCACGTTAAGGTTTCTTTTATTGGTTTACAAATGACGCTGGTTATAAGTTGTTCATCCATGTAATGCGGCACTTTAACTCATTTTGCTCACTTATGGGTTTTTATTGAACATTTTCATCTACATCCACTAGATGTCCTAAGCATCCATCTGTCCTACAATGTCAGGCTTTCAAATACACAAAGTCTCTTCCATGACATTTTGCATACTATTGTAGTTATAATCAGCATGTTTCCATGATGACATGATTCTTCCATCATATATTTTGATCAAACCAACTCATTTCCTAGACCTACAAATACAAAAACTGAAGTATCATTTCTTTTTCTTTTTTCTATTGCAATATTTCTCATGATACTTATTTTCAGGGTTTATGTTTTACATATATTTAAAAAAAAAAGTGTTGTGTTTTTTCATGAAGTAAACTTCAGATTCATCTACTGTCACTTAGTGGTTAGCACTCTCGCCTTGCTTCTCCAGGGTCCAGGTTCGATTCTCACCTTGGTGTCTGTGTGCATGGAGTTTGCATGTTCTCCCCTTGCTTGGTGGGTTTCGTCTGGGTTGTGCATCTTGGCCTTTATGAGTACAGTAGCAGTTATTAGTAGGGCTGCACAATTTGTTTTTTTTTAATGACATTGTGATTACTTTTACACATATTGCGATTGTGCAATTTTTATTTATTAAATGTACCTTTTTTTTCATTTATCTAGGCTGAAAGTGAATAATGTCACAAACGATCTCAATAAGAGGTGGTATTGATTCATCACCTCAGACGTATTAATAAAATAAACAAATACTTATACACAAACTCTACACTGAGTATGCATATACTGACTATGCATATGTTATCTATAATAATTTGCAGCCTTTTGCTATTAAACAGTTGCACAGGTCCATATTATGATTTACAGTAAATCTTTTTGTGATTAATTGTGCAGCACTAGTTTACAGTATACCGGTAAGTTTATCCACTTAGATTTTATAAGCAAAGCCTATACTGAACCTGTGCTATTCTAGTATAGTGTTCTGTATTGCTTTTCACTTATCTTAAGAATATGATGTCAAGTAATACAAAATGATTAAATTTTTGTAAAATGTATGATTTCTTGTCAAGCTTTGATCTGCCTCCAGACGGAGCATTCAGAATACTGTAATAGCAAGAAGCAAATTAAAATCTGGTGTCCTCACATTACAGTTCTCAATGTTCTATGCATCACATTATCATGGTTCAAAATGTGACACCCACATGCCAACCCAGTCCCCTATTTCTTTCACAGAGATTTAAAGTCCTGTTTATTCAGACAGGTGTCTCTTTGTATAAGTAGTAACTTCAATCAGTCTTCTTAATTACCAATTAGACGAACTCAGCAGGAAAAAAAAAAGATTATTAAATCTACCTCATGTCGACATAATTTCTTCATTTTGTGTCTACATTTTCAATTCACTTTGCTTGCTTTCATTGACAATATAATGCTAGAAATTGTAGGCTAAACCTATGCAAGGCATGCAGGAAGGAGAATGAAAAAAGAAAAGAGCTCAACACTACATAACCAAAACAGGAACACAATTAAGAACACTTCCTATGTACATTATTCACATCATTCACATATCAGCCATATCATTCCAATGCAAAGCATTATGCCCACTATTGTGTCAGATCCTCTATGCCACCGGGACAGCTCTGGCCCCTCAGGGCATGACTTTACAAGACCTTTGGCGGTGTGTTGTGTCTGGCGGAAGGACGTTTGGTGCTGTGGGTTTCAGAGTGGGGCTATGGGAATCTGATCAGATTAGGATCTGATCAATTTTAATGTTTTAATGTTATGTTGTGCTTATGGCTGATCAGCGTATTTGTGTGTACTTTCTATCCATACTTTCTGTCTGTCAATATACAGTATACATTCAGTTTATCTATATTTTAGTCAGCCAAAAATATATACACACTTCAGGGAGGAAAAAGGTGTATATTATATTAATATAATATTAATAAGATTATCATATTATTATCTAAATATTTTCACACACACACACACACACACAAACACACATATATACAGTACAGACCAAAAGTTTGGACACACCTTCTCAATCAAAGAGTTTTCTTTATTGTGTTCTTTATTGTGTTCTTTAGCCCAAACGCGTCTCTTCTGCTTGTTCCCTGTCCTTAGCAGTGGTTTCCTAGCAGATATTCTACCATGAAGGCCTGATTCACACAGTCTCCTCTTAACAGTAGTTCTAGAGATGTGTCTGCTGCTACAACTCTGTGTGGCATTGACCTGCTCTCTGATCTGAGCTGCTGTTAACCTGCGATTTCTGAGGCTGGTGACTCGGATGAACTTATCCTCCGCAGCAGAGGTGACTCTCGGTCGTTCTTTCCTGGGGCGGTCCGCATGTGAGCCAGTTTCTTTGTAGGGCTTGATGGTTTTTGTGACTGTACTGTTTTCCCAATTTTTCTAACTGACTGACCTTCATTTCTTAACGTAATTTTTTTTTCACTTAGCTGCTTTTTTCTTTCCATAATACAAATTCAACCTCTTTGAATGAGAAGGTGTGTCCAAACTTTAGGTCTGTACTGTGTGTGTAATATAACTTATAGCAGGAAATTTTGTGTGTATATATACAGTCAGCCCAAAAAAATGAGGAAAAGAAAAAAAAAAAAATATATATATATATATATATATATATATATATATATATATATAATACATCTACAGTATATATACTGTGTATATATGCACAGTAAAAACAAATAAGCAATCTCTGTAATATATTTTATGTAATTGTATGAACCCCTTTTCATGTACTATAAATTACATAAATAATGTCTAAAGCAGTTTTGCATTCATCCCAAAATGCAGCAGTTCTTTTTTTTTTATCACAGACAAAAAAAAAAGAGCATATTATGAGATTTTTAAAGAATATTTCATCTGTCACCCGGAATATTTCTTTTAATGTTTTGAAGCATCTGCAGACTTAAATTATTTTTAAGCATAAAGTTTTGTGAAGCCACTGTTTTTATGCACCAAGTTCGCTCACTCATCGCCTATACCGCTTTATCATGCATACAGAGTCCCAGGAGGTCTGGACCCTATCCCAGGAGATGAGGCAGGGTGCACCCTGGACAGAGTGCCAATCCATCACTGGGCACACGCGTACCCACACTCACACGCTTCTTCACACACTGTGGGCAATTTCGGAACACCAATTAACCTAATCTGCATGTCTTTGGACTGTGGGAGGAAACCGGAGTACCTGGAGGAAACCAAACCAGCACAATGAGAACATGCAAACTCCATGCAAACAGACCCTGCGGGAATCGAACCCGCACTCTGAAGTTCCATGGTTATGGAAAATAATTTCACTTTTTTTTTTTTTTTAGGTTAAAATAGTTTTCTGTAAGCATATTGAGTATGTTTACATTGGAACGGTCATGAAGGGCCATGAAACTTAATGCATGGACAGAGACTGTTGGCACTGAAGACGAGCACGAGACAGAGGTCGGACAGCCACGTAGCGAGAGCGCTGCAGGAAATCCAGCTCTTGCCAGGTAGACGCTGGAGGGCGGTAGTTACAGTGCAACAACGCATAACATGTAAACAGCTCCAATAAACAAACAAACAAATTAAAGATATATATACATACGTGCATCATAACGCCGGGATGATAATTTTTTACTTCTTTTTTTTTTTCCAAAACCATACTGATTTCCCAGACGATTCTCGTGCTTCGCGCTCTGCGACGCCAGAGTGCTCGCGCTGACCTAGGGGGGGCGCTCGCGCTCCGGTTGAGTAGTCCAAGCGGAGACTGGAGCTCGCGCACAACTTCTATCTATGTTTGCAGTTATTTACAAAATATATATAAATATATATATAAAATAATAATAACAATAATAATAATGCCGACACTCGTTTATCTACCGCGGAACTGGACGAGGAGCTGCCAAGGTATGACGCTGTCACAACCTCAACACTGCTGCTTTTTTTTTTTTTTTTTTGAGTTGTCACAATCTGCATGTGTATTTTCTTATTTAGGTGATTTTCTTTTGCAGAACGACTGTAAAACGTTCTCGTTTTCACGTGAAAGCTTTGTTTGCAAACAAAATCATGCAAAGCGAACGTGCTCGTTGCGTTTTGCGTTGCTTTGCAGGCGTGCAGTCGAGCATGGGGACGTTAGCAAAATGTTAAGTGTATGTGCAAAAAAAAAAAAGAGGAAAAAAATCTCAGGAGCAACGTGTTGTGTATAAATCTGGGCGTTTTTTTTGTGTGTTTAAAAAAAAAAGTCAAAGTAGTGAGGGCATGCCATTCGGGTTGAGGTCTTTTCGGGTTATGTAATTTGCTGTTGAAAATGTTGGAATGAGGGATAAAAACAATAAAGTGTAAGATGCATATGTACTGTGTCTACGGTCTGGTGTTTGTTTAGCTAGCTAGTTGCTACGCACAGACAGAGAGAGAGAGTTCCATAGCGGCTGTGCGTGTGTGTGCTTGCTAGCTGACTAGCGCTGCTCGGGTTAGCCCCGAAACGGCCTGCTCTCGTTTTGACCAACCGAGCTTTCCTTTTTCTTAACCCTTTCTTTGCGCTCTTTTCCTCCAAGTTGTTCATTGTCTACCGGCTTTGTCCAGGTGTTGTTGCTAGCTTAAGGTTATCCGACAGTGGCCTTTCTGCTGGACACCAGGCCGAGTTGTTGTTCATGGTTTTTTTGTTTGTTTTGTGTTTTTTTCGTTAAACACAGCTAAAGCTAAACGAACTTTGGATCAAGCTTGAGAAATTCCCACATTCCTGCTTTACAGACGAAAACTCCTGGGTTAAATGTATCGAATAGGTTACTAAAGTGGTGTGTGTTAGCTTTAGCTAAATAATTGTAAAATACAGTATGTGTATCCAGGGCCTTTAGTGCAACGTTACATCCTGAACACACTGACATTATTTCCTGTCAGTCCACTTGATTAAATCATGCATTTGCTTGAAGTTTTTGACCAAGTTAAATCTTCACATATACACTGATCAGCCGTAACATTATGACCACCTGAATAATAGTGTGGAGGTTTCCTCCCTGTGCCACCATGACAGTCCTGACACCTTTCTGTCACAACCAACATTAACCTTCATTAATTTTATCGCTTCTATTAGATCAGAATCTACCTTATATATGCCTTCGCTCCCCATGTGCATCAGTAAGCCTTGGCCACCCATGAACCCCTCACCAGTTAACCGGATTTCCTTCTTTGGATCACTTTTGGTATGTCCTGACCATTGCAGACCAACAACAACAGCCGCCAGTATACATCGTCCCTCAAGAGCTTGGAGTTTTGGAGTCGCTCTGACCCAGTCCTCTAGCCATTGCAATTTGGCCCTTGTCAGTGAGACTGAAATCCTTAAACTTGCCCATTTTTTATGCTTCCAGCACATCAATTTAAGGAAGAAAAGGTTCACTTGTTGCCTAATATACCCCAGCCACCACTGTAACAAGATATTGAAAATGTACTGTAGCTACTGTGAGAAAGGCTAAATGGTGATGGCTAGGCGACTGGGTCAGAGCAACTCCAGAACTGCAGCTCTTGTGGGATGTTCTTGGGCTGCAGTGTTCAGGACATGCCAAAATACTTACTCAATATTCAGCAGCTGTTTAATATTGTTCAAGAGCCCAAAATGCACCCTGGTGAAAGAGGGGCCTTGAATCATCAATTTTCAAATCAGTACCTCAGTGATTTTACCCTCTGAACTACCAATGCTCATGACAAGACATAAAGTATTCATTTGGCTAGTAAATAAACTACCGAGAGGCATGCATCTAAATAATATAAATATACATAAGTATAAGGGCTCCATCACTACAACAACACTGTCATCAAATGTAAAAAATACAAATGAAATATTAAAAAGGTATAAAACCTGTTTTTAAAAATCCAGTTAAGTGTTTCAAATTCAAATTCAAATTTTATTTGTCACATACACAGTCCCATAACAGTGCTGCATGAGGTGTTAATAATACAGCTTTGCTAAAATAATTAACAAACAATAAACCATACTTTTAGGCAAAAGTAAGTTCTTGATGTCAATAAATAAACAGCAAAGTGAAATGTAATATTATTGAAATTATAGCAAATACAAACTGTCATTCCTTCCCCAGACTCTCTCTCGCGCTCTCTTTTTTTTCTTTCTTTCTTTTTCTCTGCCTCTCTTTTTTAGAATCAGACAAAAATCATTACAGGAAAACTGAAAAAAGATGAAAATTGAAAAGTAAAAAAGAAAAAAAAACTTTTGACACGATGGGCTTCTTCCTTAAATCAAAGCTTCTTTATGTAATATTTTTATTTATTTATTAATTTATTATTAGTCTTTCATTTTATTGAACATTCCTGTCACAAGAAGTTACTATTGAAATGATAGTCTTAAAATAAGCATGGTCATCTGCAAAAAAACAAAAGGTTTGTTATAAACATTTGTGAGTAAAAATGGTTGGGCATTTGTAATTTGTCAGTTGAACGGCGTCTTCCTGTGAAAGTAGGAGGTTCGTTCTCACGTTCAGTGACAAAATATAACAGACATTACAGAACGTGAAGATCGGAGACGAAGGCATCAAGGAGTGTCTGTATGAGTCAGAACTGCGAGCGTCGTCGAAAAATCACTGATCGGCGTTTGCTCAACATTTTCACACCCGCGATCTGAGTACAGATATTAATCACTGTGAAATCTTTCAAATTTTCAGCTCAGAAGACGTTCAGCAGCAGCAGCAGGGCGTGTTAATAGATAACAGATATTATAAGAAAAGAATTTGTTGTAAATGCTGCACACTGTTGTAACCCGAGTTGGCAGACAGCAACAGTCACTCGAGCACGTTTTCACTTTCTGTTTGATCAGCTCTATACCTGGCCTGATTTAACTAAAATTTACATTTCTGGCATTTCGCAAACGCTCTGTATAACTTCAGGATGTTTTATCGTCTCAGTCAAACAAATCCTCATGCTAGTAAAATAAGTCAAGGTGTATTAAACTACATCCTTTTAGAAAAGAGTACAAAAAGGTGTTAAGAGAACAAAGTACCTCTGATGAACTTTGAGGTTATGGACGGAAAAGGAATTAAATTCCTTTTCTTATACTCTCTCTTGTACTCTCAGGGTTTGGCTTTTGATGAAAACTTGGCACGGTCTCTTGGCCACCTCTTCACTAAAGTAGTAAGCCATCTGAGCTCAGTAAGAACATAAAATCGTAAAAAGTTCTTATTTTATCGCATCCTGTAATATCATTATGTAATAGATCTTTTGACTCCCATTATCTTCTCAGATGGGAAAGCTCAAGAGTATAATATTATGCTTTTCACATGATTTTTTAAATGATTATTATTATTATTTATAAAAATGCAAACCAAAATAACATTAACACTTTGTATTTTAGCTCTGTAGAATAATATCTGCACATAATGTGAGTGAGTAATAACTATACAGAGAGTTTGATGGTTCGGTAATTTACCACTTCAGAAGGTAATTTCAAACCTATTGATATTTGTGATTCGTTTGGTTTGGTCTTATGCTGCGTGCAGTTTGTTTTGCATGTTGCATGCAAAAAGTTTTCATCTAGTGCATGTATGAGTTGATGTCTCACTGAATGGTTTGATGAAAATGCAAATGTAAATCATATGCTGTGCCCTTAAAAGCGAGCAGGTCTTGACTCTCTGAAACACTTTTAGTGGTTTTGGACCGGCGATGTTTTAGACAGCACTCGCGTTCATCATACAAACACCAAAACTACATTCATAGGCCGAAGTGACTCAAATCCAATTTTTTATAAATTACCCTAATGTGAGAGATCAAATTTTTTACGGACTGACTAAACTCACAAATCTGATGGTTTTTATATCGGATGTGAGTCACTTTCATGTGTTGTTCTAGATCATATACAGCGGTTGGACAATGAAACTGAAACGCCTGGTTTTGGACCACAATAATTCATTAGTATGGTGTAGAGCCTTCTTTTGCTGCCAATACAGCATCAGTTCATTTTGGGAATGACGGATACAGTCCTGCACAGTGGGCCAGAGGGATTTTGAGCCATTCTTCTTGCTTCTTCTTGCAGAATAGTAACCAGGTCGCTACGTGATGCTGGTGGAGGAAACCGTTTCCTGACTCGCTCCTCGAAAAACACCCCAAAGTGGCTCCATAATATTCAGATCTGGTGACTGTGCAGGCCGTGGGAGATGTTCAACTTCACTTTCATGTTTATCAAACCAGTCTTGCTGTGTGTATTGGTGCATTATCATCCTGATTCATGGCACCGCCTTCAGGATACCATGTTTGAACCATTGGGTACACATGGTCCTCCAGAATGGTTTAGTAGTCCTTGGCAGTGACGCACCCATCTAGCACAATTATTGGACCTAGGGATTGCTATGATATTGCAGCCCTGATCCACCTCCATGCTTCACTCTGGGCATGCAACAGTCTGGGTGGTGAGCTTCTTTGGTGCTTCTCCACACCGTAACTCTCCCGGATGTGGGAAAGACAATGAAGGTGGACTCACCAGAGAACAATACATGTCTCACATTGTCCACAGCTCAAGATTTTCGCTGCTGGCACCATTGAAACCAACGTTTGGCATTGGCACGAGTGACCAAAGGTTTGCCTATAGCAGCCCGGCCATGTACATTGACCCTGTGGACCTCCCGATAAAGTTTTGGTGGAAACAGGAGAGTTTAGGTGCAATTTTATTTCTCCAGTGAGTTGGGCAGCTGTGCTTTGAGGTTTTTTGGATACAATCCGGGTTAGCACCCAGATATCCCTTTCAGACAGCTTCCTCTTGCGTCCACATTTACTCCTGTAGGATGTAGTTCCTCCTTCTTGGTGGTATGCTAACATTACCCTGGTTACCATGGCTCTTGATACATCACAAAGACTGGTCAGAGATGTGCCAGTGAGGCGCGCACCAACAATTTGTCCTCTTTTGTGTGTTATTATAACAACTGTGCTATTACTCTGATAATTAAACCTTCACACTCAGCTTTTACTGGTGGAATTTGCAATCAATGAAGATTAGCCACCAGGAAAGTCAGATTTAGCCATGAAACCTCCGAACACTAAATTGGCCAGTGTACACATATCTGATACACTACCAGTGAAGTTTGGACACACCTAATTCCATGGTCTTTTCTCATACATTTTTTTTCTACGTAGTAAAACAATGCTGAAGGCATCCAAAATATGCAGTAACCTCCTTTGAACAGTTGACATTAATATGTATCTCCTACTTGTGATCTGTAAAGCCTTCATAACGCCTCTAATCTGAGGTGCTGTTTGTTAGTTGGTAATTTTCGAGGTTATTAAGTCTAAATGAATATCCTGTCTGCAGCAAAGAAAAGTTTTGGTCTTGTTTTCCTGGGATGGTCTTCATGAGAGTCAGGTTCATCATGGTGCATGATGGGTTTCGAAAAATACTGTTCTCGTAAGAACTGCTCCATGGTCAACAGCTGACCTTCATGTCGTGAAATAACAGCTGACTTTTTTTTTTTGTTTGTTTGGTTATTTAATTACCTTAAAGGTAAATGTGTTGTTTTATAGGTTTGAAATCGCCAGTGTTGTTCTAGAATGTAGAAAATACAGTGGTATCTCAGCATACGAATTTAATCCATTCTGGAGGTGAAATTTCCAATAGGAAAAAAAATATTACCAATTTCCAACACTGTACAGTGGTACCTCGGTTCATGAACTTAATTTGTTCCTATGTTCTGCTCGTAACACGATTTGGTCGTAGAACGATTCATTTTTTTCCATAGGAATAAATGTAAATAGATTTAATCCGTTCTCCGTCACTATGAACTGTATTTAACTTTTAAATATAAGAAAAAAAATAATACAGCACTAAATGTAAGTATAAACTGTAAGAGGAGAGTGCCTATGAGTTCCTATGTTCTGCTCGTAACACGATTTGGTCGTAGAACGATTCGTTTTTTTCCATAGGAATAAATGTAAATAGATTTAATCCGTTCTCTGTAACTATGAACTGTATTTAACTTTTAAATATAAGAAAAAAATAATACAGCACTAAATGTAAGTATAAACTGTAAGAGGAGAGTGCACACATCATGTTTACATGTACTGTTAATGTACCTTATTTAGGGAGACTCTGTGACATGAAGGAATGGAAGAAGATGGATGGGAAGGCGGTTAGTGTTCCATAATAACACTGGATAATTCTTCTTCTATATAGATAGTTTTCTCTATTTTTTTGTTTCTTGGCCTCGGGTTTGTATATGGCAGCTAGTTTCACTAAACATCCATCCCGAGAGATTTGTTTCTTTTGCGCTGCACACTTGCACAAAAAAGGACACCGCATTATCGTTCACTCTGTTTGCCATTGTTTTCTTCGGGTGATACTTCTCAGAGTTATTTTATCACGTGTGTGATCTGCGAACATAGACTGAGCAAAACTGACGCTGGATTAGGGTAGCTGATAGCTGCGGCTTGGGATGGTGGTTTCTGGGTCGTGTTCTGAAGAGGAGACAAATTTTAGGTGACTTTTTTGGTGGTCATTCGCGACTCGAGGTTCCACTGTAATTATTTTTGCATATAAAATGACATGTAAATGAAATAAATAGACCTTTATTTATATAAATAGATAGAGTATAAATAGACCTCACTTAAACTTATATGGCACCGGCTGCTTTAAAAACAAACCTGAAAGCGGCTCCGTTTTCCTCTTAATGCCCTACCTCATGACATATGGTGCAGCTTCGTAATGTGGTTTTATACAGCTACCAATCATTTTTATTTGGAGCTATACGCTTTATAATCTGTTCCCATATGATGTATTACGCCATCAGTTGTTTTGGCTCCATGTTTTTTACTCTCTACAAGACTTCCTTCAAATCTCAAGAGGAATCTCGGTGACACAAGGAGGTCAGCTGACAATCTTTAAAGAGAAGCTGGGAGGTCAACGCTCCATTGTTGTTTACATGGATACGACTGGTCGGTATTAAGACTGTGAATCCTTCTGTCTCTATGCGGATGCATCAAAATTGCATTTGATTACTCACTATTTGGACAGTATCGCAGGAGAGCAAGTTTTCATCATCGTGGCCAGTATACAGTAAACACTCCCCCACACTCGCACAGTATACAGGATTTGAGACTATACAGTACATCCGTTTACATACGCACCAAAATACTTTGTATGTGGTTGCAGATTGCAGTTGCAGTGTCTGTTTTATATAAAACACATTTGGGTTTGGTATATTGAATTGTTGTTGTTTTTTGATCGCCTACCAGAAGTACACGTAATTGGAAGTACTCATGACCAGATTGATCGCTCATATGCCGAAACTCCTGCCAAAACTTTGGTGTAAGTCAAACATTTGCAAGCCTGGGCATTCATATGCTGCGGACCACTGTACATCACAAAACAGAAACATTAAATTGGAAGGGATGTCCAAAATTTTGACTGGTCTAAAAAAAATAATAATAATAAAATCATGCTGCAAAATAAAAAATTAATCTAGATTTCTAATTTTACAACAAACCAAATATAAGGTTATTAAGCTTATTTCTAAACTAATGTCATTAAAGTTACAAGCGAATCTTTCTTGTTCTACTGGTAGATAATTTTGCTAGTTTCATTCTAGGAATTCTTGAATCTCTTTTAAGAATTTAGAGAAAGCATAGGTAAATGTAACTGTATTTAAAATATTTTCACTTGCTCTCATTTTATTGCAGTGTACAGAATTGAACAATGTGGCTCGTAATGTGTACATAGCCCAACTGAAAATATGTTTTTGCTGTTTATACTTTAATGCCTATGAATGATGTGTTTGTACAATTATTCGACTCTGTAAAGTGTTTTTCTTTATATGGTCATTGTCTCAAACAGGAGTCGTCTCTTTTAAGCTCATTCATTCCTTATAGAAGTCTGCCAGTTTTCAGAATAATCAATTTTAACCAAATTAGCTACGATGAAGCCGGAGGTGCAAATAAATAGGTGAAAAATGAAAAGGCCCATAACGTCACGTCGAATCAAACTCTTACTGTGCACAAGTTCTTCTCATGTCATAGGGCCATGAGGTCTGCTGTTAATGTCGCGTTTTATCAAAACCACAAACCATCGTTTTCTTGCAGAATGAATTACCTGCCACAGCTCAGGTTTCTGTTCGCGTGTGTACGCACTAAGACACATCATTACAGACCCCGCTGATGTTAGAAGCAGGTTTGCAGATTAAGAAGATCAACGTGCTCCGTTCCGATAAGCTCACATGTGGCCGGTTCAAGTGCAGGGGTGCTTCTAGGGAACCTCAGTGATAGACAGTGATGTTGTAAGAGATATGTATAATCGTTTTGAAATAGCATTCACTTCTTGCAAACTGCACACTGTTGTGAAACACAACGCAAGTAGGTTACAGAAGATGAAAGATCAAAGATGTCTCGGTGTGTGCTGAGACTTCGGAACAATTTCACAATCGCATTAATTGGCTAATAATAGCAAACGATTTGCACATTGTTGAGTGATCTCTTCTCTCCCGTAGATCAGTGGATCGTTTCACCTGGATACTGTAGATCGGTATGAAAAATGGCTTTAAAAGTAAAAGATGTAATCATATTAGGTTTGAGCTCATCCCAGGACTTGACAATTTGCTAGAACAGGGATACTGAATAAAAATGTAAGAAGGACCGGTCAATAAAAACGTGTTCTAGCCAAGTTTTTGTGTTTCGGATTCTGATATATGCAGTCGAGGAAAAAAAAAATAAGCCATTTAAAATTGTCCACTGCATTTCAGTAATATTTAATGTCAGTTTTCAGTAACTATGCTAAACATGTGGACACTTTCTCGGTCATTCTGCGCTCACAGTAGTGGGTCGTTCATGAACAATTTGTTCTTTTTGAACGATTCTTTAACGTGACTCAGAAGTACGAGTAGTCTTGGAGAGTGATTTGTTCATTTTCTACTAGGCACGCATGCGCAACTAATCGCAAAACCGCCGTAGGTTATGTACAGGAAACAGAAATGAATAGTTACCTTTGAGTCTGTTAAGTCTGAATCGTTCGTTCTTTTGTCACGTGATTCCCATAGACGCTATGCAGTGCAATAGATTCTCATTCTGAGCGAATGACTCGGACCAGAAGATATGATGATGAGCTGCTCATTCTGTTTATAATTCTGTTTATAATAATATGTCCTGAGCTGCACTGTAATATTTTCATCACTGGGACTACTGCCAAAATTTGTGTATGTAGATGTGTTGGGGGTCTGTTTATTGAAAATGTAACATTTTATTTTATTTCTGCTCAAATGAACTAAATGACTCAAAAAAAACGATTCGTTCATTTTGATGAACGAGATTCAAAGAACCGAGTCACTAAAATGATTCAAACTTCCCATCACTAGCTCACAGTCCGGGTATTATACGCGCCCTCACCTCAGACTATTGCGAATGTGTTTGCTCTAATGACTTTTGTTTTGTCTCATAATGTTTCTTCACATTACTCCTTTTGATTACTTACATGGTTTCGAAAAAAAAAAGCGCTAGATGACTGGTATATTCATTATGTTTGTTTATCAGAAAAGCATCAGGGTCTGGATGAAACAGTCACTCATTTTTCTTTTCCACAAAGTGTTAAAAGTGGTACAGAAATAGAACTGAATTGAAGCAGACACAGTCAAAATCAGCTTTTGTCTAAGTGGCAAATTCTTATAAGCCAGTTTAATAGGAACACTCATGCATCTGTACGAGGATTATCATGTTCAGTAGTTTCTAGAACTTGCGCAAAAAAAAATCATTTAATTTTTTTCATATTTATACAGCCATTATTGTCTATATTGTGCAGCTACGCTATTCTATATTTTATTCTTATTCTATTCTTATTCTATTCCACAATTTATTTCTTCAAATTAAAATTTTTATGTGTCACATATGCAGTCGTACACAGTACGATATGCAGTGAAATCTTTAAACGACCGTCCGTGACCTTAAAATAAAAGATTATTAATAGGAAATGAATATGAATTTTTTTAAATTTGAAATAAAATTGGAAAAAATAAATTTAGCTAAAATAAGAATAATCTATAGAAGACAAAATATACAATATAAGAATTTTTTAAGCTATACAAATATAGAGAAGAAATGATTCTGTACAAATATAGAAAAATATAGAAATTTTAATGCGGAAATGAAGTGGGAATTTAAATAGAAATGTCTGGGTGGGGGGGGATGTTTGGACAGTATGTGCCAGTGACAGTAAGTGTCTTTTATCTTAATGATAATCTTGATTCTAAGGTCACGAGCGGTCGTATAAGCATTTCACTGCATATCGTACTGTGTATGTGACAAATTTTAATTAGGAAATTTTAATTTCTTAACAAAAAAATTAATAAAAAAAAGAAACTGCGAATAATTCGACTACTACTTGATATGAGTAACCAGAGGAAACCATCTGTCTGGTTTGGGATGACAGGTAGACGACAGTGACTCAAACGATCATAGATTTTTCAGTTCTAATGAGCAGAAAAACAGCGTGTCAGGATGCACGTCTGACACTGAGGTGGATGAGCTACAGTACAAGAGTAAAAGACCGCAGCAAGTTCTCCTGTCAGCGGAGTAAACACGAGCTGCAGGTTACAGAGGTTTATTAAAACCTCTCTCGAGGACGTGGGAATTAGTTTGCTTGTTGTGGTGAATCTGAATTTCTGTAGAGGGTCAATGAATAACGGTGTGGACTGGAATGAATCATTTGCCCCTGATTTCTCTTGTGTCAGTATTTCTGGTTGTGGTGGTGTAATGATGTGGGGAGTGGATCTGTAGGCCCATTAATACCAGTTGAGCATGATTTAAATGCAACAGCATATCTGCATCTGTTTATAATGGCTACGTCTAGCGTGATGAAGCAGTAGTCATCTCAAACTTGTTTTGCAGTAAGTGAAGTAAAGGTTGTCCCTGTCACCAGATGTCAAAGAAACGTATCCAAAAATCCGGTGGATTTCGTGTCACCAGGAATTGAGGCTGTTCTGAGAGCAAACCAGGATCTGTAAGGTGTTCGTGAAGTTTAGCCATCGGCATGTTGTTGGGAATATCAAAAACCGAATCGATTTCACTACATTCCACAGTGTAGCGCGCAAATAAACACATCGGTATTACTGCTTGTGCACCCGTTGTGTGGTCTCACAGTGCATATGCCGTTTCTCAGAAAGTTGCAGAGAGGGCAGGAAGAAAGGTAGCAGAGTGTGTCTGTATATAGGTGTGGGTGTATGTGGGAGTGTGTACAGTGTTTTTGTTTTTCTCAACACCCATCGGTCTGATTCGATGCTTATTTACGAGGCATTTCTAGGCCTTTGTTTGGATTAATGCCGAATTTTGCTGATGCATTACCATCGAAGCATGCTTTGCTTAAAGACGCGTTTGCAGGTGGGCATGCAAAACACGAGCGCACACTCACACACACTCAGAGATGAGACTGTGACTCAGGAAGTAAAGACTGAGACCGTTAAAGGTAGAGCGTGGTTACTCCGAGCTGTTTTTCTTCCTTGCCATGTTGATCAACAATTGTTGTTTACCGCCTTTCAGCATCCACGCGCTGGTCTACTGCCTGCTCGAGGTCAGTGGGATCACTATATAAAGTCACCCACGCCTTATCGCGCGTTCTTTAAATGAGCGCAATGTACCGACGGTGTAATTTCTCATTAAAACATTCCTTGAAAACATAAACATATCGACCGCTACTCACTCAGTTCCACAGAACGTATTCATATTGAAAGTTGTGGTTTTAGTGCGTTTGTGAATCACATAACTGCCAACTGAAGCTTCGCTATACATTCTCCCTATATACATTCAAGAAAATTGGTTTCGATTTGTCTGCTGATTTCCTGGCGGCATGCGTTCTCAGGGCCTAGCGGAGATGACCTGCTGTGAGATCTGAAGGTGCCGTGAAACGCCAACATGATCTTAATCATAATCATTAATTTGAGTGCTTGTACTAGTGGTGATCCAAGCAGTATTATTTGTTGGATAAAGGCAACCATCACACCTTATGATAATGTTTGTGTTAAAGTTAGCGCTATGTTATTACACCAATCAGTTGTGACATTGTGCCCACCAGTCTAATAATGAGTAGGTTCCCACTTTTGCTACAAAAACGGCCCGGACCCCTCGAGATCTGGACTCAACTAAACCTCTGAACGTATGCTGTGGTACGTATCTGGCACCAAGCCGTCAGTGTCGGATCCTTTAAGCCACATCGGACTTGTTTGTCCAGCAGTTGTCTACAGACCCTCGATTGGATGGAGATCTGGAGAATTTGAAGGCAAAATCAGGATGCGTTATCCAGCTGAAAGAGACTGCTGATGAAGACTGGTACTTGCTCTGCGGCAGTGTTGAGGTAGGTGGTCCGTGTCAAAGTAACATCCACATGAACTCGAGGTTTCCCAGCAGAACATTGCCCAAAGCAACACACTGCCTCTGTCGGCTTGCCTTCTCCTCATAGTGCATTCGGGCCTTTAGGGATGAGAACCACCAGGTACCAGCCGATACCATGATATTGCGATACCTAGGTGTTGATTAGATTTCTATTACGATTCTGTTATATATATGCACACACACACACACACACACACACACACACACACACACACACACACACACACACACACGGAGTCAGTCAAAAAATCTATACACGCTTCAGGAAAATAATAATTTGTATAAATATTTTCATACAAAATGTATTGTTATATGTTGTTTATCAATATATATGATAATATTATATTAATATTGTAACATTATTAATATTATATTTGATATATTATCATATTAATATTATGTTAATATATTAAAAGATGTAAAAAAAAATATTAAAAAAATTCACACATGATGCTGTGTAAAATTGATTTAATATATATTTACAATATACGTTATATTTACAATGCCAGTTTTTGTCTTTGGACACGCCTTCTAATTCCATGTTTTTTGTTTAGTCATTTGTTTTCTATATTCAAGAACCATACTGGAGATTTCAAAACCATTAAATACCACATGGCATTAGGTAATAGCAATAACATAACAAGAACAGTCAGTTTTTTTTTTTCTTTTCAAGACATGAAGGTCTGCTGTTCCGGAACGTTCTTGTAAGAACAGTATTGTGTTAAGTGCATTTGCAAAACCCATCAAGCATTATGAAGACCTTCCCAGGAAAGCAAGATCAAAACTTACTTCTGCTGCAGAGGAGAAGTTCTTTTAGAGACACCAGCCTCGGAAATCACCTGCACAGTCACCAGACCGTTAATAGCACAAGAGCTGCAGTTTTCGAGTCGCTCCGATCCAGTCGTCTAGCCGTTACAATTTTGCCCTTCCATCAGTGTCGCTGAAATCTTTACACTTGCCCATTTTTCCTGCTTCGAACATGCCATTGTTTAATGAGATAATTAATGTTATTCTCTTCACCTGTCAGTTGTCATAATGTTTAGGCTGATTACTGTATAATTCTCTTGTTAAATAATTGAATTCCAATTATTTATTTTTTTTGGCTGACAGTTTCTAAAAACTTTTGTTTATAGCAACGTCAAGAACAACATTAATACGAAGTCCAAGTTAAGACGTTTAGAGACCAAACATTTGACTCAGAGTTTCAGGAAGTAATGCTGTAAGCTTTCATATATAAAAATATATTTTTTAAAATGATAACGATTCACTAAATGAGCGTTGCTTTAGAGGTCGTCTTAGGTTTCAATGCTCAGCCGATTGAAACATTCACTATTATAAAAGCACAGTAATTGACACTTAATAATGACACAATGTGTGCACCATTCAGACTCCCAGCACCTTATAATGAAACAAAAGTCCTGCGTTAGAGCATAACATGATTAAAATGAAGCATTAACTGTCTGGTCAAGCTTCTTAAGGTTTACACTGAAGCACAGGGTTTTTATTTTACATTTTGTTGTTAGCGACTGTAGATGTCCTCTCGGAGACGCTTTCCTTCCTGTAGGCCTGGAGGTGTTTTTGAATGCTGCATTCACCACCTACAGATCAAAGTCTATCATCCACAGCTCCAGTGGACATAGAAAAATGTATACACCCCTGTTGAAATCGCAGGGTTTTTACGAGGTAAAAAAAAAAAATGAACCGAAATGAAGCACCATTAATGTGGGCAGCGAACTAAATCAAAGTGAAACCAGATTGAAACATTTTAGGGGATTTATTTTTTTATTATTATTATTATTACAATATTCGGGGTGCACAAGTGGTCCCGACTCTTAAACCAAAGCTTCGTTAAATCTCCTTTTCTTTAAAATACAGGAAATAACCTTAGAATTTCGAACACGCTGATTTGTCAAATTTCTTTCCATTCTTTCTTGAGAATTAAAAGTGCTCCATATATGAGAGAAAAAAGATTGATCTTCTTTTGAAGCCGGTACTTTGTTGCCTTTGATCTATGCTTGGGTTGTCATCAAGCTAGTATGTCAACCTTTCTTTCATATTCTGCTGTCTAACAGAGACCTGCAGGTTTTTGTGCCTCAGTTTGAGCTAAAGAAAAACAGATCCATAGTAAGATACTGCCACCACCGTGCTTCCCCTGTGGTTGGGTATGGTGTGCTTCGAGTGATAAGCTGTCTTGTTTTTGGTCCAACTATGTCTTTTAGAAATATTTTTTTTAAATGATCTGCCTTAATTTGTTTCATCAGACTAACCCATGGTGTACAGATTTGAATGTAGGGTTTTTATTTGTTTTCTGGGGAAAAAACTAAACTAAAATGCTTCTCACAAGCCAACCAACCCGACAGCTCAGACATGTGAACAATACAAGAGATTGTTCTCATTTAGATGAAGGAACTCGTCAGATATTCCTCAAGTTTGTTTAATGTTGCTGTAGGCATCTTGGAAGCCTCCCGGAAAAGATTTTATCCTCTCCTCATGTCCACTTTTTAATGACGGCCTTTCATGTGCCTCCAAAGTACCATCTGATGCGCTGAAAATACTTTCATACCCTGATTGATATCGTTCAACAGTGAGGTCCTGTGAACCTCACGAACTCTTTACCAACCATGGAGATGTCAAGGAAGTCATACAGAATTAAAGAAAAATTCCATTGTTGGGATTTCGACACATACTGCGATTGTGATTTAAAATAGTAATGCATATATAGTGATGGGTCGTTCATGAACGATTCGCTCTTTTTGAACGAATCTTTAACGTGACTCAGAAGTACGAGTAGTCTCGGAAAGTGATTCGTTCATTTACAATGCAGCTAAGGACATGGGTACACGCGCAAAGCATTGCAAAACCTCCGTAGGTTATGTACAGGAAACAGAAATGAATGGTTCGCAACGAATCGTCCGAGTCATTCGTTCTTTTGTCACATGACTCCCATAGACGCTATGAAGTGCGATAGATTCAAAAGAACGAACGATTCGGACTAAAAGATATGATGGTGAGCTGCTCATTCTGTTTATAACATGTCCTGAGCTGCATTGTAATATTTTCATTACTGGAACTGTAGCCACCATTTATTTATGTATGTAGATGTGTTGGGGGTCTGTTTATTGAAAATGTTTCTGGACAAAGGAACGAACTAAATGACTCAAAAAAAAGATTCGTTCATCTTGATGAACGAGATTCAAAGAACCGAGTCACCAAAATGATTCAGACTTCCCATCACTATAGTTATAGTATGTAACTATTAAATTAGTAAAAACCCAATCTAACACCAAATAAAGGCACAAATTATCTAATTAAGAGTTACATTTATTCATCGCTTCAAAAGTTATTCATTGATCATACACAGTATTTATTACTTGCCTCAAAAGTAAGTATTTAAAAATGTAAAAACAAATACTTGCATTATTATAACTCCATGCGTATATGTAACTGTAATAAATTGCATAAAATAATTGTGATTTTAAATTGTTTCTCTCAATAATTGTTCAGCACTACAGGTGTGTGAGGATTCATTTTGAGCCGGGGTTTAAATGTGATCGCTAAACAAGCGGCATTACAAAGAGGGGTGTATAATCAATATACATACATACAATCAATCTCTCACTCATTCGGGACTCAGCAGGGTAGCCCCTGGCTAGGCCACACAAGCACACACACACTCACTCCCTCTCGCTCTCACACACATAAACACACACACTACAGACAATTTGGAAATCTGAATCATTTAGACTAATCTGAATTCTAATCTGAATTCTAATCTGGAAACCCAACAAGCACGGGTAGAACATGTGCACACACACCCAGAGGCAGGATCCGAACCCTGATCCTGGAGGTGCGAGGCCATAGTGCTATCTGCTACACAACCATGCTGCCATAAATGAAACTTTTTTGTTCTCCCTAATACTTTTAATTTTATTTATTTATTTATAGTTTTTAACTTGAATTGTTTTTGTTGGTATATATCTCAGTAAAAGTGGAAAAATAGAAGTTCTGATAACAGCCCATCAATTTGAGCAGGGGTCTGTATACAGTACTTGTTATGTGTGTGTTGCTTTTCCATTTTCAATTGATCAGAGCATTCAGCGTTATAAAACCACATTCACTTTAGATTAATCATGCCACGGTGTTTGTATTATCCACCCGGCACCCTCTTAGCAGCTTATAATGAAATAAAAGCTGTGCATTAGACTGTAACCAAATGCACCATGGCCAAGCTTTCAGTTGTGTGACTCCCAAGAGAGTATGTACTGAAGCTTTTTATATCTGATTAAGCTCATGCGTGCGCCGTCAGTAACACGACCCTCTCTGTAGCGCTGGAAGCCGTTCCGAGTCCACGTTCCCCACGACGGGTTTTTTACGTGCTGCCAGTCTGTGATGCCTCTATTGCTGTAGCTTTATTTCTTTAGCCGACGTTTGAATCAGACTTCTCAGTTTCCTGAGTGCAGCAGAGAGGCGCGAGGATGCTAGAGTATTAGCTTCAGGAGGAGCGTGTGTCTTTTGCATGGTTGTAGACTTTGTGCATTGTGCAACATGCAGGTATTGAATAAAAGCCAGCGTCGTAAGGAATGACGCGCTGCGATGCAATGACTCGAGGTAGACGTGGAGGTCACCAAACACCTCACCTTTCAGAGTGACAAGAGCAGAACATCAATCAATAAATAAAAATTAATTAATTAATTAAATTTAATCCATTTTAGATATTAGAATATTTCTTTTAAAAGCCATGTGTTAATTATGAAATTAATGTAAAAGTTATTTATGGTCATGTTTTTGTTTGTTTTTGTTTTTTACTTCTTTGTGGATTTTCCAAGAATAAAATGATTTGAGACTTGATACCGTTTATTTGCTCTCTACAACAACTTTTAGTTGTTTTTGTGATCACAGATTAAATATTCCTCTGTGTGTGTGTGTGTGTGTGTGTGTGTGTGTGTGTGTGTGTGTGTGTGTGTGTTTTAAGGGTTTTAGTTTTCTCTACTCAGCTCCTTTGTGGTTTTAATTTAAGTTGCTCACACATGCTCCCACACAGAAGTGAAACGGTTGCGGTCAGGAGTGTGTGTGTGTGCATGCGTATATGTGTCTCGGTAGTAGTGAGATTTCTAGATCTCTGCACCTTAACCAGACAACAGTTTCGTTTATCTCTCCTACACTCGCGTAGTGGATGCCGAAAAACGCAGACTTACCTTTTATAGACGGAGACGCAGCGTAAGAGCCGCCAATCTCAGCGCCCAGGGGTCAGTTTGGCTAGAAAATAAGCAGGTAATGTTAATTCATCTCTATAGGCTCGAATGATACGCAGAATACCCTGGTCTTTGTGAGAATGCCCGTGTTGTTTCATATCCTGTTTTACGTTCATCTGTTTCATCTTCTTAGCTACGGTTTGATAAGTTAAGTGTTTAACATGATGCTTGTATTCAAGTTTTTTTTTTTTTCTGTTTCCCTCCCTCTCCTTTTCCTTCCTTCTGTTTTCAGGCAGCGTGTGGTACAACTCTTCTGAAACAGACCTGGCAGGTTGCTACGACCACAAGAGGTTAATCTCGGCGCACATCTAGTCGATTTCTGCTGATTCAGCAGTTGTTTGAAGACCCTTTCCATCACCTAGAGACGCTTTTAATCCAAACGCCAGGCGCGAGTGCAGACCGCACGAGCTGAAAATAAAGTGGGAAACCTGCTACGTCTTCCATTTTATCTCTACCTGCGTCTGATGTGGGGGTCATGGAGGCTAGGTTCGGTTTGGGCTGAGGCATCTTGCTCTCTTCTCCCCTCGAGGGAGGGGTAGGAGATTTGTTTCCTGCCCAGGTTTGTAGCCAACAGCCACGGTTTTCCTTATTAAGCAATCTGCACAAACACAGACTGTCTGTACACAAATGTCGCGGCGACTCTGAAAGAAGAGACGACAAAGGAAGCCATGTCACAGGAGGAGGGGCCGAGGACGCATTCCACACAGACCTACTACCATCATACCTCTCTAGCAGACAGCGACCTATCACCAAAACTCTACAAGCAGGAGGGAGTGTCCAAGCCCTATTCAGTGCTGGTTGACAACAAGATGCCTGCCAAAGCGCTGGCTCCCGACCTCGAGTCCAGTCCTGCCCCTCTTCAGCATTACTACAAAGAAGCTTCCGGAACGGCTGGAGGCGACGGAGCGGCGAAGACCAAAAACGACGGGACGTCTGACGACACCGAGGAGGAAGAGGAGGAAGAAGAAGAGGAGGAGTTCAAGCGAGCACAGATCATTGTTGAGGTGAACCTGAACAATCAGACCTTGCATGTCTCCAAGGGTGACAAAAGCATCCCTGCAGGAGAGGTGAAAAGTGACAGTGAAGAAGAAGAAGAAGAAGAGGAGGAGGAAGAAGAAGAAGAAGAGGAGGAGGAGGAGGAAGATGAGGAAGATGATAGTATGGAAGAGGAAGACGACAGTGCCGATGAGGACGAGGAGGAAAACGAGACCCGAAGGACGAGAGCCAAGCGGGCACGCACGAAGAGTCACTGCGTCGCCGTGGCGTCGCCAGGGTCCATCGGAGTAACCACGAGGGGGCGGAGGAAGAGCGCCGAAGCCCCGACGCAGAAGCGCAGGTCCGTGCGGGACGGAAGGAGCTCCGGGCCGTCCGCTTCGGGAGGAGGCAGGGAGGGCGAGGAACGCGGAACGCTGGCGTGCGAGAAATGCCCACGCGTGTTCAACACGCGCTGGTACCTGGAGAAGCACATGAACGTCACGCACAGGCGCATGCAGATCTGCGACAAGTGCGGCAAGAAGTTTGTGCTGGAGAGCGAGCTGGCCCTGCACCAGCAGACTGACTGTGAGAAGAACATCCAGGTGAGAGGAATAAAAATAAAAAAAAAACACAAACCGTATAAAACACTTTGTCACATGCATTAATCTACACTGCTCGATGCTGTCCGAAAAAAAAACTTGTTTATCTATCTATAGATATTTATGATTAAATCCTAAGATGTTCCATGTTCCTACATTACCCACAATGCCATCTGACTACCTGCTGAGAGCGTGATGCAGCAGAACTTTATTCCTAGAGCCATTAATTTCCTCATCTGTACACACTGCACATCAGAGCGTCATTTCCCACTGTGCACTTGGAGAAAATAATCTTTAAGGACATATCCTGAACATTATTCCCTATTTCTTAGATTTTTTTTTTTTCTGTTAAATTTGTCCTAGCAGTCTCGAACCTGTAGCATCAGAGCAGCAGACAACCATTAACCTCTAATAGGAATAAGTAATTGACCGCACCATCCAACCAATGGTAGACATTTCACTATAAACATATTTCGCGCTAGATTTTCATTTACAAAACATTTTATTTTATCTCGTTGGTTTACTTTTGAAAATAGTTTTTGTCACTTTTCTATGATGGATTCTATGATGATTGACAGCACCATATACATTTTTTTTCTTTCAATGAAATAAAGCTGAAGCTGATAAAGTGCTGAGCTGATTTCTTGTGTTGCCAGCAGAGGGCGGCAAAGAGCCAAAGACAGACAGACAAAGCAATGACTGCAGCATCGAATTGTCAGCAATGAAGGAAATGTTTTTCGTTTGATGTTCTCTAAATGGCTGTGTGTGTTTCTGTGTTTTGCTCCTCAGTGTGTGTCATGCAATAAATCCTTCAAAAAGCTCTGGTCGCTCCACGAGCACATTAAGATTGTCCACGGGTATGCCGAGAAGAAATTTGCGTGCGAGATATGCGAAAAGAAGTTTTACACCATGGCTCATGTCCGCAAGCACATGGTCGGTGAGTAAGAAAAAAAAAAGATATAATGTATATATATATCCCATCACATGAAACACCCACAGAGTGTGGTATCATCAATCAGAATGTGGAGACTCATGAGTAGATATTGAAATGAACAATCACCACCACTGTGGTTTGATGCTTTCAGTCAGCATGCTTTTTTTTTGTTTGTTTTTTTTTAAGTGGGTAAATTCTTAGAAATTATACAGCACAAAAACAATCTAGTTATTAACTATTAATTTATTTATGAATTATGGTTGTTATTGAATTATGGTTGATACTTTTTAAGGGTAACAAGGGTGGTCTTGTCTAAAAACAAAAGCAAGGTCCTAAAACCAAAAGGTTTCATGATTTCTGTTTGTTTGTTTGTTTTTTGTCCCACTTTTCTTTTAGATGCATCCAATGTCTATGCATTTGTTTTTGACTGAATTCTGGCCAGAATTGGAATTTTTTGCTTATAGTCATCAGTTTTAAGAAAATGAAAATATTATTATTTTTATTATTAATATATATAAAATTCTACAAAGCCATAATGGAAATATTTTTATTTATGTTTTAATCTTGCCTAGCCTGTCTTCATAGAAGTTTGATGTTGTCTAAGCAGCTAATTGAACAACCACTATGAGGAGGAAAAAGAAAAAAAAAAGAATCCTAACGGATGTCTGAATACATACGGCAAGCATTCCATCGTCGGGTTTAATGAACCAATCAACGGTCTATTAATAATCAGTTACATCGTACAGTACGATGCTTCTTGCAGTTTCCTGAAACACCAATCCCACCAGCGTTCATTATTACTACACCAGAGAACATTACACATACAGTACATCAGCTAGGATTACTCAAATAACATCCATCACTGAATATATTAACATTACACACACGCACGACACAGCTGCCAAAGCAGAAGTACATTGTCATCGTGGGCCAGCTAGTATTTACCATTTAATATTTACCAGCTAGTATTTAATATCTACCATCGTATGCATACTTATTGTGACAAATTTTGCATATCACACTTGTCATGTTAAGCTTTTTCTTCTTGGATGGATTATTTGTATTGTTTTTTTTCTATAACTGAATCACACCCACATCTGGGAGAGGCTTTTTTTTCCCAGGAAAATTGGACTCGAGATGTATCTTCCAGCATTTTATACAGCCGTGCTGTGAGCACGGGCAGGTATCAGCATTATACACCTACGTCTTCTTTGGACTTTATGGACGCTCCTGTTACCCAAGTGCGCAGAAAAAGAAAAACATGCAACATGGCGTATTTTACGAATTAAAATCGCTTTGCCATTTTTTTAATAATCAATTGCATGAAGTAAATAAGCTTCAACAATTCAAGCTGTACTCAGACATCGACTAGTTTTTCTAAACCTTAGAGGTTTTGCTTCCACTTTGCACCCACTGGTGTTAAATCTGCCTGTAATAGTTCAGCTTCTAAAACAGGAGAGTCAGAGCCGACGCAGGATTCCTCCAAGTCGAGGGAAGATGCTGTGCCGTCTGCCCTCATCTACATACAGGATCATGCCTGTGATTGGTCAGTGACACCGAAGGGAAGTTAAAGGTTAATGGACTTGAACTCAAATGAGGCATAACCTTTTGAGGATAACCAGACCTTTTAAAATGAGTAGCTTAACTTCCAGATGAAATGCATGTATTGGTGTGTTGGCGCGTTTAGGTCAGTATACAGTAAAGAAGGAGAGCAGTGATCTAAAAATCACGATGATGAGAGAAGTCAACGGGTGAAAGATAATACTGATGGAATTAAACATGCACGTCCAGCAAATGACTAAAAGTCATCAAGTGTATTAGACATGTACAGAGTATTTAACAAATATTTCTTTCCTTAAAAGGTGCAGAGGTGTCAACATGTCTTTGTTTTTGTCTCTCATTTTTTCACTCATCTCTCCAGCTCACACTAAGGACATGCCATTTACCTGTGAAACCTGCGGAAAGTCCTTCAAGCGCAGCATGTCCCTAAAGGTGCACTCACTTCAGCATTCAGGGGAGAAGCCCTTCCGTTGTGAGGTACACACATACAAACACACACACACACTGGTGTTAATGGATGTGCTTACAGCGCACTGTGTTTGTTGGGGGGAGAAAAGAAAACCACACACACGCACATACATATGCAGAAAGGCAAGCTACAAGCTTATACACTTTGGCGGCTGTGTGTGTGTGTTTGCTTTTCCTCCATCTGAGAGGTTTAATGAATGCCGTTGTGTGTGTGTATTTAGAGGACACCTGCCAAGCGTTTTTGACCAACATGAAAACAAGCCTGTTCATTTACTCCACTCCAAACCCTATGTTTTTTTTTTTTTAACCAAAGTTTACAGAGGTCTGTGTTTGTGCCGGTTACACACGTTCGTAATTCAGTCATCGTGCATTAATTCACTAATATTGGTCAAACCTGTTGGCCGTAGTGTTGGCTTTGGGCAAGGTTTTGGCTATCCCAAATATATATATACAGGCGAATCCAGAAATATTTGGCACCCATCGCAAATTAAATACAGATCTTCCAAGCCTGCACCTTTAATTTAATGCAGGATATTTAAAGCCAAGTTTCCCCGGCAGTGGTAACTTTCCTACAGAACACTGAAACACCATCCGGGATAACGCTGGCCTGGGTTCGGCTACTATACAGCGTCCTGCAGAATTATTTCCATCCTTTGTGAATATGAGCAAAACATATTATTATTATTATTGTTATTGTTAATGGTGCATGTTAAGTTTAATTGAATGTCATATTCAATATTTTAGGCCGTGCTTGTTTTCCTACAATATACTAGGATTTAAAATTGTCACCACCCCATAGTTAATATTGGTCTTCTGTACAGTACGTCCATCATCTTCCCCTCACAGTGTGCAGGACAAAAGAAATAAATTTTAAAAATGTGACAAAATAAGTAAAATAAAATGAATAAATTGGACTTTTAAAGTAGGCTTTATTTTACTGTGTGGATCAGATTGTGCTTAATAGTTTAATTCCGTTTGTGCGCGCAGGCGCTGTGTATTTGTGTGTGTGTGTGTGTGTGTGTGTGTGTGTGTGTGTGTGTGTGTGTGGAATTAGCCCCTTCCCTCGCCTCATCTTACACTGTAAAACTCCTCCTCCCACCTCGCTTTTTAAGTTTCACAACAAACACACACACAACGGAAACACTGTTTTAACGGGGGAAAATAAATTTCTCTAATGACACTCTCTAGTGCACACTAACGGAATCACTGTTGTAAAGTAAAAAAAAAAAAAACAACAACAACAACAAATGAACCATACCTTACCTTTTGAAAAGAATCGCGACAGAGCAGAGTTTCTGTGTAGAGCAGAGTGTGTGTGTCTGTGTGAAGCCGGGGAGGGGGGGTGTAAAGGAGAGAGAGTGTGTGTCGGTGTGTGTGTGTCGGTGTCAAAAAGACCAAGACATGCTCGTTTTTCAAGTCAAAATTTCTAAAAATAAAAAATAAAAAAAAATCTTTGCTCGTCTTGTGGAACACTAAACCGAGTTACTCGCAATCCGAGGTTCCACTGTGTATATATACAGTATATAGGTCTGCTTTTTTGTGTTAAGATAAACTTATCTTACTTATTATTGTCCTACCTACTGTATAGAGAAATTCAGTTACAGCAGCAAGAGAGAAAAAGGAAAAGAAAAAAGGTCCTTGCTTTCATCTGTAGTAAAACTACTACTATAATAATAATAATAATAATAATGATAATAATAATAATAATAATATTACTTCCTAGGGTGTTATTTTAATAAGTATTAAAAAAAAAAGATTTTTAAGGGGTGTCAATAGTTCTCATCTCTATAAACCACTGCCTGTTGAATAGTATTGTGTGTCGTCTGCTTCTAAACAAAGTGATTGTACTCCAAATTGGGTTGTTGCTCGTCTGTTTGCTGTAGGTAATTATATTTGATTAACCATCCAGGATTTAATTGAGTAACGTTCACGGTGCTGTGAATCAATAACCGGAGGGATTGTTCATGTGGCTCTTCGTTATCCTCTCCGTTTCCTAGAGAGCATGTCTACTGAGTCAGCCATTTATATTTGCTCCTCTAGACACATTACATTATGTAGTTATTTTTACTATTGATTCTGGACTGGGTTTAACTAGTGTCTACGAGTTCATGTTCTGACTGTTCTCTCTGTTTTGAGTGTATGAGCAGCCCCTCCTGGCCTCGTGGCAGTTTCCAGCGCTACAGTGGGTGTGGGGCCCACAGGGTGGTCTGGGTGGAGCTGCTTTTTAGTCAAAAGTACCGTGAAAGAGGATGTGTGTGTGGGTGTGTGTCACTCAGCCAGGGTTGGCCTGGTTCATGTAAAAATAACTTTGGTAATGACAGGCTTATGAGATGTAATAACATGTTATATTCCTTATATTACAAAGTAGCCTTCCTATGTTCCAGCTACAAATACTGCTTTCACCCACACTGTCTATTCTCGCAGAACTGTGACGAGCGTTTCCAGTATAAGTATCAGCTGCGGTCTCACATGAGCATCCACATCGGACACAAGCAGTTCATGTGCCAGTGGTGCGGCAAAGACTTCAACATGAAACAGTATTTCGATGAGCATATGAAGACACACACAGGTGAGACACGCAAACAACCTACATGTAGACGACATGTATACACTAAGCACATGCTTCAATCTGTACATTTACATCCAATAATCCCATGCATGCATGTATGTATATGGTGACTATACGGTATACACTGATCAGCCATAACATTAAAAGAGATGACAGCAGGTGAAGTGAGGAGCACAGCGCCTGCTATGGTGACTCATATTATGCAGTTGATTTGTTGCAAGCTGGGAAAATAAGCTAGCCTTCGATCCCCATGCACATCAAGGTGTTTTTTTTTTTTTTCTTTTTTGAGAATTTAGAAACCAGACCTAAGTGCCTGTGGTGGAACACACCCAGAGTTTCTCATAAATGTCCTTTACTATTGCATGCTTCCATGTTGCACACCCAAAAAACATTCCTTTCTGGTTTCCTTTACACCAGGATTACTCTACTGTTACTAGCAGATCCTCCCGTCTTGAGGAGAAACTCATCCCTAACTCAAATGTAGTGGAAGAATATTGGCCAATATTGACTGATGTAGTATGAGTTTTCAACAGACTCGTTTATATTCTATATACGAGGGCGAGTCCAAAAATTTTCCACACTGTCTCGAATTTGTTTTATTTCCATTTCAGAAAAGATAAATAGGCAAAGCATATTTATTCGTATAGCACATTTCATACACAATGGTAATTCAAAGTGCTTTACATAAAAGAGACGGAAAAAATCATGAAATAAAATAGAAAATAATAGCAATAAAACTTTTTAAATGATTTCAAATGTGATTTAAAATAAAAATACAAACAGTTTCCAATGAAACTTTTTAAATGATTTAAAATTAGAATTTTTTTTTTTTAATCCGTGCGAAGAGTTAAAAATGTAAGATGAACACAAAATACTGCAGTGAGTTCAGACATAGCACAGTGCTCAT
This sequence comes from Clarias magur, assembly GCA_013621035.1. Taxonomy (NCBI): domain Eukaryota; kingdom Metazoa; phylum Chordata; class Actinopteri; order Siluriformes; family Clariidae; genus Clarias; species Clarias magur. The sequence goes on from QNUK01000068.1 coordinate 2,174,504, forward strand.
TCAATAAACGCACAGTCAGTGGCGGCCGGTCAATACCGGGCGCAGGGGCGCTGCCTCCCTTAAAGTTAGGCAGAGAAGAATGCTCCTTTAACATCTAATTATTTAACATAATAATTTTTTTATTTTAATAATGAAATAAAGTCATTTAGTCACAATATTCCGCTGTATTTCTTAATATAATTTATTTGCAATTAAAAAAATCTAAACTGTATTACGATAATTTGTGTTTGTATACGCGGCGCGCCAGACAAACGAGTGTCTGTGTAGGCACGTACATTTTTTGAAAAGCATGTGACCTGAGGCTGAGCTCTGATTGGATCTTTTCAAATCATCCTTGTGGCACAGCACTGTGCGTCCTGAACCCTCCCACTTTGTTCTTAACGAATCAATATTGTTTTTAAATATTTGGGCTCATGTGATTGGACCATTCTCAACGAGTCTTCCAGGACTTCTTATGGCAAGCGGAGCTGCTGACTGGATGCGATGTGAGTCAGGACTTTATTTTGTGCTAGTAGTAATGATGCTTAATCATCTGATAAATGGCTATTTACAGGCGGGTATTAAAAGTTTAATTTGAATTTTGTTTGCTAAGTTAAAGCTTAACAGATGAGTTTAAAGTCTAGATTTAAATGTGTCTAATGTTTTAGCACATCTGATCTCATCTGGAAGCTGGTTCCATACAGCATAGTAGCTAAAAGCAGACTCCCCTTGTTTTGTATGAATCTTTGGTATTTCTAACTGACTCGATTCTAATGATCTGAGTGATCTGTTAGGTTTATATTGAGTGATTTTTTCTGCAATGTATTTAGGTCCTAGGCCATTGAGTGATTTTATAAACGAGTAAAAGTACGTTAAAATTTATCTTAAATGTTACATGAAGCCAGTGTAAGGGCCTCAGGACTGGTGTGATGTGCTCAGATTTTCTGGTTCTAGTCAGAATTCTGGCAGCAGCGTTCTGGATGAGCTGCAGCTGTCTAATTTTCCGACTTGTTTTTCGAAACACTTTTGGGATTATGGTCAACAAGCTTTAAAATTCCCTCATTTAAAAAAAAAAAAAAAATGCATGACATCATTTTCATCAGAATCTTCATACCTCCTCGTAGGTCTGCTTTCAGGTGAACCAAACAGGTGATGGTCCAATGGAGCAAGATCAGGACTATAGGGAGGATGCAGTGTTCTGTGTTTGACACAAAGTTTAGGCTTCAGCTCTTCAATAAGCATCTGACTGTAACGAGCACTGTTGATTGTTGAACCTTTTTCCTGATATTGTTGTTCCAGTGCTGGCTGTTGAGAATCCAATAAAACTGTAAGCATCAATTTTCTAACTGATGGTTGATTTTTTTTTTTTTACTTTTTCTTGGGTGCCAATTGAGCATTTTTTTTCATACTCTGCTGTTTACTCTTAGTCTTGTAGTGATGAATCCATGTCTCGTCACAAGTGATGATTCAACTTCCTTATGGTTTAGAAATTTCCAAATTTTGTTTGCAAACAAAACAAACACTTGTTTATGTGAGTTGTTTCAGAATTAGGTACACCCTCAGACCACAAAAGAAAAAAAAAGTGAATCGCTTGCAAGCTGCTCTTCTTTTGTGCAAATCACAAGTGGGAAATCCATTTTTGCTCGCACTGCAGTTTCAAATGAACTGATGTAACACGTTCACACCTGCACAGAGCTGACTGGGAAGACGTTAGCCTTGAACGGAAAGTGATGATAATCATTTTTGACTCACCCTTGTAGTATGCACTATGTGACCATTTCATTATATTGTTCATCATTTGCAAAATTATATATCATATATTGATTAAGAGCACTTCACTTTAAGAAAAGTTTGACTGGAAAACCGCTTTGGAAAACCAAAGCATTTAATCATCCAATGAACACTTGCGGAATGAGTGTAGAGTTAAGAGAGCATCACCGAATACCTGTATAGTTTTTTTTTATATATATGCATTAGGTTAAAACTCAAAGCACTCATTTTGATATGCATTGATCACCCACTTAATAATACATAACACAATCACCAGGCGAATTGAATAGCATTGATAATGGAGCACCAGAGGTTATTTTGTGCCTGTGGGGTCTAAAGGCCAGTCCGTCTGGTCCGATCCCACAGAAAAGCCAGTGCTGGCCACAATAGAAAGATATCAGAACTCCCAGTGAACCTGCCGTGTACGCAAGGAGTTCAAGGTTGTTGTTCCAGCCTTCAAATTCGTCGGGCCTTTATCCATCCGAGCTCCGACTGACTGCTCCAAAGTATACCTGCCAGACACAATAGCACACCCCACAGGTCTTATGAAGTCATGCCACAAGAGTACAGAGCTGCCCTGCTGGCACAAGTCAACCCCACATAATACTGGGCATAATGTTTTGTGTTTTAATGTTGTGGTGTATTCTGCATTCGCAGACGTTCTTGTTGAAGACAGCTTCAAGTGTTAAACATTTGTATAATTTCAGAAAACTCAAACTCTCTTGGTTTGTTGTTCGTTGCAGGTGAGAAGCCGTTCATCTGCGAGATCTGCGGGAAGAGTTTCACCAGTCGCCCCAACATGAAGCGTCACCGGCGCACGCACACCGGAGAGAAGCCGTATCCGTGCGAAGTGTGCGGTCAGCGTTTTCGCTTCTCCAATATGCTCAAGGCGCACCGCGAGAAGTGCTTCCGGGTCACGGGCCCCATGACACAACAGTCAGCCAGCATGCCTATCTCTGTCCATCTCACTGGCCACGCCCCTTCTTCCTCCGGCCACGCCTCCAGCCCACCACAAGGCACATCCACCGCAGCCGCCATGGGCCCAGGAATGATCTCTCCCGGAATCGGACATGGGTTTTCCCATTTGCACATGCAGGCCACGCCCACGCAGCACCACCAGACCCATTTGCATCACCCCGGGCATACCCCTATGACGAGCCACGCCTCCTCGCACCAGTCCGTGCCGTCCTCTCTTCTGCCGTCTCCCCCTGCGCTTTTTAAAAGCGAGCCGATCAACCACTGCGCCCACGAGGATGCGTACCTGAGGCCAGGCTCGGCACAGCAGCATTAAGAACTAATCGAACTGATCCGTCTGTCATCACACACACACACACACGCACAGAAAGTGTGTTTAGGGGTGTATGAGAAAAGCTCAGCAAAACATTTGTTGTGTATGTGTGTGTGTGTGTGTGTGTGCGCGCGCGTGGTATAGAGAGGCATATACAAGTATGTAAGTGCTGACTGTGCATTTCCTTGCTCTGAAGCGATCATGTGATCAGAGAGGAAGTCCAAGCCGGCTGACCTCAGTGAACCTTCTTTTAAATGATATTAGCATTATTTTGCAGTTCATCTACAGATAAGGAAAAAAAGACAAAATCCACTTATATCTCAATGACCGTAACATGCCACTGTGTGTGACTGGACACACTCTGTCTCTCACACATTCTGTATCTGTCCTCTTGTCACTTTGTCTCCACGTCTCGCTCCGCTCTCCATCACTATCACCATCACCGTCCCTCCCTGTGTGTCACACACACACACTCTCTTTGTACAGCTTACTAGCTGTCCCCCGTCTCTTCCTCTCGTCTGTCTCTCTGTCATCTCATTCTGTCTCAGTCTTTTAGTCTTTTGTAACGTATCCAGCTGCTGCTGCCAGGGTTCTACGGGTTCAACACAATCACTTGTATAAAAAAGAGCTCTAAATTCACTTTTGAATAATGCAGTCTTGCCTTCTCTATATGAAAGTACACATTTGACATAAACCCTTGTATGTGTGTGTGTTTGCGCATGTGTAATTACACATGCAGACTGTCGGCACTTAAATTCATAGATAATGTAACGCACTCACATACGCTTGTTTTATTGTTGTTGTCAAATTTATTGTGAGGTATTGAATCCTTTTTTTTTTTCCTTTTTTTTTTTATTCTTTTTTTTTTTTGCTGATGGCTTTGGGAGTGTATGCTCTGGACGAGGACTTATGGATGTATTTACACAAAAAAAACTTTAAGAGAGAAGCGACGTTGAAAGATGATTGTGTGTCATAAGGGACAAGAAAAAAAATGCCATAATTCATTAATTATGTTCTGTATGATCTAATTTACTTATCATATATTCTTATTTGCAAACATTACTGTTTTTAAGAGGAATTTGTGTGTGTGTGTGTGTGTGTGTGTGTGTGTGCATTAATATGCTTAAAAAGAGGTTTATTTGTATTTGATTATTCGGATGAATGTGTGGTTAGGGCGTGGTAGTGTGCAGCAGTAAGTGTGTGACCGTGAACTTGTAACTGTCATTACACCTCGGGTGGTGCTGGCCATGAAAGCTGCTTCTCTGTCTTTTACGTACATGACTATCCATCGAGTGTGTGTGTGTGTGTGTGTGTGTGTGTGTGTGTGTGTGTGTGTGTTCAAAGTCTATTTTGTTTATCTGTTCTCTGCACTTTACTGCTGCATTACAGATTTGAAATGAAACTGACAAGACTTTGTAAATTATGTTTAGCAAGTTAGAATGTGTGTGTGTGTGTGTGTGTGTGTGAGTGAAAGAGAGAAAGTTGATCAGCTTTTGGAAAAGGAGGTATCATGTCTAAAGGTTTTAAACTATCATTATTTTATCCTTCAATTGATTTTTTCAGGAGGAAATGTTTCGTCAGTCGGGTCGAACCTTTCTGTTTTGCTCCTTTTCTTTTGGTTGATAGAATGCACTTTCTACGTGAACATTTCTAGCGAAGAAATTATGTTTTAAACTATACTCCGGAGCGATTTAAAGCCGAGGAGATGACCCTCCTCTGTTTCCACAACCGGAGTGTAGCGGCGTGTGATTGTATCACTTGTATGGTACTCAGATGTGCGGCTTTGCCAATTTCCGACTGCTTTTTGTTTTTGTTTATTTTTTGTTTTTTATTGTGTATGAAAAGGGATGACAGACGTGTATTACTCACAGGCCTTTTTTTATAATGCTCATTTAACATACTTTCTGATAACTTTAGGAAGTAAAACAAAATCAGTAGCCACATTTATAACTTTGTTAGTCATCATTTATTTAAAATGACTTTTGTTTGAAGTTTGTCTTATGTTCGTTCAGGGTGTGTGTGTGTGTGTGGTTATCATCAGTCCATCTCCTGTTTGTCTCACTTTTGACCCCCTTGACCGTGTTCTGTCTGGCCCACAGAAGCACAGCTCTTGCACGTGATTGTGGCGAGGTTAGAGGAGTGATTAGATCAGCAAAATATTTCTTCCTTCACATAATTTTTAGTTTGACTTCTCACATACTCTGAATCATCAAAGTCCAGCAAACGCACATGAGGTAAGTGATTAAAAAGAGCAGTATTAGAAGACTGACGTGTGATGCATTAACAAGAAGGAAGTGCTCTTCACGCTTGTGGATTGGCCCACAGTGTACGTGTTATTTAAATCAAAGAGAGATGAGAACAGATACAAATTGCATTATCGTTATTTTCCAAAATATGATTTGCTCAGAAGAAAATTAGATCACTAGTTCCTTTGACTGTTAAGGGAAAGAAACCCGTAATAATTGCACAAGTATTAATAAATGTTAAACAGCACTCAATATCTGTATGAACATGTCCCCCTGCCTCTCTGTTCCCACTCTGCAGTCAGCACTCCTTTATCACACCAGCTAGCAACCAGCAAGAGTGAAGGTTAAATCATGTCCTCTGTGAAACACATGAAGCCAGCCAACCATGAGGAAAAACCTATGTGCCCTCTTCAGCATACATGAGCGCACACACACACACACACACACACACCAAGGGTTGCCTATTGATGCTTTTGTTGAAAGTGTACATGTCAAAGTTTGTCATTTCAACCATATACATTAGGTATATTATGTATAGTTACATGTACATGGTGAAATTAAACAAAGTTCCTCCAGATCTATGGTGCTAAATAATACGGTTTTGTCAGGTTTCTCTTAAAGACTTGTTTCACCTCCTGTCTATGGGCCACTGTAAAAAGTTCTGAAAAAAAAAAATTCTTAAAATTGCGACACTTTTTCCCCTCCTCAAAATTCTCCATTTTTTCCCCTCAGAATTCTGATGTTTTCTCACAATTCTGACTTTTTTCTTTTTTCTAAAACTGACTTTCTTAAAATTCTTAATTCTTTCCTTCAAAATTCTGACTTTAATCTTGGAATTCTGACGTTTTCTCACAATTCTGACATTAAAAAGAAAAATAATAGAATTCTGACTTTTTGTTACTCAGAATTCTGACCTGAATTATTTACTAAATATTTACAGTTAAATTTTTGTATTGCTGCTGTCCGCATGGTACAGCACCCCCCTTTTTGTGGTTAAAAACACACTCAGTGCAATGTTGTAATAAACAATGATGATGCAGCTTAAAACGAATCAGCCAAGCCTAGAAATACTGCTGTCTAAAGAAAGTGTGCCTGTTTACGGGCCAGACTGAAGAAGTGAAAAGTACAATTCAGTAGGTCTTTAGCAGCGTTACAAAACCCTTATGGTGGAAGTGGGTCAAAGGACAGTACATAAGTTGCATCTAAGTGCCTTTTCTTATGGATTGTGTAAGCTTTACACAGAGAGTCAGGGGTATTGACTCATTGGTTTTTCCTTGGATGTGGAAAACACTTCAGAAAAAAAAAAAATTATAATGCAGTAGATGTTTTCACCAGAGGAGTCCACCATTTCTTTCTTGCAGCGAAGTACATTACACTACAACATCTGACATCAGGTCAATAAACTTATTGCATTTATTACAACTATTTTGGTTTTCAGATGGATTAAGAAATCTCCAAACAAATAAAATAAATTAGTTGCCTAGGTAGGTGGCTTTATACACGGTCAAATTTGTACTGTATTTAGTTCTGAAAACTAATAATGCTATACATTTATGTTGCATACCTCATCCAGATATAAGATACTTCCACACATGCACTATATGTCCAAATGTATGTGGAAACCTAATTATCATACTATCTTACGTTTGTTGAACACCCCGTTCTAGATGTAGTCTGATTTTCTTGTGATAATAAACTCCACTCTTCTGTAAAAGCTTCCGCTAGCTTTTAGGATATAGATGGGGGGGATTTTTGGTCATTCTGCTACAAGAGCATTAGCGCGACCATGCACTGATGTGTAATTTCGTCCCAGAGGTGTTTAGTGGAATTAAGGTCAGAACCAGATCTCTCAGGTCAAACCTTGTCATTATGAACCTCACATGGGGTATTTTGATTCTCGACCAAGTTTGAGTCTCTTAGATCCAGTGGAGAAAATGTACAGCAAAACACATCCTAAAGAAGTGTGTGCTTCCAAATTTCTCAAAACAGTTTGGTGAAAAACCACAGATGGGGTTAATGGTGTCCACATAATTTTACCCATATAATGTACATGTGTCTAAGAAAGCAACACTCAGCTACACAGGCTGATAGCTATGGTTTAAGTATTGAGCGAAATGGTGTTTGGTGTGTGTTCAGTTATTAGTGTTCCTGCTCTTCAAGACCCTTAGGTTTGTCCATTGGAGGAACACTGCAGTGATCATGGTCGTCTTTGTTCTTGCTTTGTTTGTTCATGGACCTGATCTTTTTAGTTTCTTTAGATATGCTGTGTAAACCACTGTCAGTGATCATATACTTAAAACCTTTGGTTAAATCATAAGCATCTCTGTCACAGCTTTTGTGAGACGTACCAATGTCTCAAATATAATCATAGGGATGTTTGCTATATGGGCTGTCAGTGCACGCTCAAGATAAGGGGGAGGCATCTATAGTACACCCATGATTGCTTGTTACAGCCCTAACCAAATGTTTAAATGTTGATTAAAGAGTCCAGTTCTCTCAGCAAAGCATCTGTCTTGGGTTACGTTATGACGTGAAGACACGTCTCTAGTCTCTTCTAGTATGGTCTCTAGTTTCTGCAATTCCTAAAGTCAGAACATGTGTGTCGGTTTGTCGGTAACGATACTGTAACTAATTTAAGGGCATATTCTGTGCTCTTAGGCCTGTTCCTAAAATAACTCGTCAAATTGATGGTTATTAGAGAGAGTTCCTGCAGGCATGGAGGGGAGGAGAGAGAAACGGCTACAGAAGATGAGATAAAAAATAAAAATTTAAAAGGTTGTTTTATCTCCATATTCAAGTAAATGTAATATTATTCTTTTTACTTTCGTTGTTGCTTTTGGGGCGGCACGGTGGTGTAGTGGTTAGCACTGTCGCCTTGCACCTCCAGGGTTCGATTCCCGTCCCTGTGTGCATGGAGTTTGCATGTGCTTGATGAGTTTCCTCCCACAGTCCAAAGACATGTAGGTTAGGTTAATTGGCATTCTCAAATTGGCTGTAGTGTGTGAATGGGTGTGTGTATGTGTGTGCCCTGCGATGGATTGGCACCTGTCCAGGGTGTACCCCACCTTGTGCCCGAAGTCTCCTGGGATAGGCTCCAGGCTCCCCGTGACTCTGAATACAGGATTAAGCGGTATAGATGATACGTGAGTGAGAGTGTTGCTTTTGGTGTTGTTGTATTATGTTTAAAGAAAACAAGTACATTTAGACTCCCAGTGCTTGTGATCCATGTAGTACATTCCCCAAAAGAGAGACACAGTCAAGCTACACAATTTGACAATTTGGTACATTGTTCATACCTTAAGCAACAAAAATGAATTTGAGTGAGAGTAGGGTTTTTATTATCATTATTATCACCACGCTGCCTAAAAATGTAAAAATTCCCCTTTTAACTTTAATTACGGCTGTAATTAAAGGTGTTCTGTAATTAATCTGCTCCAGGTTAACATGTGAAAGTGATTCCTCATGCTCCCAGAACCAATCTTTCTTAATTTGAGTCCGGGAATATGCCTGTGCCATCAGGGAAGAAAAACTCCTTAGACATGATAACCTATGGACACTATGCATGATGCACGGTGCTTCGCTTCATGCGCTTCCCTTCATTCCCCTGACACACCAATCACTCTGGAATAAGGTCAATCTGAAGTCATCAGATTACATGATCTTTTTCTTTGGCTTTATAGTACAGTCTTTGTGCTCTCTAACACACTGAAGCCTTTTTTCTGATTAGTCTCACTAACAAGTGTATTTGGTGGCCACACAGCTGTTCAGTCCCAAGTTGTTTTCACATTGTGTGGAAATGCTTACACTTTCACTTTCACTGTTTTCACAATTTCACTATTAAACATTGCTGTGTCATCCAATGTTTTTATGACGTGATTTCATCTGTTAAAGTGAGTGCTATTCAGGATTTTCTGACTTTTCTTCCACAAAGCTGGTAGTTTAGCACTATCTTTTCAGTATCCTTCCCTTTGTAAAAATCCCTTTGTTTGTACAGTTGCAATAATTTTAGGTCGTCTTTTTTCTCCTTGATGCAGGCCATTTATTGAAGATTAATCTGACCTTCTAGGAAACCTCTAACCCCATTTCTGCCTTTATCTTATTTTATTTTATTTTATTGAATAGGAGTACTCCACTCTAGCCCCCCCTGTCCACCACTTACTGTATCATCAGAAGAAATGGTAAAAAACCTATATAAAAGAAAAACCGCTGGTCCAGTTCACATCCATCACTTCACTCTGTTGATGCCCTACCTTCTGTCTTTACTAAGATCTTTATATAACTATAAAGAGGTCTTGTATCATTTCTATATCTAAATAACTGAAAAAGGTAACAGACCTAAACAGCTTCATGCATGTTGTACATACTGTACAGTACACAGTGTGGCCATGAAAACGCCCGAGTAGCCAAGTCTTGCCTGACTGGACTCCTGTACATCATCACTAATGGATCCACTACAGTTAATGCAGCTAATGTTTATTGCATGTGTTTTGTTCATGCAAGATGTTTGATTACTTTGTTTTGGAAAAAGGTCATCTTTAATCTCTTGGATGGAAAAAATATATCTATCGATAGCATACAAGAACCTTGTTCATACTATTTAACATGAAAAATCATAATCATTCATTACTACTACAAAATGCTGGATCCACCGGCTTTCCTTTGTCCCATAGTTCAGCCTGGTGCCATCTTTTTCATTGGACAACGCAACATGCATGCACCCAGCCATCCACATGATGTTAAAGGAAAATATAATTTATCAGACACCCTTTTGATTGTTACATGGTCCAGTTCTCATGCTCACATACTCAGCATAGGCGATTATAGTGGTGGGCATTGGTCAGCACCCTGACGAGTCTGCAACTATGCAGCCTTATACACAACAAACCGCAATGCACTGTGTTCTGACCCCTTTCTATCGGTACCAGCATTAACTTCTTTTTTTTTGCGTTTTTGCGTTCAAAAGCGACATAATTTTTACGTGCATTTTTTACATTGTAATATAGAATATTGGTAATATAAAAAAGCCTCATAGGATAGGCTCCAGGCCGTTGCGACACTGTAGGATGAAGCGGTATAGACAATAATTGAGGATTGATTGTTCAAGGAAATTATGATATAGCCTCAGATGATGTTGCAGACTGAGACAAACCCAAATTAAAGTTTATTTGTGGTCTTAAATTTATTAGGGCCCAAGCACTATGACAACAGTGCTGCTCTCCTGAACATGAAGTCAGTTATTTTGGGTTGTTTGCAAATTGCTCTCAATGGAAATTTATATACTCCTCCTAGGGGATGTATCCGATCATCACCAAACCAAACCAGGCCAGTATATCTCAAGCAATTGAGAATGCAAATTGTGAAGGGATTTTTGATATCTCAAGTGATTAAGACGTGGCAATTATAATAGTCATAATAGTATTGACCTCCTGTTAAATCAGATTGTGATTGTTTTTCCAGCATCCGGGGCTTAACATGCTCAAAAAGTCAGAAAATCAGCACATAGGTTGGAATCCCCTGCTATTAGAATGACTGAACAGCTGGGCCCTGAACGTGGAACAGTGTCTTCAAGGTTTTGTTGCATAGGATATTTATACAATCACCACCAAACCGGGCCAATATGATCTCAAGACTTTGAGCTCAATGAGATCTGATCTATTTGAGATAATGCAAGAAAAAGTAACATTTGTTTGATATTGGCAATGAAAACATTACATAATGCCATTAAATTATCAGAAAACCCAACAGGAGAAATTTGCCCAATGACATAAAATTCCTGTGAATCCAAAACTGAAAACTGTGAATCACACTTTTCTTGAACGCATTTCCTTCCACGTTTCTGCTTCATCCCGTCATGGGGTTGCCACAGAGTCCAATCTGCACAACAACATGGCACATGTTTTACACCGGACACCCTTCCTGAGGCAACCCTCACATTTGATATGGGCTTGGATCGACACTGCATTCAGTGGCTGGAGTTATAAACATTATACAATAATTAATTAAATAAACAATCATTTGTTTATTAATATTCACAAGAGATGGTACAGCTGCACAGTTTATATTAATGCTGCTAGGCAGCATTTTCGTTTCCATAGTAACAATTAATTTACTGGGACTAACAGAGTTCTAAAATGATGTAATAATCTTTCCCCTTTAAAGACTTGTGCACTCTGTCTTTCTGGTGCAGGTATGGCACAGGTACTTGGACCCGCTCACGGTTGCTTGCTGTTATGTTTAAGATTATTTTTAGGTCTGTGCTCTTAACATTCAGTTCTCACATGTCTGTTGGTTAGTGTGGATCTGTGCTCAGGGGGCGGAGCTACCTCGCTGAACTCATAAAGCGCGTGCAGCTGCGCGAGTATGTTCGAGCGCACAGAGGCGCGCGCTTCATCCAGACAGCTACTCGGGATCTGAAAACAGACAAGTCTCACCAACCGGTGTCTTTATTTTTACATTCTACAGGTATGTTTTTTTTTTACGTTCGGCGTCAATTAAGAAATCTGGTTAATGATTTGAAACTTATTTAAGTTTAGCGCACAAAAAAAATTCGAGCTGTTTAAACTCGGTTTTCAGTACAATATAGTTTAGGACACAGCTTTGGTTCTTTCGCTGAGGGTGATGTCGTTTGTATAAAACATTATGCGTTATTTAAAATTTAAGAAATTGTTTTTATTAATTATGAATTTTCTAGAAAAGTGACAGAAGCTCCAGCTGCACGGTTTATATTAATGCTGCTTGGCTGCCTTGTCGTTTCCATAGCAACAGCTAATTTACTGGGACTAAGATGATGTGATAATATGATAAGATTGTTATTATTATAAAAACAATTGTTATTTATTGTAAGGGGGCATTATACAACTCTTTATTAGATTACAACAATCTTTAATTACTTTAATTAGCATTATTAAACAGTCAATAAGTGGAAAAGTCTTGAAACTGAAAAGAAAATTGCAGTTAACATGAAAGGTTTAATCTTTGTGTGTGTGTGTGTGTGTGTGTGTGTGTGTGTGTGTGTGTGTGTGTGTGTGTGTGTGTGTTTGTAGAGCCTAGACTGTGTATTATGTAATATTTTCTAAATGTTTGTCAAAAACATTTCAAATCTTCTCTTTTAACAGACAATGCATTTTCACATGATGTTGCTTCATTTGATTTTTTTTTTTTCAGTTCTCTATTTTGTTGATGTTTTGTAATGGCAGTAATTTTAAAATGATATAATAGTAATATTATCACATTTTTGTTTTTACATATTGCATAATCTGGCTGGTTGGAGGTCATTTTGATTGTAGTTGTGCGAAATTCACAGAAACCAATATTGTCAGGTTTAAAAATAATAATAAGTATTATAATTAAGAAATCTGCAAATAATTTGTGTAGTTTTAACTTTGATTAAACCATTATACAGTACTTTTTAAAAATGTATTTGTTTGTTTGTTTAATCTTATTCATTTAATTAAATTTTTGTTTTATCTTAAAGTTTCTTTAAAAAAAATTATACATATTTAACACATCACTCTTTTCGAACATTCAACTACAAAGTGCTGTATACACACTCCTAACTATTTCTACATCACTGCTCTTGTTATTTGTAGTTAATTATATCTTTTATTTTATGAGTGTTATTTGTGTTTGTCCTCAGAACTAAAAAGACAGCTACTAAAGTCGGTGCTAACGATGCGGGACTCGGTCTTCAACTGCTGTTTTAACCCACCACATCCTCCGGGTGTCTTGGAAGAGACTCACTTGCACAGAAACAGAGCACAAGCCTTGCCTCCAAATGACCGGCGCTTTCTTATCTTTTTTGATTTCGACGAGACCCTTGTGGATGAGTGCAGCGATGAGGCCATGGTTACAGTGGCTCCTGGTGGTTCTCTGCCCTCCTGGCTCAAAGACACCTACAGGCCGGGCAAGTACAATGAGTACATGCAGCGAGTCTTGACCTACCTCGCTGAACAAGGGGTCAATCCGCCAACCATCCGTAACACCATAGAGCGCCTTCCCCCATGCCCGGGTATCCCTGCCTTGATGCAGTTCCTGATGTCATGCCCACCACATGAATTCGAGGTCATTTGTGTTTCAGACGCTAACACAGTGTTCATCGAAACATGGTTCCAGAGCCTCGGCTTTCGCTCTCTCTTTATGCGCATCTTCACAAACCCAGCCCATTTTGATGAAAATGGACAGCTTCAGCTCCGTCCCTTCCATTCCCACAACTGCCAGCGGTGTCCGGTGAACATGTGCAAGGCCGAAATCGTGAGGCGATACACGGCTCAAAGGGTGCACGAAAGAGGAGGCAGACCATATCAAAAGGTGCTGTATGTTGGTGACGGTGCAAACGACTTCTGCCCGTCGCTCACACTGGCACCAGGTGATGTGGCATTTCCTCGGCGTGACTTCCCCATGCACAGGCTGATCCAGGAGATGCACGAAGCCAAACCCGGAGAGTTCAAAGCAACAGTGGTGCCCTGGAGCAGCGGAGTGGATATCATTAACAAACTCAGGAATGTCATGGAAGTGCAGGGTTAAAACATGACTCAAGTACAACGACAGGAACATAAATAAATTAATAGCGAGTGTTAGTGTAAGCTGCTGGACAACATTGTTATACTTCTGTACGAATAGACAAAAATTGAGAGATTTCATGGTCTCTCTTATAGAAGTTTGCTTTAGTTATAATATATATATATTGAAACACTCTTTTAATGGAAAACATTAAGTTTGAAACTTTTATGTGAAACATTTAAAGTTCTCCCTGGAGCACAAAACAACCAGCAGAGGTTTCTGATTATACTATTTTATTCTAGTATACATATTCTAGTATGTTGCCTTCCATAAGAAAGGGCATCCGGCGTAAAACCTGTGTCAAGTTCTTGTGCAGATCGGATGGTCCGCTGTAACGACCCCTCGATGAGAGAACAGCAGAAAGTCCAACATGTTCCTTTCGAAATGTATTTCCTTTGGGGTTGACAAAGAGAGTGTGGGAGTTGTACTGTATGATTTGTACTGTAAGTGATAAAGGTGTTATTTTTAATGAATATATTTTAAATGAAAAATTTTGTAATGTTAAAAACATCACTAAATTGTATGATTTTCTAGTTGCATAACAGCATGTCATCAGGGGTAAAGGCCTAAAAGATGTAAAAACCTCTGTTTGATATTCTGTGCAATGTGCATAATATTATTGATGTAAATCAAGAAGCATTGGGGAAAAATGTGTTCTATGAGTCGCTATTAACCTGAGGTGCACGACTGCTTTGCCTCACCAAAAGGTTTGTTTAGAAGGGATAATGGAGTGGTGCAGAGGATAACTTTGGATTTTTTTCCTTTTTAGTGAGGTTCCTATGGCCTTCCGTATAAATGTGTGAGTTTTCTCTCTCTTTCCAAAAACTCTTTCCACTCTAAATGTGAATGTGTGACTGCGTTGTCCTGCACTGGACTGGCATGGTATCCCATCCTGTATATATACCTGCCAAGATACAGTGGTTACTGAAAATAAATGAATGATGGGGTGAAGAAGATGGAAGAACTCAAAATTATAGGGTAATGGAGAAATAGCTAAACACTAAGTTTTATTTATTCACATCTCCATATTATTACACACTATAAATACTAATGATAATAGATACTGATGCTGTGATGGGCAGAGGTTTTCAAATTCAGTTCACACACACCCAAAAAGTTGGGGGAAAAAATGTGTAAATGTCTACCTATCAAAAGAGATTTTTATACTTTGTTCTCACAAGATTTTCTTCAAGTGGTAAAAGTAGATTAAAGATGATAAATCAACAAAAAGTAACAAATCTGAATTTCACTTAAGAACGTCTGTGGAAGATTGTAGGTTTTTTCAGAACAATGAATCTCATCTGTTAGAGTCACATACTGTACACACACTACAGTTATAGTAAATAGGAGAAAGCAGATGTGCAGGTTCCAGTTTAGGAATTTTGCAGGTTTTACTAGACTATGTGTGGTTTGCTCCTGGGCTTTTTATGTTTCTCCTACCTCCTAAAACCATGGTGGATGTGGATGGACGTAAGTGTGTGTGCGTGTGCCCAGTGGTAGAGGGACGATTTTTTTGCCTCATACCCAGTGTTCCTGGTTTGGCAGTGCCACTGATCAAGATGAGCCAGCTGCTGAAGAAGATTGCAGATTTTACCATTATACATATGTATTATGTATATAATCATGCACAGTCTACTTCCTAATAAACTATAAGCATTGTATTAAAATAGAAAAATAATTATGAGAAATGGGTTTGACTGCCACTCCAGTTGAGGTGTTTGGGGCAGCTGATGAGGATGCGTCTGGAACACCTACCTATGGAGTAACCTGTGGAGTAACCTATGCAAGTAACATCCAATTCTTAATCTATAGGGTTTAATATGATGTTGGACCACCATTTACAGCTTCAATCCTTCTGTGAAGGCCTTCCACAAGGTTTAGGAGTGTGTTAATGGGATTTTTTAGCAATTCTAACAGAAGCACATTTGTGAGGTCAGAACTGATGTTGTATGAGAAGGCCTGGCTCACAGTCTCCGCTCTAATTCATCTCAAAGGTGTTCTGTCAGGTTGAGGTCTTCCACACCAAACTCACTCATCCATGTCTTTATGGCCCTTGCTTTGTGCACTGGTGCGCAGTCATGTTGGAACTGGTGTGGGGATATTTTTCAGGAGTTGGGCTCGGCCCCTTATTTCCAGTCAAAGGAACTCTTAGTGCTTTGGCACGCCAAGACATTTTTCAATTTCATGCTCCCAACTTTGTGGGACGGCCCCTTCCTCTTCCAACATGACTTGGGTCAGGATTGTGCAATATAGAGTGACATATGCTTTTTTTCAGCACAACCTATGCATGACTCCACCACAGAGCTATTGTATGTCATTGAACTAGTCTATATCAAATGCCTTAAACAGCAATATTGATTTCTCAGTTAAAGCTATTATACACTTATAAAAAATAATAGAAAATTATACATTTCACCAATTCAAATTTATCCCTGTGGTTCTTGTTTATATATACTATATTTCTAAAAACTAGATCTATACAGTATCCACTTGAATGTCCAGTATAAGCAATGTATTATAAACCTAGCAACCTATTATACTGGAAAAGGTTCTGTTTATTCCAGTGAAGGGAGAATGTGATGCTACAGTGTACAAAGACAATCTATAGAATTGTGTGTTTTACTAGTTTGAGAAACCCCGCATATAGTTCTACATATAGTACACAAATTTTGGCCTTATGGTCTACTAGAGGTTACTTATTCTAAAGTGAATTTTGAATTATCCTCATACTGATCCTACACAATCTGACACTGAGAATGGTTTGTCCTAAGCCGGACAATGTTCCTTGTTGAGGAAACAATTATAACTGGCAGCATCACAGAACGGCGTGTGCGATCAACTCAACTGCCGCTCCTCACTCTGCTCCAATGTTTTAGCAGATACAGTATGTTATTACCTCACAGTATGACATAAAAGTTGATGATGATGCTGCATTCTGTTACATTCGATGACACTGCCAAGTGTTACACACTGAGGGACGCCCGCTCCTCCTGCCTATAATGTGGAAGGCTCGGGTTCAATTCCCACCCAATGCCCAAACCCCAGCCACCAAATGCAGTGCTGTTCCCAAAGCTGAATAAAACAGGAGGGTCGTGTCAGGGGCACCTGGGAGAGGCCTCCGGATTAAAACTTGTGCTGTTTTTATGTGGTTCAGATGGACTGCTTTGGTGACCCCTTGACAGAAGTTGCCGGAAGACTAACAAAATATATAGATAAATAGATAGCCTAATATTAGTTAAGCCTTTATTTGACACTTGTCAAATAAAGGCTTAACTAATGAAATTCTTTCTTCACACATGCCAACAAAACTGGAATCAGAACCCCTGAAGCAGATAGGGTCAAAGGCCCAATAATGGCAACCTGGTGGAGCTGGGGCTAGAACCAACAACCTGCTGATCAGTGCCTTACCCTCCACCCCAATAGGGTTGTCTTTTAATAAATGTTGGTCTTTCGGCTGCTTTGAATGAATTACAGCGCCACATGTGACGACAAGCAAATATAATTTTAGTTGACATTGCTAACTTCTTTCATGGACACACGCATGCTTTGGCTAATTACAATTTGGATTTATTGTTTACACAGTTTATACAGGGATTGTAAAGAAAGAATAAGCTAAGTGAATAAATAAATAAATAAATAAATAAATAAATACTACTAATAAGAATTAACAGAATAAAAGGTGGTCTGCGGAATATACAGAGCAAGAGTGTTTGGGCGCAACCTGGCGGTGACGCGCAGTACGCGCAACCACGAGGCCGCACTTCAAAACATTGCCCGCTGCTCCCGATTGGTCGAGAGGCGACACGTGACTTTACAGCTGATTTCCTTGGATGGAGTGTTTTTCGCTTGATGTTCGCCTCGCGCTGCCTTGGCTATGACTGCGCTTCTGGGAGATTTCAGATCCGTCGTGGCACACTGACCCGCAGCGCTCCCTGAGACATTATGGCCCAGGCTGCTCAGATGAATGTCATCGAGATCAACAGCCCCATTCGCGTTGAGCACGACAAAAAACGACGCCAGTTCAGCATCCGTTTCAACGGTAACGTGACATTTTCGGCGTTCGACGCGCGCGCGCCCACTGCTCGTTACCTTTGTTTTCGGAAAAAAAAGTCTCAGTGACACGGGTTAGCCTGCTCCGCTAGTTAGCCTGTTAGCTCACTCACTAGCATGAGAATGTCTGTCGGGTTAACTTTAGTTCCCCCCCCCCCTCTAGAGTGTAAGTAGTCGAAACAGTTTATCTGTATAGTATCCTTCAAAATTCATGTCGTAAAAACAAGTCTTTCCAGGTCTCGTCGTTTAGCTTAGCTAGCTAGTATTGTTTTTTTTAATTATTATTGTTGCTGTTGTTATTATTGTTGTTGTTGTTAATAATAATCTCCCTAAAAACATTAACCAGCAACTTATCCAAAGGTTTGGTACAACACATCCGAGTTCATTGTACGTTCAATTCCTTCTGTTACTTGGTCTTTAGCATTATGGGGAAAAAATAAACCAACTTTTATTTATTGCCAGTTCTCGTCTGACTTCCTGTTCCATCAATAACAGATTTTATCAGCGGAAAACATGCCAGAGAGCTATTTTAGCTTCTTTCCTTTATGTGGTGTTTATACACACTTTATAGTACAGTTTCATTCACAGTGCGCAAAGATTTCTACTCACGTCAACATTTGGAACAGTCGTGGTGATCGAAGGCCCTTGATCAGGTCAAGTGCTTTAGGATTGACCTTAGGCCTGTGTGTGTGTGTGTGTGTGTGTGTTCTCCTTTCCTTCTAACATGCCTGCAATTAAGTTTATTCAAAGTTTTATATTCCAGTTAAATGAGATACCTGTACACCACCTTATAAGACAGTGATGTGATGTGAATTTGTGCCATCGCAAAAGTTTGCATCCTCTCCAGAAAATAACATGAATATATTTTTAAAAAATTAAACAAATCTGGAAACAGTAAAAAATTGTCAAGGTCAATTTTATTTGTAAACAACATTTTAATATAACAATGTTGTCCAAAGTGCTGTACAATGGTGTACATTGTAAATATAATATAGACATTGAAGTAATAAACAATGCAAAAATACAACAGTCAACAACAATAAAACATAAAGTGAAATACAAAGGGATGTCTCGCTGCTAATTGAATAAAAAGCCTAAAATAAAAATCTGATAAGTTTAATTAATTAAAGATTAAAAGCTAAAAAAAATAAATAAAGTTTTATGGAAAATTGAGACTTATGGTGGAGCAGGTCCTTCAGCCTCCTTCTGTAGAGTTTGCGACTTCTTGCTAGTTGATACCATTTCTCCTCCCAAACGACTTTTTCCTTTCCTTCTGCCAGCTGTCCAGGGGACGTCCTTGCGGTCATTCAAAGTCATAGGGCCACCAGAACGTTGCTCGAGTCGTCTAACGGTTGTTGTCTTGTCGCACCACGTTTCCGGCCCATCTGGGTTTCTGTTCTCTGGCATCTTCGTAGGTGTCCTTGAAATTGGTTTGCTGTCGAATGTGATGTGTGATGTTTATATAGATGGATATACTGTATATAGACGGTCTATGTAGCTTCTTGATCTCCGAAGTGAAATAGGTGAATTTTGAAATTATTATATATTTGAAATTTTTCTAAAGTTCAAATATATTGATTCATGAATTATTGGCAAGTCGCTGCAGTATAACTGAAATAAAACACTTTGGACCATGAAAAAAAATTATCAACAATGAGTCAGTGTGACATTAATACCCAGGATTTTCCCTTCCTGAAAGTGATTATTTTTCCACGTCCCAAAGTGTTTTATTCCACTCATACCGCAGCGACTTGCCAACAATTTATCAATCAATATATCTTTTTATGTGCCCACATTCAACCATGGAAATTTGTAGACAACTTGGTTCATTTTGTCACTCACTTTAGCAGGCATTAACCATTGTTTTCTCTTTCTCTCTCTCTCTCTCTCTCTCTCTCTCTCTTTCTCTCTCTCTCTCTCTCTCTCTCTTTCTCTCTCTCTCTCTCTCTCTCTCTCTCTCTCAGTCTCTAGGACAAAAAAGTTGCCATGTCGCTGTGGAGTAAATCACTTTAAAAGATGGAAAACAATCACTTTTAGGAAAGGAAAATCCTGATTATTCATGTCATACTTACTCCTTGTTGATTATTTTTTCCATGTCCCAAAGTGTTTTATTGCACTCGTACTGCAGCGACTTGCTAACAATTTATCAACCAAAATACTTGTTTATGTGCCCACATTCCACCATGGAAATCCATAAACAACTTTTTGTCACTTACTTTAGCAGGTATTAACAGTTGTTCTCTCTCTCTCTCTCTCTCTCTCTCTCTCTCTCCTATCTATCTCTCCCCACAGCTTTGTCCTTAAGGCTTTTAAGACAAAAAAGTTGGCAAGTCGCTGTGGAATAAATCACTTTGGGACATGGAAAACAATCACTTTCAGGAAGGGAAAGTCTTGATTATTAATGTCACACCGACTACTTGTTGATTATTTTTCCACACCCGAAACAGGTTTTATTTCACTCCTACTGCAGGGGCTTGCAAACAATTTGTTAATCAATATGTTTGAAATTCACATATTTCACCTTGTAGATCAATAAGATACATTGATCTGTCCATCTACAGTATATATGTCTTTGTTCTTTTCTTGTCTTAACTTATTTTAGTAGGTATTAACAATTGTTCTTTTTCTCTCTCTCCCTCTCTCTGTCTGTCTCTCTGTCTCTATGCAGCTTTATCATTATGACATTCCCATGGTGATTAAAAAACGTAGAGACTCCTCCTATCAGTTTAAATAAATATTTCTTTCCAGACAACCTCACCATATCTGTGACTATATGATTTCATTTTGTACTGACCCAATTTTTATCTGGACATTATAACCCTTTTGTGTATGTCCTTGCTCTTGTAAATGAGCTGTCTGGGATAGTATAGATGATCTTAATGCTCAGGTATTAGAAAGAAAGCATTGATATAAACCTGTTAATCTTAGTACACCTGGAAACTGTTGTCATGGCTGCCATTCCAGAAAATGAATTGATAAATGTCAACATATCTGCAGCTGTAGTGTAATGTGATAATGAAGAAACGTTCTAGTTTCCATTTGAATCATATGATGTAATATGACGTATGTCGGGAAGGAAAAAATGGTCATACAACCTGGTAGTGTTAGAAAAGCTATGTTATACATAACTATATCCTGCCTGATCAAAAAACAAAACAACTAAAAAAAAATCTCACCACTTTAGAAGGATTCTTTTTTTTTTGTCCTGCATCATGTACAGAAATCAATTAAGGAGTTTTGAAATTACTGGAATTGGTTTAAAAGTTGTCTAGCACATTATTAAAACCTCTAAGGATAGTGCTGAAACTTCATGATGGTAAAAAAACATCGAGACACTGACAGAGAAAGAAGAATAGAGACCACTTTAACGTTAGTAAAGCATGGTTTTAACAAAAAAACAAAACGACAGAAGTCCCATCTATCTTTAATCGTGAAAGTAGTAGCATTTCCACATGCACAATGTATTGAGAACTTACAGGATTGGGACAAAACAGTTGTGTGGTCCTATAACTTGTTAAAGAGACTCATTAGGAACTCGTTAGACTTTGGAGTAATGGAAAAAGGTGATCATGCATAGTGGCCACTGTACAAGCCTGTGGTGGCATAATCATGATCTGGAGTCACTTCAGTTAGTCACGTCTAGACTAAGCAACGTTATGTGACTGGAAAACGAAGTCAGCTGATGACCTGAATGTACTGAATGTCCAGGGTTTCACATATATGGACTTTTTTTTGTTGTTGTTCCCTGATGACACAGGTATAATCCAGGACTCATATTGTGAAAGTTTTTTTCACATATGAATTCATCACCAAACAAATACACCATAAACAAAGCTGAATGCGGTCAATGAAATCTTGAAGTGTGCAACTTTTTTTTTTTTTTTTTCTTGATCAGGCAGTGTATGTTAGTTATTCTTTATATTATTACACATTATAATAAAATATGATTAATGTTATATATTATGTTATGCTAATACATAAACGGATATGTTGATAATTTTCCTGTTATTCATACATAAAGATCTTAATATCTAATATCCTAAAATATCTTTTTTTTCCTTTTTTCTGTGTACTAGGTTCTTATGATAGAGCGGTTTTGCTGTATGAATATGTGGGGAAGAAGACGGTGGATCTGCAACACACTGAGGTTCCCGATGCTTACAGGGGACGAGGAATCGCCAAGCACCTGGCCAAGGTTGAGTATTACACTGTTCCATGTATTTCACTATTCCAAGGTTTTCAGTACAGAGAACTTTCCAGTTTCTCAGTGACGAACAAGCAGATTATCATCCTGATCCTGTTTATTTATTACATCGTTATCTTATGTCAGTTAGGAGGTCGGCTGCATTTGTGAGTGATTTATTAAAAGCTTGGTGGACTGTTTGCTATATGTTTAAGTGTAAAGGCTTTTGTTTGGCCTTACCTCCTCATTTCCTGTGTTGTGCTGGTCAGCGTTTTTTTTCCATTTAACGACGATCATGAGTCAGCAAAATTTGCTACCATGATGGAGAATGGAGTCATACTAGAGTTCTGAATTTCTAAATGCAAAACAATGTATTTTTATCTATTTATAAAACTAAACATTGAAACAAAGCAGGGAATTTGATTTAGTATTTAAGATATAGAAAAACAAATATATTTTGTGTACAGTAAAAAATAATTACATTTATGAATTCATTGCAACTATTGATTCTATAAACAAGGAACAAAATAATTGATTAAAACAGAATTAGCTTTTCTTATTGCCTGAGGTATCATTTTAAAAAGAAATAGACCACCAAAACCGGTTAAAATGCCCGTATTTTCTCTCTCTCTGTTTCTCAATAAATTCCATAAAAGAATGTATATATACTTCAACTATCTGCCAAGTAGTTAGCTATTGTTTTTTTTTTTAATTATTATTATATACCATTCCTTGTAGCTTTGCTGCACGTCGGCAAATTGTACTGCTATTAATGCGCACTCCGTGTCCATGGTTTTTTTTTTTTTTTTTTTTTCATAGCCGCACCCGAACCAACCTAATTAGAGAGCCAACTAGATGCGCAAATCAATCACCCGCACTGACCCAGCGACCTGTCAAAATAAAAATAAAAAACATCTAAAACCCCATCATCTTTTGGGCATACCTCCTCAAATCATCCTACACATTACTTTTCTGTCTATTTATTTTTTCTTGTTTTATTGTCTGAGTTTTCTACGGATACCATTTAGGGAAAAATATGAGCCTACAATAAAAAAAAAAAAAATCTGTCTGCTTGTTTGATGTCTGTGTGTGTAATGACAGACACGGTGACAGAAAGAGGCGAAAGAAAGCAAAAAAAGTTTGTTTGCAGATCCCATGGGTTATGGGTCAGCCCATACATCACTGAATTTTCCAGCAGCCTGCTTTACTACTCAAGTTTGATGTGTGGATTTATTTTTCCCCTTTTAGGCAGCGATGGATTTTGTGGTTGAAGAAGACCTCAGGGCTCACCTGACCTGCTGGTACATTCAAAAGTATGTGAAAGAAAACCCTCACCCTCACTACCTGGAACACATCATCCACTGAGAGAGTTGCCAACAGGACAGTAATAAGACTCCTGATGCTGACTGGGTGGACAGGGCCTTTGAACTCCAGGGGGTGTGGGTGGGGGGTTGAAGGGAACTGGTATTCTGTGTGTATGTGAGAGAGAGAGAGAGAGAGAGTGAATGTTTGGAGCTGACGAGATAGAAATTATCAGCAACTGTACAGACAACGCTGCTGACGAATCTCTGACACTTGGGCCATGTGTTCCGCATGAGAGGGGGAACAGACGTGTGCTTTGTAAACAAGTGGGCCTGTTTTTACAGCACTAATGACTTTGTGGTTCTGGGATCCACGTGCCAACATGCCCAAACAGGGTTCCATGCATACCATCCATGGAAAAAAAAAAAACGAAACAAAAAAAAAAACACAATTGTTGTTCCTTCACATGCCTTTTTAGCTTAATGCTTTTGAAGTCCAAGTGGTGCTCAAAACACACGCGCATGCAAAAAACAACAACAACAAAAAAAAAACACTTGTTTGATTGGAAGTTAGCATAGGCCACTGCAACAGCGATGTAGTGTGTGTGTGTATGTGTGTATGTGTATGTATGTGTGTGTGTGTGTGTGTGTGTGTGTGTGTGTGTGTGTGTATTTTAGATACCATATGGAAACCAGGGCTGGTATGGAGTTTCTCTCTTGCACCACCATCCACTGTGGGGCAGATGTTCTCAGGATTGACAAGTCAACACTGCCCTTCAGGACAGGGAGTGTGCAATGTATGTTTGCATAACAGAACCATTGTGTGAGATAGATCATCTCTGTGTTCGTCAAAGTCGGAGTGTGTGTAGGGTAAATGTATATATGTGTTGTTCAAGTACCTACCTTTTCCCATGGCCTTATTAAACATGGTGTCTGTGAAGGTCACCAAAAAACAGGGTGAATAAGGTGCTCAAACTACAGCAGCACAGTCTGCCCTTCTACTACAACATCTGTAGCAACATCTGCCATTTTATTGAGAATCAATATCAAGGTCATGCTCTCTGAATATTCAGAGGCTTGCCATAGTCTGTAGTGACTGTTACAAGATTCACACAGGTAACCGAGGCCTGACGTTCATAATTTTTACACGTTCATGTACTCTATATTAATATTCAAGTTTTAAAATAAAAGTAGATGTGTCAAGTCATTTTGCTGTCCTTGTTATTTACTTTTATTATTTATTATTATATAAATTCATTCATGTCTCATGACAGCTTAGTAGGCCTAATTAATAATCTTGTGATATTAAATACTGTAATTACTGTATTATATACTGTATTTTAATGTTCACATCAAGGGGGAAAAGATCTGAGGCTACACTGGACACCGGTTTATTGAAACGGGACAGTTCATAATGGACAGAAAAAGACTAAATGATATTTTTCCACACTTAAGCTGTCCAGCTGCCTTAATGTTATGTCTGACTGGAGTAGATTTAACACATTAACATTGATTATAAATCATATACAAGAAAACTGGTGACAGGATCATGGTCACCCAGGGCTATAGCAAAATTTAGCCTGTCTGGTCCAATCCCACAAAAAAGCCAACTCTGGTTAGGATAGAAAGGCACCACCACAGCTGCCATGCATGGGCCCAGGCAGGCAAAAGGTCCAAGGCCACTGACTCTGGACAAACCAGTCTGATCCACACAAAGTATCTGCCACCAACATCCTGGTGCCAGACACTGCAGCACCAGGCGGCATAAAGGGAAAACTACACAATACTGGGTTCAATGTTTTGCTGATCTATATCTTGGAGGTATAACTGATATCAGTCGTATATAAATGGTCAAGCTGTGTGAAATCCTGCTTGTACTAGCTCAAGTTGCCTCACATCCGTACTATGAGAGATCTTGCTGTCTTAAATGTAATATGAAGCGGTATTCATGTTTTCACACTTTAATAGATTTGACCCCTGCCTAATGTTTTTGCCAGAATCATGTATACCCCATAAGTAGATTTTCTAAATGCTTTAAAAGACATGCATATTATTGACAACATTGTTTGTATATGTACAGTCGTGGCCAAAAGTTTTGAGAATTACATAAATATTGGAAATTAGAAAAGTTGCTGCTTACGTTTTTATAATAGCAATTTGCATATACTCCAGAATGTTATGAAGAGTGATCAGATAAATTGCATAGTTCTTCTTTGCCATGAAAATTAACTTAATCCCGAAAAAAATCCCCACTGCATTTCATTGCAGTAATTAAAGGACCTGCTGAGATCATTTCAGTAATCGTCTTGTTGACTCAGATGAGAATGTTGACGAGCACAAGGCTGGAGATCATTATGTCAGGCTGATTGGGTTAGAATGGCAGACTTGACGTGTTAAAAGGAGGGTGATGCTTGAAATCATTGTTCTTTCACTGTTAACCATGGTGACCTGCAAAGAAACGCGTGCAGCCATCATTGCGTTGCATAAAAAATGGCTTCACAGGCAAGGATATTGTGGCTACTAAGATTGCACCTAAATCAACAATTTATTAAGGAAAGAGATTCAATTCTTGTTAAGAAGACTTCAGGGTGTCCAAGAAAGTCCAGCAAGCGCCAGGATCGTCTCCTAAAGAGGATTCAGCTGCGGGATCGGTGTGCCACCAGTGCAGAGCTGCTCAGGAATGGCAGCAGGCAGGTGTGAGCGCATCTGCAAGCACAGTGAGGCAAAGACTTTTGGAAGATGGCCTGGTGTCAAGAACAGCAGCAAAGAAGCCACTTCTCTCCAAAAAAAAACATCAGGGACAGATTGATCTTCTGCAAAAAGTATGGCGAATGGACTGCTGAGGACTGGGGCAAAGTCATATTCTCGGATGAGGCCTCTTTCCGATTGTTTGGGGCATCTGGAAAAAGGCTGGTCCGGAGAAGAAAAGGTGAGCGCTACCATTAGTCCTGTGTCATGCCAACAGTAAAGCATCCTGAGACCATTCATGTGTGGGGTTGCTTCTCATCCAAGAGAGTGGGCTCACTCACAATTTTGACCAAAAACACAGCCATAAACACAGAATAAAGAATGGTACCAAAACACCCTCCAACAGCAACTTCTTCCAACAATCCAACAACAGTTTGGTGAAGAACAATGCATTTTCCGATGGAGCGCCGTGCCATAAGGCAAAAGTGACAACTAAGTGGCTCGGGAATCAAAACGTTGAAACTTTGGGTCCATGGCCTGGAAACTCCCCAGATCTTAATCCCATTGAGAACTTGTGGTCAATCCTCAAGAGGCGGGTGGACAAACAAAAACTCACTAATTCTGACAAACTCAGTCAGGATTTGGCCCAGAAGTTGATTGAGAGCAGCCCAGTCGAATTGCAGAGGTCCTGAAAAAGAAGGGCCAACACTGCAAATACTGACATTTTGCATAAATGACATGTAATTGTCGATAAAAGCCTTTGAAACGTATGAAGTGCTTGTAATTATATTTCAGTACATCACAGAAACAACTGAAACAAAGATCTAAAAGCAGTTTAGCAGCAAACTTTGTGAAAACTAATATTTGTGTCATTCTCAAAACTTTTGGCCACGACTGTAGTTATTAGGTATTTGTATGTAGATGATCATAAAAAAAACCGCCTTGTCAACAAAATCCTTCATTTTTATCTTTCATTATATGCGAATGTATGTTTGTAGATAATTTTAGGTACCTACGAACCACAGATGGGCTATCCTGAACAGAAACTCAATTATGATGAAAGAGAATGAGGATCTGCAAATTCAATTAAAACCAGTAACAGGGTCACTGAGTGTAGTCTGTGTACTCAGCAGCAGCAGCACTGATGATCTAGTAAAGAGTGATTTAGGATTTTCTGTGAACGCACAAAACCAGGCCTGTCAAAGTCTTTGTCTCAGACGCCTCCAGTGTAACAAACGGAATCAGGAATGTAACCAAAGGCCAGCAGTGCTATGCATCTCTAGGCTTTTATTGCCTAACAATCAGTTTTTTATTTTTACTAAAGGTTTATTATTCTCACCAGAAACTTTTCATAGGCAGTACATTGTGTCTTATCTGACATCATTACCATACATTCTGCGTTTTATTGTCTTCACAATAGACCACTGTCTCTTTCCAGATGTTTGAAGGGGTATTTCTCCTACGCAGACCATGACACTGGGCTAGACAACATTTATTAATACTCATGTTATTTTGCCAAATGCCATCATCGTAAGGGGAACCTATGCTGCTGTAAACCTCTTGTTATTTATTCATGCACAGAGAGAACATGCAAACTCCATGCATACAGACCAGAGATGAGATATGAACTCCCAACCCTGGAATTGCGGGGCTAACACTGAACTCCCTCAAATTTTACTACAGTATTTAGAGATCTAGAAGGCTCGAATCACCTCTAAAAAGATTAAATCACTTAAATGCTGGTACCTACTTTGGTGATTTTTTTACATTTATTTTTTGCTAATCATTGCTTGTTTTATAAGTGTGATTTGCCATACACACGCTCTGATGTCATTAGCGAAATCCAGTGGTCATTGGCTTGACTCATTCCACTCTTCATTAACTTGCTGATTTTAACACACAATGCATTACAGTTATCAAAAAAACCCTAGTTTACTTACCAGAAATACCATCCTGGAACTTAAAAAACCATTTGACACGGAGCTACTACCCCTGCCTAGGATCATGCACAAAAACAATTGTAGCTCATAATCACTACGGATAACCCTGACACACTGGAAAACCACAATCTTACCATATGAATACCCACAGATCAACACGACTTATGAATGTGTAACAGTCATTAAGAGTAGAAAATGACCTTTAAGAAATAGTTCAAATTTTTCCAAGTCTGTCTTAATTCGAAATTGAGGCGCATATAAGTACATTACATAAGGACTCAGTCATTATACATTTTCCTGCTCTGTACACTGACTGTAAAATCTGTCACGGGAAGTTGTGGAATTTGGCCCCCGATTACTTACATTGTACTCTTATTCCGGGTGACAAACTTCCGATCGGTGTGCAGAACAGGAAATTTTATAACCGACAAGACCTATTGTAATTAAATAAATGTGTGCTTCAAATAACTCTTCATTTGCTTTATATAATATCTCTGAATATTCTGTCTCTGAGAAGTCTAACTGCTTGAATTGAAGTCTCTCAGTGGTCTTGCTGCCCACCTTAAGAAGTCCAGTTATCTTAAAATAATTGCATGAAACATTCAGCTGACTCAAATGATGCCTCTAAAACAGTGATGTCCAATCTTCTCCAGACAGTGTCTGTACAAGCTTACAAAGTTTACATTTTAACCAAGAAGAGATCATACCTCCAAATTATTCTTGGCTGGAATAAAAACCTGCGCACACACGGGCCCTTTCTGGAGAAGATTTCTGAACAGTGTGGCTCTAAGATGTCTGGCTCCCTCATATCAGGTTTCTGACAGACGCTGCTGTCTCAGATCATGTCTCTAAGAGGTTTTGCTTCATGGAATAACAGGCTAGCTTTCTCAAATAATGTCTCAAACTGCCTCAGAATATACCTGTTAAAGGTTTAGTGTCCTCAAATAACATCATCTTGCCTCGGTTTGTCTCTAAAAGGTCTATCTAACATGTCACTTCACCCTTGAAGGGTAGTTTTTCTTCTAATCATGTTTCCGAAGGGCTTAACATCCTTAAATGATGTGTTTAAATGTTTAAAATTATTTGTATTGTTGTTATTTTAACCCAGTCATGTGATATGAATACTGCACCGTGATATTTTGCACCGTAGTATTCTGCAAATATGAGAGTTGGCTGCAGAATTTATTTTAAATAACTTTTAGAAAAGACAATTACATAATTTTTCTGACATCCTTGTCTTGTCTTCTCCTTCATCAGACGTAAATCTTTGTCCTCGTATAGCTGCTTTCAGAGGAACAAACAGATGAAAGGCTGATTGATCATGATCAGGACTATAGGGAGGATGCTTTAACAGTTTAAAATAAATTTCTTGCAGTGTGTTGAGAAGTGTGCGGACGTGCATTGTCATGCGAGCTCACAATGCCCTTTTACTGTATAGCAGTCCTTTGTCCTAATCCGAAATATATGCTTCAGCTTTTCACTAAGCTAAACTGAATGTTTTAACTGGGGTTACTAAATATTTTCACCACTGAAATAACAGCACTGAAGTGCATTTTAACGCACTGGAGTCGTTTTAGGCGGCACGGTGGCTTAATGGTTAGCCTTGTTTCTCCAGATCCTGGGTTTGATTCTCGTATCGGGTCTGTGTGCATGGAGTTTCCATGTTTTCTCCGTGCTTGGTGGGGAGAACATGCAAACCTATGGGTTCTCTGGTTTCCTCCCACAGTCCAAAAACATGCAGATTACTTGCAGCCTGTAGTGAGTGAATGTTGACTGTAGGTCCTACCATGGTCGTACAAAAAGGAATAGATACATTGGTCACCAGTGGCCTCCATGATCCCTATTTGGACTACAGAAGTTCCTGGATAGATGAATAGATGGATGGAGTTGTTTTAAGACAAAGCTTAATCTTTATCTGATATTTTTTCAACTTTTTCAATTTCCTTATCTGTGGTTTACTCTCCGATTACCAAACATAGAGTGTATTTGGCTGGCAACAAAAGAAGTACAACTTACTAAAATACTCAACCTTACAATTTTTTTGTTTGGAAGTAATAAATTATGCAGGGTTCTGTCGTACAGAGAGACAAGTAGACATGTACGTGGGCTTCAACTTGAAATAATATCAGCTTATTTTTAGCTTTAACCTTTTACCTATTTTTAAACATTGTTTTCCCGCCAACGACGGGTACTTCCGCTAGTCTGGTTGTATTTCTACTGTGTGGAGGGTGTTATTGGGGACAGCATGTCTTCATTTGTGTAATAAACTTGATGTGTAAGTGAGCGTATGTCACTTTTGACCCATTTGGCACGTTTCCCATCATGCTTGAGCGCTCGATGCTAATCCAGTGGCGAGTGTATCAGACTCGGGCCGTGTGCAGTGCGCTGCTACAGGGGGAGACAGTGAGCGGAAGGTTGCACGTGCGGCCGTGCACAGAGCACTAGCTCTGATTATATCGCCTCCTCGCGTGCCAGCTCGCGCG
Organism: Clarias magur; assembly: GCA_013621035.1. NCBI lineage: Eukaryota > Metazoa > Chordata > Actinopteri > Siluriformes > Clariidae > Clarias > Clarias magur. The sequence continues at coordinate 2,204,991 of QNUK01000068.1, forward strand.
ACAGCTGACGGATTCGGACCTCAGTGCTGAAGCGTGGGAAGAACACAGTATGGGTAAGTCTGAGCAAGACCTAATGAGCTATACTGCAGTCACTTTAAGGCAAATCAAGATTGCCGGTGCAGAGCCTTTTGTGCAACAGTTTTATATAAATATATAAACAGTATTATCCTTGCGTTAGAGGTGTGCGCTTATGTGTTAAATAACAAATTATTTATAATTTCTGCACACTCTGTTCCGTATATGTCACACAACTGACCTCTAAATTGTCGTTTTTTTTGCGATATTAATATCATCAGGCAAATAGAAGCGGTAGGCGCTTCGTTAGCCAGTCGCCTCACGGGAAGTGTAGTCTTTTGTAGCTCATATCCGCGTAGAACTCCAATTGCGAAAACTACGCTACCCATGATGCACCGCTGTACATTTGTTTTTACGTCAGCGGCAACGCGCTGGTTGTCCAAGATGGCGTCGTTCGGAAGGAGGCGCGGTGTCCCAGTCAACAGGGAGAGGTCAGTTAAGATTAAAACATTATCTCAAAAGCACGTTAATGAATAAAACCACCCGTGTTCGTGTTGAGCCACGAGTCCGCGCGTTTACCGTTACACTGCCGAGCTGTGTGGTGTTTGGAACGGCACAGGGAAGTGTCAAAACATTGTTTGCCTCATGTGATGTTTTTCTTGGCTTCTTTGCTCAATAACTAGCTAGCTAGCTCGAAAACGTTAAACAGACTAAAATGTTTGTTACGTTGTACAATAAACTAACAATGCAGTGAAGCTAGAATATGTTTATAAGTCAGTTTAAATCGACAGGGTTAGTTTTATTAATCAGAATTGTGCCTCCTGAGTTAGCTAGCAAAGAAATTCAGGGTACAAGTTATTAAAGTGTAAACTACTTTAGCAGTCAGTCCCTACCAAGTATGTAACCTGGATAGTAAGTGACTTATATATATAAAAAAAAATGTAACGTCAAGTTTATTATTTCTAAATAAACTATATTCCCCCCCCCCCCAAACTAGCATAAGAAATCACAAGGTTAAAGAAAATGGATTATTTCCACAAAGCCTTATAAACCAAACTTTTGCCTTTTAGCAAAGCACCAAATAAAAATCACGTCTTCATTTACTTATCGTAAATATCAGCTTTGAATTAGAAATATAATGTTTTGGTGTTCACTGTTTATGTTAAGTGAAAGCACTTATAATGTTTAACCGGTGCTATTTTTTTAGCGACACAAAAACAGAGCCATATCAGAATTACAGCTTTTAGCACAAAATCTAAAGCAATAATGAGAATAATAATAATAATAATTTAAAAGTTTTTATTATTATTATTTTTTTAAATATAATTTCTAATGGGAGTCTCATAGGTTAGTGATCGGAAGGTTGAGGGTTCAAGCCCCATCAGCACCAAGCTACTACTGTTGAGGCCTTGAGTAAGGCCCTTAACCTGTATTCTTCTGGTCCATGAGTCTGAGCCCAGTTTCTTAACTGGAATATGTGGGGGGGGGGATATTTCACAGTGCTGTAAGGTACATAACAAATAACTGAACCTTAAACGTTAATTCGTCTTCTACGCCGCTTATCCTGCCTGGGGGCTGGGAGCCTTCGGGCTCGAGGCGGGATGCAACAAACAGGGTTACATGATTAATGACTTTTTCTCTCTATCTTTAGGGGAGTGATGGCGGCGGCGGGCGAGTGTTACATCGTGCATGAGATCTACAATGGTGAGAATGCACAGGAGCAGTTTGAGTACGAGCTCGAGCAGGCGCTGGAGGCACAGTATCCCTACATCGTTATCGAGCCGACGCGCATCGGGGACGAGACGGCGCGCTGGGTGGCTGTGGGGAACTGCCTGCACAAGACGGCCGTTTTAGCGGGTGCCGCGTGTCTCTTTACACCGATGGCACTGCCCCCTGATTATTCTCGCTACATAGCTCTGCCCGCTGGCGCCCTCAGTCTAGCCTGCGCTGCTCTCTACGGCATCTCCTGGCAGTTCGACCCATGCTGCAAGTACCAGGTGGAGTATGACAGCAGGAAGCTCGCACGGCTGCCTCTGCACACGCTCACCTCGTCCACACCCGTGGTGCTGGTGCGCCGCGACGACGTGCACAGAAAGAGACTGCACAACACGATAGCGCTCGCCGCCCTGGCCTACTGCGCCAAGAAGATCTATGAACTGTACGCTGTATGAACGTACAAACGCATACACGCGCACACAGAAACACCCACACACGTATACTGATGCATCATCTCTCACACCTCACACACGTACACATACACACACTTGCTGGGAGAGAGGTGAGAAGCACTACTAAATACAAAACAGCAGACACAAATGTGACAGAAAGCAGGCAGACAGAAGCGCGAACAGAGAGAGAGAGAGAGAGAGCGCCTGTGATCACCCAGGACGTGAAGAACCTAGCAGCGCTCTTTCTCTCTCTTTTTTTTTTTCCTCCCCCAATTCCTACAATTTTCCCATCCGTGCACTTCAACGGAAGAATGGAATACCGGACGTGATGGGACGACTAACGGATGAGAAGACGATGCAAGTGGGAGGGGGGGCGGGGTTTATGGTTTATTGGAGAAGTAAGATTCTTCCCCTATTTTTCTGCACTGTTAAGTGACATCAGCAATGCGCTTGACAACCCCCTCCCCGCCCCCCTCCCTTTCTCTCCTTATCTCTCGCTGAGCTCCTGCACCTGCGCAGCGACTGTCAGACCGCCATCGTGCGCGTGGTGGACAGGCGAACACACAGACATGTTTTAAGTATTACTTTGAAGCCCTCTCTCCCTCTACCCCTCCCCCCCTTCCCCTGTGTAGTTTTACTGTACCCTGCCTTGGTGCATCACCTTTTCATTAAACAGTAGGAGATTTAACCTCAACGTCACCTTTGCCGACCTTTTATTTGGCTTTACAATTTCAGTGTAATTTTATTAGAATTTTAATGGAAAATAAAACATTATTTTGTGACAGATAAGAGTTTAAAACGAGGCTGACCTTGGTTAAAACTGAAGCACGTTTAAGAGTAGAAGGTTTTTGCCGCTTCATTGGCCCAGATAAATGTAACCTATTACCCCCTGTGAGTGCGCTACCACCACTTGCTTTCTGTGAATGGGGGTTTTCTTCATTTTCTGAACCTGAGAAATTGTCAGGTTAGTCAACAAGTGCCATCGCTATTTCTGCTTTTTCACAAATGCTGTTTCTCTCCTGATGGCTGCTGTTCAAATAAGGATATCTAATATCCAAATATGTATAATTATTATTGAAGTTGATGTAACAGAGCTCCAGGTTTGATCTGTGTGGCTGAAACGATGTGAAAATTTAATTACGTTATTGTGTTGAAAAGACCAGGTTTAGGTCTTAAACACAAACTAGGTCTTGATGAAAGTACACCGGAGAGAATCATTTATTAGGGTTATGATGCCTGGTGTTGAAGTTGTGTCTCGTTCCAATCAGCATAGGTTCATGAGGATGAATTTGAACCAGGTGAAAATATGTTCCTTCTAAAGCAGGGGTGGCCAAGTTCGGTCCTAGAGAGCCGCAATCCTGCAGAGTTCAAACACAGCTGAACAAGCTAATCAAGGTCTTGAGGACTACTAAGGCTACTGGCAGGAGAGTTTTTTTTTTCAGGGCTGGAGCTGAACTCTGCAGGATTGCGGCTCTCTAGGACCGAACTTGGCCACCCCTGTTCTAAAGTATGGACAGTTATGATTCAAGTTACTCATACATGACTGAAAGGGATAAGAAAATGAAATGAAGTTACTGTGTTAAAAATGGAGCTGTGGAAGCCTCTGCGTTTCACAAATGTGTATTTATACCACATGATCAATGGTTTCTCGCTTCATATATAACACCTTTATTCTCTGGTTTTGTTTCAGTTTGCTAGAGATCCAGAAAATGTGGAGCCAATGACAATCTCGCAAACGTACTTTCGCTTGCCTTTTTCAGACGCCAGAAGGAATATAGGTCATGTTTACTAATTTTAGGTTTTAAACACAAATTAGGTCTGGATGAAAGTACACTGTTGAGAAAATAATTTGTTACTGTTAACTCCTTGTTAAAGTTGTGTCTCAGGTTCATAAGGATTAATTTGAACCAGGTAAAAATATGTTCATTCTGAAATAAGGAGCTGTTCATTTGTTGAGTAAAAGTCTACTGAAATGTACTGATGTACAATGTGTTTCCATGGAAACGAGGCAAGCCACATCACCCCTTCTGACAAACTTTAACTCCAAGACCACAAAAGCCGTACCTGGGCAATAAAGTAGCTGAAATCTCTTGAAGGTGTCAGAGGATGTGTGTCCAGTCTTCTTCTTTAAGGTGAAATGTCATGGTTATCCTTCCAACCGGATTCAACTGGTTTAGTCATTTGCAGAGCACTGGCTGATTGAACGAGTAAATTGCTTTCCTTTTTTTCCGTAACTAGAATCACCAGGGAAATCATGATACCTAGCTGACGATTCGATTTGTATTGAAATTGGGGTGATATTGTATTTTATAAAAAACATTATTATTTTTAGATTTTGTCATTCTAAACAAACAGGCAATTTCTAAAAAAAAAAAAAAAAAATCTGCTCCTACCACACAGGTTGCTGTGCTGCCTACTGATATGTGAATCGTTTAGAGTAGAATTACAGCGGAAGGCTAACATTTCACTAACTCAAATGAAAACATATACACACAGCCCCTGACTTGCACACATTCGAGTTACGAATTTCCGCAGATACGAACGGACTGATGATACTTTTCCCGGTTCAATCATGGAAGTAGCTCATGTGTAACAAAAACTACACTACAGTGCACCCGATACCAATATTTACGATTATATACAATATTTTCAGTGTGTAAGTGAGTATATAAAATGTCTAAAGTCCGGTATATTGTATTTGTGAGGGTGTGGGGGAAATTAGTTAGCCTGACAGTTTTCAGTGAATCAGTCCTGGAGCACGATGATAGAAAATGTCTGTCCTGATGGTGAATAATCATAATTTCAGAAAATCCTCAACAAGACAGAGTTCACAGTCCAAACAACCGGAGATGAAACTGTGTCTGTGATTCCCCTCACGCTTTAAAGGTGCAGAGACAACACTTTAATTTGTGGGAGATTTATTTCTTCAGGCCACATGATGGCAGTGTCACTTAGTCAAGTGAATTGGTATGCTTTATATTGTATATTCATGTCAAAGGCGTGCAAGACTCACTTTGTCGGACTTAAGAACAAATCAGACTTACGAATGTGCTCCCAGAACAGAACTTGTTCGTAAGTCGGGACCTTCCTGTATATAATAAAAACGTCAAAAAAAATTAAACTTGATTTCAGTGCTCTATTTTTTACCACAGGAAAACCTTGAGCCATACGCACTGATCAGTTTTGATTTCGAAAACCTAAAGGTTTAAAATAAAGACATTTATTATTTTTATTTTTTAAGAAGCATTTTAAGTAGAACCTCTTTAGGGGTAGACCAAAAAATAAACACTCCTTTGAGGAGATCTTAGAATTCCTTCGAGCACTTGATGCTTTTTTTCCTTTTATTTTGATAAATGTCGGTGAAAAGCATATTCATAATGCAGCACGTTTAAATGAAGGTTAAACTTCTTTAAAATGACAAAATGAGCAGAAAACAGCAGAAGTGAAAGTCTGTCTCAGGGTAGTGCTAATAAGTGCAAGTGTAGCCAAAATCTGGAGGCAAATTACAGAAATGTTAAATTAGGTATGAAGGTGAAAACTAAGGGGAACAGGTCAGCCTGAGTGACGCTGAGGCAAACTGCTACACTGAATTGTTTCCAGTGTCTCCATGACTCAAGAGGTCCTCGTAACATACCCAAGTTTCTCTCAAGAGGAAAAACGCCTCATGCTCTATACAACTTCATTTATTTGGATGGATTTTTCCGTTGAGAAACGAGGCGTTAAAGATGATGGTGGGTGACGTCAATTCGGAATGAGGTCACAGTCTGTATAAATACATGCCCGCTCTGCAAAGTAAATGAACGCTTCTAATTTTACAACAGAAGTCGCCCTGGCGTCAATGAAGCACATAATCAAGTGACAAAAAAAAGGTCAAGTGTAAAAAAAAAAAAAGAAAAAGTGAAGGACATGGAGGAATTTGTTGTCTGAAATGAGATGGGATAACAATTAGAGCACCTGCAATAGGAATAATAAAAAAATTATAATAAAAAAAAGACAATGAAAAGGTGAGCTCTATATAAGAACTAAGACAGTACCATTTCTTTTTAAGGGAAACAACATCACAGTGACCTTGTTTTTTTTTTATTTTTTATTTTTATTCCAGGTGTTAATTTACCAATAACAATGTCGATCAGCATCACTTAAGACAGGGCTGGCAATAAATCAAAAATTAATTGATGTAATCTTGGAATTATTTTTTTATTCTGTTTATACTTTCCCAACTGCGGCTGTGCTTAAGTAACTACTACAGTATGTGTAATCACATGACTGTCAGGGAATCACATGAATTGCCACACAAAAGTATCACGGTGAGTTGTTTCGGCACCAAAAAAAAAAAAAAAGAATCTGCACGCTGCTCTTCTTTCGTGCAAATCGCAAGTGGGGTGTCTATTTTTTTTCTCGCACCACAGTCACAAATGAACTGATGTAATGCATTCACACCTGATCACAATGCTGATCATTTTTTAACTGTTCAAATGTCAATATCGTAGCTTAAAAAAAAAAAAAAAAATCATATTATAGTGTGCAGCCGTGCCGTCTCAAAGTTCACATCTGCATGTCCTCCGCATCTTTAGTTCAAGTAAATTGTATTCGTATGACGCTTTTAACATCGCTCAATGCCGGAAAGCAGCTTTATAGAATAAAACATTACGGAAATAAATTAGAAAGTATACAGAAAACAATATCGGTGTGTCCCTGATGAGAAAGCTGAGTGGCGACGTTGGCATGGAAGAAACTTCCTGAGTGGTAGAAACCTTGAGAGACTCATCAATACACATTTATGAGGGTTTACTCCAGGTTATTCACCTCTCAAAAAACAACAACAACAAAGAAAAAACACTCCCAACAAAGGCTTGGAAGTAGGTGGACTGACTACACTAAATGATTTAGGTTTGAAGGAGTGTGTGAGATACGGTGTGTTTAAACGGTGTCCAGGGACGGACAGTCTGTCTCCGTCTCAGCGATCTCATTATATATTCATTAAAGATGTTTAAACAGCAGCTTGTAAGCTGAGCTTCAGCTCTTCTGTGCCATAAACACTGCATGGTGATATCTACGGTATGATCGGGATTCGATTATAATTATTACCCTTCTGTTTAATGCACTCAAACACGAGACGAAGACGGAGACGATTCTCCATAGAGCCGTTCTTACTCTATTGACCGTAGCTGCTGCTTATTGTTCTTTCGTTCCCTTCCCTTTCTTGGCTCGAGAAGCCATCACTCTGAAGAAGACGGCCGGCCAGAGGGTGCGGAGGTAGACAGCAAGAGCGGGCATCGGCCCAGCTAGTAAAACATCTTTCTGTCTGTGAGCGACGGCCTTCAGGACAGCGCGAGCCACGTCCACTGGGTCGCATCCCGCTGCCGTGGTTTCATCCATCACTGAGGAACAACAAAACGATGGTAAAGTTAGTGTGTTTAAAGTGCTGTAACTGTTTAAATGTGCCACAGTAGTACAGATTGGGGTCGTGTAATGGCCTTCGATCATATAAAGCAAGTGAAATAATGTCTGGCAATAATTACATTCTTATAGACAGTACCGTAGTTTTCAAGTATGGCTGAAACAAAAGGTCTCAAAAGTGTGTCAAGATAAATGAAAAGTATGACATGTTGTTTGATAACTGAGTAATTATCAGTGGTGTAAATCATGTCATGTTCGATTCCTTGTAAAACAGTCAGCACAGTCACCTTACACCCCGGGGTCTGGGTTCGATTCCCGCCTCTGTGCTTGCATGAGCTTGCATGTTCTCCCTGTGTTTGGTGGTTTTCCTGCGGGTCATCCGGTTTCCTCCCACAGTTCAAAGACATGCGGGTTAGGCTAACTGGCATTCCCAAATTGCCCATAATGAGTGTGAATGTGCCCAGGTTGTATGTCTCCTGGGATTGGCAACAGGCCCCCCACGACCCATTATACAGGATAAAGCGGTATAGACTGAGTGAGTGAGTGATTTTGTTTCTGAAAAACACCATGCATGTGTGTGAACCATTTACATTATGGCATTTGGAAAACGCCCTTATCCAGAGAGATTATTATGCGTCATTACATCTCTACAGATGTAAGTTGAGGGTTAAGGGCCTTGCTCAAGGGCACAACAGTGGCAACTTGGTGGTTGTGGGGTTTGAAACTGAGACCTTCCGGATCATAGTCCCAAGCTGGATTGATACAATTAGGCACAAGACCCTGTCCCTATTATTCAGATCTTCTTGATGCGTATGATTCAGTGAATCGGAATGAAGAGTAGAACTCTGGGTGTCTCCTATCCTGCAAAGATAAACCCATATGCTTACCGCCGTATTTGGAGCCGTCTCCTGTAACAGCGTTAAGTGACAGGTTGGTGCGAATGTATCCGGGGCTGATGACTGACACATGTAGGCCGAATCTTTCCACCTCGGCCCGCAGGCAGTCGAAGTACGCCTGGGTCGCATGCTTGGAGGCTGCGTCTAAAACGCACAACAAAAAGTCCATATAATTCATATTCATAAATTATTTAGAATCCTGAAATTAGCAATAACTCAATGATTTCCAAACTAGGAGGGAAATCGGAGGGGGAAAAAAAATTGTTCTTAGAGCCATGTGTTGAGAAATGTATTAGAAGGGATTTAAGCGTTTTAAGCAAGTCAATCTATTTTAAATACATTTAAGTTAAACATTAGAATAAAGACTAAAGGGTCTTTGATTCTGGCGTGATTGTGGCTGATTTGTTGATGAGCTGGTTTGAATATTTCACAAACAGCTGATCTCCTGAGAAGCTGACTCATAATAGTCGCTAGAGTTTACACAGAATGGTGTAAAAACCAAACCAGAAACTACATCCTGAGCGGAGGGTCAGCGGCCTGAATCACCTCGTTGATTATAGTTCAGAAGACAATGACTAGACGTCGTCTCAGTGCAGACCAGTCTAGAGTACGCTATATAGACAAAAAATATTTGACCAACATTGTATCCAAACACATAATATAGTGCAATATGAAGTTTGCCCCCCTTTTTGCAGCTATAACAGCTTCCACTCTTCTTGGGAGGCTGTCCACAAGAGTTTGGAGCGTTTCTGTGGGAATTCCTGCCCATTCATTCTGTAGAGCGTTTATGAGATCGGGCACTGATGCTGGCTCAGTTACAGTTCATCCCGAAGGTGTTCGATGGTTTTGAGGTCAGGGCTCTGTGTTAGGGCCGGTCAAGTTCTTCCACACCGAACTCATTAAACCATGTCTTCATAATCATTGCTTTGTGCGCTGGAGTCAACACAGTCATGTTGGAATAGAAAATGTCCTTCCTCAAACTGTTGCCACAAAGTCGGAAGCATACAGTAGCATTGTCCAAGATGTCTTGGTGTGCTGGAGCATTAATAAGATCACCCTTCACTCGGGATAAGGGGCCTCATTGAAACACCTGAATTCAATAATTAACAGGTTTGGCTGAAGACTTTTATCCACTCGAAACAACTGTGTTGAGAAGAAAAGCATCTCAGAACCTTCAACATATCAAACCTTCAGTATTTCAGTCATTTAAAATCCACACCTCGCAGCTTTTTAGTGCTCCGCTGTCAGGCTGTTCTATATAGCCTCTATTTCCTGTTCTTGCCTGATAGGAGTGTAACTTATTGCTCTTACTTTATGTATTATAGCTCATCAACCTCATCAAGCTTTCAAGGTTTAGTGCATACTGAGCTGCTTTTCTGCTCACCACGGTTGTAAAGTATATCCTTCCTGGCAATTTACAACTCAATCTAGGCATTTCCTCTGATCTCTTTGATCAACCGCTCATTTTTATTTTCTTGCACCATTCTGTGTAAATGCTAAAGACTGCACGCATGTGCAGGTGTTCCTAATAAAGTGAACAGTGAGCCTGCATTAACGCCCTGCAACAACAGGCCTTATGCATACCGATGCAGGAATAGAATACGTGTACACTCACAGGCGGATCTGTAGGGGATGGCGATCTTCCCCTGCACGCTGCTGATGACGACGATGTGTCCCGCGCCTCGTTCCACCATGGAGGGAAGAAGTGCTGGGAAGAGGCGAAGACGAGACGAGAGGATGAGGAGTCTTAACTCATCCTAATCAGCATACTAATGTAGAAATCATTAGCCTTTCTAATGTAAAAATAAATCTTTGAACCTAAATAAGGGCACGCTGTAGTCACATTAACTAAATGGATCTTGTAGAGGAACAATACAGATGATGAAACTGTGTGCAATAGGAGTGGGTGAGATGGACCAAGAATTTATCTCTGTATTTTTAGGCAGAATACACAGTACACGAAGGGCAGGACTTTTGATTTTGGCCAAAAAAGGCTCATTTATTTTTAAAGCACTTGTAACACAACACAACAGTTAGTTCCAACCGATTAATCTTATTGGATGTAAGGAAATCCATGGGAATATGTTGATATCTAGCACAACAGTACTCGCTTTTTTTTCTCTCATAAATGTGTTCTGTTATTCTGCACAGTCAGTTCTCTGTACTAAGTTGCTTACATTTGCTCCATATACACACACAGCTTATTGCACAACTGTCTTAGGCGCCATATTATCTATAGTACAAATTTTGTTATATAAGTTTATTATGTCTGCATTATTATGTACAAAACCATTCCCTACAGAGATACACTACAATTAATGAATAAATAACATTACAGAAGAAAATTTGCATGCCTGTAAAGAAAGCGACATATTACATGACAGACCCGTTTTTAGATGAAGTTACCAAAAGAACTCGTATTCTCCAGCCATGCTCAGTAAAACCTGACAGGTGTTTTAGTTACAATACTGTGCAAAAGTCCTGGGAACATCCGAACAAAAGCCGTATGCAATGATGCTTTTGAAAACATGATATATTTCTCACGCTACCGATATAAATCTGCTCCATCTGTACCTTGAGTTAGAGCAACAGGGCCGAAGTAGTTCGTCTCCATGACGTCCTTCTGCACGGACACGTGCGTGTCCAGGATGGAACCGCGGAAGCTAATTCCTGCGTTGTTAATGAGGACGTCCACGTGACCGTGGCATCTCAGAATCTCCGCAGCTGCCCTGATGACCGTGTCTGTGTCAGAGAGGTCAAAGGTCACTGTGCAGGGTGTGTAGGTCTGACCAGACGAAAAAAAAAAAAAAAAAAGGACACACATGACACGTGTCATTATCTTACATATTACAAGCAGCGGCTTTTAGAAGTGAAAACTGTAATAAAAATGGCTGTCTGTGCACCTTTTTGCCATCTGTTTGACCCCTTAACTCGTCTACGACCTCCTGTAGTCGCTTCTGGTCACGTCCACACAGGATAAGTCGTGCTCCGGCCGCGTGGAACACTCGCGCACATTCTGAGGAAAGCCTACATGTGTTAGACCTCAAAACACTGCAACATATTCTGTGCTAAGGAAAAACCAACAATTGACACATTATAAACAGTGAGCGGCACGGTGGCTTAGCGGTTAGCACTGTCGCCTTGCACCTCCAGGGTCCGGGTTCGATTCCCGCCTCTGTGTGTTCTTCACGTGCTTGGTGGGTTTCCTCCGATTTCCTCCCAAAGACATGCAGATTAGATTAATTGGTGTTTCCAAATTGCCAGTAGTGTGTGTGTGCCCTGTGATGGATTGGCTCCCTGTCCAGGATGTACCTCACCTCGTGCCCCTGGGATAGGCTCCAGGCCCCCCTGTTCCCTGTATGCACTATAAAGCGGTTTAGACGGTGCGTGAGAGTCAAGAGTAGAATTATTGGCACCCCTAAAATTGACATTTCCACATGTTCTGTGAAAAGATGAACAGCACAGAGCCTCTTTCTGTTACGTCCAACAGGGTTGGAAATGCAGGTGAAGGAATATTTAGTCCACCAGAACATTTTTACATTCCCCAGGTCTGTGCATGTTGACTTCCTTCTTCCGTTCAGACCACTGGTTTAAGGAGGGTTGAGGCTAACCGCAGGTTTGAATCTAGAGTCAGCCATTGCAAAACACTGCTGAAAGGTGGGATTTGTGATCTCGTGTTTATATGCCAAGGAAACTGCCAGCCACAGGGAACATTTCAAACATGATTTCCCAAGTGTGACCAAATATATTTCATTTCATTTTATTTGTATATGGTATAATGTCACTATAAAGTTTCTTTTGAATCGCCCGGCTTATATGATCATATTGCACAGTACTGATATTATAAGATTTTATTATAAATGACTAAACGTTTAGACACATATCAGTCTCTTGAAACCTGTTTCCCTTGTTTTATACCATTTTTTAAATTGGGTGTGGGTGAGGTTTTTTCATGTCCCACATGTGCTCTGCTAACTCAAGTAAATAGTTAAATTTAAATAATTTTCACATGTTCTAATCAAATTCTTTAATAAATACTCATTTTCACTGTACTGTGTTTTGCTTAGCGCTGTCGCCTTGTACCTCCAGGGTTCAGGTTCGATTCCCATCTCTGTGTGCATGGAGTTTGGATGTTCTCCCCGTGTTTGGTGGGTTTCCTCCAGCTACAGTCCAAAGACATGTAGGTTAGTTTAATTGGCATTCCCAAATTGGTCATAATGAGTGAATGAGTGTGTGAATGAATGTGCCCGGTGACGGATTGGCACCCTGTCCAGCGTGTACCCCGCCTTGTTCCCTAAGTCTCCTGGGATAGGCTCCAGGCCCCAGTGACCCTGAATACAGGATTACGTGATATAGATGATGAGTGAGTGAGTGAGTGTGTTTTGCTTAACATGTCCACCATCATAGTGAAAATTAATACATACAAAAATGTTTCAGAAATTCATAATGTTATAAACGGTTTTATATATATCCACATCCACATCTGGTCATTCAGTACATTCAGGTCATTACCCAAAACCTGAGCAACTAAAGCAACCCCAGATCACAGTCCTGCTTCAGGCATGTCCCTTCTTGACGCCCCAATGCTCTGGATGGGGATCAGTCCGAACTCATCAGACCACATCATCTTTGCTATTAATCCAAATTCTAATCTTTATCTCCTTTAATCAGTGTGTTTTTTTTTCTTGATTAATAACAAGTGGTTTTCTTATGACCACTCGACTGTTATGTCACAATCCTGTTTATACTGAGTTTTTTTGTTTGTTTGTTTTTTACCATGCGTCTTTACTAAACATGTATATGATCTCCATTCATTATTTTTTTCTGACCACATTTATTCCATGCACTTGAACCTTAAAAGTTTTAATGATGTGTTGGACAGATCAACCCCTCTGAAGTAGCGCCTTTATTTTATTTTGACTGGGCAGTGAATATCGTTGCGATGGGGATACTATATATTTCTGAAAATGTACATTTTATAAACACAATATAATGAAAATGTATTTATTTGTTGAATGACGTGATGACATATTTTGTGCCTTTATTGTATATAATCCGCTTGCAGGTTTTTTGTTTATGAAAAGACTGACCAACATGCATTTCAAAGAGCTTAAATTCTACTTAATATAAATAATATGAAGTTAAATGCACTTTATTGTGATATTAACCCATTTTCTACAGTGTTGTCAATCAATTTGCTGCATTTTTATATATGAGAAAACAGCATTTCGTTTACGAAATGTCACACAGTTATGCTTTTGTTCGAGGAAAAGTTCGAATCTTGTTTGAGTGGAACATTTGTATCAAAAGGCCTAATTATCAACGTTTTAACACGTTGTGTGATAATGCTTGCATTAGTCAAGCTGACCTCCATTTTTGTGTTGTATGTTTCCATTCAGTGGTGGCCACAACATTTCCATAAAAGGCAAAGAGCAGAAGTCACAAAATGATTAAATGGTTAAAAAGATTTTTTTTAAACTAATAATAATAATAATAATAATAATAATAATAATAATAATAATAATAATAATAAACTATTAAGTAGCAGTGTAGCCAGCAGAGTCACTAAAAAGACTGAAAATCTGGAGAAAAACTAGGGCTGTTAACACATGATTAATCCAGAAATCTTAACACATACATTTTTTTTTTTTACACAAATTAATTATAGAACCAAGTTGAACCTTAATGGCTTCCCATAATCGCGGTGCAGTTACCTGGCTGGTTTATTTCAGATAAGAAGATGCCTGAGGAAACATCACCAGGTGATGGAATTCTAGATGGAAGTTTGGATAAAATCTAAATTGACTACTTGGGCTACCTTCAACACATTAACTATAAGATGTGGGAGTGGCGGCTCGGGTGGGTAAGGCTCGAGGTTGTTGTTTTTCGGATCTGAGGATCTGATGGTGGGTTGCCGCACCCCATGCCACATGGCACCCAGCCAGTGCATGCAGCGTCGGTCCAATGAACATTTCTTACACGTTTTAAATATCATAAAACTTGTTTCCTCTAACCAGTTTGTCATGGATTTCTTTATTCCACCACAAAATTCTCATTCATTGTGAGATTAATCGATAACCGATTAATCACAGCCTATTACTGCGATTAACTAGATTCAAAATTTAAATCGATTGACAGCACTAGAAAGAGTCCAAGAGTCCTTCCTTGATGCCTCGCTGGAAAAACAGGACGCTGCGCTCAGAGGACATTGCAGCAAATCTTGGAGACGTGTGCTCAGATTTAAAGCATGTATACAGCACCAAGCACAGCAAAATGTTAAAAGGTAAATTTAATGTAAATTTCATAGATGACCGAATTTCACCCTTTTTTGCCAGAAACCTTCGCCTTACTGGCGTATGACACGGTGCTGACATGCAATAACCGCGTCCTCTCTAGAGTTTCCTCTTAGGACTAGAGGAGGAATGCGCTCTGATGTATTCAGCAATAAGTCCCGCCGTACACTGGGGAGCATGCTGCTCACTGCATGCTGAGACAAACCAGATTCCTTGTATGAATGACTTACGAAGAAATCTGTTCATATCCATCTTGATGAAAAAGTCAGATTGTAATACTGTATACAATCATTTGCATGAAAGGTGCCAATAATTCCAGAGCTGACCTTATGCATAAAAAAAAAAAATTACCTTTGCCGAGGCCGGAACTGGCTCCAGTGATCACCACAACTTTATCTTGGAGAACTTGCTTTCGTCTCTTTCTGTGGATCATCTGCAGTAACAGCAGGAGACCAACTGCACCTACAGCCAGCGGCACCACACCCACACCCGCTAAACGCTCCATTCGCCTACACACATACACACACACACAGTACACGATATTCTCATTTGTCTACCAGGTATTATTACACTTGAGGACTTTTGCACAGGACTGTATTAAATGGCATGTACAGTAACAGAGCGGATATCTGATCACATGTATTAGGACAGGACAAAAATACAAATCTAAAATAATTGTAGAAAGAGCCAATGGAGCAGTGGTCCAGTCACGATTCTGCACATTTTTAGTGACTTCTTTGTGTAGAATAAGGTGTGAAGAGGGGGAAAAAAATCACTAAACAATCAGGCTTCTCAGATTTCTGTACTTTAGCCCTTGTACTCTGACCTTTTTAAAAAAAAAAAAAAATTATTATTGCTGCTCTGCTCCAGACGTTACACCAAAAAGAACCTTGCATTTGGTGACAATTTTAAACCATTGAATATAGTCCTGGTGTCTTTTAACCTTCCTACAGCAGTACAACTGAACTTCACACATTTTGGACAATAGCATTCTGTGAGGTCACACTATTTTTAAAGCTGTGGATTTTTGGGTGTAGAGTGTTTTCACCGCTAAGTACATATCAGCAGTCTGAAATGCACAAACAAACTAGACATACAATCAGGTCCATATGTTTTGGAACTAAGGTATGTTTTTTTGGCCATTTGGCCTCAACATCACCTCGTTGAATTTGAAATGGAACACTCAACACACATGTGAGCAAAGTCAAGACTTTCAGGTTTAATCTAAAGGTTCTGACATTAACCAATTACAGATTTATAGCCATTTTACCGGAGGGGTCATAAATACCGGAACAAATGACCTGACAAAATAAAGGCCTGGAGATGGTCATGGGTTATACATTTACATTTGGTAACTGTTCACTCAAACTCTTAACATGAGGTCCAAAGAGGTTTCCATACAAGTGAAAGATGTCATCATTATCATTAGGGTAAAAAAAGCTGGCAAGCTCCGCAATAGCACAAGACCAGAAAGACATTGGAATTCTGTCCATGGTGAAGAAGAACCCTTTCCCAACATCCAGCCAGGTCAAGAACACTCTTACGGATGTAGGCGTGTCATTGTCAAAGTCTACATTCATGACACGTCTTTATGAAGTAAATAGACATTTCATAATCATTAAATAAACAATCAACCACTGGTAACCTACAAGAACAGAAAAGCCAGATTAGACTGATTTCCAGATTGATGAAACTAAAATGAACTTGTACCAGAATTATGAGGGGAAAAAACAGCTCATGATCCAAAGCATAGCACATCTCTCTCCTTAGATTCAGCAAAAGTGTCCAAAACTGATACTGGACACCGTTTACTAATGCTGTTTACTGAACCAAAACATACAGTGAAAGCTACCGAAGGCTTTACTAAGAAAGGAGATATTCTTCACTGGCCAAGACAGTCATGTGATATCAACCCACTGAAAATAAGACTGAAGGCAAAAAGACCCACAAACAAGCAGCAGCTCTAGTCAGCTACAGTAAAAGCATCTCATGGGAGGAAACTCAGGATTCGGTCATGTCCATGGGTTCCAGACGTCATGCAGTTCTGTCGCATGCGTATGAAAATTGCTGCAATTCCTGAATGGTTAATGCCACACTTTTGTATTAACTCTTGAAGTAAAACTCCATTTTAAAATGAATGCAGTGCTGTACCATTGCAAATGGCAAAAAACCAATAACGAAAAAACGTATCTCTATTTTAAAATGTATGGACCTGACCGTATGTCTAGTACATTTGTGCATCTCAGACAGGTGGCATGTAGTGAGATGTGAACACACCCTACACCCAAAAATCCACAGCTGTTGAATTCAGATGGCACTTCAGTTACACCACTGTGACCTCCCAGAATGCTTCAGCTCAAACGGGAATTAATGATCAAAACAACACATGACTGTCAGGCTTAATCTACTTAAAAAGTTCATGTGACATGCTGGAGATGGTTTGAGACTTTTTTTTTTTGTCCCAAACATTGATCTGGAACATTGGATCATCATCTTGTTAAAGCATTCTGACACAATCAAATCTAAACCTACTGGCAGAGCAAACATTTCTTCTTAGTTTGTTTAATTAGGAGGGAAAAATATGTGTCAGAAAGTTTTTATTTCATAGTTATTATCAACAATAATGGCCAAAAGTTTTGAGAATGACACAAATATTAGTTTTCACAAAGTTTGCTATTAAACTGCTTTTCGATCTTTGTTTCAGTTGTTTCTGTGATGTACTGAAATATGATTACAAGCACTTCATACGTTTCAAAGGCTTTTATCGACAATTACATGACATTTATGCAAAGAGTCAGTATTTGCAGTGTTGGCCCTTATTTTTCAGGACCTCTGCAATTCGACTGGGCTGCTCTCAATCAACTTCTGGGCCAAATCCTGACTGATAGCAACCCATTCTTTCATAATCACTTCTTGGAGTTTGTCAGAATTAGTGGGTTTTTGTTTGTCCATCCGCCTCTTGAGGATTGACCACAAGTTCTCAATGGGATTAAGATCTGGGGAGTTTCCAGGCCATGAACCCAAAATTTCAACGTTTTGGTCCCCGAGCCACTTAGTTATCACTTTTGCCTTATGGCACGGTGCTCCATCGTGCTGGAAAATGCATTGTTCTTCACCAAGCTGTTGTTGGATTGTTGGAAGAAGTTGCTATTGGAGGGTGTTTTGGTACCATTCTTTATTCATGGCTGTGTTTTTGGGCAAAATTGTGAGTGAGCCCACTCTCTTGGATGAGAAGCAACCCCACACATGAATGGTCTCAGGATGCTTTACTGTTGGCATGACACAGGACTGATGGTAGCGTCACCTTTTCTTCTCCGGACCAGCCTTTTTCCAGATGCCCCAAACAATCTGAAAGAGGCTTAATCAGAGAATATGACTTTGCCCCAGTACTCAGCAATCAATTCGCCATACTTTTTGCAGAAGATCAATCTGCCCCTGATGTTTTTTTTGGAGTGAAGTGGCTTCTTTGCTGCCCTTCTTGACACCAGGCCATCTTCCAAAAGTCTTCACCTCACTGTGCATGCAGATGCGCTCACCCCTGCCTGCTGCCATTCCTGAGCAAGCTCTGCACTGGTGGCACTCCGATCCCGCAGCTGAATCCTCTTTAGGAGACGATCCTGGCGCTTGCTGGACTTTCTTGGACGCCCTGAAGCCTTCTTAACAAGAACTGAACCTCTTTTCTTGAAGTTCTTGATGATCCTATAAATTGTTGATTTAGGTGCAATCTTAGTAGCCACAATATCCTTGCCTGTGAAGGCATTTTTATTTCATACATTTTTATGCAATGCAATGATGGCTGCACGCGTTTCTTTGCAGGTCACCATGGTTAACAATGAAAGAACAATGATTTCAAGCATCACCCTCCTTTTAACATGTCAAGTCTGCCATTCTAACCCAATCAGCCTGACATAATGATCTCCAACCTTGTGTTCCTCAACATTCTCACCTGAGTTAACAAGACGATTACTGAAATGATCTCAGCAGGTCCTTTAATGACAGCAATGAAATGCAGTGGAAGGTTAGATTAAGTTAATTTTCATGGCAAAGAAGGACTATGCAATTCATCTGATCACTCTTCATAACATTCTGGACTATATGCACATTGCTATTATAAAAACTTAAGCAGCAACTTTTCCAATTTACAATATTTATATAATTCTCAAAACTTTTGGCCATGACTATATGTTAAAAGCAGTTTGTTGTTACTTGTGAATTTCACAAAAGATTTGGCATGTGTAAACTCATATTTATATCTTGAGGAAACAGGAAATGGTCTAGAACAGAGTTCCTGGGGACCTCAAGCAGTTTAAGAATCGAAAAACATATATTGCACATATTATATGTGCACATATATTTAAAAACACGCTATATAGGGTGGCACGGTGGCTTAGTGATTAGCACCGACAGGGCGTGGAGTCGATTCCCGCCTCTGTGTGCATGGGGTTTACATGTTCTCAGGTTTCCTCCCAACAAACTGAACTGAAAATGAAAAACAAAAACTGTGAGCTAAAAAAAAAGTCCTTCAGGAAGCCTGGAGAACCATTCCTCAAAACTACATTAAAATACAAGAAAGACTGTCAAAGTCTGCTATATTCAGCGTTTCACAAATTGCTCATAGTGTGTATGTGTGTGTGCTTTGCAATGGATTGGCGCCCCTTCCATATGTGTACCCTAATGCTCCTGGGATAGATGATGAGTGAATATATTCACATTACAGAGCTTTTTTTTGGCCTTGCGTCTTATTTATTATCTATTTCAAATGATATGTTTAACATGTTAAATAAGTTAATGAAACAGATTATAAAACCCACTTCTAGCCATTTCTGTGAAGCTTCTCAGTCATCCAGGCGAGGTTATCTGAGAGTAGAGTCTTGTCAACTGGACGACTTTCTTGTAGGTTAGAAAGGTTTCTCTACTCATCCAGTTAGGTTCTTTGATCAGATGGAAGTTACAGTACATATCGTTGTATTCTCCAGGGTCAAAAGGGCCCCCCCTGTCTGAAAAGCCTTGTAACGTAAAAAACAGTGGAGAAGGTCAGAGTAGGATGGAGAGCTGTGAGATTGTGTGTGTGTGGGTGAAGGAGGTTAATGCTACCATTAGCTACCATTTACTTGCAAAGGGAGTGTGTGACACGATCATAGCATGACATAATACATATTGGATGATGATGACGCTGCCTGCTGTTATAAATCAGAAAGGTACACCCGTGTAACATAATAGCTGATAATCGCATGTGATGGCCAGAGTATGACATAAAAGCTGATAAGGTGCTTAGACGTTCTGTAAAACGGTCTGTAAAATCGGCCAAGAGAGAATGAGACCTATAACTGGCGGTAATATAAAGAACCTACTGGATTTTAACCGCTTTAAACAACAAAGACGATCTCTGGGAAAATAAACAAACAAACAAACAAACAAACGTGTATATAATTTGTATAATGATGTAATTTATTTATATACTGTATAATTCATGAATAAAATGAATAAACATCAGGGTGCATATTTAGATTTGAAGTATATTTGTTGGATGTTCATTCCTTGATCTTAATGTAGACACTCAGATTTGTATTTAATCATTTTGTATTGTTTTAATAAACACTAATAAGAATTGAACGGGTACAGAAAAGCTTAAGATCCAAGAACAGTTGCTCCTCAGTCCTGGTCCTGGCGCACTCCTGCTCTAACAAGACTAGTACACATCTGTCCAGATGTTCCATTCGCACAACTGTATTTACGTGCACGGTTAAAAACAAGATATTTGCACGAGTTTGTGTGTAATATCCAATAAAAGTGTTGACCCACATGACAGCGTTACTTTAGCACGTCATCCTCTTCCAATATCTCTGTTATTACAGTTTATAATCGACTTTCAGTCTGTTTACATTTAACCAGAGGAATAAGTGAAACGCTATTGAACACAGCAAGAAGCTAAATATATCCGTTATCTTTGTGTTTGTATTTGTGCTTACCTTACACCAAGACACACGCGAACAATACGGAAGTAACTGAGGGGGCGTGGTCCCTATTGACCAATAGGAATGAGCTACAAGGCAGCGTCATTGAGAGGCGAATTGAAGTCATGCCTACAACGCATGCGCAATGAGTAAGCAAAAACTAGATTCAGTACCTCACATTGTTCTTGTACGCTTAGCCATCACTACACAATTACTGACTTATTACCATGACTCCTGTCATGTGTGTGTGTGCTCTGTATGATATATACTTATTTAAATTTAAGATAATATACTTATTAAAATGCATTAAGGCACTGTAAGGATGACTAATTTTGCTATACTTAGCAAAAGACTTGAATCAAAGTGTAGCTTAATATGAACAATAAAAGAAAAATACTCAACTTTCAGGCTCCTCTAATTTCAGATTAATGTACTTAATCAGTTAATTCCCTTCATCGTTTACATTAATAGCACTATATTATACTAACACACTTACTCTATATGTATTAAATTTCTCAATATTATTAGATTAACTAATAATTACATATATCTGTGTATTTAATGTAGTTAATGCCCTTCATCATTTGCATTAATCACATTATACTATATTAACATTTACTCTATACAGTATGTATTACATTTATCTATATTATTAGTTTCACTAATAACTGTGTCTGTGTCTCTATCCTTCTATCACCACTTTATGTTATCACATTTTTCATAAAAGACAAGGAGACAATAAGAAATTCTGAGGAAAAAAAACAAACAGCTTTGTGGGAAATTTATATTTACATTGTGGCATAAAACCCCTTTGCGTATACAAACGCAGAAATCCTCAAAACAACTGCAATAAGCTCTTTGATGCCGTCTAAAATAATAATAAAAAAGAAAACAGCTGCGACATGTAAATTAATAAATAATCCAAATAATTTACAGCATGTTATAAAAGCACAGTCAATGCTTAAATCTGTTATGGTCCATTTACATTCAAAACATTCATTCCATCAACGACAGAAGGCTCACAACCATCGATCACTGGCTTCAATTAAACTGCATATGATAAAAGGTAGTGTTGAAGGTCAAACATCAAACCGTAGAGTAATCGGTTACTTTATTATTTAATTTAGGGATTCTTAAAGTTATAGATTAAATATACATTTTCTCCTTAAATACAGCCGTTTATTTTTGTTTAGCGTTTTGTTAGTGTTGAAAGTTCCAATTAGTTTTAGTCTTTCCCATGACATGACAAAAAAAAAAATAAAAAAAAAAAACCTCACTATCAGTGTTTTCCAGATTTTACCCAAATTTACATAAAAGATGATCAGATTGAAGCCGTAGATTATGAAGACAGACTGTACATGGATGTTGTGTACTATGTACACACTCATGGCTTTTTCAGAATGATGAGCAGAGACAGATCTATTGTATCAATGAAGAAACAATGTCACTCAGACAAAACGGCTGAGCGGTAGCCTTGGCTCACTCGTGCATACACAGAACAGAGTAGGACGGACGAAAAGTGGACACGACACGACACAACAGGAGGCGATATTTGTTCTGATATGGCAAATTTCTATACATGAGGTTGCTTTGTAAACAAATCCGTTTAGAAAGTGGCCCGAGCGTGGCAAGTGAAATGCACTCCACGAACGAAATAATGGGCAGGCACACACCCATACACGCATTTATTTGATCCTGATGATTAAGGATCATGAGTTTTTTTTTATTGCACTTCCCACAAGGTGAATCGCATGAAACACATTCACTCCTTCGCCCCACCCCCTGACGAACTGGAGTCCTTCGCGGCGCTGTGGGGATATAAAAAGCTCCTCCTTAAGTTTTGCCTCAGGCTCATGGAGGAGGGAGGCTCGTCTCGGAGACGGACAGCTCTTGTGCGAGGTCGTTGAAGCGGGCGATGTAGTCGACGCTGTTCTCGCTCATCATGCAGGCCAGCTGGGTATCCACCTGGAGAAACAGGAAGGATAAGGGGGAATTAAAACGAGTCCATAATATATGGTTCAGTCGCAACTTTGTAGTATTTACACACATTTTTTGGTAGAGTCAGAATAACTCAAGGAATATTTATTTATTTATTATTAAAACCATTTTCCCATTACTACTCTGCATTTACTATTGTCCAAAGTCTATAATCTAAACTCCCCTCCCTCCCTTTTGCTATGACGAACAGTAAAATCTGAGTCACAACAGAAATGCGGCGACCTTTAGGCCATTATTCTTCCTAATGTTTATGTGGGTTATAAAATGTTAATAGCTTTTGCTATTAGGCCACAAACATAGATATGGTGTAAACTGTGCAAAAATGATGTGTCACATTAGTTATAATGACGTGCATCAGTTCTAAGAGTTTATTTTATTACTAGACAAGCAGATATGATGCAATTTTATTTGTGATGTATTAAAAAAAAAAACTTGAATCTTTGCTAAATGTTCACTCCCTTTAACCTTTTCTCATTTTGCATCATTTGTGTTGCAGCCTTGATTTGATAAATTTTACACACAAAAAACAAAAAAAAACAATGAGTGTCCCCATTAGTGTAAAACATTCAAGTAGTTTATGATTTCACTAGCGGTCATGAGATGATTTATTTATTAAAATGGCAGAGCAAAAACTCTGCCTGCAATATTAGTTAGAGAAGCAATCAAGGGACCAATGATAATTCTGATGGAGCTGTAAAAACAAGCCGCTTACAGGCAACATAAATCTTAGCATTATAGAAGAAGACGTATGGAGTCATATTAGAGTCTGTAGGAGACTTGTGTGTCAAAAGTGTGGCTTTTTAGGTCAAACATTGGCAAAAGAAAAATGCTACATATGGATGAAACCTCTTAGATGAAGCACAGTGGTGGTAGCATCCTGTTACAGAGATTAATTTTATTACCAGGGACATGAATGAGGACAAGATAGATGAAGTGATCTTCTGGTAGGCGAAAGACTTCAAACAGGGATAGAAATTCCCCTTTCAACTCTACACTGGGCTGATCCCACAGTGGTCTCAATCCCATTTTAATGAGCTTCCCCAATTAAGCACACTTCAATTACTATGTGTAATGCTATAAAATGTGAACATTTTAAAAAGGTTACATCCTATGAAGTTTTACTAAGCCCCAAACTATGCCATCTTAATATCATGCATCACTACTGTAACTGCAGGTGAGGATGTAATGTGAATATCCAGTGACATTGTTGCTCACCTCAGCAACATCAGGCAGGCCACGGGCCTGAAAGGAATCATGGGAGTTACTGTCAAGCAGGCTGGGGCCAAGTAAGGCTGTACCACTGGAAGGCCCTGCAGGGGGTAGTACAGTCCTCCGGGTTTTATCTGGCGACACGAGACTTGCTGTGTGAAGGAAACAGAGGCAGAAATCGGATTAGATCACGAGTCTGTGTAACTGTAGGGTTTCACTTTGCATCACATAACTTCTCTGGTTATGAAAACTACAGTGAGGCTTCTTTGCATAATTCTACAATTCCATGACTGCATTTTATAAACTCTAAATTTACGTCTACAAGATTTGCATATTGGATTAACCTGGGAGTTTCGAATTTGCCTAAAATAACATTCGCCTCAACACTCAAAAAGCTTCGTTTGCTGAAAATCAGATTACAAATGATCACAATTAACAAGCTTTTTAATGATCTCGGTTTCAGTGGTCACAAGAGACTTTGCTTTAAATAAAAACTATATTAGTTTGCCTTGTACAAGACGGACACTCACAGAGCAGGCAGCCCAGATTCGAGTCGCTAGAGTCACTGGGGTACCACTGGGGATCGTGCATAGGTGAAGGCATCCAGCTATGACTGGGACTGTCCGGGAGGGAGGGAAGAAGCTTTGACCGGTCACTCCCATTGACCTTAGGGGGAGAAAGAGCTGATCCTTCACCTGAGGAAGAGGCACAATGAGAGATTTGGCTTGGAAATTAGAGTGTCACCTGAGACAACGTGGTGATGCAGCTAAACACAATACAGAATAAAAAAATAAAAAAAAATTGAAATTGAAATTGCATTTGTTTGCAAAGCTCAGCATGTCACAGCTTAGTAGCACAAAATAACTGCAGCAGGAGTGCAATAATAGCTAATGGCAGGGGTGGACAAATTGCAAGACAGGATGTCCGTTGTGTATTTGTTTCTGGGCTGTTGTTGTTGCTGCCCAGTGAATAAGTTCACACCAGAACCAGGTAACCAAAGAAAAGGAGGGGAGAGGAGGGGGGGGAGAATAATAATAAAAAATCCTCTCTATTGACTTGTTTCGAATGTTGATGCTTTAAAACGTACATTAAGCATTTGTGTGAAGACTTGAATGTGCACCTTGTACAACACGCAAAGAAACAAATCTTTGCAAATCATGGTCATTCATTGTCCATTTGTGCCTGACATGGAAATATCCAACGGAAATGACTTCACTGGGGTACTGAACCAAGGTCAATATAAATAAAATATATACAAACATGCATAAAACTAGCAATCGTCGTAAACAGACTCATTCCTTGCTTACATACAGTTTTGCCCACCCCCCAAAAAAGTTACCATTTCAAAAGAAGACAGTAAGCAGATTTTAAATTACTGGAACTGCACCATCAACTTTGTGGAAGAATTGCGGTCGAAAAAAAAAATAAAAAAAAATGAATGGACATCAATGAAACACTTCAAGTTGAATGTCTAAAAAAACAACAACAACAAAAAAAAAGCAAAAAGTAAAAGCATTTCCATGTGCACACAATATATGAACAGGTCTGAGACTAAAACAGCTGTGAAGCCGTAAGAAAACCACTTGTTAGGGAGATCAATCAGAAAAGGCTTCAATCTGCTGGTGGGGGGGGGCAAAAATATTGGGACTTTAGAGTAAAGGGAAAAGGTCATGTGGTCTGCTGAGTTCTGATTGACCCTATGCCAGTGTGATGGGTGTCAATCATTTTCACACATGAACTTGGCACCACATTGTGTGCTGGAATCAAAGCTTATGTTTACATCTATTCTGGTCCTGCCTACAACTCTGTACGCACTGGACTGGAATTAATTATCTGCAAGACGGCTAATATTACTGTTTGACTTACCCCATGTGCGAGTTCATTATGAGACAATTTTCTCTTTTTCTCTCATCTACAGTACGTGTTATCCGTTTAATTTTAACTCCTGTGTACTCCCCGCTGTCGTGTAACCCGAAAATGAAACATGTCCTCATAAACAACTAGAGGTGCGTTCACCTACCCCCACCATAGTGTGCAGAACTGATGGCAAGCTCGATGATGGAGTCGCTGATGTGACTGTGAGGTTCTCCAGGGGGAAGGGATTCGTCTGGGGGGCCAGGGAGTGAGATGTCCAATAGAGATGCGACACTGGGAGGTGCCAATAGGGAGTCTTCACCTCCTGGAGATGGTGGAGGGACCCCGTTCTGCAAAGAACCCTAACAAAGCAGTGAGAGGCAGAGAAGAAAATGAAAACAAGGCTTAATTAGAAGCTTATGCATTCATGTATATACATGTGACTGGCACCTAACCTACTGTCAGAGCTGATGTTATTAAAAAAAATGAATAAATCAGAACTGAGAATTCGACAGCTTTAACATTTTAGTGTGTGTAAAAAAAAAAAATAATAAAAAAATAAAGACCTCTGTCTCTTGCTGCAGCAGCTCATGACTGGGCTCGGGCTCAGGATCTGGCTCGGGTTCAGGTTCGTGGTCAGAAGGTGCCGGGGGTGTGGTAGGCTCAGGTGGCAAAAGACTTGAATTTAGAGCCGGGGCCTCCACAGCAGGGGCCTCCACATCAGGACACGGGCTTCCTGGGATGATGCCTGCAGACTTTGCTGCCAGGTCAATTGCACCTGAAGCATAAGAAATAAATCAAATCACTCTTGACTGAAAACACACTTCCAAGAGTCAAATTTCTGAAACTTATTAATGAGGAATCTTACTGGACAGTTCATTAGAAGATGCAGTACTTGTAGTGGACGCGGCTTTGAGTGCAAGGGCTCGAGATGACGACAGTCGACTTTGGATGGGACGAAAAGAGCCAGTGCCTGAGGGAGAAAATGCAGAGGGGTATAAGAGAGAAAGAAACAACAGAAAGCCATTGAGATGTGTCCTCTTTATTTCAAAATTGTATTTTAACATGTTAAAATTTGAACAGTCGGCTGATCTGATGAAGGTGTGCATTACCAGTAGCTGAAGAGCTAGAAAGAATTGAGAAAGAGCACACATGTTGAGAGGAATCGCCTGTCGTTCGCGGCAACAATGTTCGCTGTAGGGAAGACACAGGAGAATTTTGGTTCCGGACGATTGGTTTATTTAGAAATAAAAGATGTACTTTGATACGACAAAATTAAAAATTATAACTGGGCGCCTTGTACCTGCACAACAAGTGGCTTCCTCAGTGGACGGCCTCTTCCTATTTTTCGTGCCTTGTGGAAGAAGATGTCTGACTGAAAGAAAAACAGTACCTGTTAGTAAAGTGAAAAATTTACATGAAAATCACAATGTTCCTGAACTACAGTGAATCGTCCAGACAAAATTGTTGATTCGTGTAGATTATAAACAAACTGGAAAACAACAGAACAACCAACCTATGGTCGCCTAAAGAGCAAAAAGTTTACATTCTTTAACCAGCATCAAGTGGCTCTCACAAATGGCGAATTTAAAATGCTGCTGTCCTACTATACTCGCTCGTTATAATGTGCAGCGCGTGGGGCTAATAAATAACAAACCGAAACATACAGTCCTTTTCCTTTATTTCTTTATAAATATCAGCATTTGTGAATTTTTAAGAGACAGTCGGTTCGTCTTTTCATCCAGATCGCGTGCAGTTGGGCTGAATAGTCGTGCACCGTTAGCCTGCATGCATGGAGAGGCCGGAACTGCGAATCGCCCTTTATTTCTATTTTCATTATTATTTTTGTACTAGTCATTTTAGTCTTTTCACTTTGCAAAGGAGCTTTTTTTAGGGCTTCTACTACAGGTGGGCGAGTAAGGGGCGACTTATAAGATTTAGCTGCTGCCTTTTAGGATAACTTCGCCTACCAAGATTATTCACAGTGCGTTGTTACAACAAAATACATTTTGTTGTTTTTAAACCTTTTGGCAAACATTTCCCAGATGTGGTTTTGATTTAGAAAAACTACATATTGCAAATTTTATTCTTTTTAAAGAGCCTTGGTGATATTCCCAGACTAGCGACGGCATCTTGTATTTTCCATATTTTCAATCATAGTAGTATTGGTTAATAAACCAGCTAGTTTAGAGAAAATTGATCTGTAAAAATTAAGTGATTATCCTCCGGTTTTATTTATTTTTTGGGGGGGATTTTTACCCGATTTTCTCCTTAATTTAGTCGTGTCACTAGGGGGCTCCCACATTAAGGCTACTACTACCACTCAGCTGGGAGGGGCGAAGACTATCACGTGTTTCCTCCGAACCACGTGACGCCAGCCGACCGCATCTTTTCGAACTGTTCGCTCGCGCACCGGCGTAACACACTCGGAGGACAGCGCTATCCGCCCCCTCAGTTGCGCGAGCTCACAGACGCCCCTGACTGACTGTAGAGTCGTGATTAATATGGGAGCACTATGTACCTCTCACCCCTCCCCTCTGGCCAGTCAGCTCTCTCTAGACCTCCGGCTGCGAGAGGTTACAGCACCACCCGGGATTTGAACTGGCGATCTCCGGATGATGGGGCGAGCGCTTTTACCACTGCGCCACTCCCTATCCTCCGAATTTTGATATGGAGTTGATCAATATCAAGCCTTAGTTAATAATACTGTGGGAGCATTAAACGGTATACCATATACTTTTAGATATTTACACTGTGCATGATTGTTCACCATTATCTATCTCACTTTGCACCTCAGAGTGTGTGATATGGAATCACATTAGAGTTAGCATGCTTAATTAGACGGAAGTTTTTTTAGCTCTAATGCAGGTGAGTACTCACACTGATTGAATCCAGCTGCTGACGGAAAGCCAACTCCGCCTCCTTATTGGGATAGAACATCCGTAAGTGTCGGGAGCTGTTGGGTGGCAGTGTCGTTGGAACAGCAAATACGCCCCCATCGCCCTCGCTGCCAGAAACCAACAGTGAACGTGGTAGATTCCGGCCGCCTGTGGAAAAAACAACCGGAATTAGCACATGGGACTAAGTGCACCCTTGTCTGGATTCCAAACCTCTTAGACGGGTTTGCTGATTAATCGAGATCGTCCTACTGAAAGGAGAGATTTTTTTTTACATTTAAATACCAACTATGATGAATCATATTAACTGAACATTCAAAAACTCCTCTGATGAATGAAAACCTTCATATTCATATTGATGTTTTGTACCTGAGCCAGCGGCATTAGGCAGCGTTTTGGCGCGTAATGTGTGTTGCTGCCGCCCACAGTTGGGACTGCGAGTTCCCACAGCCTGAGTTTTGCCTGGCGGTGTCAGGGATTGTTCTTCCTGACCCGGCTTGATGGGAGATGTCCCTACGGAACACATGTCTGACGCCTGGGATAATGACAGCAAAAACAGAAACAGTGAAGATAAAAATATCCAAAGACACCATGTGCATTTTCCAAAATGTAACCTGTAACCACAGTTGTTTGTATGCTTAAAACCATGGTTACTCACAGGTTTGGGGTTGACCTCTGAGGAGACGAGTCTGAGGAGGCACTGAAGCACGTTGTGAGTGGTGGGAAGGGCTGAAGGGCGGGGCTTGGGCTGCCACTCGTACTCTAACTGCAGCTTTCCGGGCTTGCCCATCATGAGGTAGAGTTCAGCTAGAGTGACGTTTTCTGAGCCCTGAGAGCTCCAGCCGTCCTCGCGGATCTGCTGTGGCGATCGACCTGTCACGGATGCATCCTCCACACGACCCGAGAGATCAGAAGGAGGAGGAGGTCCATCTGCTGTGGCCCCACCTGCTGGAGGAATCTCTATATTGTGGTCTGTCAGAACAGGCTCTCCTGGACTGACGGCATCTTTACTCACTTCGCTAGAACACATCGGGGACGTGCCACAGGAATCGGAATTCCCAGGTCCGCCGCCTTCCTGTCCTGGTAAAGGCGGGAAACTCGTAGAAGATGGAGTGACAGTAGAAGTGGTAGTGTTTTGGGGCATGCTTAAAGTGCTCTCAACTCTGGGAGTGTAGTTGCTGCTTTCTGAACTTTCAGGTATTTGTCCATCAGCTCTTTTTACGTCTCCACCTCCAGAGACGGCCTTGCCTGGTTTTCCCGTCCCTCGGACAGGTTGAATCCCTAGGATATGGGCCGCTGGCAGGTCTCGGATGCCTGGCCGACCACGCCCGGTCTCCTGCCAGTACACAGTACAGGAGGCCTTTGAGTGAACCACACGTGCTACTTCAGGTAACACGCTAACTGTGCTGCTTTCTGACGGGTAAAGGAACAGATCTTCAGACTCGCCGGGCATCGTTACACCTTCTAGTGCTTCCCGTTCTGCTAGACTTTTAAGCTAGACAAGGTTAAAGGTTAAGGGTGGAAAACTTCATACAGATGCTGCATGTTGTATTAGATACGACAAACCAGAAAAAAAACAGTAAAAAGATAGCTTCAGTTGTTGCTCACAGGTAATTTTGCCATGTCTTAAACTGGCACTGTCCTTAACATCAAAGTCCACAATCCCATACTGATCATTCCCCTTGTCTGTGTATTTTTCCCATATGTTTTGCCAAAAAAAGTTAAACTGAAAAATACAACTGCTTCACTCAGACACTAATACAAGTCAAGGCTTAAAGGAGAAAACAATACAGATAAATACAGAAGCTAAGAATTAGAAACATCATGTCCTTAAAATTCCTAAACTGAATCAGAATTCTGGTCGGTAGAGCTTTTAATACTTTAAATCTTATGCTTTTGTGTAAAACCAGAATAAAAATCAGAGTTTATCTGGTCTCAGTATCGGGCAAATACAACCACAGACAACCAACAACATTAAATGTTTTCACTGTGCCATTATTTATTTAACAAAAATGAAACATGTTATTTAAAAAACATGTGAGCATTAGTAAGTACCCTCCCCCCTGGCTCAATAACTAATAGAACCCAGTCTTTGATATATATTTTAAGTCTTAAATTTTTCAGTTATTCTGATGTAGACTTCAGATCATTAAGACCAAACAACTCCAACTGGTCTCATCTGTCCATCGGACATCGTTTAGTCATTCTTCCACGTTCTTTGCATCCAGAAGAGAACACTAATTGTACTGTCATTTATTTTAAACATTTAACATGCTCACAGATGCCTGCAGGGTCCGAAACGTAGCTCTTTTATTTTTGTATTTTTCCTGAGCGTTGCACGGGCTGACCTTGGGGTGAATGTACTGGGACGTCCACTGCCAACTGTCATGAATGCTATTCACTGTGAATTTACAATTAATAATCTATTTATAAGATTATGCGCTCCAAATTGCCTGGAAATTGTTTTATAATGTTTTCCAGATTAATGTGCAGCCGGGATTCTTGAAGGCTGTCTTTCTGTCTTAGCACTGTTGACACACACCTGAATGCTCCAGACCAGCTGCTGCTGCTGAAGGACTGATGATTAGCAGCACCTGGCTGCAACTTACCCTCTTAAATCCTGTGGAAGCAGTAAGACGGTACTTAGCATTGCACACGTTTTTTTTTTTAGCTTCATTTTTGTTAAATAAATAATGGCATGGTGAAGAAAAAAAAGTTTATATGTTGTTAATATAAAGATTGTGTTTGCGTAATACTGATCCACCTATGATCAGATAATTCTGTTTTTACACAAAAAACAAGACTGTACAAAACATACAAAACACCTTCTATGTCAAAATACTGAAATGACAACATTAAAAAAAGAACAACAACAACAAAAAAAAAATACACTCTCTCACATAAAGGATACAATTCTCTGATCCTGAACAGCCCACTTTTGCTTCAGGAACTCGATAAGAGTGGACACTTTCCTGTGCAACTCCACGACCATCCTGAAACAAACATTCTGGACATCATTACCCATTCAACAGGAACAGAACAAGACAGTCCATGAGGCGCTGTCCAGTTTTTGTCCTGTCCCAAACAGACAGTCATATAACTCCCAAACGGTTTGATGAATATATTTAAAACATGAACAAGGCAGGAGACCAGAACCTTTGGGGCTTGCGGGGGTGTGTACAAATTGGGCAAGCATAGGCATGAGAGCGCAGACATTTTTTGCTGATTCACTGCCTCTACACTGTAAACTGTAATTTATTCTCTATGCAGCGAGTTTGGAGTGAGTGAGTTAGGGGGGGGGGGTCGTATTAAATTTTTTTTTTTACTCCCCACCCCCGGACAGGATTTTTTTCCAGGGTTTCTAAGCTATTCAATGTGAATTTTAAAAGTGGACTTGGAGGGAAGCAAAGGAGTTAACTTGGCGTAGGTAACTCGAAAGTGTTACGTTTTGTGCCAAGGTTTTGGAACTTAATAATAATAATTTTCGTGGGGAAGATGCATGCAAAATTGAGAGCCATATGGCCACCTAGTCCTGAGTCAACCAAGAATTTTAAGCAAGTCACTCCCGACTGTCCAACGTTTATTAATCATGTAAGTTTTTGCATTACAAAAACCTTTGTTTGGGTAACTTAGCAAAAAAAAATAAAAATAAATGTTATTATACACACACACACACACACCAAGATAAGAAAAAATAAAAGTACGATGTATATTATATTAATATTATCGTATCATCATAATATTATTTTTTTATATCAATATATGACATGAACTAATAACAATAAACATATCCAAAGATCGATTACTTGCTGCTCTTTTGTGATTAAACAGATATAATCCTATTCGCAAAATGGCATGTTATTCAAGGAATTAAAAAAACAAAAACAAAGAAACATAAAACACCATGCTTTTACTGAATAACAATAAACAACAGATGATGTGTTTTGTGTCGGACTACATCACACCATCCATTTGTTGAATATATTCCTATAGCAGTTCACTACGCTGTGTTGAGTCCTCACTTATCCTTCAACCAGGGGGAAAAAAAAACCTGTGTGTAACTGCTCTATGTAACAGCGTCAGACACAAAAAACACCATTGAGATGAGACAAACCTGAGGCGGGGATTATGGGCCAAACTCTGAACACGGGTCCATGAGTGGTTACTACGTGGCTGCAGCTCCACTGCAACCTTCAGGGGCAACCGAACTGGCTTCTGGTCCTCCTCGTCACTCACTCCTGAGATATGGAAATACAAGATGGGATAAAACAAATACAGAGAACGGATTAGTAAACTCATTCTCAATCTCACACTTAATCTTCTTCCATCTTCCCAATCCCAATCAACCATGTAGCCTGTAACCCTAAAGACAAAATGTTCTCACACAAGTTCCACAACCGTCCCCCCACCGCCCCAAGAACTGTAGACACCCAAACTTTTTTTTTTTTTTTTGACCTCCATTCCAGAACTTTCTTTCACAAGTTTCCCAGCTGAATACACACTGCTCCCATTTCTCTCTCGCACATACACACCATCTGGGTCACACAGTTTCTTCAGTGCGCGACACATGGGGGCTTTGATCCTCAGGTTCCTGCCTTTAGAGCGAACTGTGGTGGCCCTAAAAACCACACACACACAACCACACACACATATACACCTGAGTTAGACATGCTCAATTATATTGTTTTTGATCTTACACTTACTGTAGACACATTTAAATACACTTACCCTTGCAGGATGAGCTCGTTCAGTTTGGCGACATTCTTGTCATCCATCACTGAAAAGGAAAGGAAACGGAGAGGAAGCAATTACAGACGCATCACTGATAGGTGATCAATAAAGTAACTGAACAATCCTAATCCTCACCACCCGATTACTACTTTAGCCTCAATGTCAATCAATCTAAAGATCTTAACACAGGTAGCATCCTAAAAGTTCAAGTACCTACTTGTTTTATGATTAATCTTAACTGCAGTTTGTGTATAGCACAATTTGGTCCATTGGCTACATTTATTTATTTTTACATTGACATTTAATGAGTCACATGAATACAGCTATATGATTATTATTCATTGTCCAACCTTTCAGCAGTAAACTGTGGCACTGTATACTGATAATTGAAAACATATTCCTTACTTTTACTAACAACCGGATACGCATGTGACAGCTTTGCACTACTAACAAGGACTCTGTCCACCCCAATTATGAAAAACGTCGCAGGGAGTACTCACAGCCTCCGACCTTCTTCCTGAGCTCAGCGTAACAGATGAGTCCGTAAAGCTCCTGTGAGGATTTCTTCAGCGTGCGGGAATACGCTGAGGTACAGATCGGAGGGGGGGGGGGGGTATGAGACACAGTGAGGACGACATTGTTTGTGACTCTAATCAAGATTAAAACTGGGCTGGATGCTGTGATTCATTTTCTGCTGCAAAGGTAATTAACTCTCCATTCTTAACTTACATGTAAAGCACAAAACAGCTCCAGCACACTCTGTTAAAAAAAATATATATTTAAAACACATGGATGAACATGTATGTATAAGCCTTTGGGAATTACCGCTGTTGAAATCGATGTGTTTGGAGATCTTGTGCCAGGTCCTGTAGTAAAAGTGACGAACCTGCTCCTTGTTCTTCACCATGCTAGCAGGTTTGCCTTTTTTCTTATACTTTAGAGCAATGTTATTCTGTATGGCTTCAAAGTCCTTCCCATGCTGGAGGGGGGAAAAAAACACAAGACAGAAAATTAGGCAAGAGAGATACAAGACGAAAAAAAAAAAAAAAAAGGGATGTGTGATAGCGAGGTCCAATTTTTACAGTTACAGGTAGGGCTTTGCAGTTAATCAAATTTCTATTTAAATTTTGGCTTCTGCTGATTATGAAAACCAGACAATTTAGCTTAAATGATTATTGTGCTGCATTTCTTTTCATTGTGCGTTAGAACTCCATCAAACTTTACTGCAGTGTGCCTTCGTCCCTCGCTAATCTCGCTGGCCAGTGTTCATGTTATTTTTGTTCTTGAGTATTTGGACTGTACGATACAGAAGGTGGCACCACTTACTCTGTGAGCTGATATTAAATACAAGACAAGACGAGGTTAACCTTTGCGCTATGCCCAATATTATTGATATTTTGGGGGGGAAAAATGTCAAGAGCAGCGCTCTCGCGTTGCTTTTCTACTTTATCAGCCATGTCACATCTATGCAGGTCGTCACAAGATGAGATTGGGAGGCACTTATGACATCACATCTAAACCATAATCTACTTCCATTCTCATGTACGATCATCTTACTTATCTGATTCGATCTGTGCATTTGCTTCGCATTCCTGTCAGCGTACACTGTACTGTACTCGAGACAGACCACCTATTTAAGCAGACTCGGGCATGGTTCCTGAGCATGGAACGATTGTGTTCTCACTGATCAAAATAATTGTGATCCAGTATTGACCAAAATAATCATGGTTTTTTTTTTTTTACCATACTCTATCAGTGTTAATCACAGATGGCGAATATATCAACTCATCAACTTTAACAATGCACTTTGCACTTCACATTTTGGTTTGCTAATAACGGGACCAAGCAGAAAACATTTTAAAGCCTACAAAAGATCTATGAGGTGAGAGAGTGTGAAACTAAAATGTGTATTTCAGAAATAAAACATTGGTTGTGAAAAGTCAGATACTTGGTATTGTGTGCAACACTGGAGTCAGGCAGCGTTTTAAAGATATTGATGATACCAGCAGCATTTCTGAAAAGTCTGTTTGAAATGACAACCTATTTCTAATTATAACTCTATTATATAAAAATGCTTGAACTAGTATATTTATTTATTTATTTATTTATTTAGTAACCACTTGCACGTGGGGTCATAGGGCTGACGAAATGTTATATAACACATTGTAATTCGATTTAGCTAAGACAGAAAGGTGTCTAAATGTTGATATGGTAGTTTTCTGTAAGAAGATGTTTAAGGAAGGAGTCTCTAATGCCAGACCTGTGTAGGAGTCAGTTTTCCACCATTAGACAGAGGAATTTATGATTTATATAAAATCTTTCTATATATTTATTTTTCTTTATTTTTCTTTTTGCATTTTTAATTTCTAGGAGAAAGAAAAATAGTTTACACCACTTGACTGTTTACACTAGCTGCAATGTTATTTATTAACAATAACTTTTCTTATAAACGTTCCACAACATCAAGCATTACTATAAACAGTCGAAAACAATGTCCATTTAATTACTGAACATCGGGACGCATCACAGCACGGCATCGTTATTATTTCCCTATGACATCATCAATGTACTGTACCAACAACTTGATTACAAATGAATTCCTGCGGATTAAAAGAACTTCACAGATGATCCGGAAACACACGCGAGGTTAACAGATTACCTCATAAAGTCCTTCAAAGAACGAGTTCTTGTCCTCCGTGCTCCACGACTCCCATTGTCGACGTGCCCGCTTTTGATTCCCTCCTTCATCTTTCTCCACCGGGCCCTGGCTCCTGGGGGCAGAGCGAGAGCTCCCTCCAGCTGCAGCACCTCCTCCTGAGCCTGCATGACCTGATGCAGACACAGTAGGAACCGCATCACTCCCTGGAGGAGAGAAAGGGGGGGGGGGGGGTGGAGAGAAACACGAGTGAGAGGAGATTGGGGAGTTCTTTTTCTGATTTTTTATTTTTTTACTCATTACACAAAAAGTAGATGCTCCAGAATAGCCTGGATCCCAAAATATCCTGGGACGGACTAAAAATATTGAAACATTTCCACCGTCTATAGCTGGAACGTGTTTATTTTGTCAGTTCCAATGAAGACCACAGGAGTATTTTAACTGGAAAAAAAAACTGTTTATATGAAATACGCCCTAGGCAGAACAGTTACACGTCCAAATACTGTACATATAATACAGGTTGTATTAAACATGATCTCTTATGAAACATTAATAAACTCCACTAATAATCAAGATAAAGGAAACAAAATCACCAAATTTTTGGTAATGACATCCAACATATAAACACAATATCCACCGAATGTTATTCATCATCATTTACAAATAACACTAAACATTGTTCCCAGATGAAAGACATAAATACAGGAACATGCACCAATTAACATTTGCGGGAATGAAAGAAAGAAGAAGAAAAAATCAGAATGAAAGTAAAAGTGTGTATAAATCACAAGCGATGTCGTTTTATCACGCAGCGTAAAGTGAATCGCCTGGCATACACGCTTGTCCGGAGGTGCGAGTGGGGAGTCATTCTGAGGTGTTCCAGACCTGCTGCTCACTACGCTGGTCCAAAAACAACATGAGTGGCGAAAGAAGCCAACAACGCTGCCCCCACCCCAGACCACGCAACAATATACCATGCATTCCAACATTCCCTTAAAAATACATCACACGTCTATTTTGCTTTGCTGTGAAAATTCTTTAAATATTAAAAAAAAAAAAAAAATCACACACAACAAATGAAATGATTTCGCAATCTATTTCGCAAAAACAATCTATGCATTTTACCATGCAACATTTTTTTTGCAAACGAGTCCAAACTGTCATTCAAATGCAACCACGAAAAGTGACTTCGGCATTGTGCAGTTCCTCAGGGAAAAGTGTTGCAATGTCGACCCCCCCCCACCACACTGTATTACTCTGCACGCTTTATACAGAGCTGTATTATTTTACATACAAGCGCACTTTTAGGTTAAAAGTAGATCATTATCATTTAATAATGCACTTAAATCATGGTTAATAATACACTCTATTCAGAATTCCAGGAGAAAAAAAAACATCATAAAGGGATAGAAATGTGCACCATCCAGGGGGAACACCCCAGTGACAAGGAAGGGTATTACTAGTAGTACTGTTTTGTTTTTCTAAAAGTGGGTTGCAGAACAAGATCAAAATATACAAAATATAATCTAACAAATTAATGTGATTCAAATTGAACTACATTTCTTGTATATTCGCATTTGCGAATTTCCACTCTTCTTTAAATTCATTCCAGCTTTCTGAGCCTGATTAACGAGGATGCTGTTGTCACAGTAAACTAGTTTCTATTCCACTTAGTCCTCTGTTTTAATCTGCAATCCTAGTAACACGAGAAATCATTACTGTGTGTGTGTGTGTGTGTTTTTAAAACATTTTTTTTAGTTTATTTAATTAGTTCTCCTCTTTTTGGTGATGATCTTGTGCCCTACCTTTGGATTTCGAGCCGCCGTGTCCGTTCACAGAGGGCCCGTCTTTGCGAATCCGTTTGCTCGGAGGTCGCACGCTGGAGCGGAGGAAGTGATGCTGGTCCTGCGCGGCCGGAGGCGAGCCCAAGCCTGCGGGGTTCGGGTTCGGTGATGCCCCGGAGGCGAGCGGACTCGGCGCTTCCTCGCCGTCCCTCTTTGTGCTCGGCTGCTCGCTCGGTGTCCGCGCCGCGCTCTCCTCTTCCTCACAGCCTTCGAGCTTTCGGATGGGTTTGTTCGAGCCTTCGATTCCCGAACCGGCCTGCTGGCCCACTGTCATCCTGATAAAACAGACAGAACGTACTGAATTTTTTTTTATAAAACCCAGAC
Organism: Clarias magur; assembly: GCA_013621035.1. Lineage (NCBI taxonomy): Eukaryota > Metazoa > Chordata > Actinopteri > Siluriformes > Clariidae > Clarias > Clarias magur. The sequence goes on from QNUK01000068.1 coordinate 2,243,230, forward strand.
GCTTTGAGGAGGTTTCGCGTTTAAACCAGAAAACAAATAGAGGAATTAACTTAGGAGACGCGACGTTCTGCTGAACTCAACATGGCCGCCGCTGTTTGTTTCAAATCCCCCTCTCACTGTCCCGACTCTCCGCGTCGAAAATTCGCCTTTTAGACACTTCTAGGTTCGCCCAAACAACGCGGTTTTGTCTTAATTCGTCTGCCTTTTCGCGGTAGTTGCGTTTAAGTTGAGTTGCGCGGTGTTTAATCCGACATTCGGAGCGCGAGCTGTAGACTTTAGCGCGCTGCACAAACGACAAGCGACAACGAGAAAAAATCTTTCGCGCATTCGACCTCTATTTAAAGTGAGTGTTTTGCGAGAACCGTTACCCATTTTCCAGCTCTTCGGCGCTTCCCGAGATCTTCTTTCTCTTCACCATGAGTCCGAAGATTTTGGAGACCAATTTCCGAGCAATTTGAACATATTTCCAGAGCGAGAAAGCAGGTCGTGTGTGTGGACTCGTCCTCTCCTCTCCTCGCTGTTGCTGCTTCTGCTGCCTCGACTCCGCGTCTCAACTCCGCTCTGAACTGCTCGTCTCGTAGTAACACCAGCTCCAACTCACAAACTCTAAATTATAACCATGACAGAAATTTCATCTACACCCTAGATACGACTTAAACACTTGAAATGTGCTAAATGAACCGACGGGGTTTTTTTTTTTTTTGGACGAGTTGCACCACAAAAGACGACAAGAAATCCTCCTGAGCACCTCCTCGCTCCACAAAGCCTGGACTTTGTTGGTAACTACGTCATCATAAGTTTAAGAATCGATCATTTCTTAGGGTACGTCACAATTTCTTAAATGCATTAAAAAAAATCCACACGTATCGTATTCGTGCATCAAAAGTGTTCAGCCCGGTTCATGACTTCAGGTGATGTCAGAAATACACAGGAGAGTTAAGAGAAACTGCACCTATATTCTCACCAGGGCGCGGGTGTAGCTTTATTACATAATAAACACACTCCAAAAAATCATGCTATGACACTTCTGTCATTATTGCATCTTCGGAAATCAGAACTGATACGCAAACATTTGGCTTTTTTATAAAATGTCATAGCAAAGCATTTCAGAGCACTTGTTTATTCTATGTATTATTATTGTGCCAATTAGGGTGGTGCCTTCCTCTCTGTCCAGCAACTCTAAATGTGGACTGTTGGCCACACAACACACATGATCAACAGATACAAGGACAGTTTTCACCATGTACATATACAGTCTACCTTGTAAGACGTACTCTATGAAGCCTATTTATTATAGTTATGAGACATTATTGCTTGAAGATCAGAGTTGAAATGGTATGCTGATCTATCACGGTATGGATCTAAATGACAGACAGTATTGTGAATTCTGACACTTAAGAATCACTATATTTCATATTAACCTGTATTACCAGTTTCAATGATGAACAGATTACACTCATTCAAATAATCACATCGTTCAGATGATCACAAGATCAAGATCCGAATATCTGATATAACTCTGCCAACTAACTACTGAATCTTTCTAACAGTTTTGTTAGCTTGCTTTTGCTTCTTACTCTAAATCCACCCTGAGCTAAACTTGATTCTTTCCATGGCATTGACATTTTAATAATAATAATAATAAACCTAACAACTTAACAAGTTAACGTGTTTCACCTTCAAACACAACTAGCAAGCAACACGGCTAGCTAACCGTAAGCGGTCTACCACAATAACCTAAAAAAACATGAACTTATATAACGATAAGATGCTGGAATCAACATCAAAGACAACACAATCCAACTTTAAACCGCGAAACGTTACCTTCCGTGCTGTTTATTCCGTGCAGGTCGAACAAAATCCGCATTGACAAAAATTGGATGCGCTTAGCTTAGCTTCCCCATAGTGACAGCATCAGCGAGTCTTCCTGTTTTTTTCCCTCGTGCCCTTAGCCACGCCCACTCCCGCTCAAAAACAAATCGTGTGATTGGGTCAATAGTAGTCACATGCACGTTACGTGCGACGTCATATTGTTTAAACGGTATTGGGCCGTTTCGAAATCGTTTATTTTTATTTTATAAATTATATAAAATCTATATATACGTGATGAAGTAAAAATTCATCTTAATCAGGAGTATATAGTTTTATAGTTTTATTTTTTCGATGTTAATCAGTTCTGTGAACGTATTATTATTTATAGCCAGAAAAAGATAAAATATATAAATATATTAAGTTAATATCAATAAACGTTTTGTTTTATATATAAAAATAAAAGCGAAATGTATAAAATTATAAAATTGATTTTTGTTTTAAAATAAAATGACGTGTAAGAAAAGAGGTATATATATTTCGCTTTTGAAATGTATAAAATTTAAAATTAAAATTTTCAATTAAAATTTTCAAAAGAGGTCTTTTCTTACACGTCATTTTATTTTAAAACAAAAATCTATTTATAATTTTATACATTTCGCTTTTCTTTTACCGTACTGGTTAAAAAGTGAGGAAGAACCCATTCAGCCAATTAGCATCCAACTTTGTCTTGACTTCAACTAATAGAAAACGGTTCTATTTCGATTGATAAGGGTTTAAACCAATGAACAAACAGAACAATTCCAACGTTCTATTTTGACTTCCAAACACGTGGCCCGTCCTCCTGGGCGTGGCCAGCACCCCCCTCTCTCCTGTAACGCTTTTTGTGCGGCTAACTTGTGAGCGCTGCGTTACCGAGGCGCCGGTTTCCGCATAGCGGTTTCAGTCAGGAGACTTGGAGTCGTGCACGTTGAAGGAAATAAGCGACAATGACTTCGACAAACATGTTTCAGGGCCTTGAGGACGGCGGGAAGCCGAGTTCGAGGTATAACCCTCTCTCCTTGTGGTGAATTTGAAGTGCGCTAGCTGATCTAGCTTAGCTCATCGGGGAAAAATCCCAAACAGGAACTTGGCTAGTTAAGCTAGCTAACTTTGCTTTAGCTTTCTGTAATGTAGCTAGTTAGCCTGCAGGAAATCAATACGCTAGCTGAAATGTTAATCTAGTATTTACAAAATTATATAACTTGACATTTAATTATTTAATCTTGAAATACTTGTTTTGCTGATTTCTTTTCCCCCCACCACACATGTGCGGATCAGTGAGTGTTCAGTAATTGAGGCAGATTTAGCCTTGCGTATGATCTCTAATAAATTATCAAATCCGCTTTAATTATTGTCAGCACAATGATCCCGACCTCTGTCATGTGAAACTTTTTTTTTTTTGTCTCACATGCACTACTGCGCTGCTTTACCGCCTTTCCCTAAGCTGCAGTGTCGCGCCTTGAACGCACGGAGGCGCATCACTGCAAATGAGCTTTTTTTGTTTTCAATGAGTTTTTATTTATTTATCAATCAAACTAAAACGTTGCCTAATTCTCTATTCTGATTGTTTAGAAAGTGTTGATTAATTTTCTAAAGCAGCAGCTGTGAGTTTTGCCCTGTTTTATAGTATTAATTAATAATTTACACATTCTTTCAACGCTCTAAACACAGCAGTGACCAGAAGAGAAATGTTAATGTTTTGGAATTAAAAGCAAGAATCAGTAGGTTATGTTACAGAGAATTGCTCCCCTTTGTGATCCTGAAGACAGTCAAGAACGCGCAAGATTAAGTTATACTTTTGATAATGATTAAAGAAATTTCTTTTGAATCTGAAAAATTGTAGTTTAACTTTATTTACATTTTCATGGCATTTGGGAGACACTCCTTTTGCAGAGCGACTTTTCCACATCAGGGCCCCTAGGTTGTTTCAGAGAACACTTGACCTCAAAGTCTGGTTCATTTTGATAATTGAGAACACAATCATTCTGTGCTTGGGAACCGCGCCCAAGTCTGCTTAACGAGCTCGTCACGATACAGCGTATTCAGCGTGGACGCAATCAGATATGTAAGTCAGTTCTACCTGAGCACGGAAGTAGATCGCTGTTCAGATGCGGCGTTATCAGTGCCATCGGTCTCATCTGAAATCTGTGTATGCGTAGCGTGAAAGTTAACTTCCTCGTTCTTTTTCTTTCTTGTGTTTAATAACAAAGCGGAGTGATGCGGAGGGGAGGGAGCAATCGTTCCTGCTCACGTGAAAACACTCTTACGTTATGTCTCATTATGCTATGAGAATAGCACAAGTAGCTTGGTGAAAGACATTCATAAGAATAGAAGTCTTCTGGATGTTTAATTGTTTGTCTGTCGCTGATTATTTTCCTGTAACAGCACCCCCAGTTGTGTTTATTTTATTTGTCTTTTTTTTTTCTTTAAGTGAATTGCAGTGTAAATGAATACTCCAGATCCCAATGTGCGCTCTTGCAAACTGATTTGTGTTTTAGTTGGTTGTTTTTATCATATTAATTGACTACGTGCATTTGTGTGTGTGTGTTGTGTGCATAGGGTTTTGCGACCTCCTGGTGGAGGCAGCAGTAACATATTCGGTGGCTATGACGATGATGGTGGTGCTTCAAGGCGGCCAAACAAGATGGCTTCCGCCATTTTCGGCCCTCCAGAGGAGCCTCAAACGGGCCCCAAACGCACCAACCCTCCAGGTATAAATGTACAGTGTACAAAGGCTCACGGTCTCTCTCTCTCTTTTTGCTCTTTTTGTGCTGCTGGTGTGAATTCCTCACCACACCTCAATCAGGCTTTTGCATTTCTTGCACTCCGGCCTGTCGTTCCGTACAAGTAGCAGGTTTGAATCACGGCTTTATTCCCTGAAGGTCACAGCAGTCATGCTGGTCATTTCCAACCACATTAGTGCTGAAATCAGCTTGCCGATCTAGCTCAGTATTTTGGGAAGAAACTGTGAGGAGTTTCTTTCTTTGTTTCACAACTGACCACGTTCTCTACATTATTGATGAGAAGTTACGAGTTCTTCAGATTAACCATGTGACTTGACCGATAACAAACAAACATAAACCAAGCCACGCTTTGGAGATCCAGCTTTAAGTGCTTCTCTTGTAAGCACTGAAGGTTCTGTTCTCTGATTGGCTGTCAGCCTGAGGCATGTTCTAGAAGAGTCCATGCTGATGTTCGCATGTATGCACCCTTAGGAATGGGGAATGGAATTTAGAAAGCTCTCAGATGTTAAGAGAGAGGATGTGTGTGTGTGATTTTATAAGTTGGATAGAAGCGCTAAGCTAAAGCGCTTCTATCCAACTTATAAAATCCCCCCCACACACAGTAGAATTTCAAAATAATTTTATAATATTAATAATTTATATTATATTAATAATATTAAATAACTTTGTAATATTAGAGCGATTTATTTAATTTAATTTTTTAAATATTGACTGAGGTGAATAGGTATGTGTAAATTTTACTCCAACTCTGTGCTCACCTGCAGGACAAAGCGAAGACAAATTAAATTCCTGTTGTTTTACAGATTCTTTAAAATCTTTGGGGGTAAAATAATGATGATAAAAGTCTACAAAAGGAATAGCACTTTCTTTTCTGGGGATAATACAGATGTTGCCCACTAAGTCCTTTGGCCATTACTTGTCTTTATTACTGATTCCAGCTGTTGTGTTTATTATTTAAGGAGTTTTTCCCTCTTATCATTTCCTTTATGTGTCCAAGATGTCATAGGCCAGCTTCTTTAGCTCTGGCTGGTATCCGAGGTCATGAGGACTGTGACCATTTCATGTAGTTCTGTTTTGTCAGTTATTGAGTTTTAGATAAATGGTTTGCTCTTCTGCAGGATACGTTACATTGATATATAGGCATTCTTATCCAGAGCGACTTGAAGTTTCCATTATTAAATATAGTCCTTGTTGTTTTTACATTAAGAATTAGGGATCGTGTGTCCAAGAACACTTGACCCCCAAAGTCTAGTTCATACTCGAGCATGGATCGAATTAGACACAGAAGACAATCGTACCTGAGAACAGAAGTAGATCTGTTTTAGATCATGCTTGGGATTTAGCAAGTGCCATTCTCATCTTCTCACCTACACAATCAGGAAGGCACAACAGTGCTCTTGACGACGGTTTTTCCTAAAGATCAATGATATTCGGCATAGTGCAAAGGTTAACTTTCTCGTTCTCTTCTGCTCTTGTATTTATTGACGGCTCAGAAAACAAGTAGGTGCATACTGCCACTGGCTGTATCGGAGAGTGTAAATACGCAATCATAAAAAGTACAATCAGATAAACACTGTTTTGAAGGATTTTTATTATTATTATTATTTTAAATGTGAGCCTCTCTCTTTTTGCCCACCATGCTAAAGCGGTATGCTTAAATATTTTTCCCCCTCAAGAAAAAAGAAAATGGGCAAGTTTGTATTTATTTATTTAATTATTAATTTATTGCTCAGTTGCAAATTCTAGTATAAACCCAGTAATGCAAGTTTTGTGGTTGGTCTTTATTTATAGTAAACACCGGGACAGTTGATCTGTGTTAAGTGCATTATTATACTACAAGCTGATATGTAAACATCCAAGCAGTGATTATTATTTTATTTAATTTTTTTATAATAATACAATTTCTATGTGTGGTCTATAGAAAATGTGTTGTTGATCTGTTAAAACTAAATGCATACATGTCTGAGTTCTCTCTCTCTCTCTCTCTCTCAAAGGTGGTAAGAGCAGTGGGATTTTTGCCGGGCCTGAGGCTGCCTCCCCAAAACATAAACCGGTGCCTCCAGGAGGAGCGAGTACCATCTTTGGAGGACCGGAGACAAACCTGCCTGCAGTTAAAAGTCATCCAAACAAGCCAAAGGTGGGTTCATATTTAAAACATAGCACACCGGGTCTTTAAAACCTGATGCACGGACTGTTTACTTGTTCGCCAGTTTTTTCAGGATGTCTGTTTAATCAAACTTTTATCTGGTCGTATTGCAACATGCCTTTTGAGAACTGATATTAGTTATATAAATATAATTTATGCTGATACAGTACACAGTGATTTGGGAGAAAAATGTTAGAAAGCTGTACTATCTTACCTGTCTATACATAAATTAACTATGACAATACTATCTCGAGTGCTCGGTGTGTAGTAAACATGCAGGATATTGCATCAATTGCATCACTGCAGTCATCAATTCTTGTTGATCAGTTTCTTGTGCATTTTAAGCTCAGTCATTAAAAAATGGTAATCAATTTTAATAATTAAAATCTTAAAATCAAATTTTATTTGTCACATACACATGCATCATTTGCATGATTTTCTGTACACCCTGACATTCATAAAGTCCAAGGAACACCATAACTTTAAAATATACCAACTTCTTATCTAAATTTTGGAATGAATTTTTGCACAGAACAAGGGTTGTGAAATTTGGACGCTTTACTTTCATGTGTAGGAACGTTTATAACAACTGAAACCTAGTGGAATGTACTTGTACGTGTTTGAATTTTGATTGACGGACTATCAAAGAAGCATTGTACTCTGCAGTTAAACTGATTATTGATCAATCATCCACTGTTTATTTATGGTACTCCCATCAGTACCTCGGGAATGCTGTAATCTACCTCAGTAGAAATCTTCATCAGAGTAACTAGGCTTATCTTTTATCCTTTTGTATTTTTTCTTTAACTTTGTAATCACCAGGTTTTGGTGTTGAGAACTGAAGGAGTTCTCTCAGAGACGGGCACATGTTTATTTACCATATGCTAAGGATCCTCCAACAGAACTAAAACCACATGAGGACATCTGCCAAAAGCTTTAACACAAGAAATCTTATTCCGCACTTAAGCACAATGCACCGTGAATAATCTTGAGTGTGAAAAGTTATCCGCAAAGGCAGCAGCTAAATCCACCCTCACTCACCCACCTGTAGCAGAAGCCCTCATAAGTCTCGAGCCTTTCTCTGCAGGCTAAAACTGTTATCACAAAAATAATAAGGTAGAGAGAGAGAAAAAGCGGTTCCTATTTCTGGGTGACGCAGCCGGGGTTTACTTCACCGCTCCATGTATGCGGGCTGACGATCAGCGACTGTTTGGTAGGGCCGCACACAGTCTGGATGATAAGAGGAACATAGACTGTCTCTTAAAATGCAGAAATGCTGATATTTATAAAGAAATGCCTGTCCTCGATTATTACTAATGAGTAGCCATGACTGGCTCGCCAAATACAAAGTGACTGTCTCTGTGTCTATTTAAAACGTTTGACGCAGCTTTGTTTCATGTGCTGCACATTTATAACGAGTGTGTATAGATAAGCATGTCAGTATTTGTGGCAGACACTTGATGCTAGTTAAGGAGCGATTTTTACACACACACACACACACACACACACACCCATACAGCTCCTCCAAAACAACCCAAAGTGGCTCAATAATATTTAGATCTGGTGACTGTGCAGGCCATGGGAGATGTTCAACTTCACTTTCATGTTCATCAAACCACTCAATGCACCAATACACACAGCAAGACTGGTGACCATCATCCTGATACAAGGCACCACCTTCAGGATACAATGTTTTAACCATTGGGTGCACATGGTTCTCACCAAACCATCACTGATCCACCCCCATGCTTCACTCTGGGCGTGCAACAGTCTGGGTGGTGCGCTTTTTTGGGGGGCCTTCTCCACACCATAACTCTCCCTGATGTGGGAAAGACAGTGAAGGTGGACTCATCAGAGAACAATACATGTCTCACATTGTCCACAGCCCAAGATTTTCGCTGCTGGAACCATTGAAACCTACGTTCGGCATTGGCACGAGTGACTAAACGTTTGGCTATAGTAGACTGGCCATGTACATTGACCCTGTGGAGCTCCCGACGAACAGTTTTGGTGGAAACAGGAGAGTTGAGGTGGACATTTAATTCTGCAGTGAGTTGGACAGCTTTGGTTTGATGTTTTTTGGATACAGTCCACGTTAGCACACGGACATCCCTTTCAGACAGCTTCCTCTTGCGCCCACAGTTACTCCTGTTGGATGTGGTTCGTCCTTCTTGGTGGTATGCTGACATTACCCTGGATACGTTACAATGACTTGCTGTCTTGATCATAAATGCGCCAGCGAGACGCGCACCAACAATTTGTCCTGATCCGTCACCTATAATGTTGTGTGCATTGCAATATTTTAAGCAAAACTTTGCTAATTAAACCTTCACACTCTGCTCTTACTGGAGGAATGTGCAGAGTAATAGCAATCAATGAATATTGGCCACCAGGCTGGTGTAATTTAGCCATGAAACCTCCAACATTAACTTGGCTAGTGTTTCAGTTTCATTGTTCAACCCAATTGTCCTATATGAGACATTTTTTTCTCTCTCTTCAGTCGAGCGTGGCCTATTCTAGTGATTTCACTTCCTTGTTGTAATCTACATGTAATAATAAAAGAACGAATATGTTGCCTTGCAATAAATAGAAGTTTAAAATTTATGATACTTTCTCAGATTAATTATATTTTTGCACAGCTGTGTAGAGTGTTTTATTTATTTACTATTTATAGCAGTAAAAATAAATAAATAAATAAGTAAACAGTACTACGCTATAAAAAGGGCACTTTAAATGGAGATCCTGTGATCTGTATCAGACGATCGTGATCTCTACGATCAGCCCCAAAACCCTGATCGGAACACCCCTTTTACAAGCTGTTTGTTTTTTGTCTGTTTTAATGACAGATTGTGATCTATTACATTGCTTTGAACTACAACCGAAACTAAAACCTGTAAATACTGATATATATATATATGTGTGTGTGTGTGCGTGTCCAGCTCGCCCATTCTCCCATACCCCAGCCCCACCCCAGCAGTTACACAACTTCTTTTATTACATGGGTAATAGCTGTTATTATTAGTTGCAAGAACCATGAATGAAAAATAATCTTTCAGCTTGATTTTAAAAGATTCAACCACCGTCATATTTTTTTCTGTCATATTGGGCAAGTGTGGCATGCTGGACAATTTCCTTTTATTATTTTTATTTTTTTCCCCTCAACCTTTCGCCTGTATAGGAGTGTTTATAATAAATTGAGTTCATGATATGTGAGGAGTGTCATGTTCATATGACATGTAAATAATGGTGAGTTGATGATTAATCCTTTGACCTCAAATTTTCCTTATTTTGAGGATAGTTTAAACAATGTGCTCAATTTTTATGCAACATTTTTTTAAAGTAAAAGCAACTTGTTCTTGTTTTCACGTTTTGCAGGACAACATAAGTATGGGATCAGCTGTTACAGTTGAAGCAGCAGGTAAGAAATCACCACAGATGTACAGAGTAAATCCAAACCTCTTTCATTTGTCATTTCTGTCTTTTCCAGTACGGTCTAAATTTACAGCATCTCTAACGTTCTCTCATTTCTCTGTACTGAGAAAAGTTCCAACATGTTTACATAAAACATTGACAATGAAAGTAAAAGGGCAGATGAGGCGAGCGCGGAAAATCACCACAGAGACGTGTTCGTGTTGCTAGCACAAGTGCAAACTATACAAAAATCTCAGAATTGCTGACTGTACATGACTCGTGTGTGTCTGTGTGTTATAGTTGAGGCTAAGAAACTGCTCTTGATGAAGATCCTTATCTAAGCCTGTCTAATTTCCAAATCACTTTTTGCAATGATTAATGTCATACTTTCTGGTCACTATTTTGTATGGAAACAAAAACAAAGTGAGAGGTCCCGTGCACAATGTTAGCTGTTTCAGTATGCAAGAATTTGCACTTTTATTTGCGCACTAGGCTTATTTATCTGATATCACCCAAATGAGGATGGCTTCCTTGTTCAGTCTATTCCTGTCAAGTTTTTCTTATCGTCATCTCCGGGATGTTTTCCGGGTCACCGTCGCATTCAGCTCCCTCATCAGGGCAATCAATCTGATAATTATGATTTATATACATTTCCTCACACTTTTCAAACTCCTTTCCACACACACACACACACACAGACAGGTGCTCAATAAATCACCATACCATCAAATATGTCAGTAATTCATTTATTTACACAAAGACTGATGTTATTGATGTGTGTTTTTCTTTTCATTTTGATGATTATGGCTTACAGCTGATTTAAAATTCTCATTTAGTATTTTAGACATTTTTAATATTTAAAAAAATATTTAACGCAGAAATGTTGGACTACTGAAAAGTATGAACATGTACAGCTCTCAATACTTGGTCGAGGCTGCCTTTGCTGAGGTTACTGACGTGTTATTGAAGCCCAGGTTCCTTGGTATAGCGGCTTTCAGCTCTTCTGCATTGTTGGGTCTGTTGTCTCGCATCCTCCTCTTCACAGTAACCCACAGATTCTTTAAGGGGTTTAGTCGGGCGAGTTTGCTGGCGAATCGAGCACAGGGGTACCACGGTCCCTAAACCAAGTATTGGTACTTTTGGTACTGAGCAGGTGCCAAGTCCTGCTGGAAAATGACATCACATAAAGCTTGTCAGCAGAGGGAAGCATGAAACGCTCTAAAACTTGGTAGATGATTGTGCTGGCTTTCAACCTAATAAAACACAGTGGACCAACACCAGCAGATGACATCGCTCCCCAAACCACCACTGACTGTGCAAACTTCATACTGGACCTCAAGCAACTTGGATTCTGTGCCTCTCCTCTCTTCCTCCAGACTTTGATTTTCAAATGAAATGCAAAATTTACTTTCATCTGAAAAGAGGTCTTTGGCCCACTGAGCAACAGTCCAGTCCTTTCTGTCCTTAGCCCAGTAACGACGCCTCTGACGTTGTCTCTGGTTCAAGAGCAGCTTGACACAAGGCATGCGACAGTTGTGGCTCATGTCCTGGAGAGCTACAGCCCACTCCTTGTGAATCTACCCCAAAAGTCTTGAGTGGGATTCGTTTCACAATCCTCTTATGGCCGTGGGTATCCCAGTTGCTTGTGCACCTTTTTTCTACCACATTTTTTGTTCCATTAATGTGCTTGGACACAGCACTCTGTGAACACGTCAGGAAACCTTTGCAGGTGTTTTGAGTTAATTAGCTGACACCATGAGTCTCCAATATTTAACTTTTTCACAATATTCTAATTTTCTGAGATCCAGAATTTTTGGTTTTCATTAGCTGTAAACCATGATCATCAAAACTAAAGTGAAATAAACAGTTGTAATATAGCAGTCCGAGTCTAATGAATCTGGGAAATATATTTACTGAAATAAATAACCTTTTTGATGATTTTCAAATTTATAGTGATGCTGTAAAAGTGTAATGTAGTGTAAAGCTACATTGTGACAATGATGACAATGATCGTTGTTAAAAGCACTATATAAATAAAATTGGATAAAATAATGAGAGAATAGAAAGAAATTTATGATCCAAAATTGGAAAATGGAGAAATAGTTTTTTTTTTGTTTGTTTGTTTGTTTTTACCTGTGATGTGGGATCTCACTTCAATCGACACTGCATGCAGTCACGTCCCTCCAGCAGCTCTTCCTTTCTCAATGTTCTCCCTCTTCAAAGACACTCATCAGCTCCTGAATTGAAACAGCCTTTATTTAGTCTTATCTAGAGAAAATCAACACACAAACATGTCCTGGCTGGCACGTTTTCTGTTAAAGCAGCCTAAACAGGTTTTATGTTCTTAGTGTAGGGAAAGACTTCCACGAACTACAGATGCTGTAAACAAAGTTTAAAGAGCATTAATTAAAGATGTAAACTTTTTTGTTGTTGTTTGTTTGTTTTTGTTTTTTTGCATAAAGTACAATAAAATTATCAACTCTGATTTAAATTTTCATCACAGCACCCCCGCCTAAGGAGCCACAGGAAGTGAAGAAGGAAGCGGTCATCTCTCCTCAGGCTACCCCGAAAAAGGAAGCTCCCCCTCCTGAACCCGTAGCCAGTCAGGATGTCGAACCCTCCCCAGAAAAGCCGATGGAGAAGGACCACGAGCCGCGCCTTGGACCTCGGCCACGCTCGCACAACAGAGTGCTCAACCCTCCTGGTGGAAAATCCAGTGTGGTCTTCTACTGACCACTGCTTTGTTCTCTTAGTCGCTCTCTCTCTCTCTCTCTCCCCCACTTGGTTCTGTCTTATTAACACTGCTACTTACTTTTTTTTTCTTTTAATAGCCTTCCTTACAATGCCTTCTGTACTATATTCTTTTATGTGTGTTCCTTGGTTTAGTTATTTTTTCCCCTCTTGCACTTTCTAACTAATTCCTTAAACATCCTCTTGCTATCTGACGGTTTGAGTAACGGTCGCGCTCAATCAATCAAATGGTTCCTTTCTCATCAATCACACTTGGAGGTTGATTTTGTTTTATAGATGTTGTATAGAATACAAGTCTGACGGTGAAATGTAAATCGTGTGTGTGTGTGTGTGTAAACGGTAAACTGGAACCACTGTCGTAATGCTGGCGCATGGCGTATGTATCTCAGTCTGAGTGTGTTCTCATGGAGCGGTTCACAATCCCCCTCCCGTCCCTCTGCTCCGCAAGCTTTGCTGCACGGTGCTCCCAGAAGTCCAGCCAGGTGTGTTAGAGCGTAGAAAACACAACCAGCAATAAGAACAGATGACTGACATTTTTCTTTTTTTAGTGTAGATTTAAAATTCCCATGTAATCAGACCTATAGTGGTGTGACCCCCCCCCCCCCTCCTTCCTTCTTATTGGAAATTGCAATGCCGTCAAGTTTTCGAGTAGTACAGTACGGGGATGTTGGATGTATTAACATTTGTCCCTATTTTTGTTTAGGATTTTTGCAGGCCATTAATACCATAATGATTGCGCTCCAAATATATATATCAAACCAAAAAAAAGCCCACATAGATGATCAGATTGTAATACATGCATATTGTAGAACAAATGGCTGACTCCAGAGTATGTTCATATTCAGCATGGATTCTTTTGCTAATAATAATAATAATAATAATAATCAGTGTCCTTTAAGATAAAATATATATCTGCAGGTATTTGGAACATCAGAAATATTCTCTTGCAAGAAAGTACTCTCTGGATAAATGAATGTTAATTTTGTACCAAATACCAAAGTGTCACATTTTCACACTTTAATCTGTTTTTCCTTCGTACATCTCGAAGCTGCCGGTTTAAAGTTAAACCTACAGCAGGGAGGCAGAAGGTGGCACGTGTTTGTGTGCAAGTGTGTTTCTCACATGCTGGTGGAAGCACTGCCCAAAGTGCCTGTATGGTTGAAAGGCAATGTCACAGAAAACTGTGTAACAATAAACATCTATTTTGGTGATTCATACTCGTGCTGTTTTTTTTTTGTTTTGTTTAGGTCATGGTTATGAAGTTTTGTCATCTTAAACTGTTTTTCCTTTTCTTTTACTTTTAGGAAAATCACATCAAGAGCTTTCTGGTTTGTTTTTAATGCATAAATAAGTTAGAAAGAAAATAATAAACAAACATCCCTCATTTATTCATATTGGTGTGGGTAAAGTTACAGAAATTATGGAAACATGTTTCACTGTGACAGTCTAAAGATACAATTTGAAACTCATTTCCCCTCTTGTCTCTTATGACACCTGCATCCTAAGCACCGGCCTGACCATCTGTGCATGTTTCTCACTGGTTCATGCCTAAGGTTAGATGGCTTATATGCTGGAATGATTCATAGGTCACGGTGGGACTACACAAACAAAAACATATTCTCAAACTGGTCAAGTACAGGGACTGGACTGGAAATGAGAGACCTTCAGGAAGCCTGGAGAACTGTTCAAGACTTAATTCTGGCTCTTTGGAAGCAACATATAAAAAACACCTAGTGATCCTTCTAAGAAAATTCTTAGAATTATGACATTTCCTTAGAATTCACCCTTAAAAATTTTGGACTAAATCTTGGTCAAGATAAAAATAATTCCAGAAACATCTTAAACCCTAAAAACAGCTCCTAAGGTAAAAAGCTGTTTAGAGTAGACAGGAGGACTTTTAAGAGGCTTAAGAGTTTCTATAGCAGAGGACAAAATGACGGAAAGAAGAAATATTCTCCAAACACAACGTAAAGCTAAAAGTAAACACTGCTCTTCTGTCCAATTTGGTTTTCTTGTTCTATAATTTCTTCCATCTCTCTTGGATGGTTGCCTACATACTATCCAAATGTGCAACTTAAATAGACTGTCCTGTAATCAATGTAAATTAATAAAAGCTGAGACATTTAGTTCCCATCAATCTGAAATGGATTACAACTAATAAAATCAGTATGGTAAATAAATGTAAGAACATAAATATATTCACTACTGTCTGGAAATTGGTTGCTTCAAAAGTAAACACATTTTCAACATTTGGTTTAATTATCTTTAAGATATTGCATCTATAACAGAAATGTTGCATAAAGTAGCTTGTAGTCACAAACATTATGATGTCACTGTCTATTCTATAATCATGTATTCTGTTTACACAAAGAGTGCATTTCAAGACCTTTGCAGAGGTCAGAGGTTATATTTTATCAACCAATCAAGGTCCGTGAATTGCTGTATCATCCCTGGCAGTGGGGTCAACCACACCTCCTCACTAAGATGGAGCTTTTTCTACTTTCCTTACTCAGAGTTGCTCTGAGACGTTTCCTAAATCACTTTTAGTCTAGGACTCTCAGCTAGGACTTTTTAAGCTAAGATAGGAGCTCTCTGAGAGAATTCTAAGAAGCTTTATGGATACGGGGCCTGATCATGATTTAAACGCTGACAGAAGTTGTTCCTCATTCAGCTGCTCCTATGAGGGGTCACCCCAATGGATCACTTATGATCTGCACATTACATTTGTACAAGTTTTTACACTGGATATTCAATATACTCATTTATACACACGTGGACAAAATTGTTGGTACCCTTCGGTCAATGAAAGAAAAACTCACAATGGTCACAGAAATAACTTTAATCTGACAAAAGTAATAATTAAAAAAAATTCTATGAATGTAAACCATGAAAGTCAGACATTGCTTTTCAACCATGCTTCAACAGAATTATTTTAAAAAATAAACTCATGGAACAGGCCTGGACAAAAATGATGGTACCCCTAGAAAATACTGAAAATAATGTGACCAAAGGGACATGTTAATTCAAGGTGTGTCCACTATTTAGCATCACAGGTGTCTACAATCTTGTAAACAGTCAGTGGGCCTATATATAGGGCTCCAGGTAGTCACTGTGTTGTTTGGTGACATGGTATGTACCACACTCAACATGGACCGGAGGAAGCGAAGGAAAGAGTTGTCTCAGGAGATTCGAAAGAAAATTATAGACAAGCATGTTAAAGGTAAAGGCTATAAGTGTCAGGGAACGAGACTTTCGTTAGCTGCTGAGGTGGATCCAGATGCAGGGGTGGCGACTGAGCAGATGCTGTGCTCAGGCTGTAAACCAGCGTGATGAGGAGCTTGACAGCGTGGGAACGGAAATGTCAATGAAGTGCACGAGGGTGCCGAGAGCGTGACAATAAGACCATTTCCAAGCAGCTAGATGTTCCTGTGACTACAGTTGCACATATTATTCAGAAATTTAAGATCCATGGGACTGTAGCCAACCTCCCTGGTCGTGGCCACAGGAGGAAAATTCATGACAAATCAAAGAGACGGATAACCTGAATGGTAACAAAAGAGCCCAGAAAGACTTCTAAAGAGATCCAAGGTGAACTTCATGCTCAAGGAACATCAGTGTCAGATCGCACCATCCCTCGTTGTTTGAGCCAAAGTGGACTACATGGGAGACGACCAAGGAGGACACCATTGTTGAAAACAAATCAGAAAAAAGCCAGACTGGAATATGCCAAACTACATGTTGACAAGCCACAAAGCTTCTGGGAGAATGTCCTATGGACAGATGAGACAAAAATTGAACTTTTTGCAAAGGCACATCAGCTCTATGTTCACAGATGGAAAAATGAAGCGTATCAAGAAAAGAACACTGTCCCTACTGTGAAACATGGAGGAGGCTCTGTTATGTTCTGGGGCTGCTTTGCTGCATCTGGCACAGGGTGTCTTGAATCTGTGCAGGGTACAATGAAATCTCAAGACTATCAAGGGATTCTAGAGAGAAATGTGCTGGCCAGTGTCAGAAAGCTGGGTCTCAGTCGCAGGTCATGGGTCTTGCAACAGGACCCAAAACACAGCTAAAAAACCCCAAGAATGGCTAAGAGGAAAACATCGGACTATTCTAAAGTGGCCTTCTATGAGCCCTGACCTCAATCCTATTGAGCATCTTTGGAAGGAGCTGAAACATGCTGTCTGGAAAAGGCATCCTTCAAACCGGAAACAACTGGAGCAGCTTGCTCATGAGGAGTGGGCCAAAATACCTGCAGAGAGGCGCAGAAGTCTCATTGACAGTTACAGGAATCGTTTGATTGCAGTGATTGCCTTAAAAAAGGTTGTGCAACAAACTATTAAGTTAGGGGTACCATCATTTTTGTCCAGGCCTGTTCCATGAGTTTTTGAGGTTTCATTTTTTTTTATAATTCCACTGAAGCATGGTTGAAAAGCAATGTCTGACTTTCATTGGTTAACATTCATAGAATTCTTATTTATTATTACTTTTGTCAGATTAAAGTTATTTCTGTGACCATTGTGAGTTTTTCTTTCATTGACCGAAGGGTACCAACAATTTTGTCCGCGTGTGTATCTAGAGCCAATTTGGCAAATTTCAGTTATACTGATATTTTTGGAGGGTGAGAGGAAACCAAAGAAATCCATAAAGAGCAAATAACAGGTATTTAAAGACGTTGCATCCAAACCTCGTACGCTGACTAAACATATCTCCTCTATCTCTATAATCAGTCAAGCTCAATGGCAGAACATCAATTTTGGCCCGACACCGGGGCACTTCAGCAGAAGCCTGAACTGCAGCTTATAATCTATATTCCAGATTTTAGCAACATGAATTTAAAAGATTTTATTCAATTGTATGTTAGGCATGTTGAGCCACCTGTTAGTTGTAAAAAACGTATCTCCCGAGCTTGCTGTAAAATCAACAAGATGTGGGATTGGCTGCTAGCCTACTCGATGAGCAGGAGCAGATGTGTTGTGACTGGAGGAAGTTGAGGTATTTGAACTGATTCCACTGTCCCTGCGTTCGCCTCGGCACATTACTTTTTAAAGATTTCTAGAGGCACATGGTCTACATGCATGGTTTATGTTTATTGGGCCTGTACAGTGAAGTTGCAGTAATTGCTTTTAAAGGATATGTTGAAAGGTGCCAGTGATGATGGTAATAATCAATGCGTAGTACATGTATTTAAATGTGTAGCAAGTATATAAAACTAAAAGTTTTCTTGAATTAGATTATTTAAATGTGTATTATGTAGTTCTGCAGCAGGTCACTTTGGTCTCTGGATTTTAATCCTAGTGGAAAACCACTGACTGCATGAAACACGTGGGAATGTAAAAGAGCATGTGAGAATGTAAAGAGCATGGAAGGGTGTTCCAATATCACAAGACTAGTGTTCAACATTTTGTTAAAATCAAACTATACAGCGCCCCCATATGTTTAAGTGTGGCTCTTTTTAAAATGCATAATATTACAGATATTATTCTTTCCACTTATTTTATGAAGATGAATAATTCTGCATTTGACGGTAGCTTAATTCATCCTATTGGATTGAGTACAGAAATAAAACTGAAAGCAGAAAACATAAGAGTTAAGAGTATTCAAAGTTCCCTCTACCTCATTTGTCATTTTAGATAAATAGATAGTTAGATGGATAGATACATGATTTGTATGAGCTTTCATTCAATAAGCGATGACTTATGACATTTTAACTCATCACACCAAATTTACAATAACATACTCTATTATATACAGTCCAGTTCACAGAAAACTCACTCACTCACTCACTCATTGTCTATACCACTTTATCCCGTATTCAGGCTCGCAGGTGCCTAGAGCCTATCCCAGGAGACACGAGGTGTGGTACACCCTAGATGGGGTGCCAGTCCATCACAGGGGGCACACATACACACACACTCGCACACTCAATTTGCGAACACCAATTAGTCTAATATGCATGTCTTTTGGACTGTGGGAGGAAGCCGGAGTACCTCGAGGAAACCCACCAAGCACAGGGATAACAAGCAAAATCCACGCACACAGACCTGACATGGGAATTGAACCCGGACCATGAAAGTGCCAGGTGACGGTGCTAACCACTGTAAGTCACTTCCAGATGCAACCCTCCCATTATATCTATGCTGCAGCCAGTGCCTGGGGTTTGGACATTGGGTGGGAATTGTACCATGAGAAACCTACCAATGCGCTACAAATATCCTGAAGCCTAATGCGTTGGTCCCTCACAAATATGAACGTCATCTTAAGAACTAAAATTTGGTAAGAAATTTGCCTTGGCGTACAAAGCATTTTCGGCATATGAGAGGCCGAGAAGGTTATAATGTTCCCAATAATGTTATCCAGGACAGTAGCAGGAAAAAAAGAGAACCACTTTCAGTTTCATTTTTAATGCCAAGAGGTTAAATGTCTGTTTACTTCATATTTTACTTCTTGTCTTTTCTAAATGTTTTTTTAAAATTGTTTTTAGATGCAAAAATTTGATTATAGCCTTGGAAATTGGTAATACAGTGGACCTCAGTTCACAAACGCCCCTGGTACGGACAAATCGGTTCATGAACAAAAAGGTGCTTAAATTAGTCCCTGTTCACAAACTTCCTCCTCCTTGGAACAAGAGCCATGCCAATCTGCCCAATCAGCTTAACAGCATTGTTTTTAAAGTATTCCACAATCTTTTTGTGCACTTTCTCACAGATTGGAGAGCCTCTGCCATCTTTACTTCTGAGAGACTTTTGCTTTCTAAGGCATCCCTTTTATAGCTAATCATGTTACAGACCTGATGTCAATAAATTTAATTAGTTGCTACATGTACTCCCAACTGAATCTTTTCAAATTTTCTTGCTATTTCACAGCCCTTTGTTGCACCTGTCGCAACTTTTTGGAGACTTGTAGCAGGCATCACATTTGAAATGAGCTCAATTAGTGGATAAATGTTAATTTATAAAAATGATAAATTATAAACTATAAATGTGGTGTAAAATTTCTCCATTTCTCCATGTGAATAAAATATTTGATTTGATTTAAAAGTTTTAAGTTTTATATTATTCAAATTTGAAAAAACCTTCCGACTTTTCTGGAATTCGGGTAGCATTCCTACTGAAAAAACTGTATCGGTGTATCACCAAATCGGTTTATTTCCTATGTGAAAATGGGTAGCACTGTCGCCTTTGCACCTCTATGGTCCAGGTTCGATTCCCAGGCCTGGTTCGATTCCCGCCTCTGTGTGTATGGAGTTTGCATGTTCTCCCCGTTCTTGGTGGGTTTCAAAGACATACAGATCCAGACCCCCCCCCCCCCTCGTCCCTGAATACAGGATAAAGCGGTATAGATGATGACTGACCGACCGTCTGACGTATGGAAAAATTCGTTTCATTTCGCAATACGAATTTTTAATGTTGAGAACTCACCTCAGAAACAGATCAAATTTGTATGTCGAGGTGCCGTGTATGTACAGTAAGATGGATATTTTTATAATAAAAAAGTTACTAAATAGTAATATAATAAAAATATACATAATAATAATAATATATAAAATACAAATACTAATAGATATAATGTATATAAAGCTGCTTAAAAATGCTATGCATTTATTTGTGTCATATTCTGGAAACGGGCTTCCACAGGACCGTAACGTCACCGCCGCACGAGCTCTACGCAGACGCGGTGGCACCACCCGCACAGTGACGTCACTCCTTTGAGTCATCCTGAACCCCCCCTCCTTCGCGCAGCTCGCACGCGACTCTCCCAGCAGAACCCAGAGAGCGAGAGGGAGAGGGAATGGGAAGCAGCGGCATCACCACACCACGGTAAAAAAAAAAAAAAACCACCGCACCGACTGTGGATGCCAAAAACCCGGAATGTGCCGCTATGCTTTATAGACACTACAGCCGGCGTCCAGGTGACACTAAACAATTTATTATTTAGTGCACTTTATTTATTTATTTAGCTTGCTATTTTTTTCCTGTAATGGCCGCGGAGAGGCAGGTGCCGCGCCGCGGATGATTTTTTTGCGCGTGATGCTACGGATTCCGCCCGCGCGCGCTGGGATGGGACGCACCGAACCGAGGAGGCCCGAGCTTTCCGGTGACACATCTAAAGAAGAAGAAGAAGGCGTATAGTGGGGGGAGAGGTGCTAAAACCGCCGGCTGAGAAAGAGCGAGAGGGGCCTGCTGTTTAATAGCAAGAAGCACACGGACTAAAAACAATCTGCGCGTGAACACCGCGCCGCATCACATCATGGAGTAACGCGTGCACCTGATCACGCCCCTGTAAATTATCCCTCATCCCCCCCGCCCCCCACTTTAAACAAAAATAAATAACAGTAAAAAAAAAATCCCACTCGGAATCTTTTCGAAACTCTCGTTTGATTGTTTGTTTAATTAATTTATTTATTCATCTGCGTTCACCCTTTCTGCGTGTGTAAACAAACTCGCCAAGATGATGGAGCTGCCGCTGGACGAGGTGGTCTACCAGGACGACTACGGCTCCGTGTCCGTGATGTCGGAGCGCGTGTCCGGCCTGGCCAACAGCATCTACCGCGAGTTCGAGCGCCTGATTCGGAGCTACGATGAGGAGGTGGTGAAAGAGCTCATGCCGCTCGTGGTGAACGTGCTGGAGAACCTGGACGCGGTGCTCACCGAGAACCAGGAGCACGAGGTGGAGCTCGAGCTGCTCAAGGAGGACAACGAGCAGCTCATCACTCAGTACGAGCGAGAGAAGGCGCTGCGCAAGCAGGCCGAGGAGGTGAGCGCGCATGCGCGGCCCTGGTGGTGTAGTAGTACTGGTGGTGGTGGTGATACAGCAGCAGCACAATGTAACAGCAAAACTATGATTTGAAAAGCCTTGTTCTTTTTTTGTTGTTGAATATATATAGACATGCCTTAAGAAAGCTGAAAGGGAAAAGTTTATTTTATTATCTTTTACTTTATTTTTATATATAGTTATATTTTTTGTTGTCACTGGGGTGGTAACCTTAAGAGGCATCTTTTGGTGTAAGGTATATCTACTACATTGTAATATGAATATGGTGCACCTGTAATATGATGTAAATGCATAATGTGACATTAAATCATTAATAAGCTTTTAGATAAATACTTCAAAGGTATGCTACATCCAACTAAAAGGTATGCACTGAATGTACAAATCATGACTGACAAGGCACCACCTAAATTTGGCTGAACAGTTTGTTAGGACTATAATGCGCTGCCAGAATAAACAAGTACTTGCCTCAAATCACCTCCTTTTTTAATCCAGTATTATAAATAGCACAAACTCCTACAGCCGTCCTAAGTTCCAAAACCTCATTATTATTATTTCACTTTGCATCAGTCATTCACTCACTCACACACTCATCATCTATACCGCTTAATCCTGTATTCAGGGTCACGGAGAGCCTGGAGCCTATCCCAGGAGACTTACAGTAGGGCACATGGCAGGGTACACCCTGGACAGGGTGCCAATCCATCGCAGGGCACAGACACACACACTCAATCATTCACACACTACGGGCAATTTGGGAACGCCAATTAGCCTAACCTACATGTCTTTGGACTGTGGGAGGAGTACCCGGAGGAAACCCACCAAGCACGAGGATAACAAGCAAAATCCACGCACACAGACCTGACATGGGAATTGAACCCGGACCATGAAAGTGCCAGGTGACGGTGCTCCATGCACACAGAGACGGGACATCAGTCATTCAATGTGCTTTTATTTATTTTTAGTAATAATATAATGCAGGAATTACATTGGCAAGTCTGTCTTTTTTCAGTGAATAAATTCATGGACAAGCTTTTCCCCAAAAACTATTTTTAGTTTACCGTAACTTGTTTACTGCTACTTTAATTCTGCCATAATTGGGGTCTTTAAGATTTATCTTTCTTAAGCAAAATTATCTCAGCATCAGCAAAATGAAGCATCAGTTTTGCAATTTGCCATAAGCAAGATCACCTTTAGAAACACAAGAATGACACATTTCTTATGTAAACACACGCATACTCGAACACACTCTTAACACAGGTTTCCCCTGCCCCCCTGTTACACTCCTCTGAGCAACCATGGAAATAAGTAACAATGCATGACTCTAATCTGTATTATGCCTTATAAGAATTAATTTCTAAATTTAAGGAATAAATATAGTTTACACAAACATAGGAGTCACGAACGATAATGTCAACTCATGCTTAAAGTGCAGAGTTTTATTATACAGTATGCTTAGCTATCTTCCTGCCAAGATCAAGTTGGGTAAGTAGCTCATTGCTACAAGATGTCTAAAACACCATTAATTTCCTTACACAGTGAATGTCATGCTCTGATCAAATCAGGGGAAAGCTACAGGTCATACAGCAGTAGACATAGTCTTAATTTACTGAGTTCATAATCAGATACGGGCTGTCAAACCGACTTTTACACATTTATGTTTCCATAAACTACAACTAGTACAGATATGCAGCAACAAAATAAATTTTAGCATCTACCTGCAGTGTAAACCGTAGGACTGTGCAAATTAACAAAATGCAAATTAAGAAAATGAATATATACAGTACCACTCAGAAGTTTGGACGCACCTTCTAATTCACTCTTCCGATTCTTATTTCTTTCTACATCGTAAAACAATGCTGAATTGATATGCAGAAATATATGCAGTAATTAACTTTGAACAGTTGATATTGATGTCAAGATGTGTATTTATGCTCTTATGCTTCATAACGGCTCTAATCTGAGATGCTGTTAAGTGTAAATGTCAATCAATTTTACACTCTCATTCGTGAGAAATTTCTTAGCATGTCCCAGTTTGAACATTCGTCACATTTGATCACGTAATGTATATATACAGACCAATGTCTAGTTTATGCTTTGGTTATATTATGGGCATACACTACAATTATAGATAGTATGATACTAATAGATAGTATGCAATATGCACTAAAGAGTAGAAATGCAGGATGATCGCAGGTCGTTAAACATCAGTGGTATAACAATGTAATGTAGAGTTATTATCCAGGATATTGGTTGTGGGAAGAAGCTTGTCCTGAACCTCCCGGCTCTGGTGCAAACGGTTGAACAGTTTGTGACTGGGATGGGAGGAGTCCCTGAAGATGTTCCATGCTCTACATACTGTACTGTATCTCCTGTAATAAAGATGGTTAGTGGCTGACAGTAGGCCAAAAATTATGTATTAGGCAGGTTTTTACCACGCTTTGCAGGGCTTTTTGTTCACATGCGGTGAAGCTCACCCACCACTCAGTAAGATGCTCTTAATGTTTCAGTGAGAGAAACATGTTAATATATTGGACGACCAACGTATTCCGCAGAATGTAAAATGTGCCCTTCTGACCAGAATCGAAGTGATATGGTCCCAGGATAGATCCTCAGAAATGTGGACACCCAGGAACGTGAACCTGAAGTCATACTATACTCTACTCCAGTCCCAGTGATGAAGAGCAGCGGAAATCCTATGTCGACTTATAGTGAGCAAACTGGTGGGAGTCCAGTGTAGGTGGTAGGCCTGTTATGGTGTGACTGAAACCAGTTTCTCAAAGCATTCGTTATAACGTAGGTGAGTGCAAGAGGGTAGAAGTTATTCAAGAATGCTGCAGTAGAATGCTTAGGCACTGGTATGTATGAAGGGCATGTGGGGACCAATTTTACTGAGTCAGTGACAAGAAAAAGGTCTGGGCCAGTTGTCCAGCACATGTCCAGGTCAGTGGTCTTATACAGAGTGCATCCACACTGCTGAACGAACATCTGTTTTGTAGAGAGGAAATGGTCCACGGTAGACCGGTCGCGATTTGTAACGTGCTGCCCGATGCCTTGGTCAAAGTGAGCATAAAAGTCATTGAGCTCATCCGGGAGGAAGGCATTGTAGGTCGGGAGAGTCTGTGTTGTTGGATTGTGAGCAGTGATTATCTGCTTGCTCTTCCACATGTTGTCTGGGGTCAAACTTGTTGTGGAATTGTACCTCAATGCAAAGTTAGTAAGAACATTTAGCTTTGAGGTTGGCTCTCGTACAGGAATCATCACCAAATCTAAAACCAGTTTACGGTACCTTGCTTTTAGCAGCAGGTAGTTGTCAGAACAAGAAATGTAACCGTACCTTTAATGTACTGTATATGTGACAAAAATTATACAGTCTCGATTCAGCTGCCTGTTCTGTATTCAAGCCACAGTAGGAAAATTCTTACACTTTTTCATGCGAGGTGTTCATGGAGAATAGTTCACATCCCCTTCACAACCAGCAGACCGCTTTCAGCAAAAGAATACTTCAGCATGCTGTGACAAACAGGACTACAGGAAGTCTTTCCTGATGACTGCATTTAGACGGTACAATAACTGGCAGCACTATAAATAGTGTCATATACATCTGTTATCCACCTGGATATGATCATATACTTTCATTCTCTCTTTTAATTTTTAGTCATATGTTAGTCCTTATGTAAAGTTACTTAAGTTCCCATCTACGGTATATGTACAATCGTCTATCTATTTATCTATCTATCTATGTCAAAATCAGTGACTATCTCCTCACGATATATATTACCAGTTTGTTCTGTGTGTGAGCTGAAAAAACTCCTGTGCCTGTTCACAGCCTCTAGTAACGTAAAAAGGAGTTATATAAAGTGGTGCAGACCGCGCCATACAACATTGTCCCATTGTTCAGCAACAGGGGATGTGTTCATGCTTGTGCACAGGACGGGGAAGGGGAGGAGTATAATATAATGTTCTTATGCACTACTTCGGCACCCCAATATAGGCAGTCACATGATGTTACCAGGAAGTACAGGGCAAGCTACAGAAAGAGCAGATGCAAAACTCAGTTTTAATTATATTTAAGTCCGAGTGTGAGTAAAGCTCCGTTGTCCAACGTTGTTAAATATAACATGCTAACATGCCGGACAGCAACAAAACACAGCCAGGAAAAAGAAACAGTCAAAGAGGAGTAACGTCAAAGAGAAAAACTAGAAAAGAATATGCGTCAGTTATTATGGACTCATAGCATTCTTTTATATAATTGAAATGAAATGTATTTTTTTAAACAAAACTTTGTTTGACCAACTAGAGATGGGTTTTGCCTCTAGTTGGCAAATTCGTGTTTTACTTGCCGCATTGTGAATTCATAAAATATAGCTAATGCAGTGCAGTAAAAAACGAAGTGTTTGATAATGAATGCTTGTGAATGTTAATTTTGAACACTGTGATCCGGAAATGCTCAGAGCTTGCCAACATTACAGCAATTCTCGGATTTATGTTGGTTGTGGAAATTGGATGGAAATTCAGTCTCTATTTTGACTCATTTTGACTTTGACTCATAGGATGTCATTGATTACAGTTTCCTTAGAAACTAAATAGAGGACTGGGGAATGGGTGCTAGATGGTTAGCAGTGAAATACAATAGGTAAATATTACTTGTAATGCAAGTAATGCAGAAAATGTAGTGAAGTAAAAAGTACAAATATTTGCTGTAGGATGTAGAGGAGGTATTGTCTAATAAACCTACTAAAGTGAAGTACAGATAGATGAAATACGTACGTAGGTACAGTAACAAAGCAAAGCAAATGTACCTAGTTACCAACCACCTCTGCCGGCTACGCAGGCTAATTTATTGGGGTCCTTGTACAGTATGTTGCATTCCTTGTTAGTTAAAAACCATGCCTATAACTATATTTTCATAATAATTTGCTAGTATTTACTTCATGATTTTCTGGGAGGTGTGTTTATGGGCTGGCATGTAATTGTTTAATTACATTTTATATTAATTTTGGTCAGCTAGCCCACACAGTTGCTAGTATCCGTTGCTTTGGTAATGCTGCACATGCTTGAACTTGGGGGTTCCTTTTTTTTTTGGTGCAACTTTTTTATGGTGCATTTGTTAGACTTTTAGTACAAATATCAACAAATATCTTTTTCTGGTATCGCTAACTAAAATCCTTGATAAACAGGTTCCTTTCAAACTTTTTTTTCCTCCTATTATACATACTGCTCCACATTCCCTTTCCACACTTCACTAACCATGCCATCATTGTGTGCATCTGGCACTAAAACAGGCGCTGCCAGACTGACCAAGCAGCTGCTGAAAATTTTCAAGTTGCTGTAAAAACCCTCACACAAAGCCTCTGCAGTGTTATCACAGAACACTGGCACTGCCAAGACGTCCTCCATTTGTCACCACTGCATCACGCCCAGTGCTAACCGGCAGCTCAGTGGCTCAGAAGCAATTACAGCAATGTTGGAGAAATCACAAGGAATGGCGTGACACTAGAAACGCAGCTTTAAAGTGTGAAATATTACAGCACTGCTGCTAAGTGTAAGTCAGGGTTAAATATATCACCTGTGTAGTTGACGCAAAGAAAAAGAGGAGATTATTTATGAATTCGCTGATGATTTATAAGGAGCCAAGTATTATAATAATGATGGAGCCAGAATTAAAATGTGTAAAAGTCCAGCTACTTCAAATCGCTAGTACACATGTTTGGATGAGCAAATAAATTTTTTTTTCAACATGCTTACTTTTATATTTACTTATATAGTCATGTGTAAAAGTTAGTACCCCCTCTCAATATTAGGCAAATACTGTACATTCGTAGACGTGAATCTTTTTCATTGTGCCAATCATTTATTCATCATTAAAAAATAAAAAAACACATGGGGAATACTTAATAACCTCCTGATTCAATAAATTACAGATCCGCCTTTAGCAGCATTAAGTTGAAGTAATTGTTTCCTGTATGACTTTATCAGTCTGTCACATTAATGTGGAGGAATTTTAGCCCATTTTTCTTTATAACATCTCTTCATTTCATTGAGTTTTTTTGGCATTCACTTAGTCCCACTACAGCATTTCAATTGGGTTGAGATCTGGACTTTGACTAGACCATTCCAAAAACCCTGGAACTTTTATTTTTCATCCCATCTGATGTAGATGAAGAGTGCTAGTGCACTTCTGATCATTGTCAGACAGATGGCACATCTCACATTTGCGTCTAGAGTTCTCTTTTATACAGAGGAGTTCATGGTCAACTCGGTCACTATAAAGTGCTCAGGTCCTGTGACTGTAAAATAACGCCAAATCATCACCCGTCCACCCCCATTATTGATACTGGGTATGAGGTATTTCTGCTGAAATGCTGTGTTTGGTGTGTATTGAGGCGAAGCAAATGCACTTTGGTCTCATCTGTCCATAGGACATTGTTCCAAAAGTCTTGTGCTGTTCAGATATGGAACAAAATCACAGTCAAAAATAATCGTGTGTAAAAAAAAGATTTGTTTGTAATTCTGTGTTTTGTATGCGTTGGATTCCAAAATCTACGGCCACGACAGCTTACAGATACGATGTTTTGTGTGTTCGTTACAGTACAACTCTGAAATATACGACTCTGACCGTTTACAGACACAAAACTCTTTTTACTATCCGAGGGAAGAGGAATCGAATCGGCGCATGCGCCCCGCCACCGTTTTAAACCACCGGCGCCAAAATATCAGTTTAGCAGATGAGCGCTCTCTCGTCGTCTCCGGTAAGTAGTAGTAAAATTACTACTACTTAAGTAAAATTACAGAGATTTTTTAACTATAGTAGGTAAGATTTTAGGAGTTTAAAACGGTGTCATTGCGCATGGGCCGATTCGATTCCTCTTCCCTCGGACAGTAATGCCTGTGCATGTGGCCTTGATGACGTATTTTTGACAGTGGTGTAACACACTACACTCATGGGCGTAATTTCGCAATTCGTCCGTGTAACAGAGGAGTTTTAACTCGTAAAAACGAGTTTTGTGTCTGTAAACAGTCAGAGTCGTGTATTACAGAGTTGTGCTGTAACAAACACACAAAATCTCATATCTGTAAACTGTCGTGGCCGTAGATTTTGGAATCCAACTCGGACAAAATATAGGATTACACACAAATCTTTTCTTTATGCACGAGTATTTTTGACAGTGATTTTATTCCATATTCAGTTGCAGTTTTTCGAAACAGAGTCATGCTTCCATGTTCTTTTTATATAGAAGAGAACCCAAAGAAACCGACTGTACTTGTTCAGTCTTTTTCTAATTGTGCTGTCATAGAAGCTCCTAGGTTTTTTTTTTTGTATTTCTCTGTGCATTGCACAGTCTGACCTTGAGGTGTATGTGCTGGGACGTCCACTCCTGGGAAGATTCTCAACTGTCTTGAATACTTTGCACTTGAAAATAATCTTTTTCATTGTAGAGCATTGAAATCCAAATTATTTGGGAATTGTTTTATAACTCTTTTCATATTGATGAGCAGCAACAATTGCTTCTCAATACTCATTTCTTTGCCTCTTGTTATTGTAGTAACACACACCTGAATGCTCCAGATCAGCAAACTGCCAAAACTTTTTCATTTTTATAGAGGTCTACAAACCTGCTGAAGATCAGTTAATCAATGGCTGATGATTAGCATCATCTGAGAGCAGCTTACGCTCTTAAATGCTGTGTTTTTCTTCCTGGCTTCATTTTTGTCAAATAAATAATGGCATATAATAATAATTGATCCACGGTTGTATTTACGTAATACCAAGACCACTATGATCAGATGATTTTTAAAAAGTTTAGTTTTCACACAAAATTCACAAGAATTAAAAGAAGGAGTACTACAGTAACTTTTACACATCACTGTATACAAATATATACAGTACAGTATACTGACTAAAGACCTTACATACATACATACATACATACAGCGCTTAAATGCATCATGCTGGATGAGCTATTTTTAATCTTCATGCTCAGCATCCTCAGATACAAGCACAACAAAATTGAGGTTTTTCCAGTATGTAAGGGGAACTTTCCTGAAGGATGGTGAATGTTGTAGAATTCTTAAGTCTGGGTTTGCTTCTGCGGGAGAAGGACAGCTAGGTCATCCAGGTTTTTTTTTTTTTCAGTATGAGAAAAAACAAAAAAACTGTCTAACTGGCATTTAAGAGGTGTTTTGTATCTAAAGTGTAGAGATGTAATGGGTAGCTGTGGGTGCAGAGTATTTTTGGCTACAGACTGCAGACCGAGAAGGCTTTAATGCATTAAAATTAGATTCACAATATTTAGAAAGTAGATTATCGAACTTCAGGTTATTAAACGCATAATTATTTGAATATCTGGGCACATGTTTTGGTCTTGTGTTTTGGGTGTAGATGAAGGTAGTGAGAGGAGGAGAATGGGTGGAGAAGGTGATTACAGGTAATCAATAACACACATTAGGAGCCAGGTGCTGTAACCTGATTCTCGTGTTATGAGAAACAAGGAAATGACCAGGAGGGGGAAGGGATGGAGAGACAGGAGGAAAGAGGCAGACAGGGATGCAGAAAGGAGTAGAAGGTTAGAGAGTAGAGAGCCTTCTCCGGTTTCGTTTCCTGCGGGATTATGACGACAGTCTATGCTGGTCCTGAGGTGTACGCCAGACTGATCTTTCAAACACAACCATGCATTGATCACTAGGATATCAAATCTGAGTCAAATCATTAGTAATATTAATTCCTATTCGAATACTGAAGAGAACAGCAAAGGAAATTTGATAAAGTTGAAAACCAAGTGTGTTTATACTACAAGTGTGTTTGTACTAGTGTCCTTTTCTTGCCATTGAGTTCACATCTGGATCCTCAATAAGCAAGCTAGAGGTGACAGTGACAAGGAAAAACTACTTAACATAATAAATGAAACACTGAAAGTCAAGGAGGGACTATCCTGGGTGACAATAGATATTTAAATCCTTACAGATGTAGAAGAATAAAGACAAACTATTATTAAATGACTATGTGTGATGGAAGGTTGGTCAGTGTGAGGAGATTTATGAATAATTGTCCCAAGATGAGCATAGCAGAAGTGTTTATAATTAAAGCAACAAAGGTGTAAATCTATCCAGGTATCATTATTCAGAAGTGCAACATGGGCATAAAGTTTTTTGGGAAGTCCAAATCTTTAGCAAGATTGCATAGGACCGTCACAGCAACCTAGTGATGGGAAGTTTTAATCATTTTAGTGACTCGGTTCTTTGAATCTCATTCATCAAAATTAGCGAATCTTTCTTTGAGTCATTTAGTTCCTTTTGTTCTTTTGATCAGAAATAAATAAATAAAATGTTACATTTTCAAGAAACAGACCCCCAGCACGTCTACATATATAAATAAATGTTGGCTATAGTTCCAGTAATGAAAATATTACAATGTAGCTCAGGACATATTATAAACAGAATGAACAGCTCACCATCATATCTTCTAGTCCGGGTCGTTCGTTCTTTTGAATCTTTTGCACTGCATAGCGTCTATGGGAGTCATGTGACAAAATAACCTACAGAGGTTTTGCGATGCGCGCCCAGTAGAAAATGAACGGATCACTCTCCGAGACTACTCGTTCTTCTGAGTCATGTTAAAGATTCGTTCAAAAAGAGTGAATCATTCGTGAACGACCCATTGCTACAGCAAACTGATGGTCACATATAATTCACTTTTATTGCGTTATTTTTAATAAGACAGGTCGACAGAAAACTATTGACACAACAATTTGTGTATGAATACTTAGCTACACTAAACGGCCAAGGGTTTCTGGACACCTGTGCATCACATCCAAACTATTGCCATAAACTGGAAGCACACAGTTGCATAGAATGGTGTAGCATTAAGAATTCCTTAACATCGAACTGAACATCACGACACATAATGAGCTCCGTGAAGACATGGTTAAACAAGGTTGAAACTAAAGAACTCGAGAGTTGTCCACAGAGCCCTCAGCTCAACCAAGCCCAATACTGGAATAAACCGTAATGCAGACGGCACCCCGGGCCTCCTCACCTGATATGCCTGTCTGACCTCACTAACACAAATCCCAAACACGCAATGTCCAACAAGAAATGATCAGTGTTTCATTACACACTATCGTGTGTTTGATAGTGAAATGTCCACAAACATTTGTCCCTATGGTGAATCTGGTGATGCACTGGAGAGTATGTAAGAGGCTGTGTTTGACCTTGATTCCCTCACCGTGACTTTTAAAGAATTTTCCTAGAAACTTTATCTAGCTTGTTCTGATGGCGTTAGCGTTTCTATAGCAACAATAGATTTACATAAAAATAACATAAAAATTCACAATTGTGGTGCAGTGGTAAAGTGCTCGCCCTATCATGCGAAGATCGCGAGTTCGATTCCCGGGTGATGCTGTAACCTCTCCGCAGCTGGAGGTCTAGAGAGAGCTGATCAGCCGAGCTCTCTCAGAGGGGAGGAATGAGACGTACTAAGCTCACGCAAGTGGAAGGAGCAGATAGCGCTGTCCTTCGAGTGTGTAACGTTGCCCCCAACGGTGCGTGAGTGAGCAGTTCGAAAAGATGCGGTCAGCTGGCGTCACATGGTTCGGAGGAAACACGTGATAGTCTTCGGCCCTCCCGGCTGAGTGGTAGTAGTAGCTTAATGTGGGAGCCCCCTAGTGACGGGGAGGAATTGGATACGACTAAATTAGAGAGAAAATCGGGGAAATTCTCCCCCCCCCCCAAAAAAAAAATTTTTTTGCAGGACGATCTCTTATCTCGACCAAAATCACCTGCCTAATACTATCATTCACTCAATCACTCATCATCTTTATCCTGAATAAAAAGGGGAGCCAGGAGCCTATTCCAAGAGACTTAGGGCCCTTAGTGTGTGAATGGACATGTGAGTGTGTGTATGTGCATCTGTCTTGTGATGGATTGGCACCCCGTCCAGACTGTTCCCCACCTCGCGCCCTGAGTCTCCTAAGATAGACTCCGGGTTCGCCTGTGACCCTGTATACAGGATAAAGTGGTATTGACCATGATGATAAGTTACTGAATAGTTCACATAAGTGACTGAATAAATGGATGATTTGATTGTTTTAGACATTTGCGTTTTTAACTTTTTAATTGTGTTTTTAATTATTACTATAATTTTTTTAAGTACAATACAATGACAGTAAATATATTCTGTTCATCTCTATTTTATAATATGCTTCAAGATCAATAACTGAATATAAATCTTTCTGTGTGTGTTTGTATGTGTGTGTGTGTGTGTGTGTGTGTGTGTGTCGGAACAAAGCATGGGCTCCTTGTACGATTAAATGATTTTGACATTGTTGCTGGTCCCAATATTAAAATAAAGTTCTTAAAATGAGAAAATGTGTGTGTGTGTGTGTGTGTGTGTGTGTGTGTGGGTGGGTGGTGTGCGTGTGTGTGCAGGCGTCCAGCATGGAATGAGGATTACTGATTTCATTCATTTCACAATGATTCTGTTGCGCTACTGCAGAAAGAACCTATTGTGTTTAGAAACTCCCACAGCTCCAAGTCAACATGCATACTCATCGTTTCTGTGTGTTTTTGTGTGTGTGCGTGTGTGTGTGTGTGTGTGTGTATTCGTAAGATTTTTCCAGATGCATATGTTTGTGCATTTTTGCATTGAGCTAGTCAGACCTTCCTACTCAACCTCCATCTTCTCATTAGATTCACAAAGATAGTTCGCAAGGTCTGAAGATGAACACGGACACACACTCACACACTGCGGCATGACGGTCATACTGCAGGCAGCTCAGAAATCTCTTGCATGCACACACACACTTACAAACACACACAGGCAATGTCATGTTGGTTTAGTTCACAGTCTATGTAGTTGCATGTGTAGAGCACAATGAAATTATTTTCTTTGCACATCCATCAGGAGTTCATGGTTTGGTGCATCAAAGCTTTAGAGACGTACCGATTGACCAGTATTTATAATTGAAAATCATACTTTTTGGATCGTGCAGAGAGTTAGAGAGTTACCTGTGTACGTCCTATTGCTCAATCACACACCATAACAGATTGCTATTACACATTCTTTGGTAGGTTGCATTTTTATATTTATTAAATAAAGTTTTTTACAATGATAAAAAATTCGAACATAATAAATAATTAAATGTATAGTTTCCATCTCTCTTTTTATCTCTTTCTTTATGTCGCGCCATCTCTCTTTCCATCTCTCACATAATTTCTCTTTCCATTTCTCTCCATCTATCAACATCTCTCACTCTCGTTCTCCATTTCCTCCCTGTCTCTCTCATCTCTCACTCTACCACTCAGTCCAACTCTCTCTTCATCTCTCTTTCTTTTCCTCCATCTCGCTGCATCTTTCTCCGTCTCTCACTCTCTTCACTCACTATCTCTTCTATCGCTCCTTTTATCTCTCTCTCTAGCTCTCTCTCGTTCCATCACTCTCTCCAACTCTCTCTCCATCATGTCTCTTCATCCATTTCTCTCTCCACCCATCTTTCACTCCATCTCTCTCTCCAACTCTCTATGTCTTCCTCCAGCTCTCTCTTTCTCCATCTCTGTCGTTCCATCACTCTCTCCAACTCTCTCTCCATAATTATATCTCTTCTCCATCTCTCACTTCATCACTCTCTCTCTCCATCTCTTCCACCATGTCTCTCTCTCCATCTGTTACTCCATCATTCTCTTCATCTCTCTCTCTCTCTCTCTCTCTATTTCTTCCTCAGCAGAAAGAAATGATTACTCAAACCAATATTGAAGCAGAGGCAATAAATGAATGAAAGCCGACTGGCTGTAGTTCAGTTACTCTAAACATGAATCTGTTGGGCAGACTTTATGTACTGTATCTGCTTATCCACTCGTCTCCACTCATGTAAATTATTTATCTGAAGGCAGCTCATCTGTCCCGAGTCTGGAGACTTTAGGTCAGATGTGGTTGTATTAGAAGGTAGACTTTTCTCTGTCTAGTCTGACCAGGGAACTGAAGACATGGATTTATTATTTTTTTTAAAGATGATTAAATTCAAAATGTCTCTATGGTCCATAGGAAGCTATTCAAAAAGGGACAACATGACACAGCACAACAAAACAAAGCACGGCCACCTAAGAACTAATCTTGTAATGTATGATCAAAAGTTTGTGACCGCAGAACCCCAGTTTGTCGATGCTTTCCCCAGACTTTTGCCATGCTGTCTTTGTACTCTGCATTTTCTTTCCACCGGAACTGAGACGCACAAACCCGTTTTAGCATGACAATGCCCAAGTGCTCAGAGCTGGATCCACCCTGGACCCTTAATCGAGCCCATTCAGCATATTTGAACCGGAATGCCGACTTGACCAACACGATCTCATTAATGCAGCTTTTCAAAATCTAGTGGAAATGTTTTCCAGGAGTGACGAGGCTATTATAGTAGCAACATCTGGGTGTCCTAGTCAAGAGTTAACATACTTTTGGCCATATAAGTGTAACTAATGTATTATATATCAGTAGGGATGAATCTTTAACTATTCAACCTCAATTTCTTAGCACTGATTAGGATGCAGCCTCTGTGTGTGTAAATCTGTCAGACTGCCAAAAGCTCTTGCCAAAATCTGTGTTGCAAGCTCACCAGCTGGCC
This sequence comes from Clarias magur, assembly GCA_013621035.1. Classification (NCBI taxonomy): domain Eukaryota; kingdom Metazoa; phylum Chordata; class Actinopteri; order Siluriformes; family Clariidae; genus Clarias; species Clarias magur. The sequence continues at coordinate 2,278,515 of QNUK01000068.1, forward strand.
TGGAAATGGTTTTAATTTGCGTGGTGAACCCACCGGGGACAACTGGTTTTATTTTGCGAAGATCCGATATGCTAACATACAAACTCTGAGTATGTACGTGCATTTGTGTGTTTGTCCATCAACAGAAGTTTATCGAGTTTGAGGATGCGCTGGAGGCGGAAAAGAAGGATCTCCAGGCCCAAGTGGACTTTTTAGAATTACAGGGAAAACAGTTGGAACTGAAGACCAAGAACTACTCAGATCAGAGTGAGTCAACACACACACACACACACACACACCTACACACTGAAGCACATGAATGAGATCGCAGCAAGCATCCTGCACAAGCACATAATACACTGGTACAAGTACAATACTGGTGTGTAATTGTGGCTTCTGACTCTATTCAATTTCTAGTCTCTCGTTTGGAAGAACGTGAGTCAGAGATGAAGAAAGAGTACAACGCTCTTCATCAGCGGCACACAGAAGTAAGACCTCCCTTGATTACCTCACACACACACTCGGACCACACTACCTGCAAATACAATAATGGTATCTGAATCTATAGAATGCTCAGCATGCCTGGATGTTTATCTATATGCGGATTAAACCTGAAGTGGGCGTGGCCTACACGACCCACACAGTTTCATCCTGTAGTTTCTCCACACATTCATGATAATGAATGAGGTCTTTGTCCAGTGAGCTTCATATCTGATGTACTGAAGACGTTTCAGTCGCAATTCCTTTTTTTTTTAAACATTTTTTTTGGAATGCAAGTAAATGTGCACATCTCAGATGTCTTTCCATTCTAGCAAGATTTTTTCTGTAAAAAATGATCCACGTACTGTATAGAATTATTCTGCTTCTTATTCATGGCTGTGTTTCTATTTGTTTACCTTATCAGTTTATTATTGACCAAATATTTACATTTGGTTACAGTAAAACCTTGGATTGCGAGCATTATTCGTTCTGTTATATACAAGCATGCTGGTACAGTAAATTAAAGCACTCGTATATCAAAGAGAATAAGAAATAATGGAAACTCCAATGATTATTTCCACACATTTTAAAATGATTAATACATAATATAAAGTTAAAATAAATTTGAAAATTCTTTTTGAAAAGAATCGTGGTTAGTGTGAGGGAGACGAGAGAGGAGAGGAGGGGGGTTATTTATCATCTAGGGCACTAACGGAATCACTGCTGTCTATTGGCTAAACTGTAATGTTTTTCTTTTTGTGTGACTTAAACACGAAACTTATTTAATGACACTTGCTTTTGCCCCCTTTTGAAGATTCCGTGGAAATGTGACATTGTTTAGTCGTTAAACTGATTGATCTCCCACACTGCCACAGCCTTTTGAACCTTTTTCTTCACGAGGGCCATTGTCGCAGTACGACACTTGGCCACAAAATTTTTAAAAATGCATTACACGTGAGAACCATTGGCTCAGTTGTGAACACATGAAGCCCAGCAGACAAAGTGTATACTACTACTCGTTAGTGGCGGCCGGTCAATACGGGGCGCAGGGGCACCGCCCCCCCTTAAAGTTAGGCAGAGAAGAATGCTCCTTTAACATCTAATTATTTAACATAATAATTTTTATTTTAATAATGAAATAAAGTCATTTAGTCACAATATTCCGCTGTATTTCTTAATATAATTTATTTGCAATTAAAACAAATCTAAACTGTATTACGTTCATTTGTGTTTGTGTACGCGGGGCGCCGGACAAACGAGTGTCTATGTAGGCATGTACATTTTTGAAAAGCATGTGGTTTGAGGCTGAGCTCTGATTGAATTTTGTCAAATCATCCTTCGGCGCAGCACTGTGCGCCCTGAACCCTCCCACGTTTGTTCTTAGCAAATCAATATTGTTTTTAAATATTTGGGCTCATGTGATTGGATCATTCTCAACGAGTCTTTCTTACAGCAAGCAGAGCTGGCTGACTGCATGCGAAGTGAGTCATGCCTTTATTTTATGCTAGTAGTAATGATGCTTAATCACCGGATAATGCCTTGGTATTAAAAGTTTAATTAAAATTTTGTTTGCGCCCCCCTGCTACTCGTATTGCAAGACAGTACTCGTTTATGTTATATTTATAAAAAAAGTTCGCTTATCATGCAAAACATTAGCAGACTAAGTTACTCTCAATCCAAGGTTTTACTGTATTTCCTAAATGTACATGGCTGTACATTCCACCTTGCGATTCTTTTTCAGATGATTCAGACCTATGTCGAACATATCGAACGGTCCAAAATTCAGCAGGTTGGAAGCAACCAGTCGGATACCACAGGCAGCGGAAGAACGTGAGTGTGTGTGAGTGTATGTGTATGTGTACATGTGTTTAACCATCATGTCTTAGTCGTCGACTACGGTATATCGACAAGTTTGTGGGCTTTTTTTAATGCCATTTAAGGTGCATATGATCTGATTATGTTGAGATCCTGTGGTTAAAACAGCTATCTTGGAGATGGTGTTGCTAGGGACTTGCTGGACTGCGATGTCTCCTGACAGTCTGTCAGTTCGTGCTTAGTCACACAGCCATCAAATACATAGCCATTATACACACTCTCACCAAAATGTGCACATTACCGCCCACACACAGTTATACGTGGCCTTCACATGCTCCTCAGCTACTCATGGAATCCATTTGCGGAGCAGTGATTACACCATCTGAGTGTTGCGTCACTAAGGCTAGCTAACTTTTAGCTTGTTTTCAGTATCATTAAATTTGGAATTATTTAATAATGCAATCGATGGTTGCTAAAGTAATAGTGACTGCTAAAGTAATTAATGTACAGTACCAGTCGAAGGTTTGGACACAAGTTTGGATTTATTGTCTACATTCTAGAACAATCCTGGATTTTTTTTTAAACTATGCAATTACATATGGCATTAGGTAATTAACCGATAACAAGAACAACTGTCAGTTCTTATAGAGTTCTAAAACCCTTAAAACTGAAAGCAGCTAAAGTGAAACTAAAACTGAATACTGTACCTGCAATACAGCATACAGTAGGTCAATGACAATAAAAACATTTTTTTATTTTGAACCTGTTGCACTTCATAGCGTCTGTGCGAGTCACGTGACAAAAGAACGAACGACTCAGACTAGAAGACTCATTGAGAAGAACCGTTCAATTCCTGTGTACTGCGCTGCATAGACTATAGTCTATTTTAATTTTATTTCTGATCAAAAGAACGAAATTATTTAAATGACTCAAAAAACGATTAGTTCATTTTGATGAACGAAATTCAAAGAACCGAAAAAATTCACTAAAATGATTCAAACTTCCCATCACTAACGGGGAGGCTTTAAACTTCAAATGTATTTGTTTTTTTTCGGATGTCAGGTAGAACTAAAGTTATCATTACTTTAACAAAGGGTAAACATTTGAGCATTTCCAGAATATGGGAACGAAATCGCAAAAATGTATAACTTTCAAAATGTGCATATTATTATTATTACTATTATTTAACAGCACCTCAGATTAGAGCCGACACGAAGGCTTAACATGGTATAAGTAGCAGACACGTCTCAATATAAACTGTTTGAAGGAGATTATTGTATATTTTGGTGCCTTCAGCAATGTAGAAAGAAATGTACGATGGTATTAGAAGGTGTGTCCAAACTTTTGACTGGTAGTGTATATACAGTAGAACATTGTGGATTACCTGCCGCTGCTTGGTAAAAACTGAACCTTCTTTCATCATGATGAAATGTTTAAGGTTGAAGTCAGTTGTAGCTCTAATTATTGCTAAATGATGGAATGTTTGTGTGATCGTTATGATAATTATAAGAGCACAATAGACAATTCGAGTATTCTTTCCTTGCTGAACACACACACATGCATATGACTTCCTCTGCACAAATGACACATGGAGTTTAGAAATGTCTTGTCTTGTGACTGCTTTGAATCATGTGTGTTTTGTTATGCCATGTTCAATGTATCATTGTTATGTGAAAAAGACATGTGTGGGTCTGTTTGTGTCTGTGTTCCTAAGTCTAATTAGCATCTTTTTGGTTGTGCTGCTCTCTCTCTTTCTCCTCCCTCTCTCTCTCTCGCTCTCTCTTTCTCTCTGCTCATGTGTGTGTACGCACCGCTGTATTTGTCTCCTCAGTCAACGCAACACCTGGAGGAAAAGGTAAAAACGCCCCACAATCCTATCCGTCTCTACGAAAGTCTTATCCCTCCCTGTTCCCAACCCCAGCTCTAATTTTAGTCCCCGTAAATAGAGACGAATCCCTCCTGATTGAATGACCCCAGTCATACACTGAAAAAAATCTATACCTCTTTCTCCTTTGTGTGCGTTCACGCTCATGACCCCGGCTCACATTTCTGTCACGGACTCATTTTTTACTTTGCTTTGACCTTAAAGGAAAAGTCCACCATGAAACACACAGGATGTTTATTGAAATATTTGTAGCTTCCTGAATAATGTTTTGAGCAAATCTGTCGTTTGATTCTGTATTTTTTGAAGGTCATTGTTTTTTGATAGTGCAGTTACAGTAAAATTTGTAATGATCACAAACGCAAGTGATACCGTATGTATTGCGTGTTTCTTTATCTTATTCACCATTTCCACAACATTCAGCATTAATGAATGAATGAGAAATCCAACGCGACAATACTATAAACATTGACCCAGTGTTCAACAACACAATGCAGCTGTATAATGGGCAGAGACTCAGCTCGGCTCATTAGAGATCTGCGAGGATAACCAGCACAGTGGTGTTGGCTGTGGTATTAGCATCTGTTTAAACAGTGAATATATATGAGGAGGCGAGACACCTGAACAGACTTAACAACTTAACTGCTGCTCCATTACACTCTTTAAGTAGAGGTGAAGCAAGGTTTAGTTCCCCTGGCACCACTTTCAGCTGGTAGACCAGCAGGATTGTGTTTAAAGTAAGAAGCTATTATCTGAAGTAGAGGCAACAAAATACTGTATGTTGATGAAACAGGGTTAAACTAAAAACATCTACTCATACTTTCCTTGCAAAGTACTGAAGATTATGTACCTATCAGCCACAACACTAACACCATGGCCTGATGAATTGATTCTCAATTATTTATCACTAAATTGGTGACAGGATCATGGGCATCCAAGGTTCAACCAAAAGTCCAAAGGTGAGGCTGTCCAGTCCAGTGTAGCAGAGCTTGCTGAAAAAGTCAGTGCTGGACACAACCTGCATGCAAAAGGTTCAAAGTTGGTGATCCGTCCTCCAAATTCACCAGATTTCAATCTGACCGAGTTTCTGTGGAATGCTCCAGACAAACAAGTCCAATCTATGGAGAGCATCCAAATGGTCCGCCACTGACTCCACACTGAGATCCTGTGGAGTCATGTCCCATGGGGCCAAGGGGCACAAAGGGCACCTAGAAAATACTGGGCTTAATGTTTTGTTATGGCTGATCGGTGCTTGTTATTTATAAACTTTGGTGGATTTTTCCTTTAAGTCCCTTTGCATTAGTACATGCCACGTTTCTGATTACCTGTGTGTCTTTTTCTGTCTCATTCTCACTCTTTAGCAAAGCGGAACGACCTCCTTCATTGAGTCTTTTTCCCACCGGGGATGCTATGGTACGTGGGGGTCACGGGGGGGCTAGGACGACGTCCACAGACGCCTGGCATGCCAGTGATCTGGGTCGAGCCGTCTACGCCCCTGGCTTCCAGGTGTGACAAATAGGGCACCTTGCTGTTCATCAGCTGGGCAAGGAGTCATCATAATGATATCACTATTCTGCCAGCTCCCTACTCCCTTCCACCTGCTCGTGTCCCTGGAAGACAAGTTCCGTCAAACGCCTACTTGTCAAACTGGATGCCAGCAGGCATGCAGGGATGCATATTATTTATTTATTTATTTGTTTGTTTCAGTGATACATTTTGCTTTCCTTTATTGCAGATGATTATTTTTTAGCTCAGCGATGAATCATGACTTACGGTTCATTGTCTCCTGCTTTTGGCTTGCTGACAAAAGCGTTTGTGCAAATATAAATGGAAAAACCAGAATACCAGTATCTAATCATTTTAGGATGCTACATACTCTAGGAGCTTTCTAGGAAACAATGCTTTTAGGAAAGATACAGAGGTTAATACTAAAAAATTGCCACTCAAGACGAATCCAATCATTTATTTTCCCCCATTGTATTTGTATTATATTTTTTCCTTTGCCAGAGGATCCACGCTGTAGTAAATAACTCATGCTATATTTGGATACAGTTCCTACCAGGCGATTTAGCAAAAATATCATATCATGAGACTTTACCCTATGTGTTTGAATTCTGAAGATTTCCCAGCCATCTGTGATCAGGATTCGAAACGCACAAAATTGACAGAGCGTATTGACAGAGGTGGAATGGATTGTCCATTGTCAATCACTAGGCACTTACAGGCATCTGTGATTTGATGTATGTAAAAATCTTTAGATGGCACTTTCCATCGAGTGTGTTACACTGCAACTAACCAGTTTGACAGGATGCAGTTGTTCGCCTTCATGCGACTTGAATGAAACATGTTAGCCTTCACTCTTTCATCTGGTACAAGTTGTATGATAGGTAGGAAAATTGGGTGGTGATGGGGTTAGATCTGATAAGATACAGTACTGTGAAAAGGTTTTGAGCCACCCCTCATTTCTTCATATTAAATTTCAATTGAATGATGTAGATTAAATTAAAGAAATGGGAACAAATATTTTAATGATAGAAGCTGCAAAGTGCCTAAAGATAGAATTTCAAAATTGGTTGTTTATGTAACAAACTCAGCAGCAACCTCATTTCCCCTCTCATCTGTTCCAACCACACGGGCATTCAGCATCACCGGTATACTAATCATCCGCCTGATCATCTATCATCGTCTGCACGAAACTGGTTCATGCCTTTAGTTAGATGTTTTTTAATGCACTGTAAAGAGTACTAATGAGTATTGAGTATTGTTAACTTAAATAATTATAGTTAGTTTAAATTAATAGACCTTGATGAGTATTTAGAACTTTTTGGTATTCATGACTTTTTAAGTAATGTAAGTACTTAAGTAACAGTAAGTCACCTTAAAGTTCCACTAACTTAATATCTTTCAGACTAGTGATTTTGTGTCTGACATCATCAGGGCAATAGAGCACTGGTGGCTTTATAGTAGGTGTTTTGCTTGCCATGCGAAAGGCCCGGGTTCGATTCCCAACAACTGGATCAAGTGCCTGTCCCAGGCCCCCAATAAATGGGAGGATTGTGTCAGGAAGAGCATCTGGTGTAAAACCTGTGCCAAGCTTGTGTGCGGACCGGATCGTCTGCTGTGGCGACCCATTGCCGGGAGCAGCCGAAAGACCAACAACAATTTATTTGATTTGCAACAAATGAAAAATATATATAATTGCTATTTAAATAGTATGAGTAAGGCTACTCAGTAATGCAAGTAAAGAACGATTCATATGAATGAGTACAACAAACTCAAAAACTGATTCTGTTTACTTAAAATTGGAAACTTCATTACTTAAAAATTTTGATGTAACTGATTACCTCAGATTTTTTGGGTTTTGCCAACTTATTCAGGTTTACAGTGTGATGGAATGATTCATAGGTCATTGTGTGGCTTAACAAACAAAACCGGTACAGGGACAGGACTGAAAAATGTGAGACAAAAACTTGCCAAACAAAGTGAGAGCCAAAAAGTCCTTCATCAAGCCTGAAGAGCTATTTCTGAAGACCACATTTAAAAATACAAAAAAGGTTTTGCTGTTTGGAAGCAAAGTATGAAGAAATGAGGGGTGACTACAAGAACAGTCCTGTATCTACGTTATTACGGTTGCATGTTGTCGTATAACCCTGACGTTCTAGTGAAGAGTGATATAAGGATGTATTTTAGTTCACATAAAAAATGTACAATTGTAGAAAAATGATTTCAGCCTCAACACACTCCATAATACAGTTCTGATTTCAATTAGTAACTGTAATGTGCTGTACTGCACTGCCTAACAGGGACACTTGATGAACATGGAACAAGATCTAAAGTAAAGAAAAATATTACACATAACCGACTCCAAATTCAGTATTCATCACAGAGGAATAATTCAGCTACTGTGACACAGATCAGATTTTTTTGTCCTGCCTGTTTACACTTATATAAGGCCTGCTTCATGTACAGTATGTGATCTAAATGTGCACGACTGAAATCAGCAACTTTTTACTTGTAGCATCACTGTGGTTTAATAAGATCTGCACCAGAGAAGAGATCCGTTTCCATATAGAGTTTATCCAAAATAATGCAAGGTATTACAATATGATGCCCGGCTTTCTCTCTGCGTTAACATATTGTGCTCGTTTGGTCATACCTCTTGATAGGATTTGACTGTCACACTTTGGCAATGACAATAACATCAGAAATAACAGCAAATGGCATGTGTTTAGTGTTTAGATGTGTTTAAAATGACCCGCATGAAATATAAATTTGTGAAACACTGTTCGTTGATATACACCTTCAGCATATATAGTTGCTATAGTAGTAAAGGTGTAGCTATAGTAGCATTATTACGTAGCATATAGCACACTGTCAATCATCAATACACATACAATAATCTTATTTCTTATAGTAATGTTTGTGTTTAATTTTTATTGCTAATAATAAAAGGAAAACCCATGCACTAGACATGTTTAAAAATATATTATACTTCCTGTTCTCCAAGTGACTCACTGGTCACATGACAGTACTTATTTGTGGTTTTGGTTTCTGCTTTGTTGAACAAATGACGTTATAGTTTTTGTGTGTGTGTGTGTGTGTGTGTGTGTGTGTGTGTATATATATATATATATATATATATATATATATATATATATATATATATAGTTATTAGTTAATTACAAACAGTAATTATGTCAGTCTGCAAATGTATCTAAATTAATTCACTGTCTATTAAATGTTTCCTGTGTATTTGTGCTTCATGTGCATATGTGTGTGTGTGTGTGTGTGTTTCTGATTCCCCCAATGAAGGAGGATGGCTCAGAGTCTGACTCAGTTGTGGCCACGCCCAGCAGCACAGGCAGCAAATCAAACACTCCCACCTCATCTGTTCCCTCGGCAACAGTCACCCCTCTCAACGAGGCGGCGGTTCCTCCTGGAGAGTTTGACACGTGCCGGGGGCGGAGCCGCAAAAACGCCAAGAGGCTCAGCAGGAATATGGAAGTGCAGGTCTCACAGGAGACCAGGAATGTCAGCATTGGTGAGAGAGAGAGAGGAATATGCAGAAATCACATATGCTATTATTACAACATCTCATATAAAATCTACACTATGTATGTGTCTCTACAGGACAAAATTCTTTGCACAATTCTTCCCTGTACTATACACCATAACCTCAGTTAGCCATATTCATATGCAAATCCGTGCGAAAGATAAGGATTGCAAATATGGTTATGAAAATGAAGCTCAGTGCTCTGTGATAACACACCCTGCATATATGTGTGTGTCTGATGTGTACGCAGGTATGGGAAGCAGTGATGAGTGGTCTGAGTTTCAGGAAATCATAGACTCTACACCAGAGTTAGACATGTGCATGGATCCTCGTATCTATGGCGGAGGAAACAGGTGTGAAACTTATGCAATTTGAGAAAGTTGAGAAGTTGACTTAAAAATATGGCTGAAGCAGCTTATGTCTTACACTATTATTATTATTATAACACTATTTTAGCTCTCACTATGCTTAAAAATTACTTCTGAATATGGCACAAAAAAAATAAAAATACAGAAGTTTGACGCCAAAATGAGATATATCCAATTTCGCAAGAAATTGTTACAAGCCGTTACAAAGCATTTCGTGCCTTTGAGTCACAAGGGTGTTAAAAAGCACAATTATAAAAAAGAAAAAAAAAATTGACGTGTGCTTTTTAACACCTATATGATTGTATTTTTGCAATGAGTCATGGCAGCAATTTGGAGCGAAGCATTTGTTGAAGTGCATGAGAAACATTAAAACAATACAAAAACTGTTGTTCACAATGCATGATCAGTCTCAGACAGCTTCTGAGATAGTCGTATAAAGTCTGATCAGCCATAAACCAAGCGTATATACTGTACGTCTGTGGTCCCATAGCGTAGACATGAGCAGGTGTTTCAAATGCAACAGCTTAATTTCCTTCCATGATTATCGCCTTCGTACATATTGAAGTCCATCATGTTCCTGGTACCAAATGCAGCAGGAAGAATAAGAAAGAATTTTAACAAAAATGTTTTATTGTAAACACACTTTTGTATCTGAACGCAAAACAAGGGAAAGTTCACGAATGGCATTTATCTCGTTTTGCTGTCAAACTGTTCATTCATACTTACATGTCATTTTTGGTTCAAAAGTTAATATAATATACTGAGTTTGTTTTGTCTTTTTTTTCCAGTCCGTCTCAGGGCATAGTGAACGAGGCATTTGGCATCAACACAGACTCACTGTACCATGAAATCAAGGATGCCAAATCCGATATCATCGGTGATGTGGATGCCGGAGCAGAGCTGCTCGGTAAGCTCTAGTCATGACAATCCTACGACATTTAATCTTCACTGTACTGTCGATTCATAGCACTTTATAAATGCGGGCCTGTGATTTCTTAAAAGCCTGTATTTATGATTGTCCATTGCTTTTAATTAAGCTACTCAGCTAAGCCAAGTGATCTTTGTACATTTCTTTGTGCATGACCTTTTCGTACAATTGCAACACTGCTCACAAAGGCTGCTGGGATATCACACCCGCCCTATGGCTGCACCACCCCAACCATCAATCCCACTGTGAAACCTTTCATTTGAGTATGTTTGGCTTGAAGAGAGTCTTCATCTGTTTATCTTAGATTAGGCTGTTTTCAGTTTGCTTTTAGTTTACTGTAAAGGCAGAATTTGATTTGTTTATCTCAGTGTGAAGGTGGTGCTTTGATTTGATCGGCCGTCTCACTCACTGACCCTTGACCCCTCTCTGTGCTTCCTTCCCGTGTGTGCTTCTCCCGGCCATGCCCCTAGGGGAATTCTCAGGTGTGTATCTCATCACTGATCATTTTATTATTTATTATAGTTTTTGTTCACTTTTACCTCAGTAATTATTGATTATGAACAGAATGGATTTTTTTTTTACACTTGTTTTAAAGACAACATTACTGTAATTTCCTTCTGTATTTTGTTTCTGAGTGAAAAAAGGGACATGTGGGAGTGAGGGGGGAGGTGAAAGATGGCATGATTAATTACAACTTGTTTAACATTTGCATGTGCATGGTAATGTAATTAAAATTAAAAGCTGTTTAAAAGTGAACAGAATAGAATAGAAAAGAATTGGACTGAGCAAAATACAGTGTATGCATTATATGTGCCAGTATTCAATATACTTTTACTTGCTAAGATATATTTTTTTGCAGTGTAAAAAAAAAAATTTGATACTTATGCACAAGAAAAAACATTTATTTATTTATTTATTTTATTTAATTTTAGCATCACATCAGCTTCAGTTGCGGCTTTTAATAGGTCTCATGGTTTGAACAGCTGCATTAAGTTAACAAGGATTATCAAAATCATTTTGGGTGACTTCAGTCATGCAGATGTTTCTTCTGATAAATAACAGTTCCACTTGCCATAGCTGACAAGTCATTCATATAACCTGGATGACTGAATATCACTTTATTCCCCTGATTTAGACATTTTTACATTCGACTATTCATATGTTGTTTAAATAAATGTGACGCCTGAGGGAAACCCTTTACTTGGTCCAAATATAATATTTTCTATTACATACAGTACTATACAAAAGTCTGAAGGACTTTTTTGGCTCTCATTTCCAGTCTAGTCCCCGAACCTGACCAGTTTCAGAGGAATTTCAGAGGCCACACATTGACCTGTGAACAATTCAAGCAATCTAAGACATAAGACATAATCCAATGAGAAACAGGTGCAGATGATCTGGCCTGTGATTAGTAAACCGGTGGTGCTGAATGCTGAGCGGTCGGAACAGACGAGAAGGGAAATGAGATCGCTGCTGAGGTTGTTACCGTACATAAACAACTCATTTTTAAATAGTGTGTTTAAGCGCTTCATAAAAAATATCCATTCTCATTTCTTTAATTTAATCCTTAATTTAAATATTTTTAATATGAAGGTTATCACGAGTTTTGCTAGATTTCTTAGTTTTCCTGAGCAGATTTACTGTATGCTTATTCGTTCATGTATTTCCGTTCGGGGGAAAGCAAAAGGATTTAATCCAAACATGAAAAAAGAAAAACTCCACGTGAAGTGCAGGAGCGCTGTAGACAAATTGTTTGTATCTGATTACAGATTGAACTGATAAAGCATGCAGCAATCCAACAACTCTGATTTTACATTCCAAAGTATTTACTAATCTAGAAATTCCAGATACAGACCGTTCGTTAGCCTGGACACTACAATGCAAATGTTAAACAAAATCAATTAGCATCAGTAATCTATAGTATAAACTATATATACTATCATGGTACATAAGTATGCAGTTCGAGACATTTCTGCTATTATTGCCATATGGTGCTACACTGCCCCAGCTATTTACTCTGGTATTGCACCATGTGGGTGCATAGCAGAAATGTCTCGAACTGCATACTTATGTACCATGATAGTATATTTTTGAGGGTGTGTAAGCAACACTGTTGATTCCTCAGGGTGCATTTAACAGCCATCTTGCATATCTGTAAGCATAGCCATAAACAAGTAGAATATGGTACTTTATGTCCTTTAAGCAGTCTAACTGGTGGTACCATCACTGGATAAACCGGCTCCTTATAGACCATGATGCTTGCAGGAAGAACCTTTTGATATTGTTTATCCGAAAAGATATTTATTATTTATTAAAATGTCACATCATATTTATATCTTTATATATACAGATTTTGATAACCTGTTTTTTTTTTTTGCTTTTTGCCAGAATTCACCCACAGTGAAATTTGTGGTTGTGTGTGTGTGTGTGTGTGTGTGTGTGTGTGTGTGTGTGTGTGTGTGTGTGTGTGTGCTCCTATGTACTGTATGTATGTGGGTGGTTGGTAGAGTGAAGCCCTCACCCAAAATGATATCTCACCAGAAGCTTTCCTGTTTTCTCTTTCTTTGTCTTTCTCTCTCCTTTACCCATTTCATGATTTCTTTTGCACCATGATGCCGTGTTCATTTTCTCCTTTCTTCTCTTCTTCTTTGATTTCCCTTACTCAACTTACTCCTTGTTAATGACCCTTCATTATCCTGCTGCCCCACTTTGCCTCTTTTTCGGCGATCTCTCAGTGCGGGATGATTTCTTTGGTAAGGCTCTGGCCCGGCTGATTCCTCTATGTTTGTGTTTTTTTTTTTTTTTTCGTGCCCCATGCTGACGTGACGGTCTCCCAACACTCGTCCTATGCTGTGATGTCATTTCCTGCAGCGCTTCTGCTATGGCATCCTTCATTAGCATTGCTTCGGAATGGCCACATTTTTAATAACTTTTTATTTATTTCTTTTGATCAATTGTAATGGTCACTTTTTAAATTACTCTTTGAATATTTTACATTTGTTTTGTAAATGCTATAAAAGTACCTGCATTTAAGTTGCATTTTGTCGGACTGCTTGTTTCTGAGTTGGATTGTATTTGTGCTACTCTTCCCCGCCTTCATGAAAAAAATATCATGCTGTTTGCTTGTAGTAGCACTCATTAATTCAACTAAACTATTTTTTATTAACTATTATTATAAAAAAAAGAAAGAAACTAATTATAGTATCACACACACTTAATAACTAATATCAAGCTTGTGTGGAGGCCACTGCTGATAAACTGTATCTCACAGGGATGGGGAAAGAGGTAGAGAACCTTCTCACAGAGAACAAACAACTACTGGAGACCAAGTAAGAAGCGTGTGTGTGTGTGTGTGTGTGTGTGTGTGTGTGTGTGTGTGTGTGTGTGTGTGTGTGTGTGTGTGTGTGTGTGTGTGTGTGTGTGTGTGTGTGTTTATGTATGCGCTATATGTCTGTTTGTGTGTGTTTCCACTGACCAATCCACTCTGCTTAGGAATGCTCTGAATATTGTGAAGAATGACCTGATTGCTAAAGTGGACGAGCTGTCGGGAGAGCACGAGGTCCTGAGGGAGGAACTGGAGGCAGTTAAACAGTCTAAGAACAAAGTGGACATCAGAGTTAAAGACCTGGAGGAGGAGCTGAAGAGGTGCGTATCTCAGTTTTCCTTTGTTTTTCATACAAAGTTGTATTTTACATGAGTTTGTCTTTCATGCAATGCATTCAGCTATTATCATTCATCTGATTCGTCTCATCAGCTAGCTAACATTTTGAAAAATTTGCATAAAGCCATTTAGCCTTAGGTATTTTTTCTTACATACCTTTGTTCCCTGAGAACAAGGTGCTAATGTTACATCAGTAATTAAAAACAGGTTGATGGCTTTCACACTAGTGCCTCAGGCATAAATCAGAGTACACTTCACCACAAAGTTCGATACCTTCATGTAATGTGAAGCATCTAATATACTGTATCACGTGCGAAGTTAGTCTAGAAGAGACCAGAATAAATAAAATAATTTATAAATGATAAATGAGAATAATTAATATATACCAGAAATCTAGCGTTATATTCCCTCCAGGTGGTCGCGGCTGTACACGTCACTCAACAGACCTAATCAATGCGATAGTTTACCGTGTATAGACTGAGTATGCGGAAGAAACAAATGAAAGTGCAACACAGAATGGCTAAAAGAAAAGTAGACTATGAAAACTGAACCTTCAAAGATAAATGGACAGATCAATATATGTTTATTCTTCCCGCAGAAAGTTTAAAACCAGTTTGTTTCACACGTTCTGAAACCTTGTCGATAATAAAAAGAAGCGCTACAAAACACGGGTTGTTTAAGCAAACATATCCACAGCAGTCCAAGGAGAGGGCGTGTACAGTAAGATAACAGGGCCCGTATTCATAAAACTTCTTAGAATTCTATCAGAGAGCTCCTATCTTAGCCTAAAAATCCTTGCTGGGAGTCTTAGACTAAAAGTGATTTAAGAAACTTCTCAAGGAAGCAAGGAACCGTACTAATATATGGTACAAAATCTATTATCTTAGTGACGAGGTGTTAAGTTGCATTTTTGGATGGTATGTAGCCAACAGAGAGTATGGAAGGGAGTAAAAGAACAAGAAAACCAAATTGGACAGAGGAGCAGTGTTTACTTTTAGCTTTACATTCAGTGTTTGGAGAATATTTCTTCTTTCCACCATTTTGTCCTCTCATATAGAAACTCTTAAGCCGCTTAAAAGTCCTCCTCTCTACTCTAAACAATTTTTACCTTAGGAGCTGTTTTTAGGACTAAGATGTTTTGTGAATCATTTTTATCTTTACTAAGATTTAGTCCTAAATTTAAGGGAAATAATAATTCTAAGAATTTTCTTCGAATTTCGTAACTAGGAGCAACTTTTAAGCTTAAGAAGTTTTGTGAATCCTAACACAAACATGAAGTTCAGACCTGCTATCAAATAAAATGTTATTGCTCAGACCTTATTAAATTTGAATTCAGGACCCTTATAATATCTGCGTATGCATGCAGCATGTTAATCTCACCTTCTGTGAAAATATCAATAATATTAAAATATATAGTAACTAATTTGAGGAACTAAATTGTTGTGAAAAGAAGATGTGTATGAGTTCCTGTTCTTCAGTACACACTGTTGTGTGAATTGCTTTATAAACACAATCCACATAGGGAAATTCTTTCATCCTTTCACGTCACTGCATGTTCCTGGTGCCCCCCGACACTATACTGAAGTGCAACTTATTCTAACCTCATGTCAACAGACTGAGAGCTGAGGCGCTCGGAGCATCTCAGGACTCAAAGGATGAAGGAGGAGAGGATGTAAGTCTCACACACCGTTCAGTTGTACATAACATTCTAAAAAGAATACCTGCTTAAGTAGCTACTTGCAGTACGTATATGTTCTAGGGGTGCATCAAGTAAAATTTTTGATATTGATTTACTGCTATGGGGTTTGATGGCATATCATGCTTATTAATGCATGCCTGTATTTAAATACAAATGTAATACAATAAATAAATGTTCACGTAATTGCACTAACAAACAGATAACTTCACATTGCATTGATCTAGATGTACTGCACCTTTAATAACGGCAATCAAAGTAAAGTAGACTGGCACCTGGAGAAATAGCTAACTGTTCGGTGTGTCCCGGATTGATTAATCCTAAATACAGTACATATGTTACTCATTTCGGTGTCTATAATGATGTGGATTTGGTCTGGAAACAAATGGTAGCATTGCATCCTTAATACAGAATTTGGCATGGAATCTATTCTCTCCGTCTTTAATTAAAAATAAAGAAAATCACCAATAATTATTGCACTGTACAGAAATTCAGCATTTGAACGATCCATATTATTTTAGTACCAGGTTATTTAACAAATATGCTCCTTGCATTGATGCTTTGGCACATTTCTCACAAAAAAAAGCTGACTGACTCATAGATATGTCACTTTAACCAGCCTTGCCTCTAACCACTAACCTCCGCTTGCTCGTGTGATGTTTCTCTTCCATCTTTTTGGGGGATTTGTGTGTTTGGAATACGCCACAGTATTCCTCCTCGCTGCAGGATGACGTGGCCATGGCGCAGAGGCGCAGGTTCACGCGCGTGGAGATGGCACGCGTCCTCATGGAACGCAACCAGTACAAAGAGAGACTGATGGAGCTGCAGGAGGCCGTCCGTTGGACTGAGATGATCAGGTCACGGGCAAACACCCTCATATGTATTTAATCTGTCACACACTGAGGAACATAGATCACATACAAATATAATGTACAAAAATTATCCGCACTTAGTAATGACTAAAACATCATTTTTAAACATAATCTCATCGCTTCAAACCGCTTTCAAGCTTTCGTATTACCTCATCAAAAAATGTTTCAGGCTGAGCTGCGAGCCACGAATGCCCCGCTGTCTTTACTTCTTCATCAGAAGTGACACTGTGGGTAGAAGTGTGCAGACATGTGTACAGATGATCTAGTCATCATCCAAGATTTGGAAGACTACTTGGAAGACCGCTGTCTTCTGTGTTTAATCTGAAGTTTAGGCTTCAGCTCTTCAATAAATTGAATCTTTTTCCTGATAATGGTCCGAATGTCCCAGAAAACTGTAAGCATCAATTTTCCCGCTGATGGATGATGTTTGAATTTTTTCTCTTGGTTGTCGGTTGAGGACGTTTCCGTTTCCCCTCAGGCTCGTAGTGATGAATCCATGTCTGGAGCCTTTCCCAGGAGCCTTAGGGCACAAGGCAGGGTACACCCTGTTCCACCCATCGCAGGGCACACACACATGGTCATTTTTAGGAATGCCAGTTAACCCTAACCTACATGTCTTTGGACTGTGGGAGGAAACCGGAGTACCCGAAGGAAACCCACCAAGCACTGGGAGAACATGCAAACTCCATGCACACAGAGATGGGAATCGAACCCGGACCCTGGAGGTGCAAGGCGACAGTGCTAACCACTATACCACTTCTGATAAGACAGCATGGTTTTAATATAACCGGAGTGCGGATAATTTTTGACTCACCGGCATACATCACACAGCTCGCTGGGGCAGAACACACACTTGAGTACATGCCTAAAATTTCTTGCACTTAATTAGAATCATGTGTTTTACTTAATTTTTCTTGCAGAGCTTCTAGGGAGAGTCCTCAAATCCAAGAGAAGAAAAAATCAACCATCTGGCAGTTGTGAGTTTGCCTTGTATATGTTTTATATATTTTTTTAAATAATTGACTTGTGATCTTCAGACGTTCATGTTGATGTGGTTGGTTAACCATTTACTGCAATGATGTTTGCTCTGGATATCTAAAGTGTGTTTTGTAACGTTGAGCCCGTTGATTTCTCAATAATATGATGCTGAAATATTAAGCCAGAAAATAAGCTCTAGCATGTTTAGAGCTAACACTAACAGCTAATTATCAACCCTTAAGTCTTGATGTTTTATATTTTTCCTATTAAACCCTGTTCGGATTGTGCAGTCAAGGTCGATATGTGACGTCAGAACGGAAGAAACCCTAAAATAACAAATCAGACATATTTCAGCACAATCATGTTTGATGTGATTCAGGATGATTTTCCTTTAAGCAAATGCAGAAATGCAGAGAAACAGAAAAGAAAAATGCAAACATGCCGTTTCCTAGGATTTGCTTTCAATAAGTTGACATGACACTCTTCTCTTTTTCTTTTTCCTTCAGCTTTGCACGTCTCTTCAGCTCATCCTCAAGCCCTCCTCCAGTGAAACGACCATACACCAGCGTCAACATCCACTACAGATCCCCCTCTCCAGCGGGCTTCAACCAAAGGCGCTCTCACACCATGTGCCAGATCTCTACGTCCAACCGCACGCTCGAGTTCTTCCCTGAGGAGTGAGAACATGCAACAGCACACACATACACATATACATATACACATGGATGTGCACATGTTAGTGCAGGCAGAATATTGAACACTGTTATGTACAGTACTGTACAGTCGTAATTGTAGTACTTGTAGCAGTAATGGTAGTAATGGCAGGAGGAGGAGGAGGAGGAGGATAAGCTGTAGTAGTAATATAAACAGTGTAAGAGTAGTATTAGTACTAGAAGGCTGAGGAGGACAAGAAGCTACAGTAGTGGTAGAAGTAGGACAACTAAGAATAGTGGCAAGAATAGTAATAGTAGTGGTGGGGGGACATGGAGAAGGAGAAGCTCCAGTAATAGTACATGAAGTAAAGTACTGTGCAACGTTCTTAAGAAACCCCTTATTTCTTCATATTTTGCTTCCAAATACTTAATGTTTTTTTGAGGAATAGTTTTCTAGTCTTAATAAAGAACTGTTTTTTGTCTAGGGTCAGTACTGGCTCAAGTGTCTAAGGCTCAAGTTAAGGATCAAGTTGTTGATCAGAGGATCCGGTTTGAGCCCTGCTGACAGTGGGTCGCCACACCCCATACTACCCAGCCACTGTATGCAGTGCCGGTCCCAAGCCCTGTTAGAAAATGGGAGGGTTGTGTTAGGAAGGGCATCTGGTGTAAAACCTGTGCCAAATTGAGCGTGGGTTTGGATGGTCCTCTGTGACGACCCCTTGATGGACGCAGCCGAAAGAAAGTTTTTGTTTGTCTCTCATTTGTTTGTCCAGTTGCAGTACGTACATTCACATTTAGACTTATAAAAGTGCTTTGAAGTTTCCTTCATTGGATAGATCCTTACACTGGGTTATTAGGTTACTATGTTCCATCGGTCAAACCCTGATATCGAAGAAACGGATAGGTCTTTAGTCGTTGATTAGAGATTGGAGACAGATTAGATTAGATTAGATTAGAGACAAAGCTAAAGCTAAAGGAAGTTTATTCCACCACCTACAGTAGGTGTCAGAACAGAAAACATGCACGTCTTCCTCGATCTCTGAGAGATCCAAGCAGTGATGGAGGATCGGAGGGAACGTGGTGCGGTGCAGTGCGGTACCTGACCAGTTTCAGTGGAATGTTTATGTTTGTTAAGCCACACAGTGAACTATGAGTCATTCAAGTATAAAAACATCTAATTTAAAGCATGACCAAGTAAGAAACAGGTGCAGATGATGACAGATGTTCAGGCCGGTGATTAGTATACTGATGATGCTTAATGCTGAGTGGTTGGACCAGACGAGAGGGGAAATGAAGTTGCTGCTGAGGTTGTTGCACAAACAATAATTTTTCTAAATTGTATCTTTGGCACTTGGCAGCCAAACATTTGTTCCCATTTCTTTAATTTAATTTACATTATTTATTATTAAGAAATAAGGGATGGCTCAAAACTTTAGCATAGTACTGTACTATAGACTACAGTATACACATACATGTAGGCCACGGGTTTAAAGACTGCACAGGAACGTCCAATGATACGTTTAACAGGACAGGCTGAAACTTTGGTAATCCCTGCATCTGAGACATTAGCAATACGGCATGCAGTTGTCCGTCTTTTATGTTTCAAATCTAAGGGTAAAGTAAGGGCATATCTAATTTAAGAGTAAAAGGCAAATTGAATAATTTTGTACTTTAAGTGGATAAAAAACAAAAATAAAACGCCAGGAGGTCAGGTATTAAATGTGTACGAGCCCATTACTGTTGCTTGTAGGGAAAATTATAGCATTTTCTAAAACTCACTAAGGCATGAATAAATTATAATAAAGTATGCTATACTGTCTCCAAAAACATCACAATTTAATTTGCTTATTGCAACAGTTGTTTTTTTAACTAGATATTCAACAGATATTAGCGCATCTAACATGTAGACAGCACTTAGAGCTTTAAAATGCATACTCATGTTCATATTGTGGTCTTACAAAGCATCTCACTGCCTTTACTGCCATTATTATTTCATTTTCAGTTTCGTTTTTGACTTATCGTGGCGTTTCTTTGAACTCTGAACACACCCTGGCTATTGAAATCAACTGCCGCACAACACAACACCTCATTTGCATGATGTTTTGTACCCTTAGTTAGTGTGTAATGTAATTCGTGTACTTATTTATCCAGTTTTTGCCTGGAATGTTTCATTAGTACTTGCTGTTTGGGATTTTAGTAAATCAGAACCTGTTTTTAATGTGGAAAACCCTTTTTATCCTGAGCAGGCCATGATACATGAATTAACACAGGCATTGTAAAGCTGCATTGAAACATCAATGATTTTTAAGCTTGAAATGTGTTTATTTGTTGACTAAATGGCTAGCACTTCTCCATTATAAATGAACTGAAGTAAAAAGGCGGCACAATGGTGTAGTGGGTGGCACTGTCGCCTTGCACCTCCAGGGTTCGGGTTCGATTCCCGCCTCTGTGTGCATGGAGTTTGCATGCGCTCCCTGTACTTGGTGAGTTCCCTCCCACAGTCCAAAGACAGGCAATTTAGGCTAATTGCTGTTCCCAAAAATAACCCGGAGTGTAATTGGTGGAGTCCATCGTGTTCTGCCTTGTTTCCTAAGTCTCCTGGGATAGACCCCAGACCCCCACGACCCTGTATAAAGTGGTATAGAGGATGACTGAGTGAAGTAAAAAAAAGAAAAAAAGAAAAGAAAAAAGGCATTCTGCATCCATCCATTTCCAGGAAGTGCTTTATCCTAGGTCTCAGTGAACCTATCCCAGGAACACTAACACATACACTCCAAATGTCTTGAAAACATTAGCATGTTATATTATTAATGATTAGTTAAATCGGTTGGGTTACATGCTTACAGAGACAGGAGGTGGTATAACATTTACAGTAAGACATCTGAAATATTGATCACTTAGCAAATTGCTCTGCTACATGAACAAATACTCTAGCATAATGTCAATATTAGTGTATTTCTCTGTGCACATTGCTGATACTGTATACAGTACATTATCTTTGTCTTTTCATCCGGTCTAGCTATTTTTTCTAAACTGCTGTGCTGCTCGCCCTGCTGCACTAAACATATCCATCCATCCATACAGTACATACATTCATGCATTCACAGACACACCTGATTTCTACCTCAAATCAGTATACAAGTATCATTCTAATGCATGTGTGCTCACAGCTGGGCTTCTCTTCACGCGTATGTGTTTTTCAGTGACGTAGAGCTGCGCTGTTTTTCTTTCAGTCTCACCTCTAACCCACTGCCCCAATTTTGTTCTCTCTCTCTCTCTCTCTCTCTCTAATTCTTCCCCTCTCTCTTTCTATCACTTTTGCGTACGCGGCTGGCTGGCTGGCTCACTGACGCTCTTTTGCGGACCGCTCGCCCCCTCTGTCTCTCCCTTTCTCTGTCTTTCTGCTCCGTAGACTGCCCAGTAATGGTGTTGCATCTCTCCTTAGCGACTCCGCGCTCTCAGTCCGTAGGGAGCAGCGGCGTGAGCAGTACCGGCAGGTCCGTGAGCACATGCGCCGGGACGATGGCCTCATGCAGGCCTGTGGCTGGAGTGTGCCACCCCGCTTTAAACAGGTAGAGCCACTTCACTTTTGTCGTTTCGCTTTTCTTCCAGCTCCATCGGCTTAATTATGAAGGCTCAAGTAAGACTGTTATTAAAACCAGGAAAGATAAGAAGATGGGATGAAATATAAGATAATGGAACTTCATACAGAGAAGTAGCAAACATAAGAAAAAGGAGATTTCTCAAGTGCTCTGTTACAGATTTTTTTTTTTTTGCACTAGCTGAATCTTTCCTGGTCCCGAGTCACTAGGGTGACAGTTGTCACGTCCTTTCATGATAGACGTATGAAGCCATCCATAATATACACTATATTAGCAAAAGTATTCAATCTCCTGCCTTCATATGTATATGAACTTGAGTAACATCCAATTCTTAATCCATAGGGTTTAATATGATGTAGGCCCACCCTTTTCAACTCTTCTGGGAAGGCTTTCCACAAGGACTAGGAGTGAAACGTGTGGGGTTGTTTTTCAGGAGTTCGACTCCTTCCAGTGAAAGGATCTCTTAATGCTTCAGTGTACCTAGACATTTTGGATAGCCTACTGCATCTTTTCGAACTGCTCACTCACGCACCGTTGGGGGCGACCTAACACACTCGGAGGACAGCGCTATCTGCTCCTTTCGCTTGCGTGATCTCACAGACGCCCCTGATTGGCTGTAGAGTCGTGATTAATGTGGGAGCACTAAGTGCCTCTCATCCCACCCCTCTGAGAGAGCTCGGCCAATCAGCTCTCTCTAGACCTCCGGCTGCGAGAGGTTACAGCATCACCTGGGAATCAAACTTGCGATCTCTGGATGATAGGTTAGTCTGGGGATGGCTCCTTCCAGCACGACTGCGCACCAGTGCACAAAGCAAGGTCCATAAAGACACGAATGAGTGAGTTTTGTGTGGAAGAACTTGACTGGCCTGAGTCCTGACCTCAACCCGAATAAGAGTGGAGACTGTGATCCAGGCCTTCTCGTCCAACATCAGTGTCTGACCTCATAAATGTGCTTCTAGAAGAATGATCAACAATTCCCATGAACACACTCCTAAAACCTAAGGAAAGCCTTCCCAGAAGAGTTGAAGCTGTTATAGCTGTAAAGGGGGCAGAGCCAACATCATATTAAACCCTATGGATTAAGAATTGGATGTTGCTTAGGTTTACATGCATGTACAGGCAGACAACCAAATACTTTTGGCAATTTTCATGCACAACTGAAAGTGCTTACAGGAGCAATAGGTGCTCTATTCTCTGTTTATGAGGTAACACTCGTCTGTTTTTAGCCATCCTTTTCACCCAGTTTTGGACTCCTGCCATGGGTCACCTGGTGTAGAATTTCACCTGGATACTCAGGACATGCTGCTGTAACCATACAACCTGCCCTGTGTTCATCACATTACTCATGACAAACATAATTTTAACACATTTAGCACACTTTTATTTTATAGCATCCACTTGCATTAGAGATACAGAGGAATAGTTCCTATCTGTGGCTGGTTCCTGTCGAGGGAGTTTTTCCCCTCCTTACTGTCACCTCTTGCTCTGGTACTCTTGTTTATTAGGAATCAGGATCTACATCTGAATTTCTTGTTAAACTGCTACAAATACATTTTAAATCAATTTACGGTTTTAGATTAGTCTTGGAAATGACTTTTGGTGTTTTATCTAGTTGTTTAATGAAATATAGTAATCAATGATTAAGTTAATGATTTAATCCTGAAGAATGAATCGATGCTTGTTGGTAGCTTGTATCAAGCAGTCAACAGGTTTGAGTAGATCACAGATTCAAGTTTCAGGAGGTGACACAATCTTGGAGCATCAGCAGCTCATGTTAGTTGGTGTAAGTGAGTACAGTATGTGTCAAGGTTGCCAGCGGTGACCGTGTGTCGCCGAGGCTCTAACTGTGATCTCCTGCAGACGGGTCCCCAGGCAGACAGCGCTCAAGACGCCGCAGGAAAGAGGCCGCAGGCAAGTCTGCCCGGCAGAGGACTAGCATGCACCTCTCCTTCCCGACCCTCCCCCACCTTTATAACTCCGCCCCTAATCTTACCCAAACGTTGCCCAGCAGTCAAATCTAACCAAAGCTCCGCCCCTTTAGGTTTGACAAAGATCCCTTAAGGTTCTTTGATAGGTTTAACGAAGTCCAATGGAGCAAGAACACCTCCAGCACATAGCAACACAATATTGACGCACATGAAATCTGCTAAACCCGACCTACAGATATCACCAGTGTTTCTCAGATAATCAGACTTTCAGATTGGTACAATGATAAATTCTTTCCTAAAGCACACAATTAAACGGTTGCTATTGGCTGTTGTTTCTGCCTTTAAAGTCAGTGTACAGTATTGTTTAATCACTGTTGAGCACGTTTGTAATGTCTTTAACCTGAATATAAATCAGGGGTGTCAAACATGTGATTCATGGCCCAATATCAGTTTTAATCTGAACCGACAAATTAATGCTAATAAATGTAATCTTGTGGAAGATTATTTTCCATTGTGAAATAACAGAAACAAGCTTTTAAGATAGAGCAATAAAGTCAGGGCCATAAAGCACCAAATTTGTTTTGCAATATATAATGTATATGTAATGTAATGAATTCCATTCTTTTCTCACTATTTTGAAGGTAATTTCTGTTCAGTCCTGCTCTCTGTTTGTGTTTATAGATGAACACATTTGGAGATGATGTATTTCATCAACCCTTAACAGACTACTTTTTATTTTATTAATGTAGACGTTTACTTAAAATGAGTTTGACACCCCTGCTCTAACCACTGTTAGCTCTTTTAGTGTTTTAGTATAACCACCAGTTCTCTCTGGCTCTCTGTCTGTGTTTCTGCACCATCTTAACCAGGCCATGATGCGGCTTCCGCCCCGGGCCTTTTTCTACACATTAAGCACTGTCATTACCTACTTCGTAACAGTTCCCACCTTCTTGTCTCCTCACAGGCCAATGAAAAAGAGGATACCCGCATGAAAAACGTCCCTGTGCCTGTATACTGCCGCCCTCTGGTGGAAAAGGATCCTAACAGGAAGGTAAAACACACACTATAATAAGATTTCTGGCACGTCTGTACTGTAGAACCCGTGCTGAATGAATCATCACATATTGATTCTGTGTAGCTGTGGTGTGCTGCTGGAGTGGACCTGACTGGGTGGAGAACTTCCAGTCAGGAGGCTGGAGTGAAGCTAACAGCCCATGGTACAGATCCTCTGACTGGAGACGACGAGGGAGGAGAGAACAAGAGTGAACACAGCTCACCAGAGAAGAAGAAGGTAAACAGCAACACAACCATCTGATATGGTACACCATAAATATATATATATATATATATATATATATATATATATATAAGGGAACACATAAACAACACAATGTAACTCCAAGTCAATCACTCTTCTGTGAAATCAAACTGCCCACTTAGGAAGCAACACTGATTGACAATCAATTTCACATGGAATAGACAACAGGTTGAAATTATAGGCAATTAGCAAGACACCCCCAATAAAGGAGTGGTTCTGCAGGTGGTGACCACAGATCACTTCTCAGTTCCTATGCTTTCTGGCTGATGTTTTGGTCAAGCTGGTGGTGCTTTCACTGGCGAACACAATGCACAATTTTAAAAATTGTGCATTGGTATCTTTTATACCAATTTTCATTTGGTATAAAAGAGCTTTTATACCAAATTTAACTCACCTGCTATCTGGTGACACGTGAGGCAGTGTAACACTAATGAGTCACATGACAAAGGGGAAAGAAAATTACTAATTGTGCTCAATTTTTACTTACTTTTCAGCTATTATTGGCTGTATTTTTAGTTATTTTGAGGGGACAATAAATTTACACTGCTATACAAACTTTACACTGATGACTTTTCATTGTGTCAAAGAGTCATTTATGCAGTGTTGTCCTATGAAAAGATGTAACTAAATATTTGCAGAGATGTGAGGGGTGTACTCACTTTTGTGACATACTGTATAAAATGTATGATATCGATCTACCCATCTATATACTGTATGTATATGTTGGATTTAAATAAGCCTGTAGCCATTAATTGGATAATCACTGCAGTGACTAATCTGACTTTATCTGTTACATTTTTTTAACCCTAACTGATGCAATTACTTGCTTCTTATACTCCTTATGTAACCACTACAACAATGTAAGAGAGTATTTGATATGGATATACACTATAATACAATTTAAAAACTAATAATAAGAGTGCAGACCTCTCACACTCAGAAACACAACAATGTACAGTTTAACAGATGCAGAGAAAATGATTTAAACACAAATACAAGAAAATTACTAAAAACTTCCACTAGAAAGCTATTGTTGCTTATACTATTTTTTTATTCTCTATCATATGTATATTGCTTTTAAAGATCTTACTTACTGTATCTATCTCTGTTTCTCTCACTCACGCTCAGCCTAAGGAGCTGCATGAAACAGACTCGATGAGTAGCCGTGTGTGGATTCTAACCAGCACCCATTCAGCCAGTAAGGTGGTCATCATCGATGCCAATCAGCCCGGGTCACTGGTCGACCAGTTTAATGTGTGTAATGCCCACGTGCTCTGCATCTCCAGTGTTCCAGGTGAGAGCTACACTCACTAGATATCTGATATCCTGATATATGTCTTTTCCTTGTTTCCGATCTGAATTTGTCGGAACGTGAACGTGTTTGTCTGTGCAGCGGCCAGCGAGAACGATTACCCTGCCGGTGAGATATTTCTGGAGCAGCAGGGTGACGGTAGTTCAGAGGATACTGGTAGAGTGGAGGGCATGCTAGCTGGTATTACACTGGTGGGATGTGCAACCAACTGCAGCGTAGTGCGTAGTAACTGCTCCTCACGCACAGACACCCCAGTGCTGGACAAAGGACATGGTGAGCTATAGTACATACTGTACAATATCTAATTGTCCGTAAAGATGTGAAAGATTTGTTATTGTAAATGTATACAGTATTCTCTACAACTTAAGGCTCAATATACAACGAATACATACACGGATCAGCCGTAACATTAGCACCACAAAACATTAACACATTAACATGGATTGTCAATTATATACTAGTAAACTGGTGACAGGATCATAGGCACCCAAGGCTCGCCCATGCACTCAGGCACCAGAGTCATGCCCGAAGGACCAGAGCTGTCCAGGTGTCACAAGGGAAACCTGCACAATACTGGGCATAATGTTTTGCATTGTAATGTTATGGCTGATTGGTGTATAAGGAGATGATAAAACATACAAAGCTCTACTGATATCCATATGATTCGATATGTTTTCTGGTTGTCATTATAAAATAATCTTTAAAAACGTTTTAGATAGTATTTTAAAGGTTCCATATTTTGCTATTTCCTTGTAAAGAATTTACTAAACATGGGTCTCGGAAGACACCCACACTGTGTCTGTTAATGCTCTAGCTGTGATGCTACTCAAACAATACCTTTTTATACTTTATACTCCCCCTGGTTCACTCCTCTTCCAAAAGTGCTGTTTCAGTGTCTAGATAAACGAGCCCTGCAAGAGAAGAGTAGAGTTGAGTACATCGGGATGGCGCTGCTCAATAAGCTGGAGGAGGGTATATTCTTATATGAGGTCACAGTAGGGGTAAAAATTAAATATTGTTTTTTTTTGGGGGGGTTTTGGCTCTGGCCAATTCAAAAATAGAAAAAGGACAAAAAGCATCGTGCTTTTTTTTTGTAGATGGAAACTGGAGATTCACCTAAATCCATCTAAAAAAATTACTAAAATGAGAGTTATAATAAATGTGCCTTTTTTTATCTTAATGTTTCTTAATGTCAGTCATACTAAAAAAACATGGTTGTTATGAATATTATTATTATGATAAATATGGTTATTTTTGCAGATAATTTTTCTATATCTTAAAATCACAAGACCACTATGTGGCCATTTTTTTTATATACATATATTAAGAACACCATGTGACCATTTTGTTCTTATGATGGTCACATAGTCTTAGTTTATATTTTTATATTTAAAAACGGTTCTATGGCAAAAGTAGTGACAAAAATAATATTATATCAGATTAGTTCACTATTCCTGCATCATTATTAGCTCATTATTCATAATCAGTTCACTATTATGTCATGTCTTATTTTGGATTCCCCCCACCTATTATTAAGGTAACAATTGTTTTTAAAATGACTTTAGGGAAGATGAATACAGTATGAAAGAAAAATCCATCCAGCCATTATTTATACAGCTTATTCTGTGCAGGCTCACAGGGAATTTAGAACCTATCCCATCCCAGGGAACTTAGAGCACAAGGCAGGGAACACAATGTATGT
This sequence comes from Clarias magur, assembly GCA_013621035.1. NCBI lineage: Eukaryota > Metazoa > Chordata > Actinopteri > Siluriformes > Clariidae > Clarias > Clarias magur. The sequence continues at coordinate 2,306,742 of QNUK01000068.1, forward strand.
GGGGTGCTAACCCATCCCAGGGTACAAGCACACAACCTCTGGGAGATTTAAAAACCAATCAAGCTACTTTGAATGTCTTTGGGCTCTGGGAGGAAACCCACTAAATATGGCGAGAGCATGCAAACTCTACACACACAGGAACAGAGGTGAGATTCAAACCCATAACCCTGGTGCTATTCCTATAAATAAGAAGTGTATATGTATGTGTGTGTGTGTGTGTGTGTGTGTGTGTGTGTGTGCGCGTGTGTGTGTGTGTGCGTGTGTGTAGCACCTACAGCACCAGTTTGTAGCCGGCTGGCGGTGTCCCAATCAGCGGAGGAGGCCACTGAAGCCATGGAAGTGTCAGAGGAGGCGGGGCCAAATGAGGAAGGAGAGAGCTCCGCCTCTTCTGGAACGTTCACTGAACACGTCTTTACAGATAATTCACACGGGTAACACAGATACAAGTACACACACCACAACAACCATACTGACATAGAGAAGAGACACGTGAAAATCTGATTGTTAACTCTTAATCAGACTGTTGTAACTAACTCACCCTATCATTGGTCGAAAGTAGACAGCTCAGCTGGGAGGTTTCAGTAGCCATGTCAACATGCCCAAGTGTGATGTAGTATAATTATTAGTGGTTGGGTAATTATGTATGATAACTTTGAAATTGTGGTAAATGTGTAATATATGTGTTTAGTGAGGGTGGCGGCACTAAGGAGGAAGTGATCTCAGCACCCACAGGCTCAGAAGAAGGAGGAGATGAACGTGCTGGAACCAGTGCTGCACCCACCATGTGGCTTGGTGCCCAGAATGGCTGGTGAGCATCTAATCTTAACCATCTAAAAGTCATATAAATGTTGTACATTATATGTAAATGTTATCCAGTACAATAGGATCCAAACACATTTCAAGATCAGGTGTGTAACCTCTCTGTGCACTCATCCCTCAGGCTGTATGTGCATTCCGCAGTGGCAAACTGGAAGAAATGCCTCCACTCCATCAAACTCAAAGATTCTGTTCTCAGTCTAGTGTAAGTGAAGCCCCAAGGAACAGCTCTTTCTTTAGACAAATGCATTCTAAAGACAGTTTTAATTCATGTCTTATTTCTCCATCAGGCATGTTAAAGGAAGGGTGTTGGTGGCACTGGCAGATGGAACGCTTGCCATTTTCCACAGAGCTGAAGGTTTATTTGTTATTATTTTTTTGTTATCGGTCTCTCCAGCCGTGGGCACTTTAATATCTCGTAATAGATATGTTCATTATTAACAATTTAAATAATTAACAGCAATGATATAACACTCGAGACTGATTCAAACAAGGGTGCCAACACTTACAGTTTAGTCGAAGCATGCGTGACATGTATAGTGACAAAGGAATGACACTTTTCCGCTTTCTTAGCTAAAGCTGAGGTCGATCTAAACATATTTAACAGCAGAAAAGCCAGTTCACTGCTGTACACAGTATATTACAAATACATTTGTGGACAGAGGAGGTAAAAACAGATTTATTTTCACTTTGCAGCAACTTCATTCAGGGGAATTTTTTTAAAGCAAGCACGACAATTAACAAACATCAATTAAGCGTCAATTAACAAGCAGTTCAGTAATACAATGCAGCATTTTCTTTTAGTGAAAATATGAAAAGGGCACCCGGCGTAAAACCTGTGCCAAACTTGTATGTGCAGACCAGATGGTCCGCTGTGAGAAAGACCAATGAAAATGGAATACTCTGAAATACTTTTTCAGGTTATGAGTCGCGGTAAGTAGAGTAATGCCCGAATTTATATATTTTTTTAGAAATTATGTAAGCAGTCAGACAAAATGATAAAATAATGTACAAATTGTGACATTTCCAAAAGATGAAATAAATGAATAAAACTGAAAAAAATAAATATCTTTACAAAATAGCAAATTAAGGAATAAGAAACACCAATTTTCTAATCTTATAATCTTTATAAAGCTTTTGAAATAAATCCCTACTGTAGGTAACATAAGTATGTTTGAACAGTGTAGCCTATTTCCTGTGTAAAATATACTGTATATTCAGTTGCCCTGAATGACTAGGCAGAAAATAAAATAACATTAGAACATGTGTACCAGAGTCTCACTTAACCATAAACTGTGTCCAGCAGAACAAATGTAAGAAAATCAAGAAAGAAAGAAAAGAAAATTATATATTAGTCTCTAGTTTATTTACTAATTATATAGGTTAAGATTGCAACATTAAATAAAAAAGCTAAACTTACCGCGACATGTTTGCTTCACTGTCTACCACTGCTGAAGACAAACCCTATTTGAAACTCCATGCTCTTATTGTTATTGCTGCTGATTGGTCAAACGGAGTCATGTGATTATTGTTGCTACATCTGATTGGTGAAACACAGTCATGTGATAGATTCACCGGCTGCATTTCTCTGGCAAAATATAAGTGTCGAAGAAATTGTTAGAAAAATAACGAAATCGAGTGTAGCTGAACGTAGCAGATTAAGAGTTGCGTTTCTTCTTCACAAGTCTATGACAAATGCTAAAAAGGCTTAACTTTTAGCTGGTTATTCAGAAATCCTAAAATTAGTTAAATGTGAATTCAACTCCTATACACCAGGGACAGAAACTGTTAGTCCTAAACTGTTAGTATTTTCTTGTTACCAAAAAAACCTTGTTACTTCTGTTTAAATCGTGATTTTTATTTTGTAACTTTGTAATTGACCTTGGCTTGGACATTTTCCCCTAAATTTGCTTTAATACATCAGATTAACAAGATGTACCTGTGTATGCATGTGATCACACAGATGGTCAGTGGGACCTGTCTAACTATCATCTGATGGACCTGGGCCGCCCTCACCACTCCATTCGCTGTATGGCTGTGGTCCATGATAAAGTCTGGTGTGGCTACAAGAACAAAATCCATGTAATCCAGCCAAAGAGCATGCAAATTGAGGTAAGATCAAACTGTATACATTCTTTAATGATTGTTTTTAACATTTAATATTCGATTATATCACAGACATCCACGTCATGGCAATATGGCGTGGACTTATAAGGAAATACTCTAACACGTTAAGTACTCAATTTAAAATACAGTGAGTACACTACATGTGAATGAGTATGTACTGGTAAGTCCAATTTGTTTGTAACTTCAACAAACATCGTCTAGGTACTAGCAAACTAAGACAAGTGGCTATGCACAGTATATTACAGTACAGTGTTCTTTAGAATTGTGACGATGGTTGACGATTCATTTTAAAAGAACGAGCAATGTCTGGCATTTTTTCCTCGCTCCATTCTCTCAAATTATTTTTAGTTTTGTCTCCATCGTTATTGTTTGGCGCATGTTGTGTTAAAGTTATAGCTTTACCTCTAATTAATTGATACAAGTCAGAGACACTGGAGACATCTCCTTTCAGAAAACTTCACCAAATCAGCAATCATGCATTTCCTTGTTAAATAACAACACAGATTTAACCTGTTTGTTATTCGCTATATTGCTTGGATTGGTTGTCCAAGGTGTGTGTAAGGCCTGAAGATTATGCCAGGAGACTTGGGGCACAAGACGAGGTACACCCCAATCTATTGCAGAGCACAAACACATACACACACATTTCCCACAGGCATGTGGGAAAAGCCAATTAGCATTAGACTTTGTCTTGGATTGTGGGAGGAAACCCACCAAGCATGGAGAGAACATGCAAACTCCATGCACACAAAGGCATGGAATCGAACCCAGATCCTGTAGGTGCAAGGCGCCAGCGCTAACTAAGCGACAGTACCACCCCAAGTTGTTTTTACAGAAACAATAACATTTTACAATGCGTGTTGTATGCCTTTTTTTGTCCAGATGATCCAAGAAGATAATGCCTCTATGGAGATGTCTTATTCCTAATGTCCTCTTTCGTTTCTTTCCCTTTGGTAACTTATTTTTCACTTTTAAATTTCTCTTTGCAGAAATCATTTGACGCTCACCCTCGCAGGGAGAGCCAGGTCAGGCAACTTGCCTGGATTGGGGATGGCGTTTGGGTGTCCATCCGTTTAGACTCTACACTGCGATTGTACCATGCGCTCACACACCAGCACCTTCAGGATGTGGACATCGAGCCCTATGTCAGCAAGATGCTTGGTAACGCTTGTTCTCTTATTGAATAAAATCTAAGCAAATGTCATCTGTATTATCTGTTATCTGTATGTTATCTGTATTATCTGTATGTCATTTCATTTACAGTGCAGTCCTTTTCATCACAAAGTGATAGTGTGAGGAACTGGATCCAGGATGTAGTTCTCTAAACATGACATAGACACTCTAATACCCTCCTGCATACATTCAATAAAAGTGGCAAGCACCAGAAGAACAACTTATCAACTTAGTCCAGTTTGCTACAATGTGGCATGGACATACTGTACCATGGCCTTAAGATATCTCAAGAACTCCATTGATGTAGCTACATCCCAGTGACATCCCAATGACACCTCAGTAGGAATTACCATCCAGTCTTTTCCATCTGCACCATGCTTGTAGTACATCTGTGAAGTCACTAAGAGGTTTTATTTACATTGTTAACTGGTCAATGCCATTGTTAGTATACAGTATACTTACTGTATTAAGTTCGTCCGGCATTTTCCTTTGGCGATGTCCTCACCAGACTTTTTTTAACCACATAAAAAAAAAAAACATGCAGCTCAGCATCAAGGGAGACAATACAGTGTAGTTTCTGGTTTCTACTGCGTCCATGCCAAGTTGTACACGTTCCTCCTGCATTCACCCAGTTTTTTGAGGGTTTAGTTTTAAAATGGGCACAATCTGACTGGGATAATAAACTGGGTCAGGTTTTTACAAAATCCAACTGGAACAAGGACAACCTGAGTAAACACGAAGGATATGCTGTATTTTTTAGGTGATTATATTGAAATAAAACTGGCGTCTAAAATCCAAATTAACCATTTAAAATATTGCTCTATTGCTAGTTGTGCCACCTTCAGCAGCAACAACCATACCCACACACTGTTGCTAACTGGAGATCAGTAACAGACATTAGTATAACTTTGCTTTAACTGCTTTAGTCCAGCCTCATAGTGTAGTGTTTTGAACATGAGCTTCTGTTTTCAGGTCCCTCATTATGGGATCAGATCCACACTTTGACCAGTCCACTTCAAAACTTTATTTATTTTTGAATACATTAATTCGAATGAATTTATTCATTTATTTAAGTTGCACTTGAATCTCCTTCAGGATTCTCTTCAGGATGTAGAGTGTACAGTACTTTGTTATTTTCTCAATTATGGCACGTTGGATAAAAGGACCCATTCCATTCCAAACAACTTGTGACTCATCACTCCAATATAACCACAATATAACAATATAACCTTCTCCCTAAAGGTTTGGGGATCATCACGCTATGTCATAGCAAAATTCCTGATGAGATGAATGATCCTCTGGGCTATCAGTGGTTAAATCTCTATGGAGGCAATTTATTCCCCAATGCCTGTTGCATAGTGGAGTCCAAACCATTGGCCTTTATTAGTGTGAGAGATTCCTGCACATTCTTGGATGTTTCCCTTGGATCTTATTATTTCCTGGATGAATTATTATTGTGCACTTGGACTAAATGGACATTTCTGGGAAGGTTCAACATTCCTCCAATTCTTTTCTATCTGTAGATAATGAGAGCCTTAGAAAGGCTCAGGTTTGTAACCATTCCCAGACTGATGTATTGTAATGAGCCTTTTCCTCACCTGTTCTGTAATTTCTATTGATTTTGGCATAGTGTGCTACTGCTGAGACCTTTTTATCAAAATTCATCCTTTTAAGGATGGCCTGTTTAAATGGGGAACTTTAGTGTGAATGAAAGCGTAAAACCAATTGACATTTACAGATTGAAATTTAATCTATTTAATTTAATCTTAGCCACAGTAAAACATTTGAATGGTGCAAACCGTTTAAAGAAAACCATACGTCCATGAGTGGAACATTTAATCCTTGGAAATCAACGGACAACTTGTCGCCAACTTGCAGAAGAGACGCATCTTTAAGGGATTCCTGGAAAGCCAGCTTTTCAGAAGTGAAGTACGCAGTCCAATCAATATCTCCAATGTACTGAAACATTCTAGGGTACCCAGCACTAGTAGCATTCCGGGATAAGTGCGTTAATGTAACAGGCAATAAAAGTACTCTAATTACTGTATGATTTTTCACAAAGTCCCGGTTTGACTTGGATGGATCTCTTACTTTTTCCCCAAAGGTCTAGTTGCTTTTACATCACCTTTTTTGCTTTAATAAAAACAGCTAGCATTTAAAACATGTAATGTGTGTTTGCTCAGATTGTCTTTGTCTTATTTTTTTTATTTTGTTTAAATAAAAAGTGTAGTCTAAGAAGTATGAGACTCTCAAAGAGAAGAAAGTGAGTGTGCCACTGAATATATGGGGGTTGTAGACAACAGTTTGAGTTAGCAGAATTCAAAGCATCAGCAGTTGATCTCTGCTTTATTTTGCCTTTGATTGACAGGTACAGGGAAGTTGGGCTTCTCATTTGTTCGTATAACAGCTCTGCTGATCGGAGGGAACCGACTGTGGGTAGGAACAGGAAATGGAGTCATCATCTCCATCCCTCTGACCGAGAGTAAGTTTTAATAGCGAGTAACAGATTTTGCTTGGAGGATCTTTCATCTGTTCAACGTCTTTGACACTGTTTCTTAAGACATCTTTCTCCATTTCTTTTCTGCCAACTCTCCTTCTTTATCTGCATTTACTTTTCTTTTCACCCCCTTCCCTGCACCTTTGCTTTGTCTGATGGATTTTGCTCTTGTGCTCCCTGTCCCTCCCTTTTTTAATTTCTGTAGCTGTAGTCCTACATCGAGGACAACTTCTTGGCCTGAGGGGTAAGTTTAGAGCCATCTGTCGCCCTTTATTTCGATCACGTTTTACATCTTCCATCTTCTTTTCTCATTTACTTTCTTTAGATCATTCAGTTCCTATGAGTTGCACTTTGTGTTTTAGCATGGTTTCCATTAGAACATTTATGCATGACTCCGGTTATGTGTATTCTGGCTAATTTTATTTGACCATATACATGACCTTGTGTATACATTTGTGTGTGCAAGCTTTTTGTATTTTATTTATTTTTAATCATAATTTCCTGCAGAAAAGCTCATGTCTGAATCCTGTCATTTCATTTGATTCTAATGCTTCTCTTATATAGTGAGCCTGGATAGTTGGATGGATGGATGGATGGATGTATAGATACTGTATTGATCCCTAAGGATTTATTTTTTTCTTTCATTTCAAGGTGGAGTTTGTAATTTTGTAAAAATGTGTTTGTAATAATAATAATGTTAATGATGTAAGTCGTCTCACTAGTTTCTAAATTTAGGCTTTTGCTAGGACTTTTGTCCTGGCCCAGAAACTAGCTCCGCTCTACTTCTTTTCTCTCAGGGCATGCTTAGTTTCAGCAGATTAATTTCTTGTGTGGCTTGTTAATAAAAATGTTTCTTGTAATTGCAGTACATCTCACAGACAACTGGGGGCTCTAAAATTACAAACTGCTCCTTTTCGCAATGACCTGCTGTTATTTCTCAAGTGATGTTGCAAATGGGTTTCTTGTGCTTTGTTTCTAGCGAACAAGGTGTCTCCCACATCATCGGGAGGTGTGATTCATGTATATGCTGATGACAGCAGCTCAGATAAGGGCAACGGGAGCTTCATCCCGTATTGCTCCATGGCCCAGGCTCAGCTGTGCTTCCATGGGCACCGGGATGCAGTCAAGTTTTTCGTGTCAGTGCCAGGTACATGCTGACCTCTGCTTTTATTGTCTCTTGATTACTCTTTGCTTTAAAGAGTATTTATTTGTTAGTCTTTTATTTTACAATACGATGTAAAAAAAAAAATACTGCATATTGCATTTTTATCCCCCAGGCAATGTCCTGGCCACCCTAAACGGCAGTGTACTGGACAGTCCATCGGAGTCTCAGGGTTCTTCAGCCCCGGCAGAGACAGAAGCTCAGTGTGTTCAGAACGTGTTGGTCCTCAGCGGAGGCGAGGGTTACATTGATTTCCGCATAGGTAAGAAACACTGACACATTTGAAGAGGTTGTCCCATTTCTAGAACAAGTGGCAGTACAAAATTATTCCAAAGATGAATGAATGAATAGTAGTCAAGGCAGTAGGTCCTGAAATTATATTACAACTTGACTATATTATGTGCTTTGAAGTGTAAAAGAATTGATGAGCTATAATTTGTTTCTGTTCCAGGTGATGGTGAGGATGATGAGACTGAGGAGGCAGACAGTGAAGCCCCTCAGATTAAGCCTACATTGTCTAAAGCTGAGAGGAGCCATATCATTGTTTGGCAGGTGTCCTATGTCCCTGAGTAATGCTATCAGACACTTTATGCCTGCACTCCCCCCTCTTGTAACTTTGGCCCAAAATATTCTCTTATGATACCTTGTGTATTCCTAAAGATGCCCCTTAAATTCTGTATGTAAGCGCTGTAACTACCCCCTAAGGCCTGTATTTACCATCCCTAAATTGTAACTATCCCCTGTATGTTGGCTGATTTGCCCCCGTGACTGCCCTTTACTCCAAAGCAAACAACTCGAGACTCTCTTCTACATCTTACAGCTGAACGGCAATTATAAATGCATTCAATGCAACTACCTTTGTCAGAATAACCCAGTTTTTTGCCAAATGTATAAACATGCTCTTGCTCTATTCTTACCTGACCACCAGCTCACAGCTCACCGGATAGCTGCAGTTCATTCCGTCTGGAATATGACTAGGGTTCGGTTAAAGCAGTTTGCAGGGACGAGTCTTATTTATGAATTTGTTTACGTGATGTAATAAGGAAATCGTCAATAGGGGAAAACGCAAAGGATGTGTACAAAGGTGTAAATATCGGGGCTCAGTACATAAAACTCAAGTGTCATTTTAGGAGAGTGACTGAAAAGGAGATCGTTGATGGCTCAGGAATTGAAATGACAACAGGAAAGCACATTTAAAAGAGACCTGTTTCAAACACATACACTGATACAGCAGGTAAATTCAATACGAACAAAAAAAAAAAGACAGTAAGATGTACCGTCTGGTAAGCTGTGAGCTGGCTTTATTTGCAGACTAGACTGGATTTTGTGGGTCACACACAAGTTGGGGGTCTCTGACTGGCTGCTGGTTGGATTGACAGTTCATAAACGACCGATCTGATCCTCTGTATGTAACAATATATGTTCTCATGTGTGGTTAAATATTAAATATTAAACATATTCGTGCTCTGAAAAGATTTGCCTGTGTGATCAGCTTGTACTTTCTTTCCCTCCAACACTAAAATATGTTCTTTAAACAGTGCTTGTTCATTTCCTTACACGTGATCTACTTGTGAGATTAGATCACAGGTTTTAACAATACATTCATACGTGGAATATATAAAAAGGTTACATGGCTGTCCTAAAAAAAGTTTAGAATTACAGTACTTATAAAAGTACTGTAATTCTAAACTTCTAAAAGATATAAAATAAACGGCTTTAAAAAACCCTTTATTTTAGAACAAATCAACAGAGCACAAGAAACAAGTGTAACATCAGAAAACAAAAACAAGCTGACTCGGTTCATTCTTCTTAATAATCTTGCGATTATTGTCAGTCATACATACAGTAACATGCAATATTGTAACAGTGCCTGTGTTCTAATTTCTTTCAGTTTAAAAATGTGTATAGGGTTAATATAGTTCCTGGAGTGGTCTGTAGCTAATGTTAACGCAAGCCTTCTTTGCGAGACTGTCGTAAATGCAGAACATGCATTTTTTTCGGGTTTATACCTGGACATTCACGCAGAAATTTTAATTCTTGGCCGTATTTAAAATTCAGGATATACTGTGCAGACCAGGGCGTAAATACTTTTGGATTTATCTGGGGAAAGAAATGCAGGCATCAATACAAGTCTTAATCTATAGAGGAACGGAACTCTATAGCATGCAATCATAGTCAGGATTTGATCTGAATGCTAAATAATGACTAAAACGCTTTGAAGATTTGATAGCATTGTGGTTTTGTTTGCGTGCTGCCATCAAGGCAAGCATTACGAATACCAAGCATTATTTCACCAAAAACTATAACTATAATGATTTGTAGTTTGATATCTAACCCTATTCACCTGAAATTGAAGTGTGTTGGGAAATATTTGAACTCATCTCACACACACTTAACTAGACCTCTAGTGCTAAATGCTACAAGGAATTCAAGCTTTTGTAGCGAATCTGTAAACGTTTACTTTAGGGAACATATTTTGTATTGCTAGACATACATCAGGGCGCAATGCTGCGTGTACGTGTGGCGAAGGGGAGGGAATTATTCATAGATCCAGTGCTCGGTGCTCTCTTCCCAGCAGGTGAGCTCATGCCCTTTGAACCACAGGGAGATCTCTCTCAGAGCGCTCTCCACCGAGTCACTGCCATGGATAACGTTCCTACAAGACAAAACATACAGTAGATCAGTTTAATGAGGACTAGTCAGTAAAAAAAAATATAAGCTCATATTTTGTAGTCTGTCATCTTTTTAGAAATATGAATCGTCTGATCCTTAGACCTGATTCATACATACAGGATGAAGGCATAGATAAAGTTCTACAAAATGTTCTATTAGTGGTTAAAGATAGCTCTCATAAATATTAATGAACTAATTTGAATAATTTATCAAGTCTATGTTTTTCTGAAAGCACTTTTAGGGAATATACGCTATGGACAACTATGCTGCAGAGATGGACAAATGATACATTTATTAACAATCCCACTGTGCAAGTAACTATAGCAACCATGGATACAACACCACTTCTGTAGTGTAGTTCAAATTGTAGTACCTGGTTCAAAACAAGTTTAAAAAAAAAAAAACTGTTTAGATTTATAATAGGCAGACATTAGGACTGACCGGCCCACTTCCACAGCGTAATCTCCTCGGATGGTCCCTGGAAGAGAGTCAGCAGGATTTGTCTCTCCAAGCATCTTTCTAGATGTTTTCACCACATCCAGGCCTTGCCATACCTATATGAGATTTAATGGGTTGTGTTGGTTTACACAAACAATTCATAAAAGAGATCTGAGAATTGTATATTTCACAGCTGTAATACAGGAGACCGGTAAGGTGCTTTCACACTATGGGCCCAAGCATGGATCCTGCTTTTACATCATTTACATTTGCGACTCCCTTATCGAGAGCGACCTGCGTTTACTGTCTCTCATTAAACACCTGAGCAGTTGAGGGTAGAGAGCCTTGCTCAAGGGCCCAACAGTGGCGGCTCTGTGGTCCTGGGGTTTTGAATCTGTGACCTTCCGATCTGTTGTCCCACACCTTAACCACTGATCTCTGACCCTGCCCCGTACAAATAACGGAATTACCCCAAAGCAAAATGTGAACAATATCATACACAGGCATGGATCAGTGTACTATGCTCAAGTACACTTGAAAAGGTGGTTTCGAGCATACTCGGGCACGGTTCAAATCGAATATGAAAACCAACTGTACATGTACAAGGAAGTGGACTGCTGTTTAGAATGCGAACAAGTGTGAACAAGTAGGAATGTTGGCCTTTGGGGAGGGGGGAGGCAGGAGCAAATGTTCCCAGGCATGGTACGAATCAGTCATGCCTAGTGTGAAAGCAGCCTTAGAGAATCTAATGTGGAAGAGTTGATGAATTGTGTACGTGTGTGTGTCTCTTACCATTGCTACAATCGGGCCGGAGCTCATGTATTTCACAAGTCCTTTGTAGAATGGTTTCTCTCTCAATTCCCAGTAGTGCTCCCTCAGTTGCTCCTCAGAAGCCTGAACAACCGTAAATACACACAGACACACACACACACACAACAAATAAAGGCTTGTGATACACAAAGTTTCTTAAAAGAATGATGCAAATGAAAAAAAGTTGCAATGCAAGTCAAGAATAATAAGCAAAAGCAACTGTATTAAATAAACACCGCACTCATTTTCCTCTAATTTATACATCATACAAAATTGTGGCCACAATAAAACTCACTGGACCACCTTTAGATTTGATTACGACAAAGAAGACTTTATGCAGCAGTCCGACTCTCCCATCATTAATGCCACAGATGTAATCAAAGCAAACGACGATCCATCTACATATCAGAGAGTGGGTGACTTGTTTTGCCGGGCAATGTATGCTTGCATGTATTACACATATTAGGCAGAGATAGATAGATGGAGCCTCACAAAAAAATATCACGGAAATCCCCCCCCCTCCCCACCCACGTTTTTAATATTTCATGCCCTCCATTGTTTTAATAAGCATGGCTAACAGCTCATCAAAATCCAAGATTCAGTATTTCAAAATATTAGAATATTTCATTATGAGTTTGAATAAATTACTATTCATTCGAGATAAATACTGCTCATCTCTCAGTCTAGTTCAGTTCATTGACACCCAAACAGTGTAATGCAGGACAAGCAGGATAAGCCACAAAAGGCCACCGCTAAAACGGATGACTTTTTTCACAGAATGCTGTATCGAAGCATAATCATACAAGAAACAGGGATGACTTATAAATGACCTTAATAAAATTGTCAAGGCTGATTCAAGATCTTAAACGAGCTTTTACAAGGAGTGGAGTGGGTCTGGAGTCGGTGCATCAAGAGCCACCATGCACAGATGTCTTTAGGAAAAGGGCTACAGCTGTTACATTCCTAGTATCCAGCCACTGGTTAACTAAAGGCAGCATCAGAAGCATCTTAAGGGGGCTGAGGAGAACTTAAAAATAAATAAATAAAATGAACTGGACCATTGGTCAGTGGTCCAAAGTCCTCTTTTCAGATAAAAATACATTTTCCATTTCATATGAAAAAATCAAGGTTCCAGAATCTGGAGGAAGAGTGGAGAGGCAAAGAACCCAAGTTTGGCATGAAGATTGTACAGCACTTTGTGCTTCTTTCTGCTGACAAGCTTTATGGGAATGCTGATTTCCTTTTCCAGCAGGACGTGGAACCTGCCTACAGTGTCAAAACCATCACTAACTGATTTGCTGACCATGATATTACTGAGCTTGATTGGCCGGCCAGCTCGTCTGATCTGAACTCCGTGGAGAATCTATGGAGTATTGCCAAGAGGAAGAAGAGAAACACTTGACCCAACAATACAGATGAGATAAAGGCTGCTATCGAAGTAACCAGGTCTTCAGTAATGCCACAGACTGATCACACCCACGCCACATTACCACATACCCATACCACATGGATGCAGTTATTCATGCTAAAGGAGCCCTGTCCAAGTATCCAGGCCATACATGAACATACTTTTGTAAAATTAATTTTAGGAAATATTTTAATATTTTGACATACTTTTCATGAGCTGAAAGCAGTAATCAAAATGAAAACAAAAAAGCAGAAATACGTGTAATGAATTACTATATGTGTAATGAATCTATAGCATATTTCACTGGTGTCTCTGCTCCCAGGACACCTGATTTAACTAATCCGCCAATTAAGAGACTTTTCTGAAAAAGAGAGGGAGTCTCAGAGCCGGTAAAGCACAAAAAAAACGTGTAGAGCAAGAGGTCCTCCAGGAGCAGGGCTGGGAACCAGTGACCTACAGAATTGCTTAAGCAAGCTTAAAACCTGTTACACAGGAGTACGTACTATAAAGAAAACAGAAATTGGGAATGTTGGAATGTTGGGATTTCTTTAGCAACATGGAACTGAGACCATTATGCTAGCCATTTATTTGCATTTTGTGTGCAATCACGTACATGCGACGTAAGGCTCAGGGTTTTTCTTACCTGCAGGAATTTCAGGCCGACTAGTTTAAAGCCTTTTCTCTCAAAGCGGCGAATAACTTCTCCCACTAGCTTCCTCTGGACCCCATCAGGCTTCACGGCAATGAAAGTGCGTTCATTCACACCCGTCCATCCTGAGAATGCAGACACCAGTCAAACTTTATCACTTTAATCATTTATTCTCTAATAAACTACTTTGATAATCACTTTTTTCTCCCCAAACTGTAGAACACCAGTGAGCTCTGAAGCATAAGCAGGACAATCGCTTTCAAATGTGGGGAAGTACATTACTTTGTACTGCTAGTAGTGCTAGTGTGCTAATAGTTACTCAATAATAATATCAATTACAGTTCTGACTGAATACTGTAATCCTAATTTGGGAAAATCCTTAACTTAAAATGGAGTCCGTTCAAGCGTGCGGTAAACACCATGCAGCATTGTCTTTTAATGACCCCACGAGATTCCCCTCGTGTTTTGGAGGTAAGTGTATAATGCAGAACCAAAAACACCAAAACTGTCTGTTAGGTTTTTTTATGCTTTACACTTTATATTTCTGTAAAAGGTATACTGTACAACACCCCTTTGACTTACAAACGAATCCGACTTACGAACGTGCTTACGGAATGAAACTCCTTTTTTATCGAGGACTTACTGTACGTTTAAATACACTTATAATAACAAAAATAATATTAAGTTACAAAAATAGAAACTTCCAACATGGCAAGTTTAATTCCTTTACAATAAAGAACAACTGCTCATAAGCCACAACAAAGATCTGACTGGGTAGTTTTTGCTGAAAACGAACGAGGAAGCAGTCCAACTTAAATTTCACTGTGCTGTTCGTGTGTGTGTGTGTGTGTGTGTGTGTTATTTTAAGTCCGATAACCAGCCAAAAATATACCAACATATTTATCCATTGGTATGCATTAAGATACAAAGTTATTATTATGTAGGATTGGTCTTATGTAACATCTTTGTAGCTGAATGTTAGAATCAAAAGATAAAATGTACTTTTTCTTTAATTGTATTAATAGGATTTGAAAGCGAGAATGAGAGAGAGAGCAGCACAACCAAAAAAATGCTGATTAGACTTCGGAACACAGACACACACAGATGCACACATAACAATATAACAATGGGACATTGAATAACATGCATAACACAACACACATGATGCAAAGCTTTAACAATACACGTCATTTCTAAACTCCATGCATCATTTGTGCAGAAAAAAAAATCACATACAAAATATATGATATCACATAAATATGCAGGAGTGTTGTCTGGCCAACAAGTGAAGAATAGTGAAATAATGAAGTCTAATAAGTGTTGCTTGTCTATTGTGCTCTCAGGATCATCATAAACATCACACATGAGAATCCCAGTATTTAGCAATTACTAGAGTTTGGAAAACAACTAGAACTGTCTTACTTGAACCATGAACAGTTTATCATGGAAAAGGGAAGTTCAGTTTTTCCAAAGCTCCTGCAGGTCATTCGGATGGTCTATACTGTACATACTTGTTACCAGTCAAAGGTTTGGACACAACTTCAAATTCCATTGGTTTTTAGTTTACAGAGCAGCTGTTTTTGATATTGTTTTTAAATTCAGCAGGATTTCTTTTACACTGCTGAAAGTTTGATGCTAACATTAGCACTAGGATTATTATAGACTTGTTCCTCTCCTTGAAACCCGACTCATGACTCACTGTGGAACACTTCGCCATCAGAGCTTTCTTTACGACGCCTCTTGCCTTGATTCTCTTTCACGGCTAAAGAACGCTTCATTTCGGTGTCTTTGCGGGGAATAACGTTGACATGGCAAGGTCCGGTTTAATTTCCAAATTTAACCTTCCCTTTCCTAGGGCAGGAGCTTGGGTACATGGGAAATGTGGTTCATTATTAACCCCTTCAAGCAGGTTTTCAGGGTTCTTTGATATATTTTAAGACAACATTAGATCCAAATCACTTGAGGACATCAGTAGCTCTCTAGACTATTTATGATTCTTAGTTTTTAGTGTTTTTCATGCCAGAATGCAAAAACATTCCTCTCAACTCCTTTTTTTTTTTTTTTTTTTAATACAGATTTTTAAAAAAAATGTTTTGTCTGTTTTGTTAATTTTGGGGGTGGAAGCCACATTTAGTTTGAATTTGGTTTGGTTTTAGGGCAGGAGAAGCTCAGGGGTTATGACATACTGATATATGGACCAGGTTCAAACCCCAGCACCCCTAAGTTGGGTGCTTGAGCAACACCTTAATCCTCAACTGCTCAGATGTATAATAACTAAAATGTAAATCACTCTGGATAAGGGTGTCTGCCAAATGCTGTTTTAAAAAAAAAAAAAGAAAGAATTTTTTAAAAACCCCTTTGCTCTATGGCCCAGTTACAAACTGTCAATTTTGTATTTCCAGAGGTTTTTTCCTTTTATCCAGGGACGCATGGAAGACCTTTGTGGTCCACTTGGGATGCGGGTGGTGACCTGACAGTTCCACTTGATTCCCACTCGACCAGACAGCTTTTCTCTGACTGCAGTCACTCAATAGTTCAGAACTGAGGTTTCTGCAAAACAGTTTTGTACCCAAGACTCCAATAATGAAAGTGGACTCCATATTAACTTAAACACCAACTCATGTTGCACTGAACGTCCCGTCTTAGTGGCTGCACTATGTGTGACTGCACAACTCTCCCTGCTATCTAATATCACCCAACTGAGGACTGGCTTCCTGTTGAGGCGGTTTCCTCTCAAGGTTCCTTCCAATTGTTATCTCTTCCTTGCCACCAGTTTGCTTATCAGATCCAATCTGATAATTAGAATTTATACACACTTTTCATACTAATTTCTTTATTTAAGACAGTGACCATTGTTCAACATTCTTATATCATGTAATTTAAAGTAAAAGAAAAAGTAAATATCAAAATCTGGATTTCCGTGTAAATAATTTTCGCACTCAAGAGTTAAACAAACCAGCATACAAATTACACAACTACAACTCCCATGAGCACCAGCATGGTGCTGCTGCATTTCCCTCCCTTTACTCTTCCAATTAAAAAAAGCCTAGAATGCAGTAGCTTGTAATACTCTACCACAGGTCATTTAAATAAGAGTGTTAAAATGTGTTTGCATTATGCAAATCAAGCAGGTGAAGAGACAAACACAGACCACACAGCCTTGTTCTCCGAGAGAGACGAGTCTTGGTTTTTGTCAGGATTTCTATCCTGTGCTTCAGGGACACTGCACATTAATGCGGTTAAAACGGTATATAAAATATTTTCAGTGCGACAAGTGACCAAAGGTTACACAGGACACCTCAGACGCCAGGACGGCATAGGAAACAAAACTGATAATGAATAACGAACATTCCGAAACAGATGTCAGCGTTACAGACAGAGTTAAAGATGAAAAAATGATAAAATATTCACTTAGATCAGGCTTAGATTCAGGGTGTGATCTGGGATAAGGCTAACTAACCAAACCTGAATTCTTTGTTATTAGTCTATCTGTAATTACCTACTTGTGCAAAATAAAGACAGACGTTTCAAACAACGACAATGAACTTCATTAGCAGGGTCGAGTTCAAGTACAGTGGAAATTTAATTCAATTGTTTGTGCACGTTGTATTTGATAAATAGACATGCACACACAAAGTCAGGCAAAAGATTCAGGAAAAGAAAAATGCATAATTATTTTAATATTACATTTATTGCTATAGATTTTATGTTGACAATATGATAATATTATAATATTAATCATATTATATTAATATACGTCATACTATTTTTCTTTTCCTGGAGTTTTTTTTTTTTTGCTGGCTCCACAAACTTATACATACACACACATATTTGTATATATATATGTGTACATACAGTATGTATGTATGTATGTATGTATGTATGTATGTATGCGTGCGATATACAAGATACACACATACACACACAGGTAACTTAGCGTGTAGATCAGACTGTCTTTAAGATATATATAAATATAAATATATATGCATGTGACAAAAAATAACAACAGCAACAGTGCAAGTCTATTCTTAAACATGAAGTGTGTGAGTGTGTTTCATTGTAGTAAAATCACACACACACACACACACACACACACACCAGAGTAAAAACTATGTAACCCCAGCATGGCTACTCACTCCAGGGACGCATGATCATGGATACTACATGCCCTGCCTAACACACTCTCATGAATGTCAGATAATCCGGATCAATCTCAGAAAGCATGTACCTGTCTTGAAGACGTGCGCGAGGAGCGTCAGGAAAAGACAGATCATGTTTAAGGTATAAGCGCCGGCTGCTCGGCCGCGTCTCTCCCGCGAGCTCCTTGGACAAAAAAAGGAAAGAGCGCGCTCGTGCTCGCGCTAACGTCTCTGAGATCAGCCCAGCGCGCGTGCCCGAAAAACCCCGCTGGAGAGATTAGCCTTAGCGTTTGAGCTGCTCCCCCCTTCAGATTCCTGCCTTTAAAAAATGTTTGTTGAATGTTAATACTGCCGAAATGACGTCTCATTCTGGTTTCAATGCTTTCTATACAATAGTTTCAGCTAAAGGTTTATTTTTTCGTAATGAAGCTTCATTTAGGGCAGTTGTACTGACCTCTAGTGGACAGATTCTGTGTAGCAAATAGGTCAAGCAGCACAATTAATATGGACATGCAGTTGCATTCATCATTGGCAGTCGTGTGTCAGATGTGGCTGTGTTGTTCAAAGGAAAACACACGCATATTAACACACAATCAGTTTCTCAGAAAATTATTTATTTATTTTGAAATATGAACATGAATACAACTAACAATCCACTATTTGGAATCTTTAAACAGAACATGTCAATTCGCCAGTCAGTGTTAAGGATTCAACATACAAATTAATGATTAAAACACACAATAAAGAACATTAATTGTGGAGAGGAAAAAAGAAAAGATATAATAACACTAGAGAGTATGAGGTTTCTTAAAAAATCTGCACAGACTGGAGTTGGCATTGCATTTCGCTACTGTTGTGCTTGTACAGCCTTGTATGTGACAACTAAAATTCTTGAATCTGAGACATATACACCAAAAGTATTTTGAGTGCATTTTCATCCTTCATATATTAGATGAGAAGCAAATGTAAAGTTCATGAATTGCAAAAATAAAAAGGTCTAGTTTTCTTGAAACTTGACTTATGAATAAAAAAAAATCCAATATAATGATTCGCAACCGTGAGACATCATGTGCACGAGCCTTTACTTAAACCAGCTGAAGCGCGGAACAAGGGACCGATTCCGTTATCCACGTGGCCTCGATTGTCATTGGTCACGTGACTCTCTGGGAACCGACACACGCCTAAACCGAGGGTTCATTTGGACACGCCCCTTCTGCTCGACTGAAGGTTAATTAAAGGTTTTTAAGGTATTTATTAACCTTTAATTGCTGTTTAAATACAGAACTATTCGACTTGTTACATTTTTAATTATGAAACATGAAATAAGGCACACAGAATGTTTTTTCGACTGTAATCATAAACGTGTGTACCAAAAAAACGGAAGTATTTAATTTGACAATCTTTTAATTTGTGGAAATGGCGTGGAAGCACGTGATCACTGTATTTCAAACTGCTGCCCCACGTGAACTCCAATTTAATTTAAAAGTGTTTGCTGATATTTTATGTCCTTTCTTTACAGATCGATGTCTGCTGACTGCAAAGTTTTGTGGGGGAAAATGCATAGAATTTTTTTTTTTTTTTTTTTACAAAATATAAATTTATTTTAATTTGATTGTATGGTAAAATTGATTGTATTTCATAAACATTACTTAACACCGAGTGTCTGACTAGATTTCCAGCCTGACACATTCTCATTAAAACCACAGAGCTACAGTATTTCTCTTGTTCTTTAAACGTTAATGACTTACTTTAAATAGTAACTCATTCATTCATCTTCTATACTGAGAATCTATCACTTCAGAAGTGCACAGAGATATACACACTCTACCGGCAATTTGGGGATGCCAATTAACCTAATTTACATATATTTGGACTGTGGGAAGAAACTGGAATACCCTGAGGAAACCCACCACGCACAGAGAGATCATGCAAACTCCGTGCACACAGATCCCACGGCGGGAATCAAACCCTCGACCCTGAAGATGAAGCCCACAGTGCTAACTACTAAGCCACATGTTAGTAGTAAAGTGAGTTTAATGGAATAACATTTAATAAACACTGTCAAGCTGTTAAAACTGAATGAAACTATTAGGGATGGGAATCACCAGTCACCGCCCGATACAATATCATCATACCTAGGTGCTGATTTGATTAAAATTCCATTTCTATATAATGTCATGATTTTATAAATATCCTGATTTAATATTATATTTTTTTCCTGATTCTGTTACCATTTTAAACCTCTTTTTTAAAAAAGAACTTGATTACTGAATCAAAGCCTGTTCCTTATAAAGTTTCTCACCTAAAAACCAAGGGCAGTATTTAAACAATACAAACTAACTTCAAATACAAGAATTTAACATTTAACTGAGCAGCACATGTCCCTTTCCTCTGCTATAATTATTTTTTAATAGTGTAATAGTGCACATTGTTTAAAGTATACTAGGCAGATCAAAGGCTTTTAACGTGCATCGCTTTCTATGATCATATCTGACTTAAGATATTAGAGTTGAAGTGTAGACACATAAAAGGTTATGATCTAATGTTGGACATTGTTTTTCTTAAAGATGTTCAAATGAACCACCGCCTTAACTAGGTAATATTAGTCAATAAGAGGAAAGCAAATTGTGAGAAAAAAAAGGCAAAAATGCAAATTTATTGTTCAGGACACAGTCAGAAAATAATACCTTCTCACCTTAAGGGTATAACTTTTGGTCCTTTAGTAATATACTACATGAATGTTCTGTACCTTGAAATATGATTTAGGTACAGAATTAAACATACCACTACACGACAATGCCAAAAGGTACAGGCAGATGATCATCACACCTCTATGTAGCTCTTCTCAATCAGTTGCCAGAACCACACAATTATAAGGAATATCTTTTGTATGGCTGTAACCTTAAGGTTTCCCTTCAGTTGAACTAAGAATCCCAAAATTAACAGTAAATACACAAGTTTTCTCTGTGGACAAACATGAAAATGCAGCACTACACAGCAAAGACCAATGTTTAAAAGTGTAGGCTTTGTAACATTGTGGCAGAGACAGGTATACCTATACTGTCCAGCCCAAAAAATAGTGGACACAGGTTTCAGTTTTTTTCACAATTTTGTCATTAGTATCTTTTTTTTTATTTATAAATAATGCAAACACTATTATCAGAGCATGTACAGTAATTGACATCACATCATGAGATTATACGTTCCTCCTAAGAAACTGACAGCACACAAAATAAGGTTTAAATATTCTCTGAATCATCCTTGAGTGGTCTGACTCTAATGAATAGCCTTTGACATTCCTAATCTTTAAACCAAATGTGTAGTTTTCTAACCTCTTTGATTTCCCGAACATGGCTAACATTACAATATAATATGATAATCAGACACTGTGTATCTTGTGTAAAGTTTAATGTAATGTAAGTATGTTAGCATTGGGGGAAGAGAAACTTGTCCTAATTCACTGTAAGGACAGCTTCCACCTTGAAATAAAAACCATACTGAAAAGAATGCGAGAGGAATTCCTTAAGGTTAATTAGACTGTTCTCCTTTGAACTCAGCTTAGACAGGAGTTCCCTCCTTTTTCTGCTGTTCCTGACTGCGGAAATACTCTTTGCTGAGTAGCACGTCTCGTTTAAGAGGTAGGCCGGGTTCGGGTAGGGTGCTGGCATCCACGCCGAGCTCCTTGGCTTGCTGGGCTAACATCATGGCACGCAGGAGCGGCGGGTAGCGCACGTGTCGGATGGGGGGTTCAGGAACTGGCTCGAAGCGTGTAAAGGCCTCTTGTTCGTGTTTGGGTACCAAGCGCCAGTCGTGGTACATCACCTTGTCTATCTCTCGCTCCGACGATTCTTGTTTACCTGAAACATAATGCAGATGATGTAGATCTATAACCTTATCTAACACTGATGAGACATAGATGTTTCTTTACACTGATTATTGAATTTTCAAGTGATCAATGATTATTTAAGTATAACTCATTGAGACCAGGCCTGATGTGGTATTCAATATTTTATCAAACACTGTCTAATAAAGACAATGAGCCTGGCTCAGCTTCAGAAATTGATCAAATAACTTCTGCTTTCTTACTAAGTAAGTAATAAATACGCAACTACAGCTTATGTCTCATGTATATTTTTCAGTTCCACAGATCACACATTTTACAGGCCAAAAATCTGGATCTGTTGATTGTCATTGTTGAGTTATTCTTGCCATGTTTGTTTATTTATTTTTACAAATCCTAATTCGGCACTTACCTTTAAAAGTCAAAACGCCCCACGCTTTCCCATGGTCCATATTCTAGAGGAAGAAAAGAAGAAAAATACATCACTAAGTTTCTAATCTGTGACTCGTCACACTCAAAAAAATTCTAAGCTAGATAATTAACACTCTTACCTCTGCTGTGTAGTCTACTTTCACTTTAGTTATCTTCCAATAACAAGGCTCTGTGTGCTCTTCCAACCACGACTTCCGTGTAAAAATCCGTCCCACACCGAACATGCGCATGTTAGCCAGGAGCCTGAAAAGCGGAGTCTCTCTCCGAACGTCCTGCCAAGCCAGCACTGGCAGCTTCTTTCCAGTGAGCGGCCGTGTCATGGTTTCATAATCCAGGGCATAGCGCTGTGAATCTTGTGGCCGATTTTTCAACTCTCGATACGCCCGGATCTTTCGGGCCATCTCAGCAATCAGTCTCAAGCGCTTCTTTTTCACCATTGTGACTAAAGGAGAACAGACAACAGAGATAAAAATAACATGGCAGGGCATGTTTCAGATTGGTGGGGCTCTCTATCTAACATAATACCAGATGAATAGTACACTGCCTGGCCCAAAAAGTCACAACCGAGGCAAATATTTAAGAGCCTTCTATTGGGTTATTACTGCAGTGAGTAATATGGTTCACAGCTGGAATTAGGTTATTTAAACCTAACTTATGCAGTGAGTCACTTATCATTACCTAGCAACTATGTCAGAAGACATATCCTGTGCAAAAATATCAAAATATTGTCCAGCATCAAGCAAAGAATACAAATAGGGAGATTGCGAAAATCCTAAAATTGGGTTAAGACCTGAAAAACACATTATTAAAACCGGGCAAGGATAGCAGTAAAACATCATCTTCGAGAAAGAAAATGTGGTTGGAAAGAAAATGCTGAACGCCACTTGAAAATTTTATGGAGTCAAATTGGAAAACAACAGCAGAGCTGTTAAAACATCTGTGTTTAATAGTAAAAGTAAGAGCATTTCTACATGCACAATGAGAAGAGGACTCAAAGTAATGGGACTAAACAGCTGTGTAGTCATAAGGAAACCACGCATCAGTGAGAATAATTGGGGGAAAAAAGGCTTCAATTTGCTAGAGAGCATTGTGGAGCGTTGGGAAAAAGTCATTTGGTCTGATAGGTCCAGAGTGATGGACCACTGCATCTGGGTAAGAAGAGAGGTAGATGAAGCGAAGCACCCATCATGCCTAGTGCCTACTGTACAAGCATGTAGGTGCGTTGTTATAATCTAGGGTTGCTTATGTTGGTCAGGTGACTGGTGTACTGAAAGACCAGTTTTTTTCATTTCCCCTGATGGCATGGGCGTATTCCAATATGATGATGCCAGGATTCATTAGGCTCAGATTGTGAAAGAGTCTTTCAGGGAGCATGAGACATCAAAGTCCATGTGCTGGAGAAGAAATTACGTAGTGATCTGAGTCTCCTCTCATCAACACATGAGAAATTTATGCAACTCTGAACACATCCCGTAATCAAAGCACAAGGCAGTTCAGTGAAATATTAGAGTGCATGACTTGTTTTTGGACAAACAGCATAAATTCCTGCACAGTGAAATACTTTTCTTTACAGACTCTGCAGCCTGACCCAAAGCCTTAACCCACTGGACTACCACTGCCCCAGCCACCACTAGTCACGAACTTAAACTTCCTGATTACTCCAGGAGTGCCAAATCATTCCCAACCCTGACCCCTGACCCCAGCATCCTAACAACTGCAATAGGCAAAGAAAAACTTGTAATGTATAAAGGCTTCTTTATACATTATAATAAAATATCAGTTTATTTGTATAGTATTTTACTGAGTAACTGACAACCTGTCTCTAGTATATTATTAAAGTTTAGTTTGAGATTATGACAGGACGGAGGAAAAGAAGAAGTAACCCCTGCTTGATGCATCACGTGTAGATCTAGAACAAATGCTTTACCCCTACATGAAACAAATACAATTACTCAAACGCTAGAAAACGTTTAAAACACACGCATACACATGTATATATGATCACATTAGTAATTACAAGTATAAGACATTTCTCTTGCCTGTTTAAATCGACTTCAGAGATTTGACTTGACCTCCACGAACGTCACTTCCGGTATCGTGGAAGCAAAGAAAGCGATCCGTTCGGAAACCGGGACACAGCGCTAATAGTTCCTAGCTGTTTCTCGTAAAACGAACCGGGAAAACAGAAAATTAACAAACTAACTAATATAAATGTCGTCTTTTAGGAATCCGCATCAAAAGGTGATGGTGAGGTGAAGCCTCATTTAAGTTTCGAGGCTTCCCGGCTAATAGTTTTACCAAAAATTGTAATCATTTCATGAAGCTTAATTCATTTCTCATTGTACTGCCATCTAGTGGACACGCTTTGTGTAGCAACTAGATCGTAACAACGTAAACAGCACAAATATATACGGACATGCAGTCGTGAGTAGCTCAGCCCTGTCCTCGACATTTTCGCTGCTCTTAAACCTCTTGAGTGAGCTCATAAGCTAAATAAGCCTGAACCTACTTGAACTGGTTGACTTAGTAGTAGTGACATTGTTACATATGAGTCAGAATGACTAAGGAATTAAAATTTCTGAATATTACGACATCGATAAGTTAGGAAAGAGAAAGAGGATGATGGAAAGGAAGGAAAGAGAGTGATTATTATGAATGTAGCCTGCTAGTACACTCCAGTGGACCAATGCAGTCAGTGTTTATTGTCACTGGGAACCAGGGGCGGATTTAGAAAATTATTCATGGGGTGGCAAGGGAGTGGCATTAAAATTATGAGGGGTGGCAACACTGAAGCAAGTATCCTTGCATGGTTTTTGTGGATTCAAGGAATGCTATTCTTATTCGGTGTATACACTAGGGTGCACATTTTTACATTGTCCTAAAAAAATGAAACAAAGGCTGATGTGTGATTGACTTGAACCTGATATCTGGATTGGAACGTCAGATAAATTAAATGAGATGGTATGGTATATTTATACATATATAATAAAGAGCAACAACAGAAATACAGGTGCACAAACCCCGGAGGGTGGTTTTGTTGAACAATTAATTTTAATCAGCGACGCTGATAGATAATTAGGACGCTCGTCACATTATGTCATCAAAATACAGAGTCGCTGCTGTAAATCGGTCGAGGAAACTCTTAGAACACTAGGACACTAGTGCTGGGGTGGCCGGTAGATCCGCCCCTGCTGGGAACCAGTTCTGGATCTGAACCAGTGCCATGATAAAGTCTGGACCACGTATAGATGTATAAAACCAGCTACACAAAAACAGCACACTACACAGTCTGGGTAATCCTATCTATTTTCCAGAACAGGATGTTCTGGGAAAACTGGGGCAGGTGGTAACCAAACATCAAAATGTGCAAGGAAGTGGTATTTCAGGATTGTGAATGCAAAACCCATCTATTAATATGTACCATTTGCCAGACTCCTGCACCTTGCCTATTTTCTATACACTCAACATTAGTGGTCCATCTTGTATGTACACGTTAGACAGCATAGATAATATTGTTTCCATCCACGATGAATTTATTGATCCTCAGCCGTTCATTAGTAATCAAAGTATGAAACTCTGAACAGAAACCGATCACTGATGAACGGCTGTGATGTTTGATGGACTGGCATTATCCAAGAAGTAGCAGAAAAACTGCTGACACACCTGATACAATCACACTACAGAACCATGCAGTAACTACTGAGCCTGAAAATGTTACACCTCACAGACAGTATAGTATAATATCTCAGTCAGCAGTGATTCTATTCTGATTAATTTTCACTGATTTACAAGATGTGGCATATACCGACAGTCAGTGCATCTATCCTTATTACACAGCAGTGAATGCAAGTTGAATTCAATTCAATTTTGAAAATTGTAATCGTCGCAAAGCAGCTTTACACACTCCAAAGAATGAATCGAAATGTGTATGAAATGTGACTGTGTATGTAGCATAATGATTAGATTGTCCCTGATGAGCAAGCAGAGGGCAGAGGTGGCAAGGAAAAACTCCCTGAGATAACAATACAAAGAAAACTTGCTCAACAGGAAACCCATCGTCATTTGGGTGATAGCGGATAGCATGGATTAATCTGCAGTCATACTGTGTTAGACTGTGTGCAAGTACAAGCGTGATGTACCTAAAAACAAATAAAATAAAGAGGAACTCATTCAACTTGTTCTTAAACCTTTATTATGTTTAAAAATTGCCTACATATCTAGCCTTTTCCCCCCGTGTACACAATTTTCATGAAACCCCTTTAATCAGTTAAAGCCCATGCTTGACATACAGTAAAGGGAGACAGAGGAAAGAGAATAAGCCAACACATACAATATGTACATTACAGAGCATAAAGGACCTGTATGCACTTATACATGCATACAAAGGTGGAAAAAGTGCTTTAATGCATAAAGTTTTTTTTTTTTTTTTTTTTTTTACACTGAATTACAAAACCTATACACACTAAAGCTACTATTAATTCAACCCTCAGAAAGAGATGTAAAAAGAAATGTATGGTTGTAAGAACAAGGGCAGGTAATCTGCTCAGACAGCATATGAATTGAGAACATCGGTTGTGTTAAAAAAAGAAGAAGATCCAACATCTTGTTGTAAAACAAGCATTAACTTCACATTTGTTGCAGGTGTATTCTCTTTCATTGCAAGTCTGGCTTTAAGTGTTTTTGCTTTGCATCAGGATAGAAGTGGGCCTAGTGAGAGCCCCAAGAGACATGATGAAGACAGAACAGAGCTCCACAAAAGCTGTGTTAAGACCAAAGTGAGTTCAGATCACAGGTTCATGTTTGATGGCAACACTGTTACACAATTCACAGGCATCCACTCTTGCACAACAGTACTGCACCAGTGACTCAGCCAGGATTTCGTTAAATCGGACGGGTACAAATAGAATTGTCAGAAAAAGACTACAGTGATTAGTTGTTATACACTAGCCAATTGACTTGGCAAGGTACATGAAAGTAAAATGATTTCAAGCAGGAATGAAGCTCATCTTAAATGTAAATGTGGAATGATACAAAAACAATATTTGAAAGGACAGAACAAAAGTCAACAGTATGACCGTAATTAAGTTGAAATCTAGTTTGTCAGGTTCCTTGCTGTAGTAATAGGAACACGTCTTTGACAGAGATATCAACATTGCTGAGAAAAAGACCCAAGCAGGCAGAAATAAAGACATTCCGACTAGAAGAACCCTAGTGTATGGTGGTGACCAAGACGCCTCTATGCTAAAAGGACAAATAGTGCATAATACCCTGCATTTTACCAACAGTCCGCCGTATTAGCTCCTATTATCTCAGTAACCCAGAAGAAAGGTTTTGCAAATTCACAGGGATGGACTTTGACCTGATAAATTTAATGCAACATTATACACCATTATCAGCAGCAATTTTACATTTCACATGCCCTTCCGTGGCTTTTTTCATGTTCATTTGTGATCGTTCTAAAGGTTGCTTTATCTGAGAAGCCAGAAAGCATAATGTCTAAAGTGTGTTATGAATAGCTGTAGCAAGGAGACCAAAGCTGCTCTTTGTGAGCCGTTCAATTCATGCCTGCTTCGAAAGTTTGATTCCTTAATGCAAAACAGACCCTTTACCTTCCTTATTTTCCATTCTTAGCAATACCAAAAAAACAAAAACAAAAAAAAAAAAGGCAGGAATTTAAACGTACAAAATGCAGACTTCAGAAAGCTGCCATCACTGCAGCTGTATATCAGTGTTGTAGTTAAAATGTTAGTTAATACAGAGGGGCCCAAAATAAAAATAAAAAAAAATAAAAAAAAACCCAGACACACTTCAACATGAAAAATATATGCCTTCTCTATAACGGTCAGAGCATCATCATCAGATAGCATCATTGATGGTGTGACTACGGACATCTTTAGAGGAAACTTAATACTACACATACGCACACTACGCCATAATCCAATTTAAGTTTTAAAAAAGGGCATATAACAACTGTTGAAGTGTGTATCGATTTTTCTGGCCTCTCTTTAATATAATAAATAGTTACTATACGTCACTGATACGTCTGCAAATCTGGTTCAAATCGATGTAGGGTAATGCTCGGCCATGAACGTCTCCAGGTTTTGACAAAAACACAATCTGGAAAGGAAAGCCCAAGGAGATGACAATCTTCCAAAAATGGCAGTCACCATGTCCATTTTGTTGGCACAACAGGTTTACTAACCTGTTTATTAACCTGCTTAGTTTCATCTCTAGAAGATTGTCATCTTGTCCTTTCTACTGGGTAAAAAACAATTAACTATCAAAATATACACAGTATATAGTCTAAAAGTAGTATATGCATCCCTCAGCAAAAGTATTGAGTCACTGCTCATTTCTTCATCGTCTATATCGTTTTTTTTCCTGTACACAAGGTCACGGGGCCTGGAGCCTATCCCAGGAGACTTGGGGCATGAGGAAACTGGAGTACCTAGAGGAAACCCATCAATCACTGGGAGAACAAGCAAACACGGACCAGACACAGGATTCGAGCCCTCGCCCCGGACGTGCAAGGCGACAGTACAACCACTAAGCCACCGTGCCACACTCATTTATTCATATTTAATTAAAGTAAATGATGTACACTAACTTAATTGAAGTTATTTACTTGAAGAAATGGGAACAAATAATTCACTGTGACAGGCTGCAAATTGCCTAAAGACACAATAAAAAAAATTGGTTGTTTATTTAACAACCACAGCAGCAACCTCATTTTTCCTCACATCTGTTCAAACCACCAGCATTTAGCATCACCGACCCGATCATCTGTCATCATCTTACTCTCGAGTTCAATTTTTATGCTTAAGTGTGGCTTAATAAACAAAAAACATCCCACTGAAACTGCTCGGGTAGAGAAACTTGACTGAAAATGAGAGCCAAAAACTATTCTTCAAGACGACATTAAAAATATTTTTAAAAAGTCTACTTCACTGAAAACAAAATATGAAGAAATGAGCAGTGTCTCAAGACTTTTGCACAGTGCTGTTGGCCTGAAAAAACATTCAGCTACTACATTGTCTGGTTTAAGAAAAACAAAAGAGAGCTGCTTTTTTTTTGTAGCTAACAAAATACAAAAGTCAAGTCGGTTTCTTGTTACAGTATAAAAACAGGCGTGAATTGAACGGAGAACACACAGATTAATTGCAAAAATACGAAAGCCAAACTGCAGATGTTGGCACTTCAGCTTTAATGATACCCCTGTATGTCTGGTGGCATGGCAGCATAAAATACAATAATATGATTCTTTCAGACTTCTCAAATGTAGCAAGTTCAGAAAAATAGTTAAAGGTAGCATACAGAATCAGATTCATCACATCAATGGTATACGGATGAGATCTGCAGCCAAGCTAGTCACCTGCTCTGCAGAACTGGATGGTGAATTACATCTTATATGGTACGTCAAATAGTAACTGATAACTAAACCCGACTATTCATCCGAGTGTCCATTTTACTCACTCTACTTGTCTGGATATAAGCTATGCTGAAGTACAGGTGGACAAGAGCACAGTGCTGAAGGTTATAGGTGAAGATAATACTGAGATTCTATAGAACATTGAAACGTGTGGCAAATGATGATCCGAAACACTGAAAGAGACAGCAGGGACAGAAGAGAGAGTGACATTCAGCACTATGCAATAAAGTAGAAAAACAGTTCACGGTTTAGACGTGATGCATCAGACTGCATGTGAGTGTCTTTTACATGATCTGTACATAGAGAAAAGTATTGAACTTTACATTTTATGACTATGATCCGGACAGTGAAATGCAATTTTAACAGTCCCACAGGAATTAAAATCAAATATAACCTTAATGTGGAGTGGCTTCTCGTTAAATCAGATACGTTAACATCTTAATGATGTTTTTTTTTTCTTTTCTTTTTTTTTTTTTTAAGTTTTCTCCCAGTCCACTGTAAGTAGATTTGAAACTGAAAAGACTTGACAATGTATTAAACATAAGAGTGTGTGTATGTAGCTATGTGTGTGTGCGTGTATATATATATATGTGTGTGTGTGTGTGTGTGTGTTCGCCTCAGGTCCAGCGGCAGCGTTTCCTCTGGCAGGCCTCAGGGTCTGAAGCGCAGCCGTCCGATTCGCTGCCTGAAGAGGGCCCGGCTAGTGTGTGCGTGTTCGAGTTTGTATGCGAGTGGTCCAAGCTTAGCACCCAGCCAAGTTTGGAATGTAAGAGATGCCTGAGTCCTGGTGGGAGGGGCAGCACTCTGAGGGCATCGGATCCTGAAGGGAGGAGCTTCCGCAGACGAAAGCAGCAGAGGTACTGGAGTGAGGTGGGGGCGGAGACCGAGCGGATCACCTTCATGCTGCTTTTGGCTGCTGTGGAACATGCCATGGGGTACACACGTTTGTTCTGCAGCTCTGTAGCAGCTACACCTATACACATATACACAAAGAAAATGTCACAGGAAATATAAATTATGCACATACAAGGATAACAACTGAACTAATCCTTAACCAGGCTATGTTATTAGCTTTCTATGCGATTTGTGTCCTTTAAACTGTGTAATTTCACTTGAAGGACCGGGTAACAGTCCTCTGCCTTCTTGTAAAGAAAATTCACAAGCCACCTTAATTGACACCAGCTCCTTTGTTTTAAAAGGAGATAAATTCTGGGTCATAAAAGGCTTAAAAGCCTTAGAAGGCTTCTTTTAGAAAAATAAATATTAAAATATAAAGCTTGCTTGAAATGAATAAACATGGTTCAACGCTTGGTAACATCACAAAACCTAGATATATATTAGTTATACAGGTGTAAGGGTTGTTGTACATCGTGTTAATTTCGTCAACGAAAAATATTGCTTGACGACCTTTTTCCTGCGACTAAGACAAGACGATGTCACACAATATGTCACGGATATAACAGTGAAAAAAATCAACATGCAATATTGTTGATGAAAAAAAAGAAAAACTCATTAAACATCTGTCTTAATTTAAATTTATTCTAAAATAATTAAATTATTTTAATTAACATTTAATTTTTGTCACAAATCAGTGTTCATTCATTATGGCGTGAGCTGCAGTTTTTTCCAGGTTAAGCAGGCAGTGGCGGGATGTTACAAGCTCCATCATCTTGAACTCTTTGTGATCAGCAGTATTACTTGGGAAAAAGAGACGAGCTGAAATTTGGGCCCATTTTGATCATATTGAACCAGAGAAAAAAAAAGCAGATGTGTAGTAATATCAAAGTCTGAAACAGTGTGGGCACACAAACCACATACCTGAAGAGATGCATCAAAGCATATCAAAGTAGTTTTACTGCCTCTTTGTGGTAATTATGTTTTGTTACATGTCATGCATTTTATTTTATAGCTAAACCGTGGCCAAACCCATTAAGCTAATAGGCTAACAAATGATTGTGACCCATAGGTCACACTGTTTTACACTGTATTGTATTTACTGATCCTATTGTTTTGACTAAACAAAAATAGGATAAGATTGACTAAATATGATGAAAACTAACAGGGACATTGATCCCGGGACTAAGACATAAAATTGAAAATAGCTGATAAAACAGTCCTGTGGTGGCCCTAATAACCCAAGCTCCTGAATAACAGCTCATACTTCCATTACGCCTCTTACCGATGCATTTGCGGTTTTTAAAGAAGGTGAGAGTTCCGTGCCATGTGTCCAAGTGAACCCCGATGATGGATCCTTGACCAAATCGTGATGAGAAACTTACTTTGTCACCGTTATGATGCAACAACCCTAGAAACAAACAATTATAAGAAGTTATAACATAATAAAGGACTCACGTTGCTGTACACTTTCACGTTCACTTTACACGCTAGAAATTTGGAAGCAACAATAATTTTGCAAAACAAAAGTTTAAACAAGAACGAACAAGGCTTTTTTTCATAGTATACAGTAATATGTTGCATGTTGATTTTTTTGCTAACTCAAGACGTTTAAACCTTGAGTTGATTGCTGGGTTGAATATCAAGATTCCACACAGATTATCTACTTATAAACTGTAGTAACTGCACTAAGCAGTATATATGTTCACACACAAATTCGTAGGACTTGCACACAGATTATGCCTAAGTCAACTTCACTGAATAATCTCACACTGATACAGTAGGTGTACTGTACACCCAAGAGATTCTCCTCTAGTCATAAACAGTTTGCTGTGGATTCGGACACAATCTACTCATACTGAACACTTTGAAAGCTATATCCAGATTTCTGTCAAGCTGCTTCAGGACTGTGGTTCCTTTAAAAACTGTTAACAGCAAACATGACACAAGCTCAAGACAAGTATTTTAATGCTTGTTAGTGTTATGAATTTGCACATTATACCAAAAATCAGATTTTAAACAGGGATATCTGGGACTAAGTGTAAATGTGCATAGTTGAACTCTTAAAATCAAGGTACAATTCAGACACCATGCACATGACACACCTGAAAGTCTGTACATCAGGGCGAAAAACAAAACAAACAAAAAAAAACACTGCTGTTAGTTGTTGGCAATTTAATTTAATTGTGAAGTTACACAAAAAATGTCACTCCTCGCTTGCAGTGTATTTACCTGTATATGACAAGCCCCAGCTGTCTTCATCTTTCCCCAGTAAACTGCAGAACTTGTGTCGGTATTTGTCCAGATTGACATCTGATGTGCCAATTCCTACCATCTGGAAAAATACACACCAAAAGTTCCTTATCATTACACAAGCTATTTGCTACATTATTGGCTAATAACTAGATATAACATGTAAACATTACATGTATCTACTTAAAGCAAGGACGCCAACTTTCTTGACCAGATCTCTTAGTAGGCAGAGAGGAAAAATGTCATTTTACAACCAAAACTCAAGTGCGAGGGACGTTCAAGTCAAACTGGGACTGGTGATGAAATTTCCATGAATGAAGATATAAAAATGACATTTACAAAAGACTTCAAGCACAGTACGATGAGGAGACTCTTAGCATTAAACCATTTAAATTAGGGATGTAGCTATCGAATATTTTAGTATTCGAGTATACTATGAAAAATTTAAAAGCTAGAAGCAAAGATTAATTGGTTTTCTTTTTAGAATAATCAACTTATTTTTTAAATGCATACAGAATTTTATTAAAAAATAAACAAAAAAATAAAAAACTAAGGCACACACTAAGATAAATAACTATACAAAAATACTAAGTTGTGCAACTTAACTTTCAGAACTAAAAATTTTAAAAATCTACAGCTCAGGCATAACATACTGTACAGTAAGCCTTTACTAACTTCTTATTGGAATGCTTTTTGATGACATTTAGGATGCAAAAACCCATAAACAGCAACAAGAGTCCATACAGAATATAAATGTCTCTCTCTTAGATGTGTGTGTGCACTGTAGTCTTTAAAGGAGCATGTTATTTTAATGAAGAAAGGTAAGCACTGGCTATTATGAAATGCAAGCTCGATATTGCAATGGACACACGACACAGTATTTTTTTTTTACTTTTTAATTCAAAATGTTCCCAAGCCTTGGACAATTTCTGTCGTTGGCTCGCTGATATTTTTCTCGCTCCCTTCCATTTTGCAGCCCGCAACAGAACTCTCCCTCAAATCAACACACAGCTAACCGCTAAGCACTTCTTCTTCGTCGGTGTTTACTGGCAGGCTTGCATCCGGAAGCCTGCTGTGTCACGGCAAACAAATAATTGCGCAAAAACATAACACAAGCTTTTAAAATTAATTAAAGGAAGCTTCGGGGCAGAAGATTTTGCTCAATTTACTTTAATAATTTTTTAATCTTTAGTAATTTTATCAAATTACTCGAGGAATTGTTTCAGCCCTAATTTTAAATGGTGCGAACGTTTTTATGAAGGCAACTCAAAGCCCACTGCAGTTATTCTCGTGAACATTCAGTGAGTGGAATGTCTGATCCTTGAAAATTGATGGATAACTTGTGAAAATGGATAACTTGTAAAAATTTGTTTGTGAAAACAGTACACAAAATTATTCTTGAACACCACATCCCCCCCTCATATAGTGTTCAACTCACTCCGAATGATCATGGTCCAGACATCCTGAGACAATCTGAGGGTATACTGTACAAGCGCAACTACAGTATAGGATAAGAGATTATATAGAGAAATAAAATTTAACTGTGTTCGGTTATCCTGCGCAATCAAATGTCACTGTTTAACCTGAACGCCCCTCATAGATTAGTTGAATAGAATAATAAGAAACTTATTATATACATACAAAATTTCAACTTGATACTGAAAAGCAGGCTCTTTCAGATCCTGTGTCCTTGTCTATCCTTGCCAGACGATTTTATTATGCTTACTCAGACTTCTGCTTTAGCCAAAATAATGCTTTTATACGAGGTCAAAATTATAATTCATATTTATGCGCACAAAACCAGACTCAGCGAGCACTTTCTCGAGCCTCACCATGTCTGTCCCGTAGACCGGCGAGGTCATTTTGATCTCCCAGAAGTGCTGTCCCTCTGAGAGCTCCTTGGAGCCGCGGATGGCCGCCGTGCCGCAGCTGTACTCTGAGTGGAAGCTCACCTTCCTGTTCTCACAGCTGAGCAGTGTAGCTGCCGACCGACTTCCTTCGTCCCACACCCAGTCAAACTCTGAAACGCAAACATGTACACACATGGCATGCATATCCAATAGAGAAAAATAGAGATGCGAAATTGAAATAAATCTGTGCGCATGTACCTTGATCATCTTCACCACAGTGGCAGTCTCGCAGCCGCGCATAACTGCGTAGACGTGGGTCATAACTGGATTCCATCTCCAAATCACATCCACAGTACGACTCTCCGGTTACTGGAACCGCACTTGGCACTGAGGGTACAATCCCTGGATACTCTGCCTCTGAATCTGAGTCACTGTACTAAACAACATCAAAACAGTAAATCATTTGTGTGACAGATTTTTTTTTTTTAAAACACTTTTAGCATAACAACATTAAAGCAAGTATAGAATTCTAACTCTAAGAGAACACTGCATATCTATTTCATAGCTTTGTTCATTCATTGTTGGTTCGATAAACATCACATCTGAATCCCTCTCTGATCACAAGCCTTCAGCTAGCTTTTGCTAATCCTGACTGGCTTGGACACATACACTGACCACTGACCACATACACTGACCTGTAGGCGGTCACAACCCCATTCATCGTTCTCCGAGGGCAGCACCAGTGTCTTTGCATCAGCATCCCGCCGAATCCCGCTCCACACACTGCGCCACGCTCGACTGTTCCGGCTGCGCCTGGACATGCCACACCTGTAACCGATTCAAGTGGAGGTCAATAATAATCATTCTAAATCATCCTGACTGTCTATCTACCTCCTCAAGTGCTCTAATCCACTGCGCTAGAAAAATTTCATCAGCCCTCTGACTTTTTGTGTACAATAACAAAAGGTTGTGTATAATAACAAACAACAAAGGTTGACTCAACTGACTTTTGTCCAATTTGTCTCAAGCAATTCCAGTTTTTTTTTTTTTTTAGTATTTGCGGAAACTTTTTTAAAATATTTTTTTGTACTTAATAGACCCAGGTTTATAATTTCCGAAGTGTGAATCAATTTTCTACGCTCAAATACCACTCGCTCTGCAGTGTTGCGTACATGATCTCACCCATGTTGCCAGAATAATTTTTTTTTGCCACGCCCAACAGGACATACCACTGCTAAGTAATGAATAAAACCAAGTGTAAATGACTGTATAGAGAAAAGAAAGTTTTTGACCTGTTATACAAAAGTTATTAAAATATAAAAATGTATAGTGAAGTGTAACGTTTATCTCAGCAGCAACCCGGATACACAGAAGTTATTTATTTAAAAAGTAAATAAATAAAAAGTCTCAGCATTGTGGATTATTTAAGTACTTTTTAAAACGTGTAGGACCCTAAAAGCAGATCTGCAAAGTCAGGGTTGCCAACTTTGTCATGAGATTTGGCGATTTTAGTTTTTAAATAAATAAATAAATAAAATGTGGAAGCTAAAGTTTGTGACGGTCCTTTACTCGATAAGACTGTCCAGCTCACATCACACCAGTTGAGTACGGAATTGAATGGACAGACACACCCAACTCACCAGCGGTCTGAAAAGCGTGACAGAGAGTTTCAACAATCCGATGTTCCCAAAAACCAACCACTCATCACCAATATTCCCAAAAACCAACCACTCATTTACAGAATTTGTCAGAGGCTCTAATCCATAGCAACTTTAATTTTTGTCTCACTTTACATCTGACCAATTGAGGCTTACGCAAGGACCAATTTTTGGTGCCGAGTTTGAACCCGGGACCTTCAGTACTAACCACTGAGCACTTAAAAGCGTGTTATTCATCTTCTATCAATGTGTCTTTTTGTCTGCATTATTTATAGAAGGAATAGGATTTAGTGAATTGCACACAAGATTAGATTTTTGGTGGAATGAAAAATTTTTTTTTTCTAAAAGACATAGAATACAAGCCAAAAGTTCGGACACACCGTCAGACTGACTGACTCACAGTGACTGTTTTATCTGGACCCTGATGCTTTTCTGATAAATGAGAAAAATTTATATACCAGTAAGCCGCTACGCTTACTGTGTATAGACAGAGTGTGCGGAGGAAAAAGAAATAACGGCGCAAAAGAAAAGTAGACTATGAAAACTGAACCTTCATAGAAGGTTTAACAGACAGATCAATATATGACTGCATATATACATAAATACAATGACTGCATACACTGTATAGAGATCTGAATCCTAAGACCAACATGAAATTCGAACTTCAACTCAAAGAAAATTTTATTTACCGGACCTTCTTTTAAATTTTAATTCAGTTCCCCTGATTTACAGATACCAGTCTCAAAAATCACCAATTAACAGCAACTTAAATTAGAGCCATTATAATGGCTTTAAAAAACATAATTAGCAGATATATCTCAACATCAACTGTTCAAAAGAGATTATTGCATATTTTGGATGTCTTCAGTATTGTTTTATATTGTAGAAGGAGACAATTATCAGGAAAGACCATAAAAATAGAATATGTGTCCAAACTTTTTGCCTGGTAATGTACACCGATCAGCATTTTGACTACTTGCCTAATACTGAATAGGCCCCCTTTTTGTTTGCCACAAGAACAACATTGAACTGTGTGTTCTGACACAATGTTCTATCAGAACCAGGATAAACCTTGTCAGCAGGTTGAGTTAAAGTAGCTCTTCTATTGAATCACACTACACGGGCCAGCCTTCGCTCCCCATGTGCATCTGTGAACCTTGGCCACCAACAATCCAGTCACCTGTTCACCAGTTTTCCTTCTTTTGACCACTTTTGCAGACCGGAAACAATATATGTGGACATACCAAAAGTGATCAATGTTGGAAACCAGTTAACTGGCGACATGGGAGGCCAAGGATCACTCATGCACATGGGGGGCGAAGGCTTGCCCGTGTAGTCCGATCCAGTAGAAGCGCTCATGTAGATCAAACAAGCGCTAAAATAGACAAAATATATATATTTTTAAACTTAAATGTTTCATTCTGGCCTCCGAGTGGCACACTGAAAAAGTGCTCGCCCCATCATCCGGAGATCGCGAGTTCGATTACCCGGGTGATGCTGCAACCTCTCACAGCCGGATTGGCCGAGCTCTCTCAGAGGGGAGGGATGAGAGATACTTACAGCTCCCACATTAATCACGGCTCTACAGCCAATCAGGAGCGGCTGTGAGCTCACGCAAGTGGAAGAAGCGGATAGCGCTGTCCTCAGAGTGTGTTACGCCGCCCCCCAACGGTGTGCGAGTGACCAGTTCGAAAAGATGCGGTCGGCTGGCGTCACGTGGTTGAGAGGAAACATGTGATAGTCTTCGGCCCTCCCGACTGAGTGTCAATAGTAGTCTTAATGTGGGAGCCCCCTAGTGACCAGGAGGAATTGGATGCGACTAAATTTGGCAGAAAATAGGGGGAAATCCCAAAAAAAAAATAAATAAATAAAAAGAGTTTAATTCTAGTTCTGAAAGTAAGGTGTCAAAATACACAGTGTATCACTGTTTTATTTCTAGAAGTTTTTTTTCTACTCAATATTATTACAATGCATTCTTCATTATCCTGTTTTATCATCTTCTATTTCAGAAAATCTTTCTTGTCATCTTTATTCTTCAAGCGACTTATTGAACACGACTTGTCCTAATAAATCAGTTGGCAGCCCTCTGTGCTCAGTGTGCAAGCATCGCAGCCAGGTTAATAATACAGCGACCTGAAAAAGCGGCCACTAAAAACGTGTCATCTTGAGTCACTGATCAGAATCAATAGTTCATATACAATTATTCATAAATCCTGCTAAATCATTGCTCGACCATAATACTTAAAATGTTTAAAACAGGAAAATTAGCATTAGCGCTCTGCTTGTTCGGCCTAATCCAAGTGATCAGCTAGCGAACTAGCTCAGCTAAGGCTTCTTTTTTGTTTATATCTTTATTCATTACTATTTCTTGGCATTAAAGGCAAAAACACTTGGAATAAATTAAAATAACAATACGTGCATGGCTGTATATCATACTAATGTAGGGAAAAAGAAGCCTTATTCAGGCTGCTTAAGTTAGCAAAGGTTAGCATCAGCTAGCAGTCTGCGGTCTCTTTAGCGACACACAGCACGAGCAAGCTCATTTACCTGCTTTGCAGATTTCACCGGACAATCCGCGGGAACGCTGTTTATACGCTATCCTTTATCTTTATAACTTAGTATGAATAAAAATACTGAAATTTTCAAAGAAACACGTTACTAACTGCCTCGCGCTTATGACCTACTTTTAGCACACAGACGTAAACAATACAGAACCGAGTTCCGCCCATTTTCCGCCAATGGCTGACATCCAATCAGGTGGGAGAGGCGGGGTTTCCTCTCAAGCCTCTTCGCTTATTGGCTACGTTTCAGTCATTTATATGACCCAATAACGTGTGTCTCTCAGTAACTCTCACGCTCACTATACCGCTTTATCCTGTATTGGTGCCTGATTGGTGCCAATCCATTGCAGGGGAGATACACGCACATAGGCACACTTATTCACACAACAGGCAATTTGGGAACGCCAATTAGTCTTTGGACTGTGGGAGGAAACCAGAGTACCTGGTGGAAACCCACCATGCACAGAGAGAACATGCACACAGACCCCGAGTTGGGAACCGTACCCAGAACCTGGAGGTGCAAGGCGACAGTGCTAATCCCTAAGCAACCGTGCCACCTATCCGTTGCTACTACTGCACCTAATAATAATATACATGTCAATTCAATAGTTCTTTTGATAATGCAGATGCTTTATAAATCCTTAATTGGGTGTCTAGTCAGGTTGTTTAATTTGTATCAGTATTTCAGTATTAAATCACTGTTTCATATATTACTCAGTCACTCATTGTCGATTCTGCTTTGTCTTGCATACAGGACCCCAGGGGGCTCGGAACCTATCCCAGAAGTCTTAGGGCAAAAGGTGGGGTACACAATGAATGGGGTACACAATCTATCACTGGGCACACACACATGCGCATGCTCATCGAATGTAATAATAGGCCACGTCCTCTATGATTGTAACATTAGGCAGCATTGTGTACGGCAAAAATGGGTACGTCAGGTCAGAGTTTAGGGCTACTGAAACCCTGCATCAGATTGCAGGGTTTCAGTGACAGTGCATACGACAAATCTATTTCCATAGCTTAAAAAAAATTGCGATTATTTGCAGACAGAAAAACACTGATGTAATTTGTACCTTCTGCAGGGTGATCAGAGAGAATCTGGACCTCCAATTCTGGTCGTCACATTGGAAACAACTGTGGAGTGAATTGTTACAATACACAATATATCTTTGCATGCATATTTCTTTGTTTATTGTCTTTTTTTCTATTACTGTATGTTTAATCCCGGCCACTGACTGTTCTCTAGGCCTCCTCACGCAATATCAGTGCCTGACCTTGCAAATGTTTTTTTGTGGATTACAGAGGCAATAGAAAATTTACTGGAAGTCATTTAAGATTGGAATCCTGTCAAGGGTGTACCCTTGATGTCTCCTGGGAAAGCTTCAGGCTTCCTGTGACCCTACAGGATAAGCAGTATGGAAAATGAATGAATGAATCAATCAATGAATGAATGAAGTGGAAATTATTGTTATTGCAAAGAGGAATAAATCTTTAATCGGATTCCCAACCAGCAGAAATGAGGTCCATGAACATTTGATCACATTAGGTATCTGATTCAGATTTTGATATGTGTCCTTATAAGACTCTCACAAACAAGGACATAGTGACAATATATAAGAATCTTGGCTCCATAGAAACTGGAACTCAAATGTAAAGAGATCTGCCACACCCTGTAAGAGGAGTGTGATGCCTGATACATGATCTTGTATGCCTGATTGAGCACTTACATTGTGCTCTAGTCACCATTAAGTGAACTTTTTTGTTCACCTATGCGTATCACTTTAACTTCATGATGATTTGCATATATCTATATAGCAAATTAATATAGCAAATTAGTCTATATTGTTCAGCCAGTTGAGGTGTTCTCTTATTCTATACTGTAAGTTCTTATCCAGTATTGACATACTGCAATAAAATTACAAGATCACAATAAATCATATATACATTATTATTATTATGATTATTTGTACCTATTTCTTGATATTTTATCAATTTCAAGCTTCAAATAGTGTCCTCATATCATATTATTATGATTATTATTATACAGTACAGTATATAATGTAATATGTACTTATAATATAATATATTTATTATAACACAATGACGACAACAACAACAACAATAATAATAATAATAATAATACTGCGATGGATTGGCACCCTGTCCAGGGTGTACCACACCTTGTGCCCTAAGTCTCCTGGGATAGGCTCCAGGCCCCCCGTGACCCTGAAAACAGGATTAAGCGGTATTGATGATGAGTGAGTGAATAATAATAATATAATAATTATTATTATTATTATTTTATTACTCTTTCTTTCTTTCTTTCTTTTTGTTGTTGTAGTGCATGAAGGCCCTATTGTTTTTCTAAGGATTTTTTTTCCCCAACATTCTGGGCTTTTTGGGGGTCTTACCATGTTTCCTGCGAAAATTGGCAGACATGGTGGAATCTGCTACTATTAGGATGCTTGGGAGTCTGATGCTCGGGGCCCTCACACAAGATTTTGCTGCATAACTCATACACACTTGCACATGTGCATGCGAAACGCGGTACACAGAACTCACTGAGCGGAACAACTTTCACATTGTGTGTCATTGCCTCTTCTCACTAGGAAGTCAGTTATTTTGGTTTATTTGCAAAATGCACCCAAAGGATTTCGATACACTCTTCCAATGGAATTTATATGCAACCAAACTGGGCCTATGTGATTCTCAAACACTTTCACTTGTCACACACAGACTGATACACCCATGTCTCTCTCTCTCTCACACACACACACACACACACACACACACACACACACACACACACACACACACACACACACACACGCGCACACACTCACACACACATCACAGACTCACCCACCACACTTACA
This sequence comes from Clarias magur, assembly GCA_013621035.1. NCBI lineage: Eukaryota > Metazoa > Chordata > Actinopteri > Siluriformes > Clariidae > Clarias > Clarias magur. The sequence continues at coordinate 2,348,431 of QNUK01000068.1, forward strand.
AACACGCACAAACACATTCACTCGTCACGCACAGATGGATGCACCCACACGTCTCTCTCTCTCTCTCTCTCTCTCTCTCTCACTCTCTCACACACACACACACACACACACACACACCAGCTTTTTGAAGGTTTTAACATAAAAATCCCCCTATTCTACACTAATCACAAAGCATTCACACACTCACATCTCTCTCTCTCTCACACACACACACACACACACATCACACACATACTAACCCAAATGTTAACACAGACTCAAACACATTCACTCATCATACACACACACACAATGATGCTTTATTGACATGACAAATACTTAGGGCCCAAGCTGTCATCAGGCCTATTACGTCATAGTGCATGAAGTGTGCAAGTTGTGTGGTGCACCCGGGGGCGATGGCTTTTTGGAAATATTAACATTGTTTTCAATTTAGGTTTCTGTCGAAGTATAATACCCTGCACATTTTAAGAGTGGCAAAAGAAAAATCAGCAAATGTGGATGCATTGTTTTGTTGGCATATTTATGCCCATATCAGGACTGTTTTTAAATGATGTATTGGACGGAGATCTGCACCATCATTAAAGCACTAACTGAAGGAATATATATTGTAAAAGTGGTTTCCATTATTTTAGTACAATTTCCAGGAGTCTACACCATATAGTCAAAAGCTTACCCTTATCAAACATTTCTTCTTAGGCCTCATAGAGCATTTTCAGGCTAGAACAGATTTGTGCCCCTTAGTTCCAGTAAAAGAAAATAGCAGCTGATTCATTTTATGCAAGGTGGTATCAAAAAGTGTCAAGACCAGTTTTGTAACACGACAACAGATGGCAGCACAAGGCTGCATACACAGTCACATGGAGCACCGACCTTCATAAGTCAGTGTGCCAAAAGACATCATCCTGTGTACATTGGGAGCTGTGAAATTGGTGCTATTCTGATCACATGTGGTACCACGTGGATGCTCCACGATGACAATGTGTCCTCTCACCGAACTCTCCGCACAAGTGAGTTTCTAGTAGGAAACAACATGATCTCACTTCCACACCCACCCTACTCACCAGATTTGGATCCAGGGGACTTCACCCCCTTCCTGAAGATCCAGGTCAAAGGTTGCCATTTTTGACACGAATTGCAGAATGTGTCTGACATGCTACGAAAAGAAGACTTGCAGGACATATTCCAAAAGTGGAAGGAATGCTGGGAGCGCTGTATTCTTGTGCAAGGGGACTACTTTGAAGTGACACTATGTTTTTGTAAGATCATCTTAACCCTTTTTTGCTACCACCAGGTACAATTCTGTGATTTCAATCCTGTGGCAACAGTTTGGGGAAGATGGTCAGGTGTCCACAAGATGTATCAAAGCCTTGATACGCTCCAGTTGGCGCTCAAGTTGGCGCTCCAGTTGACTAAAAACTTAAACCTAACTTGTGTTGCTTTTCTTTTGTTTCGTCTTTCACTTGCGTGGACCACTTAATTATAGAAAGAGTGTTTGTGGAAGTATTAAAAAGGTGAACTTTGAGTACAATGGCTTTCCCTTTTGCACATAACAGCCATTAAAGACACTGTGTAGGAGGTGCTAAATAATAGCCATATATTTGGAGATGTGTGTACAGAAACCCTGCCAATAGTAGGAAAAATGGTAAAAAAAAAAAAAAGGTTTACAAGGAATAATTTTGTAAACCACAAAGATTAGTTAAGTCTTTATTTGTCACATATACTGTACATTACTGCACAGTGGCATACTGTACCTTTCTTCACATATTCCAAGTTGGGGGACTGGAGTGAGAGCACAGGGTCTCCACAGCAGCAACATGGTAGAACTGGGACTTCTGGAACCACTGACGTTCTGCTCAGTAACTCAGAGCCTTAACCCACTACAGATGTCCATAGTGTTCTTCTCCGCCGAATTAGTCACTAAGTCGCTAAGCCAGGACCAAAGCTTATGAAACAAGATAATACTTCAGTAGAGAACCACAGAAACTGTGCCAGATGGTTACCTACTGAATGTACTAATCTCACACCCAGTGCGTTTGGCACAGTATCACTCCCTTGTTTGTCTAAAAGAGACCTGATGATGCACAAGTAACAAGTTTTCTAACATTAACATCTTTTCACTTGGCATCTTTGGCAAAACTGCTAAAAGTCAAATGTAAATCTCAGTGTGGTAGATTCTGCAGTATTAACCATAAGCTTGGTGAACAGCTATAAAACACATCATTGCATTCCATTGGACAAATACATGTGCACAAATGCACTGCCTGGGCGAATTTCACAAGGGTTAATTAATTGGGTTGCATCAAGGAAAGAAAAATGGGAATTTCTAATTACTGGAAGTGGGTTCAACACTATTTAAATCTGGAAGTATAGAGCTGAACTTTGTGGAGGAAAAATCATGAATGGAGATCACTTAAACACTTGGTGAAGTTGCATGGTAAAAAAAATCACCTGTAAATACCATAGCTGTGTTTAATAGTGAATGTAAGATCATTTCCATATACACACAATGTTATGAAAAATGCCTTCAATTTGCTAGTGAGCCTAAAGTTTGGACTTTGTAACATTGGAGAAAGGTCATGTGGTATGATGAGTTTAGACTGACCGTATTGAAGAGCAATTTGTGCATCAGAGTAAGAAGGGAAGTGCATGAAGCGATGCACCCATCATGCATGGCCTCTGGAGGCACTGTGATGATCTGGAGTTGCTTCAGTTGGTCGGGTTTAGGCTCAGCAAAGTTATGTGGCAATAAAATGATGTCAGTTGATGACCTGAAAGTATTAAATGACCCGGTTATCACATCTATTGAGCTTTTCTTCTCTGATGGAACAAGAATATTCTAGGACTCAAATTGTGAAAGAGCATGAGGAATCATTTTCACACATGAACTGGACACAGTGTGTTGCATATTTGTCACGCTTACACAGATAAACCGAATAAATACAAAATGTGTTTAAAAAAAAAAAAGATTATATAATTTAATTAAAGGAAAAAAGCTGGCCAAACCTGCCTGGCCCTATGTGAAAAAGTAATTGACCCTAAACCTAATAACTGGTTGTGCCACCCTTGACAGCAACAACTGCAATGGGGATTTGATAAATGCCTAGGAGACTTCCACAGCGCTGTGTAGGATCCCGGTCAGATTTAAGTCCGGACTTTGACTAGGCCACTCCCAAACCTTAATTTTGTATTATTTGACCCTTCAGAGGGGGACTTGCTGGTGTGTTTCGGATCATTGGCCCGCTGCATAATCCAGGTCCTAAAGCCTTTTAAAGCCGTAAAATCATCACACTACCACCACCATGTTTGACTGTTTGTATGATGTTCTTTTTATGAAATGCTGAGTTAGGTGTAACGGGAGGCAAAACTTCCAAAGAGTTCCAAACGTTTATCTTCTCTGTCCACAGAATATTTGTCCAAAATTATTTCTGGATAGGCGGCACGGTGGTGTAGTGTTTAGCACTGTCGCCTTGCACCTCCAGGGTTTGGGTTTGATTCCTAGTCAGACTTGATTCCCGTCTCTGTCTGCATGTAGTTTGCCTTTTCTTCCCATGCTTGGTGGGTTTACTCCGGGTACTCCGGTTTCTTTCCACACTCCAAAGACCTGCAGATTAGGCTAATTGACGTTCCCAAATTGCCCGCAGAGAGTGAGTGAGTGTATATGTATGTGCCCTGCAATGGAATGGCACCCTGTCCAGGATGTACCCCGCCTCGTGCCCTAAGTCTTCTGGGATAGGCTCCAGGTCCTCGCAACCCTGAATACAGGATAAAGCAGTATAGACGATGAGCGAGTGATTTCCGGATAATCAAGATATTTTTGGTAAATGTGAGCTCGTGTTCTTTTTGGTCAGCAGTGTTTTTCACCTTGGAACGCTTTCACAAATGCCATTGTTGCTCAGTCTTTCTTATTGTTGAATCACTGGAGTCCCAGGCTTGATAATCCACCTGTTCTTGCAATTCTTTAGATGGTGTTGCTTTCTGAGATCTTTTAACATGCTTCACTTTGTCAGACAGGTAGTAGTTAGGTGATTTCTTGATTCAACAGTACCAGCAGTAATCAGTCATGTGTGTGGCAAATGAAATTTAACTCTTATTTATTTAAATCCAGTTCATTTATGATATAACAAAAGGAGGCATTTACTTTTTCACATCAATCCAGGTAGGTTTCGACAGCTTTCTTTCCCCTTAACCAATAAAATAAACATTTATAAAACTGCATTTTTGATTGTTATCCTTGTGTAATATTAACATTTGTTTGATGCTCTGATTCATTTAAGTGACAAATATGGCAAAAAAAGAAATCTGGATACTTTACAAATTAATAAACAAACTCCAAAAAGTAGTCAAAGCAAACCAAAACCCAGACAAAAGGAAGTTGAGGAAGTTTTATTTGGAAACAGGACAGGCCAGGCTGGTGTGTGCCCATCAATGCAACCATAAACAGTAGTAGCTACAGGTATAACGCTACGCGTCGTTCAAAGAATGTCACCTTAGAATTAAAACATACACATTCACACAAACATATGCGTGCATACACTCACAGGCGGCACGCTCTGTAAACTTCCACACCAATAACTTTGATACAGACAACAAAATTCGTATGGTAACTGATGATTACATCCAGAGAACTCCAAGCACAAATTACCCACAGTGCAATTCACCTACCTATACAGATATATACTTCTGATACATGTATTTATATATATATATTTATATATATAGAGAGAGATCACTGGGATTTCAACAAACTCTCAGTTAAACAATTTCATGAACATTTCAAAATCTTCATAAATAATCAGTGAAAATGCATTTTTGTTTTTTTGTTTTTTACAGGTAAGTCCTCAACATCAGCATTAAATCAGCAGATGGTCCCAAAATAGGGGGTGGAAACAGAATTTGTTCTTTAAACAAGAAAGAAAAATGGACGAAATTAAAACACAAAGAGTGGCAAAAAAGGGCAGGGGCAGCTATCTAAACACCAGCAAGACAAAATCACAAGCTACACAGCGCATTTACAAGGAGACGCACGTCAAGCTACTATAATACACACAGAGAGGAGAGCTCTCTCTTACATTTAATTGCCCACCAAGCACAAACACGCACGCACGCGCACACACATACATACTTACATACACACAAACATACTCCCCTCTCTTCTGTTCATGTGGTGTAGTTACTCAATGTGTTTCATTAAGTGGATGCTAGAGTTGGTATTTGTGTGTGTTTGTAGTGGGTGGGTGTTTTTATCAGTATAATTCGAATTATTTTTGTTATGATTTTTAATGCTGTTTACTTGGTGGAGAGAATAAGGGCAACAATAAGCCCATAGAGCCCCAACACCTCAGCAAAGATCAGGATAAGGATCATGCCAACAAAAAGGCGAGGCTGCTGGGCCGTGCCTCGAACTCCTGCATCTCCTACGATCCCGATGGCAAATCCAGCAGCAAGGCCACTCAGACCAACACTCAGCCCAGCCCCCAGGTGAAGAAAACTCCTGCAAATGGAGATAGAGAGGTCAAATGGTCAACTTCCCCAGTTAAATATACAATCACAATGTACAATATTCGCAGCAGGATCCACCAACATTACGATAAAAAGCAGTAGACATTGCATCATAACATGTTAAATGCTCTTCACAACATGGAACAATGCTGCATTATGACCAGGAACATTAACATTTATTAACTAATAAACATGTGTGTAATATCTGAAAATCAATATGAGATTAAATCTAATTCCAGTCAATGAATACTGACTGAACGCTGACAAATGAAAGACAGATTTGCACTATCCCAGTGCCATCAAACCAGACTAAATTACTGATTTGCTGATCAAATACCCAAAAACCTACTGTATCTGGAAATTAATTTGTGCCTTTAGCTGAACTCTAGCTCTCCATGACTGTACAGGTCGAAACCAAAAGAAGATATAGACTTTCTTAGTCATAGTTCTCATCTTGTCCCAATAGTACTAATTAAGATGCCAATTATTTAGGTTTTAGAATCTTAAAATAATAAATCTTTTTTTTTTTTTAATCCAAAACAACACCACATATTCCAAATATATCCCGCTCAAGACTGTGGTCGCAATCATCTCCATAAAAGCACTACAAAGTCTTTATTTTATAAAGCACATGCAAACGTGTGTATGACTTACTTGTAGAGAGGGACAGATGCTGAAATATTGTTGGCGATGAGTACAGCCACCACCAAGCCGTAGATGGCGATGATACCCGCCATGACCACAGGGATGATGGACTTCATGATGAGCTCCGGCCTCATCACAGACATGGCAGCGATGCCTGTGCCGCTCTTGGCTGTGCCATAAGCAGCGCCAAGGGCTAAAGACAGAGAACGCACAAAACATAATTCAAACAAGCAGACGACAAAACGGCAACAGAGTGCATACTGAATATCGAGGTCATGCCAGCAAATGTAAATTTGCTCACGAGCCTGTTTTCTTGCTGAATCAGAGCTCAAACCAGACCAACGAACATCATTCCAACGCCTAGTTGTAAACGCCCATCTACTCTTTTCTTTCTTTCTTTTTTTTTTTTTAAACATACACAGACACAAAGGCACACCCACAGACACTAATATATAGAGCTGCATTTTAGGTGTAAGAACCCAAGGTCAGGAGGAAGTAGGAGGCGGTGGGATATCTTTTTTTTTTTTTCCACCAACAGTCACGTGCCGAAAAAAAACAGGGCACTTCCTCACGTTAAATTAATCATAGCAACAAAGACAACATGGATTGTAACGATCACACCGTCTCTGGGAAAACAAACCGGTGGGTGAACACCTACAGGATATTCGTGTACGACTAGGACTGTGGATTATGCTTCGCAAAAAAAAAAAGAAGATTAAAAAAAAAAGAAAGAAAGAAATGTCGCATAGGGAAATTGATGCACCTGCTTGGGTTGAACTGCTTGACTGATTTTGTAAAACCAAACTAATCGTATTTTATAAAATGAGATCATTGCAATGAATAAATTAAATGTCCTTGTTGAAAACGCAACTAGAACGGTTGCTAATGTCAAAGAAGACTGCCAGCTGGTTAGACAACATATGTCCATACTCGGATATAAATATAAGAGTATACAGTCGCTATACGCTTTGCTTTTGCGATTATTTTAACGAAGACAGCCAACCCCAAATAAATAATTTAAAGGCATCTACGTCAAGCAGGACGTCATGTGCCGTGATGGAAACCTTCTCTTTTGCTTCCCTTCCCCCTACATACACGCCGAGCCGCATCAGCGATCCCGAATCATTCACCTAAACACAAACTTTTTTTTAAAACGTCCAAATCGACTAAAAAACAGCTACATCAGTGCAATCGTGTGCGAAGGTGAACCGCAGTGCCTCTTACCGCTGAAGACCATCGCTGCCGAGGCGCCCATCACCGCGAAGAACGGGGAATACTCTGGATGATCAGCGGACATGGTTTACGACACAAACAAACTCGCGACAGAGAAAAGGGAAAAAACGACCCTAAACGTTTCAAATAGAATAATATAGGCGTTAGAGCGTTATATTCGGCTCTTTGTCAGATGTCAAAGGCTTGAAAGACGCGGAGAGACCAAGAGCGAAGTCACGAATCCTAGCGAAGAGCTGATCACCGGCGGAGAGGAAGAAAATGGCGACCCAGAGGCGGTCACATGACCAACCATAAGCGCACGAACCATTTCCGCTTTTTTAGGGGACGTCCAATAAACGCGCGACGTGTTTTCCAAAGTTTTGCAGTGATTCATGTGTAATATGTGATGAAAAAATGTGTCATGTAATCTATAATAAGAAATCTAACGTTCTAAGGTGTAACACTGAACATTTTTTATTACCGTTTTGGATCATTTCACATGCACCCCCTTTCACCCCCCAGATATTTTAGTATGACCCATTGCAGACTCTGATGTGTGAACAGAGGAGAGTGAAAAACGCTGCATTTTGTTTTTCGTGATGCCAGAATATTTAGGCCTAAATGCTAGTTCTAGGTCTGCATAAAACACACACTGCTTATAATTGATCATATTACATAAGGAGGAAAAAAATGCATATATTATACATATACATATTTCAATTACGTTCACATAATTTTAATACTTATCCTGTCAATCTTAATCCTGTCAACCCCCCCCCCGCCCCGCCCCCCCCCCCAAAAGGTCTCACTGTGGGCGATGCTATATTTTACTCACTCACTCATCGTCTATACGACTTCATCCTTAATATAGGGTCCTGGGGCCTGGAGCCTATCCCAGGAGACTTAGGGCACAAGGCGGGGTACATCCTGAATGGGGTGCCAATCAGGGCACAAACACATACACACTCATTCACACCCTATATGCAATTTGTGGTGCCAATTAGCCTAATCTATATGTCTTTGGACTGTGGGAGGAAATCGGAGTACCTGGGGGAAATCCACCAAGCACCAGAAGAAAATGCACACAGTCCCGAGGTGAAAATCGAACCTGAATCAAACACATACTTTCAATACTTAGTCTGTCAAGATTAAAATCTGAGAGGTGACTTCAATACCACTAAGCATTGCTATAGTTTATAACTGTGTTATTCTAGAATATAATATTTAGAACAGAGAATGTTACAAATGTTACAAAGATAAATGTTACAATATTAAAATCCCATGATTTCATGTCACATATTCCAGTCATATAGGAAGTAAGCACTGAGCACTGGTCATGTGCTCAGTCTCATGATTTCACATGGAACTTCAGACTTCAGAAAGGGGGAAGTAAGCTACTGCCCCCTTCTCAAACACACACACACACACACACACACACACACACACACACACACACACACAAAGTTTTCAAACTCTACGGTGTTAAAATGTTAAAGGTATTTTCATACTTGAGTGTAGAAATGTCACTCTAGTGTAAACCAAAGGTCCATATGTGAGATAAGCGTATTTTACTAGAATGCATAAAATCTGTAATGCAATGAAAGATGCAATTTATTGTCAGGCAGTCAGTGTTTTCTGATATGACCCCAAAGCTATAATTATTATTATCTCAGTAAGTGTAACACACACAGTATTCAGTTGTGATCTTGCAGTGTAGGTCTCTAAAAAAAATCCTTATATTATATAACCCAAACCTCACTGGCCAATAAGGGGCACATTTCAGAAGTGTCAAATGATTATGAGATTGTTTAAATTATTTAAATTGGGTTTCAAAAACAAACAAACATCCAACACACTACTAAAACTGTCAACTTTATGGAACAGAGAGGCCATAAGAACACCATGTGTCAGTGAAGCTAATTATAAAAGGCTTTATTTTGCCTTTGTGCAAAAGACTAGACTTTGGAGCAATGGAAAATGAATGTAGTCTGATGATTCCAGATTCTACCCTATGAGTGTATCAGGGTAAGAAAAGACAGGTATGGAGAGGCGCACCCATCTTGCATAGTCAAACAAATTATTATACAAAGGGTGTTCAAGTCAAACCAAGACTTTTGATTGTGTATAACATAACACAGTTGTGTGAGTAAAAAAATACCTTTATCCTACTATATAATCCCCTTCTACACTAGCACACTTATTTCACATTTCACAAAGCTTTCTCTGAATGCCTGAACCATGATCGGACTGCCTACTTCATGTCATTGTCCCCTGCTGAAAAGTTGTCCTCCCAGGAACTTCTTTAATATCTGAGTTTCTCTCGGTTTAGGTCAGTACCACAATCATGGGCAAGATAGCTGACTTGACAGCTGTGCAACACACAATCAAGAAGAAGAGAAGAGAAGTTGCTTGAAACTGAATTTTACAGAATTGTGTAATAGAGGATATTTCATTAACACAGTCATGTTCAGTCCCTAGGACAATTCTTAGCAAAATCTTTTTGCATCTTTTTTTCTTTATGTATAGTATTATTTTCTATTTTAATTGTTCACCATGTTCTCTATTCTAGACTTTAAATATTTTATCATTTCAATTAGGTTCAATATATTTTTATGTACACTGTACATTTATTTGACCTTGTGATATAATTGTGAATTGTGATATATTTGTCACAATTCAGGATATGCCTTCTGGCATGGCTGCTAAGAAATGAGAAGCTACTCACTGCAACAGTTAGGGTTAAATAACTTAATGCCAGCTGAACTATATTACTCACTGCAGTAATTATCCAATGGAAAGGTTTTACCTGTTTCCTTAGTTAAATTCAAGTGCTGACATGTTTTAGTCAGGAAGTGTAATATATTATTCGTATAATTTAATATTATCTAACAAAATAATATCTACTTCACTACTAAATCACAGCTGACTTATTGTGATCAGAGTCTTGGTGAACCTTAATACTATAAAGGGAACTATGAAATTGAGGCAGGGTACTGTGTGCACACACCATGACACCAAGACAGTTCCTCTATCAGCATGCTTTTGGGATGAAACAATATATTACTAACTTGCAATTAAGGGAATTTTGGAGCTGTGAAGCGACAAGGATGCTCTTTGTTCCACTTTGCTGTCCTTTTATATACATATATATAGTATGTGGAGGATTTTAGTTTCGTTTCTGTTGTAGTTGCAGTACCAGATTTAGCTGATTTGTTAAAATAGTTTATAAAGACAATTTATTCTGTAATATGCAGTGCAAGTAGCATTTATGTGCAGTAGGATGTAAGGAGTGTGTAGGAATCATGTTGATGCTTTTAGACAATATACAGTGCCAGATGTTTAATTAGTGCGAATAAAAGTAGGGTTTAGTAGGGTGTAAGCATTTTTTAGGGTGTAAGCATGTTGGTGCTTTTTAAAAAAGGTTGTGTCCTGGGTGTGATGGGTCTGTAGAGATTTTTTTCTACCCATTTCCTGGTTCTTGTAGAGTACAAGTCATGGAGTGGGGTTAGTGATTTTTTCTGCTGTATTCACTGTTTACTGCAGTCTGTTTCTATCCTGTTTTGTGGCTGCTCCAAAGCAGATGGTGATGGATGTGCACAGGACAGGTTCAATCGCTGCAGTTTAGAACTGTATCAATGGCTTCTGTGGCAGACCATACTTCCTCAGTTGGTGCAGAAAGTAACTCCTGTTTGAGGATAGAATTGATGTTGGATTCCCATTTCAGGGTCATGGGAAATGCTAGTTCCCAGAACCTTGAAGGACTCCATGGCTGGCACATGGTTGCTGCATATTAGGAGTAGTGTTGCGGGCTGTCTGTGAAAGTCCTTTGCCATCTCCACAGTTTTGCAGTTTTTTCAGCTCCAGGTTGTTCTTACTGCACCAGAGCACCAGGCGATCCACCTCTTTCTGATATGTAGACTCGGCGCCATCTTGGATGAGTCCAATGTGATTAAGTACTTGGCTCAAAAGAAAAGTCTGACTTGAATACTTTTGAATTAATATTTATCCAGTAATATTTTGAATGCGAATGCAGTTTTCTACCAGTAGATGTCGATGTTCCTTCAACTAACACACAGACGGGATTTTCCTGCTATGGCTGATAAACTTGCAGCAACTTCTTTTTTCTACTATCTATAATATAGTTTCTATCAATAGCAGGGTGTTATCCTTGACTTGATTTATGGCTGGTGATTAAAACTTGGTTTTACCTTAAAGGGGGTACCCGGATTTGAACCGGGGACCTCTTGATCTGCAGTCAAATGCTCTACCACTGAGCTATACCCCCTGATACCCGGACAGTAATTGATGGCCATTACAAATCTCATTAAACTCCGACTTGGTCACGTCTGGATAGAGGTTAACTACATTTCGTTGGATTTGTAATTGTACTTTGCTCAAAGACAATACCATGGAATCTAATCTAATCTACTATTGTGTGAATGGTTTATATTGTTGATTACGATATCAAGACGGAGTCCTTCCTCTACGCTTACACTTGGCCATCATGAACCATGTCCAAAACCCACATTCAAAACCAGCAACGTATGTATTTCAGCCAAAAAAAAAAAAAAAAAAACTGTATTCAAAGGTCCGAATATGATTTATATTTGAGATCTAAGGTCCGGAATGGTTGGTGATAAGCAAATGACTTTTTAGAAACTTGCTTATAACGTACAAGCAACATACATTCACGTTTAAGAAGGTCTGAGACAATATACATACATTTAAACCTAATGTATTTTTTTTACTGTTTGACTGCAATCAGCTGCTTAAACCAAAGCAACTCTACGTTTGAAGCAACTTACATTCAAGTGTCAAAGATTTAAACTACGCCCAAGTTATTGCAAGTTGTTGCTTGTAATACTAAATAGCTTCAGTCTTTAATATTACAAAGTTCACAGGTTCTTTAAAAGACATTTTAACTACAAGCGAAAAATCTTTGTTGTGTTATGCGATTTTCATGCCGAAACAAACTAAATGAGCAAAGTATATTTGCTTTTATACTTTTCCGGGTCCGAAAGGTCGCCTGTTAACCGATTTAATCTTATCTTCAGATACAACTGTCTTTTATAAATATAACGCGTTTTAGTTTCGAAGTAGGAAACATACACTTTATTTCATTGCTTTATTGTACTCCTGATTTGAGATGTGCCGGTGGTCCGGTAATATTTTTAACGCGGATACAGGCTTCTGCCAGTAGATGTCGCTGTTCTTCCTACTAAAACTCTGACAGAATTACAGGATTTACTGTGCATCTCTGTGCTTTTCCTACGTGGCAGAGAAAGTCACGGTATCTTTTCTAGTATGGCTGATAAGCCTTCACCGGCGTCAGCACAGTGTTTTTCGGACGAAACTTCTGTAATATATTTGTTATACAATGGTAAGATTATCATCAACGGCTGGTAATTAAAACTTGTGCTCAATTTAAAGGGGGCACCCGGATTTGAACCAGGGACCTCTTGATCTGCAGTCAAATGCTCTACCACTGAGCTATACCCCCACATATCAGTTTGGTGAACTTTTCGATAGCTGTCAGTTAGTATATATTACTTTTATCATCAGTCACAGTTTCATTTATAGGGTGTGTTCCAGCACTTTATGTGGGTCTGGATTTCTTTACAACAAAACCTATTTTAATTTATGCCACACCTTTATGGTTTGCATTTGACTCACCCTTGTATTCAATTATAACACGCCAAAGAATGTTACATCTGTACAGCATTTGCAATAGTCCTTTTAAGCACCCCTGTCTACCTCAACTATATGGCAAAATCAATTATGTTTACCGTAAATTAGTCTTGTAAAATTTTGTTTATATTGCATTTTGCCCTTTATACCTAATGCAATTTGCTTTTCAGCACCTTTTCTGCATAGAAGTTAACTACATTTCTTTAGATTTGTAATTGTACTTTGCTCAATACAAGACAATAAACTGTAGAATATAATCTAATCTACTATTATGTGAATGTTGTATATTGATGATATCAATATCTAGTCCTTCCTCTACTTTTATACTTGGCAAACATGTACCATGTCAAATGTGACCAGAACTGCACAGTAGGTCTACACCAAGGACAATAAATAGTTTTAATTATAATCTTAATTTTAAACATTGTCTAGGCTGAACAGACCAATGTCAAGAGACCAAAATTCACACCACAAGCTAAAAACATCCACGTATTGGGACGTTTAACTATAGGTATCATTCTGCATCCCAGGCGTTCTACAACGTTCTTCACTGTGTGTTGCAGCATGGGTGAAAGTAAGTCGGTACGGTCAACTGTACTGAAGAGAGACCAGCTACATGTCAAATAAAAAATTAGTGGAATTAGTGGACATATAAAGAGAAAATTTAAAGATTTACAGAACTGTCCACTACCTTCATGTTTTATTCTCTTCCCTTTTTGGCTACATAGTATGCATAATAATTTAAAACCACCTCTATCCTTGTTAACTACACTAACTGTCGGTCACTAGATTTGCCTGGTGCAGGGGATATGTGTTGGTGCAGCAAAATAACTGGTTAAATAACAAAAATAATCATAATTAGCTGGTAATAAATGGTGTTTGTAGAACTGTTGTATAAATGCAATATCACATTAGTGGGGTTGCTGTTGTAATAAATATGAGCTGTGCTTATAATTATCACAACAGCGTTCCCTCTTGTTTGATAGATCTTAAATATATAACTTTTGGAAAATATACCAATTTCAATATATTAATAATAATAAACTAAAAAAAACACATATAATTAAAAATTAAGGTAAAAAAAATAGTGAAAAGGAAGAGTATATTTTTCGTTCATTAAATCTTTGCCACAACCATATGACATGATTGTTTAAGAATTGAGAAGCCACTCACTGCATTAAGTATACCTATGTTACTCAATACAGTAATTATCCAATAGAAGATGCTTACCTATTTGCTTAGTTAAATCTAGGTGGTGACTTTGTTTGGCTGAGAAGTGGAATACATTCCTCGTATAATTTAATATATAAAATTTATCCTGGTTAAGGTGTTGGCAGACCCTAACCCTAACCCTATCATGGGAAATATGACCTTGAGACAGGGTATCGCTTGCACATACATCGACACCAAGCTAGGTCTTCTACCAACATGCTTTTGGGAGGAAACTGGAGAACTGTGAGAAAATTCCAGTTAGATACTAATCTGTAATCTGGAGTTATGGGTTAACAAGGATGTTATCTGTGCCACTTTGCTGCCCCTTTAAGTATGTGGAAGATTTTGGTTTAGTTTCAGGACTAAAGTTTAGTTTTGTAGGTGCAGGACCAAGTTTAGCTGATAGTATTTACTGTCTTTATAATATAGTTCTGGGTTGATTAGTAATTGGCTCAAAGGAAAGATCCCAGTTTGAGTCTGAATTCAGTACTCTACTATATAGTAATATTTTGAATGCGGATGAAATTTTCTACCAGTGGATGTCGCTGTTTCTCCTACTAACACACAGACGCGATTACAGGTTTTTCCTACGCGGCAGAGAAAAGCACTGCATCCTTTCTGCTATGGCTGATAAACGTGCACGGACGTCAGCACTGTTCTTTTTTAAGGAAACGTTTTTCTCTAGTATCTGTAATACATTTGATATAAATGGAAGGGATTATCATCCTCTTGATGTTTGGTAATTAAAACTTGTTTTTAATTCGCAGGGGGCACCCGGATTTGAACCGGGGACCTCTTGATCTGCAGTCAAATGCTCTACCACTGAGCTATACCCCCTCACACGTGCTGAATGTTTTTTTTCCTCTCTAGAACAGTATCTGTGATATATTTTACAATAATGGTACAGATTATCCTCCACTTGATGTCTGATCAGCACACACTCATTCATTTCTTTATTGTACTCCTGGTTTGAGATGTGCCGGTGGTCCGGTAACATTTTTAACGCGGATACAGTATCTGTATCGCGGATCTTCTGCCAGTAGACGTCGCTGTTCTTCCTACTAAAACACTGACAGAATTATAGGATTTACTGGGTATCTCTGTGCTTTTCTTACGTGGCAGAGAAAGCCACTGTACTACCAGAAGCTTAGGTAGCCGCTTATGTACAGTATTAACCGAGTTCCTCAAATGAGAATGGGTTTCGTGTTGAGTCTGGTTCTTCTTAAGGTTCTTTTCTAGTTTTTTCTTGCCACAGTCACCCTCAACTTACTCACTGGAGACAATCTAAGCATTTTGATTCATATATATTTTCTAACATTTCATACTCATAATTTTATTTTGAGTCTGTAAAGATGCCTTGATGACAATGATCACTGATAAAAAAAAAACGCTATACAAATAAAATGTAATTGAACTGAGTTAGTTAAATATAGTATCAGTATTAAGGCTCTCCCAGCAATCAATTAATTAATCTCTATTGCAATGCTGTCCTTTGCAATTTGATAGCTTCCATATGGAAAGAACCTTCTAAACCAAGCAGAAAACATTTGGATGTTAAATAAATTGTTGGTGTTACCCCATTAGAGTACCTCATTACCCCATTTTAATTCTTGAAAAATAGCACATTTGAAAAATAGATCTTTTAAAATATTTTTACCAATATGAATTCAAGTTGAAATTGTAAAATGTGGTAAAAAATAAAAACTACTCTTCGGTTCATTACATCTTTGCCACAACCACAAGATATGACTTCTTTTAACAGGGTTGTTTAAGAAATGAGAAGCTTCTCCCTAATTATCCAATAGAAGGCTCTTACCTATTTGCTTAGTTAAATCCAGGTGGTAACTTTCTCCCTTGCCTGGGAAGGATAATATATTCCTATATATTTTATATAGTCTAAAAAGTAATATATACGTTACTGATGCTTTATCCTGGGCAGAGCATTGGCAGTATTGGCTATCCTGTCAATTGCAAAAGGCAGGGTTTTGTGTGCACTCACATTGACACTAAGCCAATCCATCTTACCAGCGTGCTTTTGGGAGGAAACTGGAGAATCTGGAGAAAATTCCAGTTAAATACTAACCTGCAATCCATGTGTGATTCTGGGATGATGAGGATGTTCTCTGTGCCACTTTGCTGCCCTTTTAGAGATGTGGAAGATTTTTGTTTAGTTTCTGTTGTAGTTGCAGTACCAAATTTAGCTTTGTTGTTGTAGTATTTACTCTCTTTATAATACCTTTTTTGATTCCAGTAAACCAGTAAATATTAGCTATTAAATTTGGGTTGATTATGTACTTGTACCAGTAAAAGTCCCAGTTTTGGCCTGATTTATACTAATATTTTGAATGCGGATGCAGTTTTCTACCAGTAGATGTCAATGTTTCTTCAAATAACACAGACGGTAATACAGGATTCATGTCCTTCTGCTTTTCCTACGTGGCAGAGAAAAACACTACATCCTTTTCCGTTTGGCTGACAACCCTGCACCGGTCCCAGCACTGCGTTTTTTAACAAAACGTCTTTCTATACTATATGTAACATCCTTGATATGGTAAGGATTGTCATTCACTTGATTTTCTGCTAATATTTAAAACATATTTTTAATTTTCAGGGGGCACCCGGATTTGAACCGGGGACCTCTTGATCTGCAGTCAAATGCTCTACCACTGAGCTATACCCCCTCACACCTGTTGCCTTCTTAACCTAGTTTTTAAAAAAGATACCAGGTATGCTACATGGACAGCACTGTTTGCAACTTTCAGAAATGATTTTTCCTGGTTAGGGTCATGCTGCTTCTAGATCAATCCCAATAACACTGGGCATGTTGTGGGCACACACTCCGGATAAAACAACAATCTCTCACAGTCTCAAAGCGCACACTTATTCACAACTATAGCCCTAACCCTATATGGTAATTAGTTTTAGCCAATTAACATACAGTAAATTATACACACATACAGTCACACATTATAGGCAATTTGGGAATGGCAATTAGCCTAATCTGCATGTCTTTAGACTGCGGGACAAAACCCACCAAGCATGGGGAAAACATGCAAACGCCATCCACACACACCCGAGGAGGGAATTAAACCCAGACCGTGGAGGTGCAAGGCCACAATGCTAACCACTAAGCCACCATAGTGCATCATTAAGTAATATAAAAACAGAACTTTTTCCTTTTTCATTGCTTTATTTCAAATAACACAGTCATCATCTTGTGAAAAAAAATTAAGATTAAAAAGAGTGCATATTACATGTCAAGTCAAGTCATCCAAGGAAGTGTATAACATGTAGCCTTGATAGAATCGACTGCATCTTTACAATTTCTCTATTTCTTCATCTTTTGTCTAACTTACAAACACACATAAACAAATATTTCTCCACTAAGTAATGTGCTTCACTGCAGACAGTGCAAAGTTACAAAGAAAAGGCCAGAGTTATCATTTTCATCCACTTTACAAAAGAAGGACACCATAACCTTCTTGGATTGCAATAGTATGTAGGACGATGAAGAGAGCATCAGTACGGAAAGAAGGGGAGAAAATTGGGTAAATGTTCTGAGCTGTCATTTTTCATAATGGAATTCCTCTTGTTTCAGCTCTGTCTGACAGCTTTTTTCTTCTCTCTCTCCAGTGGCTGACGGCCATCATCCAAATTTCTTTCTGAAAATGTAACCACAATAGGATTGATTGCTGCAGCGATATATTTATCTTTATCAAAAACAATTTCCATCAGGGGTCAATAAAGCACTCTATCTATCTCTCCATTTATCTACCTAGATGGAGAGATTGATGGAATATCAGAGATCAACCACAGAATAAACCCTATACAAAACTGCAGTTAGGCCTCAGTGCCCTAAATTAGGGTAAATTTAGATTAGCTTGGGAAATTTCATATTAACTAATTTCAGTCTTTGAAAAAAAAAATTTTTTTTCCCACCAAATTCATCATCAACATATTCTAATGTTGTATGGACACAGCAGAAAAATTAAAAATGACTAAATACGATGCTGGTCTAAGAAATGCACTATAACTGTAATTCTTACAGCAATAACAATAATATCTTTAATATTTACCAAAAATATAACAATCTTTCCCCCCAAAATAAATACAATTAAAATGAAACAACTAATTCTTTAGGGTTAATTATCTAAGAAATGTACTATAACTTACTGTAATTCTTACAGAATGAATAATATTATTATAATAATAACTATAATATAATAACAAAAAAATATGAACAATAATAACAATACAATATTTTCCAATAATAATAAGTATGTATATGTATTATTGGGTGCACGTTTGCTGGGCTCTTCATGCATAAAGCAGTCCGGTTTTAGATGCAAAATCCGGCTATATTTGTGCAGTACATGTGAGTATGGCCTACCGTTTTCCTGGGAGACCCATCACAGTGCTCCGCGAACGCTTCTGCGTGTGCATCAGAGCATGTAGATGATGTACGAGAGAAAAACGAGGCCGATGATCGCGAAGAACATCAGCACCAAGATGTCCACCATGGTGTCCTCGTCGGAGAGAACAAATACAGTACTGGTGAGCTGTTTGTGGTCAAACCTCGGACATCGGATTTTGACTGGAGATGGTGGAGTGATTTCCGGTGTAGCGCGGTACCCAACCCCCCCCTCCCCCCACGTCATCCCACTAACTGTCAAACTGCGTGGGCGGCTCCCACTGATGCTTTCAGGGAATTGTCATAATACTAATATCACATTTTAAAAAGAGTATGCATTTAAAAGTAATTTTGATTTCTAAAAAACAAACAAACAAACAAACAAACAAAAAAAAACAGCTATTTTCAGATATGCATTGCTTTTTTTTTTCTATTCACGGAATACTTGCAATTACATTTTGTGTGTGGCTTTAATAATTTGGTATGTAGTAGTTGTATAATAACTCTAAATGTGGGCACAGTTAAGAGGAGGGCAGTTACCCATGGTGTAAATCATAATCACAATTCTGGCCACCACAGTAAAACTGTGCCATATTATATTAACTTCTATGGATGTGCATTTGTATTCCTCGTCCTTGGGCTGCCACAAAGTTAGGTAACTGGGTCCAAACTCTCCACCACAATGTAAGAATGGCTGGATTTCCCCCTGGTTTCAAATCCTTTACCTGTTTAAACGTCATTGTGGATACATATTAGAGTACAATATAGATGATCTGTAAAATAAACCAATAAAAAAATACCCTGCCTGGCAGGGAAGAAAACGCCACACACTCTTACGATTTCACTCAATTACCTATAGCTTTTACTACAGCACACAATGTGGGAGCCAGTTCATGTGTAAATATGATTCCTCATGCTCCCAGAACCACTCATTCACAATTTGAGTCCTGGATTAGGGTCATACTGTAACCAGGTCATTCAGTACTTTCAGGTCATCAGCGGACTCATTTATTGCCACAGGTTTTGCTGAGTCTAGACCTGACCAACTGAAGCAACCCTGGATCACAACACTGCCACCAGTTCATACATTTCCTTTCTTACCTTGATGCACCCATCACTCTGGAATAGGGTCAATTTGAATCATCATGACCATTGCTCTAAAGTCCTATCGTTGTGTTCTCTAGCAAATTTAACCCTTTTTTTCTGATTAGTCTCACTAATAAGTGGTTTACTTACGGCCACAAAGTTGTTTAGTCCCAATCCTGAGTTCTCGTCACATTGTGTGTGTATGTAAATGCTCATACTTACAGTATTAAAATTAGCTATGTTTTTTTTTTTTTTTACTGTTGATTTCCCTCATGCAATTTCACTGAGGGTTTAAGTGATCTCCATTCTTGATTTTCTTCTGATCACATTTCTTTCACAAAGTTGACAGTTCAGCGCTATACTTCCAGGTTTTTGATAGTGTCGAAGCATACTTTACCCAGATCCAGCAGTTTCAACTCTCCTTAATCATTTTCTTTTAGACCCCTAATTTGACCCTTCTGAAATGGTGACTTTTTCAAAATAAATAAAAATGTTAATATTACTGAAGATTATAGAGTTTAAAAAATGTCAAAAACTATTGGTTCATTGTAAGTACTCATTTTAACCATTCTGCAATTCCATTCTGAAATAGGTCTGTGATCAGTATCTGTTGCATACATAATAAAACAAACACCAGACACCAGATCCTAAAAGATTATTTTAGTAATCCATACATAAGGCAGCTCTACACCATACCTATATCGTCTATGTGGAATAAAATAAAATAAAAGCAGTTTAACAGGGGGTTAAATGCTTGAGCTGGAAAAGGGGAGCCTAGTGTGTGTGAAGGTCCACTTAAAAGCATAGTTCCAACCTGAGACATCCCATGACACCTGAACAGACACAAACATACTAATAATACAAACAAAGGATGTATGTATTATGTTTCAATAATTGAAAAGAAAGCTTAAGCCATAAAATGAAATATGATTGAGGCACAGCCGCACATAAATGTCACATCATGTGTTATGTTACATGGCTACATACCCTTGTTACATGATGAATGAGTTGTATGTAACACAACCTGCACTTCATTACGATATGCTATTTTTTCCACATAAACTTTACTGATTAGTAGAATAGTAGAATGGGAACTTTTGCTTTAACCCTCTAATGCTTTTAACATATACACACACAAAAATAAATTAATTAAATTTTTGGTTATGTTAGCCATCTTTCAAATTATTATTATTATTGAGCATATTTTTTTTAACGATTAAAATAATATGTATTTTACTGTAAATCCAAGTTTTGGCCATATTTAGTAAAGGAAACAAATGAAAATAGTTGGTCAGATCCATATATCTTACCTAAAAGTGTTCGTATCTGAGACTTATCTAGATAAAGGTCATGCCATCCACATATACAATCGAAAATCAGGGCATGCAATTATTAGCAAAGTAAATAATTTGTCATTTGAGATTTTATTGGTCAGGCCCATTTTTTGAGCTGCAAAGAGTGCACTGTATGTCCAAAGGTTTGTAGGAATCTGATCATAACACCCAAAGGGGCTTGTTGAACCTCATTCTACATTTGGTCCTTTGATGGTAACATTAAATCTGGGAAAAAAATTACACTAGATTTTGAGGCATGGCTGTGGGGGTTTGTGCTCATTTAGCTACACAAACATTGGTGAGATCAGGCACTGATGTTGAATGAGGAAGTCTGGGGGTGGTGTCTACATTCCAGTTTATCATAAAAATGTTCATTAGAGACCTTAAAGTTCAGGACACACAGGATATTTTACGTACATCCTTAGCAAACTAAGCCAACATGAAGCTTGCTTTGTGCATAGAGGCATTATCATGCTGTAACAGGTTTAGGCCGTTTAGTTCCACTGAAGGGAACACGTAACGCTACAGCAAGTCCTATAGAATTGTATGCTTTCAATTTTGTGGCAACAGTTGAAGAAGGCACCTGCACGAGTGTGACTGTCAGCTGTCCATAAACTTTTGGCCATACAGTTTATATTGTTCGCACATACAATTGAAGTGCTTACCTCCTCTTATGTTATTCTGTAGCAGCCTTTTCCTTTTTAAATCAATGTACTGTAAACA
This sequence comes from Clarias magur, assembly GCA_013621035.1. Taxonomy (NCBI): domain Eukaryota; kingdom Metazoa; phylum Chordata; class Actinopteri; order Siluriformes; family Clariidae; genus Clarias; species Clarias magur. Next base: position 2,370,241 of record QNUK01000068.1, read on the forward strand.
ATGAGCACCCACACGTATATAAAAACAATAATGGGATTCTCACAATTTCATTTCAAATGATCAATGGCTTTTAGAGAAATGTAAAAAATCATTCACGTTTAAACACCATGTATCAGGTAACCCTGATGTTTGTAAACATGTACATTATTTAACCAGGACCAGCTGTTTTTTAAATTAAATTTAAACAGTAATTAATACTGCAGGTAGAGTTCGTGCTTCATGATAATATGAATGTTTAGCTTTTAAATGGCTTTATATATGGCAAAAGGAAGTTTACAATTTAACCTAAATTTAAACTTTAAGATTAACTTTATTGTCTGTCCCAGATAGTGACAGAAATTCTTCTTTGACAGGCTCCAACAAGGAAATTTAAGATTCTTTTCAAAGAGATAATGCAACAAATGGTTTTGGTATAAATTTAGTGTTGAATTAAAAACTATATGGCCAAAGGTTTGTGGACACCTGACCCTCATAGTCATGTGTTAGTGTTATCAAAAATGCTGATTTCTCTTCACTAGGACTAAGAGCCAAGCCCAAACATGTTGCAGAACAGGTCCCCTTTGCACTTTTTTCCAGAGTTGGAATAGAAGAACTCTGATGTCTGCAGACACCTGATCTCAACTGCAGTGAACACCAAGAATCAACTGGAATGATAATCAAGAACTGGCCTTCTCACTTAATATTAGTGCCAAACCTCTTGTGTGCATGTGGCTGAAAGAACATGAACCTTCACCTCAAAGGTTCAAAATCTAGCGAAATGTCTTCCCAGAAGAGTGGATGCAGGTATAGAAACAGTTTTGAAGTGGGATATTCAATATATACTACAGGTGTAGAAAATACTCGGCGTCTAAGGTGATAAAAATGCACAACGAAAGAATAAACTGAGCGACAAGACCGAGTATACTACACAAGTACTATAAAACAGAATAAAAATTGGAGACTGGGACAAAGAAAAGCAATCAACATGGAAAACAATTTTCATTTAGGTAAAGGCTCTCTCTTCTATATTAGTTAATTCAGGAAGACTAGATTTAAGAAGCAACAGAACACATACAGAAAAGTTAACACTGAATAGTTCTTATTTAGGAGAATGGGACAAGCTGCTTTATCTTTACAAGCAATGATCACATTCAACATCTGACCTTGTGAAAAAAAAAATTGTGTAAGAAAAAAAAAACATGTCAGACTAGTTACCTTTTTCTCCCTTCATGAACACATATGTTGGGTCTCTTATGTGACATTCAATATAGTTTACAGTATACACTGTAAGCAGCAAAATAAGGATCGTTCTTATTTCTACACAGGGTGCAGTTTGATATGTTAGAGGTTTCAAAGCTTAAAATATTGTCTCTAGTGACAAACTGGCCTGTCTTGATATACAAATAAATCTGTTTTATTCCACTGATATTGATTAACTGACATTACAAATCCGGCTCATACAATACGAACAAGGTAATGAGAATAAGCCAAGGATGAGAGGAAAAAAACAAAACAAAAAACAAAACAAAAAGGTCATAAAGAATAGTGCAGAGAAACATGCTGAGATACATCATCATACAATGCACATGGAATGTTCCTGAACAAAACTAAAAGATAGTTAAAAGATATATAGGGATAGTTCTTAGGCACAGATTTAGCTTAGTCTACGATTTAGCATTTTTCACAAAGAAGTTAACAGTGATATTTAGTCCAGGACTAGGCTTAATCGGTGTCAAGACAAAAAAAAAAAAAACCCACTAAAATATTCCTCAGAATTGTGCTTCCTCCTTCGCTCTCACCGTTTCTCCAGTTCTGCTCTCAGGTAAGTGGTGAGTGCTATGGGTCTACTTTTTGCTTTATGAAGAGTAGAGAACACCGCTTTACCTTTACACAGTAAGTGTGTGCAGCAAAAAAAAACAAACAAAAACAAACAAACATGAGAACATACGGTTTTAGAGAGAAAGCACAGAGATGAAGTGTTAAATATGATTGAGATGATAAACACTGCCTTGTGAGCAGGGTCATTGGTCACATTACACCCATACACAATCCGATGCCACAGTAAGAGGATCTTTTTTTATAAACACATGTATTCCAGTTTCACTACAATACCCATGAGGTCTGATGGATAAGACTCAGTGGAACAAATGGAATGATCAGAAGTCTCATGTTCAAGCATCATTACTACTGCACAACCATCGAGATGCCACATGGGCTAGAATGATAGCTACAACTAGTGACAGGCTGCAAAAAGGTCAGAAAAGAAATAAAGGTTCTCATTGTCATGGCAAGTATGGAATGATTGACATGGCTAGGGCTGTCTGTTCACGAAGTGCTATAAAGCAGCCTTGAAAAAAAAAACTCAGAGGTCTGTTTGGGTGTGAATGTGTGTCGTTAAGACGCTAAGTGCCACTTGTGACAGCACCTCTCCAAGACTGAAAAACAAGACACAAGTTAGACAGACAGACAGACATACAGCAGGAGAGAGGGAGCAGAGAGAAACAGAGCAGGTAGAGCAAGACTTGGGGATACACAATTTGTATGTATGTCTACACTATATAATTGTGTGAGTGCATTTTTTGTATGCATGAGTTATCGGCGTAGGCGCATTAATAAGAAAGCACAAACAAGGAAAAGAAAATAGCTCTTAAAATATGAAATGGCCCTGGGCCTCCCTTTATCCATTTCTCTCTAACTCTTTCTTTCCCCTTCTCTCCATCTCCTCCTATCCCCTTCTCGTTTACTTTTTCATATGGCCTCCACATAATTAGCAGGCAGCATGCCCTGCTGGCCAGTACGCTCCACTCTTCCATACATCCATCCTTCATCGATCGGCTGCACGTCCACAATCACATCTCCGTCAAGGAATGACACTTCATCTTCATCAGCTGCGGTGTAGTCATAGACTGCCCGGTAACGTTTCTGAAAACAGGCAAATGCACGTAAAAATAATAAGAGAAGCAGAGAAGCAGGAACAATACAATAATGATACATCACTTTCATGGGATAACAATGATGCTTAGGCTGCAAAAGGCTTCAATCGTGGGGAATCATTAGTGTTACTGTCCGGCAAAATATCCTGAACATACACAAGCGCATGTGTAAATTTATAGAGAATAAAAACAGGAAAAAAGTTCTCAGTGACTTTGAGCAAGGCTTCCTTGTTGGCGCCAGACAGAATGGTTTGAGAATTTCATAAAGTCTCCAGGGGCTGTCAAAAGTCTCTAGAGTTTACACAGAATGGGGTGAAAACAAAAACATGCAGTGAGCGTCAGTTCTGCGGGTGGAAATGTCTTGTTAATAGTTGAGGTCAGAGGAGAATTTCCAGACAGGAAGTCAAATAACCACTCTTTACAACAGTGGTAACTGAGTGGAACCACGTCAGGTTGCAGTCTGCACAGTGAGGTACAGGCCACAATACAGGCTCACCAACTGGTCTGAGGAGTGGTTAATCTCGTTACCATAGACTTCACTTCCTGTTAGCAAAAACCACATTTGAAAATCTTATCTGACCGAGCTCGTTAACGATTACAGAAATGCTGTTTGCTGGGTGGTTTTTGTTGTTTTTTTTTTTTATACCAAACTGTGTAATAGACTGTTGTGAAAGACAATCCTAGGAGATCAGACGTTCGTAAAATAGTCAAACTAGCCACAAGAACCACATCATAGTCAAAGTCACCGTCATCATTTTTCTCTACTCCGATGTTTGATTTGAACTTCATTGGCGGAAGCCCTTGACCTGTATGTGCATTGTGATTTCACACACAGCAATGTGCATGATTATAACCTGGCACATAATTGGCTGATTGGAAAATGAAGTGGTTGGTTATTTTATTACTGCAACTCACAATTTACTTTTGGGAATATACTCAAAGGCCATTAAAACCCTCAAAAGAGGGGACTTCCGGTTAGGTGTTACATGAAGTAGAGCGTGATTACGGAGGGTCCTGCAGAATTCCACTAACAATCGATATTAAAGCACAGTTTTTTGTATTAGCGAGTATCTGTAATAAAGTTTAGTTGGCCCGGTTTACTTTTCCTTACTTTGGATGAATTAAAATGTAAACTAGAGCCAATAAACTCGGTAACGAACAGACAACCCAACAGCGGCCTGCTACCGTTAGTCCATCCATGGCAGAGAGTGACACAGCTAGCGCCGAGGAGCGGACCGGACTCGAGATGACTTCAGACGACACTCAGCGACTAAAAGTTGAAATTTTGTCATCGCTATGTAACGAACTGGCAGAAATTTTTAGTTCGGAGTTACGGTCCATGCTCGGTGATGATTTATCGACTATTAAAGGTGGACTTCAGGCGGTGAAAGCTGAGTTTTCTAATAGTCTTGTTTCGGTGCAAACGGACATGTTTGCGCTGAAAAGTACAGTGAAGGATACGGAATAGTCACTCTCTACCTGTTCTGATGACATCACCGTGCTGGAGGACAAGGTGGACTCTCTCATGGCCACTGTGGCTAAATTGGAAGATAAGTGTGAAGACCTGGAAGCCAGATCCCGACGCAACAATATAAGGATTATAGGAATTCCAGAAGACAAACCCTGGACCACCCTAGCTGTCTCGGAATTGTTCAAAAAAGTCCTTAATACTGACAGGGATGTTATAGTTGACAGATCACATCGCACGCTGCAGCCCAAGCCGGAAGAGCGTCCACGAGCGGTTGTGGCGAGGTTGCATTACCACTCAGACTGTACTGCGGCTCTGCAGCGTGCGCGGGAAGTGAGGCAGTTTATATTTGACGATATGAAAATTAACATCTTTCCGGATCTCACTGTAAAAACTGTTCGTGCTCGATCTGCCTTCAATGATGTCCGTCAGCAGCTGCGGAAGATTCCGGGGGTGAAATTTGGATTTCTTCATCCAGCCAAGCTGCGTGTTACTTACGATGGAGTGGAGAAACAGTTTAACTCACCAGACTTGGCTAAAGAATATGTCAGTACTTTATTATCTCAACGAACAGAACCAAATGTTTCATGAGTATCTGAGCATGTGAGTGGGGTGAAGTAGTTTCTCGATACTATTGTGCTGTAGGATTATTATTATTATTATTAAGTTATTGTTAAGCTATTATGGTCCAGAATCTGTTTAAAGGGTTTTCCAGTGTTTTACAGAAGATATTATGAAGAGTGTGGACGTCGTCTTTGTCACAGTTTCTTGATTGTTGGTGGCTAAGTTGGAGTAAAATGGGCTTAATGTTGCAATGATTGAGATATTGTGCATTTCTGTTATTAGTAATTACTGGGACAATCTGCAGGGTTCCATCTTTTTTCTTTGGTTTCTAACCGTGAGAGTGAGGAGTATGGGTTGGCTCCAACTGGAGTCTGCACATAGTTTCACATCAACTAGTGATGTGAATATTGGTTGTGCTTATGGGTGGGATTGTTTGCGGGGGGTGGGTGTTTGGTTTTTTGCTTGTTTTTTTTTTGCCTGTTTTTTGTCTTTTGTTTTGTTTCGCAGAAGGTATGAATATGTCTTTGATTTTATTTTTCAGTGGATTAGTGGAGTAGATGGCAAATTTTTCTGGTTCTTTGTCTAATCCAGCCTATTCGACAATTAGATTTTTAACATGGAATGTTAAAGGCATGGGAAATCCAATTAAAAGGTCAAAGATCTTTTCTCATTTGAAGAGGCTAAGTACTGATGTAGTGTTTTTGCAGGAGACACACTTAAGAAGTCAGGATCAGATTAAACTGAAATGCCCCTGGGTCAGCGAAGTTTTACACTCAAATTTCAATTCCAGAGCTAGAGGGGTTGCAATACTAATTAACAAGAAGGTTCAGTTTATTTGTGATAAGGTAATAGCTGACAAAAAGATACTTGATCGTTGTTGGCTTGCTGTTACAGAAACCTGTACTTCTTGTTAATGTCTATGCACCGAACTTTGATGATCCTGGCTTCAACAGATTATTTGGGATTCTGCCCTCACTGAATAGCCACTCATTGATATTCGCTGGAGATCTGAACTGTGTAATGGATCCGGTTATGGACCGCTCTAGCTCTCATGGCTGTGTCATCAATGTCAAGGTCAGTTTTTTAGCAGAGTTTATGTCTAGCAATGGATCTGTTGACCCTTGGAGATTCTATAATCCTCAAGCTAAGGCATTTTCATTTTTTTCCCCCCAAGTGCATCAGTCATATTCCCGCATTGATTATTTTTTTTATAGATAGCTTATTACTTTCTAAAGTAACATCAGTTTCATACCACGCTATTGTTATTTCTGATCATGCTCCTCTCAGCGTTTATATGCAGTTGTCTGTACAACCTCCATATTCTTCATCGTGGAGGTTTAATTCTCTGCTTTTGTCTGATGAAAAATTTATAGATTTTATTGCAACATCAATTGATGACTTTATGGCTACAAACCAGGACGGCACAGTTTCTTATTCCTTACTGTGGGAGACACTTAAGGCATACCTCCGAGGGCAGATTATTTCTGCAAATTTAAATAGATGTCGCACTGCAAGAGTACGCGAGCTTACTTCTGCTATTCTCCACCTTGACCAACAATTGGCTAGCTTCCCTTCTCAAATCCAGTTTAAACAGCGTCTGGATCTGCAGATTGAACTTGATATCATTTTAACAACTGATGATGAACGGCTCCTGTTGCATACTCGTAGTTCTTATTATGAATACGGTGATAAAGCTAGTCGGCTCATGGCACATCAGTTAAGACGACAGACAGGTAGTCGCTTGATTCCACAGATCCAGGACTCATCAGGTAGTTTGATACCTGATCCGGAAGGTATCAATGCTGTATTTAAATCATATTATTCTACCTTATATTCATCTGAATCTCCATCAGACTCCCACTATGTGATTTCATTTTTAAAGGATTTAAATGTCACCCCAATAGATAAGGCTGCTGCTGCAGAACATGATGCTCCTTTGGATGTGGAAGAAATTAAACAAGCAATTAAAATGATGCAGTGTAATAAAGCACCTGGTTTTCCAGTTGAGTTTTTCAAGAAATTTCAAAGTAAATTGGTCCCATTACTTTTAAATGTGTACGTGGAATCCTTAGAGAAGGGTTTCCTACCAGAGACACTAACACAAGCATCCATAATTCTGCTCTTAAAGAAGGATAAGGATCCCAAGTCGTGTAGCGCCTACAGACCTCTTTCTTTACAGAATGTAGATGCCAAGATCTTGGCCAAAGTGTTGGCTTTTCGCCTGGAAACCATACTTCCAAAGATCATATCTGAGGAACAAACAGGTTTCATTAGGGGGAGACAGTTATATTTTAATGTTCGCACTCTTCTAAATGTAATTCACTCCAAACATTCTGCTGTAACACCTGAGGTTGTGATTACATTTGATGCTGAGAAAGCATTTGACCGAGTGGAGTGGGAATATCTTTTTGCTGTGCTTCAAAAATTAGATTTTAGGAATGATTTTATCTCTTGCATACGCCTTTTATATGCTTCTCCCCAGGCTAGCATACACACCAATAACGTAAGATCCAGCTATTTTAATCTGAGCCGGGGAACAAGGCAAGGGTGTCCACTTTCCCCGCTGTTGTTTGCATTGGCCATTGAACCATTGTCGATTGCTTTGAGGTCGTCATCTCTGTTTCGGGGCGTGGTCCGTGCAGGTATTGAAATAAAATCGCCACTTTATGCTGATGATTTGCTATTATATATATCTAATCCAATATTGAGTCTGCCAAATATTCTATCCATTATAGAAAAATTTGGATCATTTTCTGGGTATAAGGTGAATCTTCAGAAGAGTGAATGCTTCCCCATTACATTGGCTTTGGGACTCCTACAGACAGACATTCCAGTTAAAATTAGTAAAACAGGATTTAGGTCCCTTGGCATTAATATTACCAGATCCCTGCCCTCTCTGTTATCCGCTAATTTTTCTCCTTTGTTAGAGCAAACTATGTCTGACTTTCAGAGATGGAAAAGTCTATATCATTGACGGGTCGAATTAATGCAGTTAAAATGAATATCTTACCTAAATTTCTTTTTGTTTTTCAGTGCATTCCTTTATTTCTTCCAAAGCGCTTCTTTAAATCTATCGACCAGATTGTTACCCACTTTCTGTGGGGTGGTAAAGTGCCCAGAATTTGTAAATCAGTACTTCTTAGTGGTGGGCTAGCTCTTCCCAATTTGATGTTTTACTACTGGTCAGCATTTTGGCTCAATTCATCCAGTGCACTGTGGTGCAGATTGGAGGTAAGTTCATGTGTATCTACCTCATTATTGGCATTGCTTACTTCACCCCTATCTTGTAAAGTTACTTCCTTAACACATAGCCCGGTAGTCATATCCACCCTTCGGATCTGGGGTCAATTCAGGCGACATTTCAAATTTATCTCTGCCTCATCATTAATGCCGTTACAGGACAATCACATGTTTCCAACATCTATTTACTGACCCTGTTTTTAAGCAATGGTACGGAAACGGCATTAGATGCTTTCAAGACCTATATAAAGAAGGTACCTTTTGCAATTATCTACAGTTGTCTTCAGAACTGGGGCTGCCTGATTCCCATCTGTTTAGGTTTTTACAGGTTAGACATTGTGCTGCCACTCTGTTTCCTGGCTACCCCTCTTTACCTCCTATGCAAGAATGGGAAGAATTTTTGAAGTTTAACCCTCACCATAAGTCACAAATTTCAAGAATTTATGGTCGGTTATTATCTTTAGATGGGAGTGTTATTGATAAAATTCGAAGAGCCTGGGAGGGGGAGCTTGGAGAGGAGTTTGAAGAGGAATGGTGGGCCGCTGCTTTGGACAGGATACGTTCTAGTACAATATGTGCTCGTCTGAGCCTTATACAATTTAAAGTACTACACAGAATTCATTTTTCTAAGGCCCGCCTATCTGCAATATATTCTGCTGTAGAGGACAGATGTGATAGATGTCAATCATCTCAGTGTACTTTAAGTCACATGTTTTTCACTTGTTCTAAACTGCAAAATTACTGGGTTAACTACTTTACAGTGATGTCCAAGGTGCTCAGGGTTGATATTGATGTTTGCCCTGCTATTGCAATTTTTGGGGTTCCACGGGTCTGGTCTCAGTTCAGTTCCAAACAACTGGACATTTTGGCATTTACCTCTTTAATAGCTAGGCGCCGTATTCTGATCCACTGAAAATCTGCCAAGCCTCCTAGTGCTTCTCAATGGCTTATCGATACCATGTTCTTTCTAAAACTAGAAAAGATTAGATGCTCTGGGAGGAGTAGCTTTCTTAAAAAATGGCAATCTTTTATTTCATATTTTAAATCACTCAATTTTCTGCCTTCTGTTTAGTTTAGTGATTTTTAATTTTTTTGTTTATTTTTAGTTAGTGGGTTTTCTATTTGTATTTTTTTTGGGTGTGGTTGTTAGTTCATGTTTGATTGTACTTGATGCTTGTTTTATTGTTTTCTGCATGTTTATATTGTTAAAAATGGACAATCGCTTAAAATGTATCTGTAATGATGACTACACAATAAAAAGTTTGAACAAAAAAAAAAAACCCTCAAAAGAAACATGATGATGAAGCAAATCAAAGACAGATGATTTGAAAAGTCTGATCATTTATAGAACTAAACTGTTGTGTCTGATTATTTGATATATTGATAGACCTTTTGTGAGGGGGAAAAACAGTGTTTGTACATGTGTGTGTGTTTGTGTGTGTGTAATGCATTACCCCAGAACTAGGCGGAGGAGCTGCAGCAGCTTGGCGCACAGGTTCTGGCTCATAGTGGTAGTTCTGCGATGCAGATGGAGGTTGATATGCTGGAGAGAAAGCAAAGAGAAAGAGAGAGAGAGAGAGAGAGAGAGAGAGCGAGAGAGAGAGAATAACAGGATGTAGTGTCTTAGTAATTAACACCAGTTCAAACACCAATTAAAAGGCACAAACATTTCAATTAGTGGTTGTTGTGGTTGGTAAGGTCGCAGCGGCGTTGCGGTGTATACCTGGAGTTGTGTTTTGTTGCGGTGGTGGAAGGTGAACTTCTCCTCCCATTTTACTCTTCTCAAAGTCCTCATGATATTTAATCTACAATACACATAAATGTATATGAACAAAAGCCCAGAATAAGTGATGTACCCAGTTTAATTGCAATATATACTTTAATAAATAAATAAATAAGACAAAGGCACTGATACAATGTCTCTACATGTCTCCACAACCCTGGATAAAGTGAGTCTATATTTAATTCTATTTAAGGCATGAAGTATCGTTAATGATTCATTAATTACCAGATCCCTCAGAACATAGAGATGAATGGAATCTTTCAAAGTAATGTTGCACTAATATTCACCTATTTTAATTATCAGTTCACAGCAAGCAGCTTTGATTATCCTTCATCACCATTTCAAGCTTTGCATGTACCTCTGGAGCATCTGATAATGTTAATATACTGAACAAATGTTAAAGATACTCTTACCAAAAATAAATAAATAAATAAAAAACGTTCATAATATGCAGTTTTTGCACTAATATTGGATAAAATATCTGTTCTAGAGAATATGAGATATTTGCTGATCCTAAATTATTCAATAGGTGTCTCATATCCCTGTTTTAGCCAACTTTTTTTTTGCTTGCGCAAATGACATAGCAAGTGTTGAAAGCAGGCTCTTTGAACTGGCTGTTTTAACCTGGGAAAGTCTTATAAGCAAAATGCCAGGATTATGATTCAGAGAGGACAGAGATCCCACAGGGGCAATTGTGTATTCATGCTTGATAAGTATATTTCTAGACCTCACATCGGCTATGACTCAATTTACATAAATCCCTCAGACCATTATCACTGGGTAAAATCAGCCGTCAATGTTTTCTTTTACCATATTCATTTGTCCAGTGTGTGTGTGTGTCCATATTACAAGGTTCTCCAATCAAGAAATCAGAAGGACGAATCAAATTCTTGATTTTTTTTCCCTATCATAGAATACTGGGGTTTAAAAGTGGTTTTATACTCTCTAGTGGTTTACAGCAAGGAAGAAAGACAATAAGAAAGCAGCAACTATCCAAATGGTGACTCTTTCTGCAAGACAATATTTAAGCTAAACTTCTGACAAATCAAGATTAATTGCTTGAGTTGGTTGCTTTAAAAATTTAGTCAAACTTAAACCTTAAACCTCACACTGGAGGGGACTACGGGGTAGCCTTTAACCTACGTTGCTGATCTGGTCTTGTGTTTTCTTAATTCTTTGCAATTCTGGTGTGTCGGCTACAACACTGAAGCCTTTTCCTTTGTTCTTCTCAAACTCCTCCTTGTAGAGCACCTGCAATAGACACACATGAAAAGCATTAAAATAAGTTAAAAAAAAAAGAAATATATATTTTAAAAAGTGCACTCGAATGAGGTATTTTCTGTTTTTTTTTAGTTAAAGAAAGATTCTAAAATACAATCATATGGACAGCTTATTTAATTAGAATAAAGATCTTTAAAAGAAGTAACATGGATATGTGCTGAAATTGCATGGAAAAGTGCAGCTTTAATGATACATCACATTAAAAAAAGTCAAAATCTTTGTGGAAAAAATTAAATGCTGAATATACAAGCAAGTGACAAATTACAGCAACTTGTTTCAGTAAAGTGTTGGGACACCACAACAGCTTATTTGCCCCTTTGCCATGAACATGTCAACAGAATCGTCCTGCAATTTTATGTTAAATGATGATGCTATGTTATGTTCATTGTGCAAATAAAGAAGAAATAATGCTAAAGATTTTAAGAGGTGAGATAGCTAGCCTTGTTACAGTCAAGAAAGGAAGTTTAAATTTATTTTTGTATATAATGTTTTAGACAAACACTTTGTTATGGGTCCCACATCTAAGAACATGGCAGATTAGAGATTAGTAAGAAACTCTGCACCTACTTCAGTAACAAGCACTGCGCTGCTCGCTACTAAAAGAAACACACAATTAAAAGGGACTGATAATGATCTCATATTTAGACAGTCTCATGGGTCTCTTGTGTGTGTGTGTGTATGTGTGTGTAAAAAAACAAACGCACCCCCTCCTTTTTTCCTTCAACACTGTACATCTTTTCTTTACAAACCCACTGCTTATGTTATTCAGAATGTTTTACCCATTCCTGAAGGATAAAAAGTTATAGGTTTAAGCTTGTTAAGTTTAAGATTAAGCTTGTTTGTGAAATTTAGGAAAAAGTTGAGGAATTGCGATATGTACCAGAGAATTGGTGCAATTTTTTGGGGGGCCAATTTCATGGGTTTTAGAAGCAACAGATCCATTCTGTGTGGATAATAGGAGTGTTATTTCATAACAATAACCTCAGTTTTAGGTTACTTAGTAATATAAATTTCAAAACAGGGATGATGTGGAGTAACATCTTCTATCCACCTGTTTCTCAAGAGCTAAAAATGGTAACCCTTAACCCCCCCCGGGTTGTTTTGTTCTTCAGAAACGCGGGTTTGAAAAAGCCTTAAAACGGGTTTGAAATGTCTTGTAATGTCCCAAACTTGAACGGGTTCAAAAGGGGGTCTTTTCCCACAGTCGGACTTTGCGTTCTGATAGACTAGGAAAATGTACTTCTGCAGAGCTCATTTAAAGGTTCAGACACCAAAACTAGTTTTGAGTGAAAGTAAGCTGGTCCGGTCCTGCATAACACTAAACGATTCAGTGTTAGAATACAAAACCGGAATGAGGGGACAGCAAATACCTGACAAAACCCACACTCACGACCAGTCACGAAAGCACTTTAAGCAGGAAAAAAAAACTTCTGATAACGCCAGAATAATCTTAATCTTGGCCTATTTAGCAGTTGCTTCCAAGTTGGACCAAATTGACCATTCATGTTGCGTTTTAATCTTTCATTATTGCTAATTAATGAGAGCTTGTTCACAGCTAATCAGAGCTACAGACTACTACTAACTAGCTTCTAACATGAGGTTGAATCCAAAATTCCCCTCACTACCCACTGAAACAAGGGCACTACTTGGTGTGTGAAACAAGGGATTGTACATGCTGGCACAATAACTTTCCATTTTAGGCTATGTGCAAGGTTATTCTAAAGCGGAATAAGTGAAGACATATATAGAAACTTACGAGATTTACAGGACTGTCCACCATCACTATGGTTTACTCTCCATAGTACCGGCAAGAATTTAAACTACTCTCACCCCTGTGGGATGACTATAGCTATTATACTAACTGACTAACAGCACAGAAAGAATGAATCACACAAACTTCTGATTGAAATAAATGAATGTTAAAATGAACAAATACATCTGTGAGAGACAACAACAAATAACAAGCAGATTAAAAAAAAAAAATCACAGATGAGGAACTGTAGCTATATTGCACATTTATACAGGACCTGGATATGGTTAAGTGGAGAGGGGAATCATGGGAATATAAGTATTTCTGATCATAAAATCAAATATTTTCTCCTATTCATACTTCATTCTCAAATTCTTAAGGTCACGGAGCGGTCGTATAAGCATTTCACTGCATATCGTACTGTGTATGACTGTGTATGTGACAAATAAAATTTGAATTTGAAATTCCCAAAGTATAAATGAAATTATTTGTATCATATATGTCTTAAAATTAATAACCTGTTGAAGTTTTAAGAGACGTAAAAAGGATGAGTTTTAAAAACATCTTTTCTTTCAATAGCTTGTTTCTGGCTGAAGTCCAAATGTATGTGACAGTATCTACATCTACATCTAGGCATTTGGCAGATAACCTTATCCAGAGCGACTTACATTTTTACCTCATTATAATTCTGAGCAGTTGGGGATAAGGGCCTTGCTCAAGGGCCCAACAGGGACAACTTGGTGGTAGTGGGTAGTATCTATATGCCTCGCTGAAATAATGGACAAAAAAAAAGAAGGTGTATGATTAGTGTGTGTGTGTGAAGGAGTGTTTGTATGTTACCTGGCTCTGCATCTTGCTCTGCTGTTTCAGACGTAGGTTTTCTGGAGTGTCAGCGACACTCGTAAATGACGTTTTCGGGTAATGTCTGTAACATAGACCTGACAGTTAGCCATCATTAAAAACCTGTCAAACATCAAATATTCCAGAAGACTTGAAATCAACCTCCAGATTTTCAAACTACCTGTACTAAATGGCGATTGTACTCACAGTGATGTGTAAAAGTTAGTTCCCCCTCTTTTAATTCTTTGTGTTTTTATGTAAAAACATAATAATTATCTGATTATAGCGAGTCCTAGTATTAAGCATATGCAACCTTGAATTCCAAAATAATATTATTACTATTTTTAATCATGCCAATATTTACTTAATGAACCCCCCCCCCCCACAAAAAGGAAAGAAGGGGAAAAAATGTGGCCAATAACAAATAACCCCTTACTGCTTCCACAAGTTTTAAGAGAGGAAGTTGCAGCCGGTTGTTGTTAATCATCAGCCCTGCATTAATTGATCATCAGCAGGTGTGAAGACCTCTATAAAAGCAGAAGTTTTGGGCAATTTGCCGATCTGGAGCATTCAGTTGTGTGTTAACACAACGGCAAGATAGAAAGAGATAAGTAATGATCTTAGGGAATCAATCAGGAAAGAGTTATAAAAAATGTCCAGATAAAAAAATTAAAAATAATTAACAGCTACATCTCAGATGCCTCACTGGGCATGTTACTAGTAAAGTAACAGCACAATTAGAAATTAGAAACAATTAGAAAAATACTTTATCTGGGGTTTTTTTCTAAGGGGTGCCAAGAGAAAGCTTCTTCTGTCTACAAAGACTATAGAAGCATGACTAAGGTTTGCAAAACTGCTTCGGCGCAAAGCTCAAGGCTTCTGGAACAATGCCATATGGAGTTTGAATAATCGTAATGTCAATAAGGCGACCTTGAGCTCCTCTGTATACCATAGGCAAATTTGAGGCCATCTTTCTAACAGCTAAAGCTTGGTCAAAATTGGGTCATGCAACAAGACAATGATCCGAAGCGCAGCAGTAAATCTACATCAGAATGACTGACCAATAAAAGCGTTTTTGGAACGGTCTAGTCAAACTCCAGACCTCAACCCAATCGAAATGCTGTGGTAGAACCTTAAGAAAGCTGTGCAAATGAACTGAATGAACTGAAACAATGATGTTAAGAAGAATGGGCCAAAATTCCTCCACAATGATGTGAGAAACAATTACTTTAATTTAGATGATGGTGAATCTACAAGTTATTGAATCATGCAGGGTATTTGACTTAATGCATCACATTTGCATGGTGCAAAAACCAATGTAACTAGTGTGTCTACAACTGTCAAGATTTATGCTATTTTAAATCATTATTGAGTACTAACACTATCCGGCTTTTCCTAATATAATTAAATATTCTTCCTTTCTCAATTTTAAAAACCACTTTAAACCTACTGAGAAGCATGTCTTCAGGCCCAGATGCATGGATAATTATTTAATTTATAAATATACTAATCTAGATTATGTACAGTGAGATACTGTACTTCAATTTGCGATGTGCATCATGGCAACAATCACACTGACAGCAGAAGGTGTCAAAGAGAGACAAAGCTCATCTGTGCATTTCACATTGCTGTGGTACAATTGCATCTCAATAAATCTGAAGCATTTAAACAGACACCATGTCAGTTCACTTGAAAACATAAACAGGACAGTTTTGACTCTGACATGGTGTCTGTTTAAATGCTCTAGATTTACTCGAGATACACAAACAGGTTTGTGAGCAAAGATATGATCTTAAAACAAGAACATCTCCAAATGTATTAAATTTCTGTTTCTTTTTGCTAAACATACTGACATACTGGTGACCAGAACACTAAGCGTCAGTTGCGAAAAAACAAAAAACAAAAAAAAAACTACAAAACACGGAAACAACAATTTTACTTTAATACTACTTAAAAAAATAAAACAAAAACAATAATAACCTAAATATTAGACTGTGAATGCTGGAACTTAACTAACAAGAATTTCGCATGGAATTTAATTGCACACTAATAAAAGTGTACAAGGCCATCTCTTGAATTTTGGAATAAACTAAACTTTTTACGTGTTACTGTAAAGTGCATGGAGTGAAAGTGTGAGATCGAATTTATTAAGAAGATTTCAATTGAACACTCATAAGAGCATATTAAAAAAATGTACAGCGCCATCTGTTGAATTTTGAGATGAACTAATGATTTTTCCAAGGGTAATTTTTTTATATGATATAAGAGCATTTTCCATTTCCATTTTAAAATGTCTTCTCTTCCTGTGGGCCAATTGCGAAAAAACAAAGCCCATATGTTACATCGCGCTCGGCCAAATACACCTGTGAAAAGCCCCTTAAAATTTGTTTAGTAGTTTTTACGTAATGCGTGAACAAACAAAAATTTCAAAAACCTAACTCATCTCATGTCCCCCACGCCAACTTTACAGTTTAACATTTAAATGTAAAATATAGTTGCAAGCAGCGATGACGGGCCCAAGCACCCTGCGCCATCGCCACCCCGGGGGCACCGCACAACCTGTGTGTTATTTGAGCGTGTTACGATCTCGAAAAAGCCATCGCCACCCGGTTGCATCGCACAACCTGCACACATCACACACTGTACAGGGCTAATATCAGTTTGGGTCCTAAATATTCCTAAATATTTGTTGAGTGTGTGTGTGTGAGGGTTAGTGTGTGTGAGAGTGAGGGAGAGAGGTGTGTGACGTGTGCATGTGTCAGTCTGTGTGTGACGAGTAAATGTGTGGATGAGAGTCTGTGTGTTAACATGAGTGATGTGTGTGAGGTGACTTGTTAGTGCATGTGTGTGTGTGCATCGTGAGAGAGGTGTGTGTGTTAACATTTGTAATGTGTGTGTATGTATGTGTGCATGTGTATGATGTATGCGTGTGTGTGTGTGTGTAAGATGTGTTTGTGTGTGCGAGTGTTAACATTTCTGATGTGTACGTGTGTTCAATAGATACTGGAAGAAAAGCCTCACACTATGATGATGTCACTCAATGTGATGTCACAGAAGGTGTCACTGAATATAATGTCACTCAATATAATGCCACACAGAAAATTATTAATAATTTTTCGGCGGAAGTTTAAGGCATTATCACGGCTGACCCGTTTGAGATATCAAAAATTCCTCTACAATTTCGCATCCTCAATGTCTTTAGATCACATCGGGGCGGTTTGGTGGAGATCGTATAATTTCCCTAGGAGGAGTATATCAAAATCCATCGGGTGTCTTTTTGCAAACGACCCAAAATAACCGGCCTCCTGTTGAGTTTAGCCCAGGACATACAGTGTGAATGTTTTTCGGCTCAATGAGCTCTAAATGTGTACCGAGTTTCGTGTGCCTAAGTGAAAGTGTGTATGAGCTATCCAGCTAAATCTCGTGTGGGGGGCCCCTGGGGGCCCCGGGCCACGAGACTCTCAGGCATCCTGATGGCAGCAGATTCCAACCCATCTGCCAAGTTTCATGGGGTCTTGAGCATGTTAAGACCCCCGAAAAGTCCAAAAGGGTGGACTATAGTGCTTGGGCCCTAATTAAAAGGATATAGAAAGTATGTTTAAAAAAAAAAAAAAAAATTTTTTTTTTAGGTCTACAGCTCTGTTCATTATACACGTGTCTAATTTGCCTGTCAGTTATCTGGTGTAAAGAGAATTGGGGAAATTTCTGAGACAGGAAAGCTGTGGGTGTTTTTAAAAAACGTCTTTGCATTAACTTATGACATAAATCCATATTCACACCATAAACACGACATCGGTTACTGTATCACACAAAAACAAGCAGATCATTTTCAGATACTTACGCATTGCAGTACGGTTTCTTATCAAAGCCTTTATAGTTCTTCATGTTTAGAGTCATCTTGCATACCTCGCAGCTGAAGCATCCTTTATGCCAGTACTAAGAGAGATAGAATGAGCAATTAATTCCTGGTTAACAACTTATTTAGTCACTGTATACTATGTAATGCAAGATGACAGTGGATTTTTATCAAGCTTCATAGCTGTATGGGTCAGCAGTTCTCTAATGCAGCCACTGATGTTCAGCACTTATGAGTAGAGAGCAACCTTACACCCCATAGCTCAGGACTGAATACAGATTTAAATAATTGATTGATATAAATAACGGATTTTTCCCCAACCAAAAGTGAAAATAATTATTTTTTAGTTCATAATAAAAGTTTTAAGAAATGAAATTGCCCAATTGCAAACGTGCAATCCAAATGTCTTTAAATGCTTATTAGAGATTTGGCACAACAGCGTTTAAATATTACCCGTTTGTCATCTCTAAATGTAATAAAAACTTAATATCTAAAAGTACTCACAGCCCAGACAAGGACATGGAAATTATTGATGAAAAGGAATAAGTAAGGAGAGGCCAAAGGACAATATTTTCATTATTCGTCTTATTTATTTATTTATTTATTTATTTGATGTCTGAGAAAATGAGAAAAAAAAATTTTCCAGCTTGACACGGTAAAGAAATGTTGAAAAGAACATCACCGAATCCTATTTTGTGCTAAGTGATTTATATCAGTTCTTGGGTGAGATTTACTGAACAGGATAATGTAATGAGATCCATGATGGCGCCGGTGAGGTCGGCTGCCGTCGCGACTGCTCCGACCTCTTCTACTATTTTTTTGTCTTTTAAGTTAATGAGATTGGAAATCTGGAGAACTGGTGCCAGAGGAACAATCTCCTCCTGAACGTCAGCAAGACGAAGGAGTTGATAGTGGACTTGAGTACTAAGCAAGAGAGGAACTACAAGACCCCCACCATCAATGAGAGACCAGTGGAGAGAGTGGACAGCTTCCGATACCTCGGTGTTCACATCACGCAGAACCTGTCATGGTCCTGTCACATCAACACCGTGGTGAAAAAGGCCCAGCAGCGTCTCTACCACCTCAGACGCCTGAGAGACTTTAGACTGCCCTCTAAGGTGCTCAGGAACTTCTACTCCTGCAGTACAGAGAGCATCCTGACGGGAAACATCTCAACCTGGTTCGGGAACAGGACCATGCAGGACAGGAGAGCCCTACAGAGGGTGGTTCGATCAGCTGAACGTATCATCTGTACCAAGCTCCCTGACCTTCAGACGATCTACAACAAGCGGTGCTGGACCAAGGCCAGGAAGATCGTGAAAGACCTCAGTCATCCCAGCAATGGACTGTTCTCTCTGTTGCGGTCAGGAAAGCGCTTCCGCTCACTGAAGGCCAACACAGAGAGACTGAGGAGGAGCTTCTTCCCGCAGGCGATACAAACTCTCAATCACAACACCACATAGGACCTAAAACTCACACACTTGCACATTTTGCACACCTCAGGACTGCAGACTTTTTATCTTTTACTTTTTACCAGCATGCACAACCGGTTTACACATGGAACATTTGCACACTTGCACTTTTTGCACACTGTGAAGTTGAACTTCACTATATTCTGGACTGCACTACATCACATTTCCATTACATTTCAGTACTGTATATATCCACTATTTTATTAGATATTCTTTAACTTCTTATATTTATCTTATTCAAATATTTTATTTCATTTTATTCTTATTCTGTATATTATGTAAATAAGTGTGTCTTTTTTATTATTTTATTTTATTGTAGGTCAATAGCAGTCGTATAAGCATTTCACTTCATATCATACTGTGTATGACTGTGTATGTGACGAATAAAATTTGAATTTGAATATGACAGACATGTCTAACTTACTGGTTTGCAAAAGCTTCAAAAAGAGACGAGGTGTCTGAAAAAGTATGTTGGACTTTGAGCTTTGGGTTTTTGAGTGACTTGTTGACCTTGGGAGGGTTTAATGATAACAGAGGACAACAAACAGTACCTTTCAACATACATTCCATTTCACTGCCCAGTTATTCATGATAAGACATAGGTCTTTCTGTACTAAGCACATTGGTGTAATTAAACATATTGTAAAAACATTACAATGTCGTACTCGCTGGTCTGTTATCCTCCTAAGAACCTGGGACCAGAACTCTGATTGTGTACACTGCATTTTCTCCTCACCATTTCCCTTTTGATGGTAAATAATAACTATGAACATAATCAGTATCTTGAAGTATCAGTATCAGTTTGTCAAGAGAATTAGACCGAACAGTCTTAAGAAGGTCCCACACTGATATTGGTAATTGGTCATTTATATTGACCTTGTTAAGCAGGCATATTTTTATATACATTTCTTCTGTTTGTTTAACTGGATTCATGATATATGATAAACATAATATGGACACCTGACCATCGCCACCCATGGCCAAATAACACCTTCAACATGAACTAAAATGCTCACAAACATGCTAATTCTCTGGAATAATCCTGCAAGTATCTGCAAACCCTTTAATTAAAAAAAATATAGCTAGGAGATCTTTCACTTTTTATTTCATTATAGCAATTTGGAATCATTCCAAAGAATCATTAGAGGATGGTGTTTTGCTGCAAGTGCACATGTTTGGTTAAACAAACGAAGTTTACACCATATAATTTAAGCATCAGAACACTGGAGATCACCCCCCCACCCCACACCACACACACACACTTCAGTTCTGAACCCTTAATTATTGTTCTTGTAGATTATTAGTTTGTTAGTTATTTATATAGGGAACCACATGCTAAAGCTTTTATTACTTATTAAGAAGATTGCATATGTCTCTTCTATACAATTATCAATCTACTTTAATTATTTATTAATGAGATTTTCTAAATAGTTTATTGGGATTCTGCACAAGCTATGCATCGATGTTACATGCAATTATGTTAACCAGTGTTAAACTACAGGTCAATGAATCGAGTAGATTGAGCTTGCGAATCAAAGACCTTTTAATAAATCGCAGTTAAAGGTCACTTGCAAAAGGTCACTATCTGTCCTGTACAGTTTCTTTATTTTAGTGATGTTATTAACATCAAATCATCAGACAACAGATTCAGGGCGGCCTCTTGAATTATTTAAAATGATTTAGGCAGAAAACTTGTGTTATTTCACCTCTATAACAGGATGAGCAAAGTGAGATTGAGATCAGATGAAACATTTAGGTCCTTTCATTGAATCTGTTTTTATAATAACTTTCAGTTTAAAAAAAAAAAAAAAAAAAACTTCACACCTTCTAAACGGTGATTTACACAAATAGACAAAAATCTGCATGAAGAAGCATTGTGACCTTGAAATTAAAAAAAATAATTTACATGACAGCACGCTGTAGGGCTTCTGTAATTACGACTATGTTTTCTCAGGAATCTAAATATGACAAACTGGTTTTCCTGTGCGCCGACTCTCAAAACAGGTCATACTGTATTTGGTGTTTCACAATTATTGTCACACTGTCTAATTTGTATGTGGACTGATGTTGAAGGAGCATAATCAAACATTGGTGTTTAAAATCCTGAGCTGTTAAACACGCAAAATGTCTTAACCTTATGAACTGATACTGTTAAGCTCATGTGCACACTGCTTGCCAAGTAAGATGATGTCGACGTCGTCCTCCTCCTTACTCCTTTACTTACAGCTTTTGGGATACTATTTTTAGCTTCATAATGGTACAGTTTAAGATCGTAGAGTATGGGGTTATAATTCAGACTGCTCCAAGTAAGACTGTAGCGCACGTTCTTGGTGACAGCCTGGAGCATTTATGCTCAGACAACAGCAAATTACCCCCTGAGCCCCAACTGCTCAGATCTACATGCTCTGTATGCACTTCGGGTGTTCCTCGTAAAGTCAATTTTATATTAAACAAACTGTCCTTAAAGTATCAAGAATCATGATGTGTTCAAAACTCAAATAGAGGATATTATGACATCCCTAGCAGCTACCTGCCTTATGCTGCCTTTTCACAGCTTCAGATTAACAACAGATAATAAACCTATTTCTTAAAATCCACACTGGGTTCACAGAATTTTGAGATCCAACTGTAACCAACAATGTGCTTAAAAAAATCAACAAGAAGCAACCATGTTACCAAAAGTAACAAAGCCTATTTTGGTCAAAAATACATGCAAGGATAAAGTTAAACTGTATTCTACTTCTCATGAGTATCTCAATACCCGTATTTTAGTAAGATAAAATGCTATTAATCAGACTGAAAACAAAACAAAACATGTTCTTTAGAGCAGTTTGAGCTAATGCAGTTGGCTTCAGCAAGTTGCTATTAGTTAGTTTGCATTATAACAATACATGATAACTTATGTCATACATGACAAGCGAGTCAGATAGAATTTATAGATTTATATGATTTGTCAAAAATATGCACAGCAATTATATATACTCAAAAATGTTTTATTTAGATTTTATTTAAGCTTCAGGCGGCAGTACATTCTGTTAGTTAGATATTATGCATATTTTGTGCATTGGTGTCTAATAAATGACTTTATTTAAGTTGAGAGAGCAAGGAAATTTTCTGATTGATTCTAGAGGTCTTACTTACGATGTTTAACACTGTCTTGACTAACAGACTTGCATATAGTCCATTTCAGAAGTTCTTAAGTATTCAAGATAAAACACATCGGAAGTGTGAATCGGAATGAAAGCTGCAGTGAACAGAAGCTGTGCGCAGTCCACACTGTCATGTGTTTTAATTTATAAAAATCTGAAATCTTAACTACAATAAAATGTGAAAAATGCCCTGCTGGGCATGAACACTGGGTGTCTGAACAATGACCTTCATGTCATTTGCATTATTTATTTATTTATTATTTATTATTTGTTTTGTCAACATGATCACATGACTCCTTATGCGCTCCCAAGCAGCTTGTATACCATAAACAGCAAAAAAACTAACACGGAAAAATAACTTAAAAAAAAAAAAATAATTCTAAGTTTTCGGTTTTACCTGTGTTGGTGTCAAATTTCATGAAGATGTTTGAGTTTGGGCATTGTTTCCCGCCAGTGTAACACTTGTTCATGATTAAACATTTGCAGAGATTGGCTACAAATTCACAAATGGTGCGTTGTAGTTAGTTTTACAGCAAGATCATGGCTTGAGTGACGCAGTGTTTAGTAGATAAAGAAAGCCAGGATAACAGCTACACTGTGATCTGTAGCAAATGTCTTAAAAATGGGAAGTGGGCAATACTTCTTCCATAGAACCACTTATTAATGATATACAGGAGGCTTTGTGGAGGCTTTAAGTGGTTCACTTTATGCCCTAGATCTTATGATATATGATCACTCTGGACAAAGCCATTCGGTCAGAAAGCAACTGATGTTTAACGTCCATTACACACATCACCTAGGGCCTCAAGATTATGTATGAATGAAATAAATAAAGGAATGAATGAATGAACGAATAAAACCCCAGCACAAAAGCTCATTCATTTTAACCAGATTAATTGAAAAGGGTTCCTACTACAACAATTCACAAATTACTAATCTCTTTCTTTTATTTCTTCTTAGGAAATAATCACCTAGACGACAAGTGAACACAGAATCCTGCAGAAAAAAAGTTTCTTAAATTATTATATTATACAGTTTGAGACATTACACTCTTTTGAACACTGTTTGACAGTTCTTCCATAGTAACGCATTTTTTTGCAGTCTTTTTCTTTTTTTTTGGGGGGGTTCTTTTGTGTGGCGATTCATGTGTAAAACCGATAAAAAAAAGCAAACAAAAAACTTTTAAAATAGAGATGAACTGGGCGATCGTCCAGTGACCAGAAATGGCTGTTTTTTTGTTTTGTTTTATTGGCCGTGACCGGTAATCAGCCTCAGACATAAATGATCTTGTAACGAGCACAGAAGTTTCCGAAGGGTGCAACAGAAACGCATTTTTATGACGATACACTATCAAGACTTGCGTGCCTTAAAAGCCTCTTTCAGCCTTTTTTCCCCCAAACTCTGGGAGCAAATTAGTCTCAAACCCACCCATTACACATGCTTCCAACAGTCTCGAAACACAGTGAGCGCTAATCATTCGAAAATCACGTGCATTAGAAGCCGTGCGTGCCCGCATTCTCGCAGCCACTCAGCCCGCTTACTCACTGTCGAATTTTGAGACTCTGGAGGCATTTGAGGTGGTAAAAAGTCAGTTTCTTAACAATTATACAGGTGGTGCTCTCTTTTACATGTGGTAGGAGTGAACTATTTGCCAAGCTTGTTTAGAAATAAACAAATTATGTCAGAGAACTTAAAACAAAAAAAAAGAATTTATAAAAACCGTGAGATTTACAGAACTGCAATTAACATCAGCATAGTATCATTATAATATTGTATTGGGAGGTGACTGGTGATTCCCATCCATAGGATTTATGTTCTTATATTTGTATCAAGTCATCAATTCACATAAAATTGTGAATTATATTCTCCTGAAAATAACTACCTCACTGACAGTGTAGTCTTCATGCATTTGTAAAGTATATTAACGTCTCAAAGAAAGAAAGAAAGAAAAAAGCTTGGCCATCTTGTAGAATCCTCTGTTTTTGATTAACATGTAAGTCAAGACTTGGCTACTTGTCACCAGGATAGACAACCATTTACAGCCAAACCATTATTATTCCCCCCCTTAGACACATTCAAACTATTGCAATGATCTGAATCTAAGCTGATTTTTTCCCTAATGTGGGTGAAGACATACTAACGAGTTTGCATATACAAATATCCAAAGTTACACAAAACCAGGAGCACATGATTTATCTGGGGTCATAGTTATATTGTGTGGACTGAAAGGACACCAGAGCAAACGACATGAACGCGGAAGATAAATCGACCAGGTGTGCTGTAGCCTATCGAAACGAATACAATAATATGAAAGATTATAGGTGTTGAGGCATTAGTCTAGAGGACTTCCGGTTTATATTGAACTGAACTGCAGGGACTGTGTGACACGTCAGATTCCTCCTCTGCTTTTCAGCACAACGGAGGAGGCCGTGCACACGCACAAACACACACACAGGCGCGCCCCCGCGATAACATCCTCTGTTAAGCAAAGAATTCCTGGATGACTGCTGAACTAGCATGACTTTTTAAGGGACGTAAACATGCATCTGGGTAATGGCAAATGAGTACTACTGCGAATTAAGGAAAAACGTGTGCCTGTGTCGTACCTAGCTAGCTAGCAACCGTCGCTCACAGACACTGCACGACCATAACAAGCTACTTAGCCTTAGCTAGCTAACTTAACTGGTTCCACTTCCGTTCCAACCTAAATGCAACAAACCCTCCCTAGAAATCAGAATAGCTGTTCATTAATATATGAAATATCAGCTAAAAATGTGGCGTTTCTTTTTGCTAGCTGGTCTTAGATGTAGTATACTTAGCTAACTACATTTTGGTTAGCTTACCTTGTCAAGGCAATTCACTTTTTCCGTGGGATACACCACTCGGTTACATCTACTACACTGCGGATTCATTTTTTTTTCAAACAATCGCAGAGCGAAGGTAAAAATAAGGTTAGAACGGAGGTCCGAGGTTAATGCTTCGTGAGATGCAGGCAGGTATCTGGGCAAGAAATCCAGTGCAGGCGGCGGCTTCTGATGTTTTGCACCGCTGTCTGTCACCGAACGAGCAGACGCGCGCGGAAGCGCGGGCACGACACCGCTCTATCCTGCGCTCCGCGTTCCCGAGGATACAAGACGCGATGCGGGAGCGCGCTGCGATCTTAATAAATATAACACCACGCAACAGAAATCGTCTTCTTTAATACTGTACTGTATGAAAGCTCAGCATGAATCAACCTGAATCAGCATAATAAAAAAAAGGAACAAACACCTTTTAATGAAATTTACAAATGGTGTCTCATGTGATTTGCTTCAATCTCAGATAAATTAGCAGAATTTACACAGCGTAGGATGTGAATTTATACCACATTCGGAATAAAATTATAAACATATGAAACAATGAGGTAATATCTGGCATTTTTTTTATTCAAATTTAACATAAAATGTTTCAGAAGGTTAATTGAGCGATACTAGAAACTAATCATCAACACATAACACCGCGCATGACTATGAAACTTTGAACAATACTACTAAAATGAATGAACACTATATACTTTATTATAGACATATTAAACCATTATTAAACTCACTACATATATACACTAAATAGAAATATATTGGAAGCGCTGTCGACGGGGGTATAGCTCAGTGGTAGAGCATTTGACTGCAGATCAAGAGGTCCCCGGTTCAAATCCGGGTGCCCCCTCTTTTCTGCAGGATTTCCCGAAAAGTGATTTTCAGTTAACACATAATTGACAATTAGACAGATCTTAACAAATTTCCAGTTATTTCACATTGCGGTTATTTTTATCAGTTCTTTTCTTTGTTTGATGCAGACCAATAATTTGACCCTTTTTTGTTTTTTGAGAAATGAGAAGGTCCTCTACAGTGCTGTGAAAACATATTTGCCCCATTACTGAATTCTTTCTTTATTTTCTTTTGCCACATTTGTCACAAAATGATTCAGATCATCGAACATTTTTTATATTAAACAAAGACAACCCAAGTAAATACAAAATTCAGTTTTAAAAATTATGATTTAAGTTATTAAGGCTGAAAACTGTCCCACCATCCAAACATTTTTTTGTGGAAAAAGTAATTGCACCCCTTGCTATGAATAAACTGTCATTTTTGGAAAGATGACTTAAATTTCACTTGCCACATCCAGGCCTGTTTACTGCCAGACCTGTTGAACCAAGAAATCATTGAAATAGAAACTTTCTGACAAAGTGAAGCATGCTAAAAGTTCTCAAAAAGCTATACAATCTATACAGAAGACAAAGCAATTGACATATATCTGCAAAGGGTTATAAAGCAATTTCTTTCTTCAGAAACCATTTTTTCCCCAAATGTCAGGAGGTGATTGCATGGTTATATTATACAGCATACACTGCCATAAAAATATTTGCCATTTTGGGATATATACTGTATAGATATAATGTATTCCCAGTATCAGTTCAATTTAGCATAAATGCAGCTGAAAACTCTCTCTGGAGCTCTGTGCAATATCTTGAAAGGTATACAACGCAATTGCAGCAGTAAAATTGCACTCTGGAGAAAAGCTAGACTGGAGGAGCACAGATGCTGTATACATCCTGTAAACATTCGCAGTGGTAAGCATATTTAAATTTGTTATAAACAAGTATAAAATTTGTTTTCAGTTACACCTGTTAGTTATTTTAATACAATTAAATCTTAGCTCTAAAGATACAGTATAGCTGTATAAAACATACAATATAACAGCATCCAAAAGGAAACTATTTTTTTTGTATTATCTATCTTACTACTTATTTACTTATTAACTGATGTAACCTTGCAGCTGAAGCAGGGTAAAATAAGCATTAGGAAGAGCTCTTGCATGACCCAACAAATAATATGTGAACATTTTAACTCTTGTAAGGAATCCCACTATTGAAAAATCCTATTTAAAAAAAGTCCATGTTACAAAGACAGCATGGCCATGTCATGGCAGACACAATGATAAAAGTCCCACTGGTGACTTCTCAGTGACCATTATTTATTAATGTGTTACTCATCTGGTTTCTTGCATTACTAAATCATGCCCATGCATTAGAATTGTTTCAGTTCAATTATTTTTTATTTATATAGCAAACAATACTTTTAACAATTGTCATAGTTGCAAAGCAGCTTTGCATAATTAAAATAATTATTTACATTTTTATGAAATGTGAATTCATACAAAATGAATCAAAATGGTCAGATAGTCCCTGATGAGCAAGCCGAGAGCGACAGTGGCAAGGAAAAAACTCCCTGAGATGGCAATAGGAAGAAACCTTGAGAGGAACAGGACTCAACAGGGAACCTATCCTCATTTTAGTTAAACAGAAAACAGGAATTGATCTATATTCATACTGTATGTTAGGTGGCAGTCAGTTCAGTATAACAGTTAATGTTAATTGATGTTAATATGGCATTCAATTAGTTATTGGAAGCTCAGGTAGACTTGTAGGAACTGGAACAATCGAGCGACTGCAGCCAAGTCAAGTCCTCAGAGAAACAGTGGTCATGATCAGCCGCGGCCAGAACCATCTTCATGGTAGAGTGAAACCATCCCCAGACACCACACACATCCCAAAAAGACCACACGTATGACCACACGAGATCTCCAACCAGAAGTGGGGCACTAGGATGAGTCAGATAGGTCCAAAGGGCACAGGGGGTCCGGATCACTGGCACCTCAGGAATGACATTTTTACTGTTACTTTTAGTGTTATTTTACTTTTACTGTTGCACTAGATAGAACAGAAAGGCCATCTAAAGTTCAGTGTGATCTAAAATCGTGCTTCTAGCTGCATGTGGTCCAATGACTAGACCTTCTGTCCTATTAGGATTAAGCAGAAGGAAGTTAATTAGCATCCAGTCTCTTATATCCATTATACATTGCTCAACTTTATTAAGCTGTGTCAGACACGCAGAGTAATGAAGAGGAAAAAAGAGGAGCAGGACCCAAGTGCAGATTTACAGCACCAAAGGGGCGTGGCTTAGACACGCTTTTGGACGAGGGGGGCGTGGTGCGCTGGCCGTTGAGCACTTCCGTGTTCAGGGGGGAAATCCTGGTGACGTAGTACAAAGCCGGTGCAATGGGTCAGAATATAAGGGGTTGGTAACCAGGCGCTTGATTTGGTAGACATGAAAGGTGGGATTTATCCGGTGCATAGTTGAAGGCAGGCGTAACCTGACAGAGCAAGGGTTGATAATCTTTGTGACAGTGAATGGGCCAATGAACTTAGGGGATAGTTTGTGTGAGATGGTCTTGATGGGAATGTCTCGTGTGGCGAGCATTACTCTATCGCCAAAAAACGTGGAGGATGAGCAGCTCAGCTGTCTCCTTGGCAGAAGGGGGTTTAGTCAGGGGAACGAAATGGGCGGCTCTGGAGAAACGATCAACGATGGTCATAATGCAATTGTTCCCCTCCGAAGTTGGGAGTCCAGTAACAAAATCGAGGGCAATGTGAGACCAAGGACGGTGAGGGATGGGAAGTGGTTTAAGGAGACCTGCTGGAGGCTTGTTGGATGTTTTGTTCCTTACACATGTATCACAAGCTGCCACGAATCCTAGAATGTCCTCCTTCATAGTTGCCCACCAGAAGCGTTGCTGGATCAGATACAAGGTGCGGGCCCCTCCTGGGTGACAGGCCAATCTGGAGCAGTGTCCCCATTCAAGTACATGTGGGCGAATAGACTCTGGAACAAATAGGCGGTTGGTAGGAACGTTGCTTGGACCTGGTTCTTGCTCTAGGGCCTGTCGGACCAGGACTTCAATGTCCTGTTGGGTGGCAGCCACAAGGCATTGTGGTGGGAGGATGCTTTCAGTGGGGGCACAATTCTGGGGCAAAGAGAACTGTCGAGAGAGAGCATCTGGCTTGGTGTTCTTAGAACCTGGGCGGTAGGATATAGTAAAATTAAACCTTGAAAAAAATAAGGACCAGCGGGCTTAACGGGCATTTAACCTTTTGGCTGATTTTAAATATTCAAGGTTTCTATGGTCAGTCCAAACTAGGAAAGGATGCTGAGCCCCCTCCAACCAATGTCTCCACTCTTCAAGGGCTAGCTTGATAGCTAGTCGCTCTCGGTCACCAATGTCATAGTTCCTTTCTGCAGGAGTGAGTCGGCGAGAGATAAAGGAACAGGGATGCAGCTTGTTGTCTTTGGGGCTTCTCTGAGAAAGAATAGCTCCAGCCCCGGTCTCAGAAGCATCTACTTCGACAGTGAATTGGAGAGAGGGGTCTGGGATGGGTCGCTTGAGGCTAGTAAAAGATTCTTCTGCCCTTGCGTTCCGCTTAAAGGGAACTTTTGAGGAGGTGAGAGCTGTAAGGGGAGCAGCCACGGTGCTATAGTTCCTTATGAATCTGCGATAGAAATTAGCAAACCCTAGGAAGCATTGTAGTTCTCGTCTAGAAGCGGGCGTGGGCCAGTCAGTAACCGCCTTGACCTTGGAGGGCTCCATCTCGATCATGGAGGGAGAAATTACAAACTCCAGAAAAGAAGTGGATTTCTGGTGAAACTCACACTTCTCGGCCTTGACAAAAAGTTTGTTTTCCAGCAGCCTCTGTAATACCTGGCGAACATGGGTAACGTGTTCCTCAAGGGAGTGAGAAAAGATTAAAATGTCATCAAGGTAGACAAATACACATACATTCAAGAAGTCCCTTAGAACATCATTAATCAGGGCTTGGAAAACAGCAGGTGCATTAGTCAGTCCAAAAGGTACCACCAGATATTCGTAGTGACCGGTAGGAGTGTTAAATGCTGTTTTCCACTCATCCCCTTCCCTGATTCTGACGAGGTGAAAGGCATTTCGGAGGTCCAGTTTAGTGAAGATGTGTGCTCCCTGCAATAGCTCGAAAGTCGTGGTCATGAGCGGAAGGGGATAACAATTCTTAATCGTAATTTCATTAAGTCCTCGATAATCTATGCATGGCCGTAAAGACTTGTCTTTCTTCTCTACTAAGAAGAATCCTGCACCTGCCGGTGAAGACAAAGGTCGGATGATTCCAGCCGCCAGTGATTCAGCGATGTAGTGGTTCATGGCCTCTCTCTCAGGGGAGGAGAGGGAGTAGAGATGCCCCCTTGGGGGGGCTGTGCCTGGGAGAAGATTGATGGCACAATCATAGGGTCGATGTGGTGGCAGGGAGATGGCACGAGAGTTACTGAAGACCTCTCGGAGGTCAGCATACTCCGGGGGTACATTGGTGAGATCGGGGAGCTCCCCTTTATTGGTAGCAGGAGGAGGCTGAATAGATGCAGAGAGAAGGCATGAGGACAGACAAGCTGGGTTCCAGCCTAATATCGTGTTCCGGATCAAGTCTATATGAGGGTTATGTTTTACTAACCAGGGGCGTCCAAGAACGATTGGGGTATGGGACTTAGGCATGATGAGAAATGAGATAGTCTCTGTGTGGTTGCCGGAAATTCTTAAACAGATGGGGAGAGTGTGATGAGTGATGCGGTTGAGGCTGCTACCATCCAGAGCTTGAACAGGAAGAGGGCGCTCAAGAGGGTTGGATGAGATCTTGAGGGTGTCTACAGTATAGTACATGCTCTCTCCCTTTCGTCGACGCAGACGCTCTTCTGGAGAGATGTGGGCGCGATCTACTTGCATGGGTTCAGGAGCAGGTTCAGGAAGGGAGGATAAGCTGCATAAGTCCGTTAATTCTTGGAAGCTGGAGGGTAACTCAACGGAAGCCAATTCATCCCTCACAGATTCCGTCAGACCATTAACGAAGGCGTCACACAAAGCACATTCGTCCCAGCCACTGGAGGCTGCCAGAGTACGAAACTTAATAGCATAGTCATAAGCAGAACGAGACCCTTGTCGAAGATTTAGGATTTGGACAGCTGCTTGTCGTCCGGTGTAGGAACGGTCGAACACCCTTCTCATTTCAGTGGTGAACGAGTTATAGTCCCCGCAACATGGAGCTTGGGCGTCCCACAGGGCAGTTCCCCATTACCGGGCCCTACCCGAGAGCAGGGTGATGATGTAAGCTACTTTGGAGCGCTCCGTGGGGAAGGACGAAGTTTGCAGCTCTAAAACCAGGGAACATTGGGACAAGAAGGAACGGCAGGTCCCAGGATCGCCATCATAGGATGGTGGAGCAGGTAAGCAGGGTTCATGAGCTGGTCCGGCGAGAGGAGCTACTGCTGGAACAGGGGCGGGTGCCGGGGAAGCTGCCTGGAGGTGCTGAATTTCTGATGAAAGGCCAGCGAGGGAATCTGTAATGGTTCTCAGAGTTTGATTAATGTTTTGGAGATCCTGCTGGTGAGAGCCCAACATAGCACCCTGGCTCTCCAAGGCTGTTCTTAGTCTGTTTAAGTCTGCTGGGTCCATAGTGGCCAGATTATTCTGTCAGACACGCAGAGTAATGAAGAGGAAAAAAGAGGAGCAGGACCCAAGTGCAGATTTACAGCACCAAAGGGGCGTGGATTAGACGCGCTTTTGGACGAGGGGGGTGTGGCGCGCTGGCTGTTGAGCACTTCCGTGTTCAGGGGGGAAATCCTGGTGACGTAGTACAAAGCCGGTGCAATGGGTCAGAAAGCCGGTTAAATCAGTCAGCGATGCGTGTGCCAAAAAGGGAGCGAGCAGAGACGTTGTCGTGAGCCAGAGCGAGAGTTCAAAGCCAGTGAGTCAGTCAGCGATGCGAATAACCCAAAAGGGGAGCGAGCAGAGACGTAAACGTGAAACGAAACGAGAGGTCAAAACCAGCGGGAAAACAGCGAACAAGATCCAAAAACGAGAGGCTAGACGCGAATACCGAGAACAAGCGAGGTCGAGAACGGAAACAACGAACACGAAAAAGAAACGCGAGAAAACTGGGCTCTGAAGGCACGCAATTATCTGGCAGCGAGACAGCGTTCTGCGCTTCCTTAAATGCCGGGAGAAATTAGTTGTGAATGGGATGCCGGTGTGTAAAGGGGCGGGGTGTGTGTGAGAAAGCATGACAGCCAGTGGGAAAACATAAGCACGTGAGCGCAAAGGCATGACAGCGTGGGAAAAAGGAGACGTGAATGACAGCGGTACGTGGCAGGAACGTGACAAGCTGGTTTTTCTCATATGGTTTTGATGAGACATATAACTGAGTGTCGTTAGCATAACAATGAAAACTAATACCATGCTTACAGATTATGTTGCCCAGAGGAAGCATGTAAAGGGAAATAAACCAGTGGGCCTAAAACCGTACCTTGTGGAACACCAAACTCCACTAGAGAACATGCAAAATAATCACCATTTAAATCTACATACTGATAACGATCAGCCAAATAGGATCTGAGCCAGAAGAGGGCTGTTCCCTTAATTTCCTAATTAATTTCTTAATTCCCTACATTTTGTAATCTGTGAAGGAGAATACTATAATCAGTGTTGTCAAAAGCTGCACTGAGATTGAGTAACAAAAGTATAGTAACGCAACCCTGATCAGAGGCCAATAGGAAGTCATTTACTACTTTAACAAGTGCTGTCTCTGTGCTGTGATGAGGCCTAAATCCTGACTGATACAGTTTGTGTATGTTATTTCTATGTAGATATGAGCATAGCTGCTCTGCTACTATCTTGTCCAGAATCCAGTTTCCACATTTTAATGTCATGACCACATAGATTTTCTTTCTATTAAATGGGGATGTGACATAGGCTGTGGTCAGTCATGGTAATTTTATTTTAGTGACAGTGACCTCTTAATAATTTAAACATAAAAATTATCTAACTTAAGGCATGAATCAACGAGAAACATGTGCAGATAAGAGCAGATGATCAGGCAAGTGATTAGTATGGTTGTATGGTTGTATGGTGATGCTGAATGGTTGGACGAGATGAGAAGAGAAACAAGGTTGCTGCTGAGGTTGGTACATACACAACCAACTTTAAATTTGTATATGTAGGCACTTTGCAGCCTGGCACAGTAAACCATTTGATCACATTTTTTAAATTGAAGCTACATATTTTAATATATTTTAATATGATGAAATTAGGGGTGGCTTAAGCCTTTTTTAAAAAACAGTACTGTACAGTACATTGTAATTTATAGTTCAAGCCTTTCCTAGGAGGCAAGCCTATGTAGCGAACTCAATAAAATTAAGTAGAATAGAATAAAAAAAGAACAAACAATATATAATTAATTGTTACCAGTTATATACATTTTTAAAATAACTTTTTCAATTAATGAGTACAGTTTTATTAGATAAAGCCCCAAAACACAAGACAAACTGCAGCATCCATTAGTGCTCATGATGAGATGCACCTCATGGGCTTAAACACTAGATGGTGGCAGTGTTGTGTCTGTGTGCTGTTCTGTAACCCTAATTTTCGTTCCATTCAGAACGAAAACGTCACTTAGAAACTTTGATTTAACAAAAATGAATAATTAATCTCAAGTAATTAATAGTGACTGGGAAGTGAGTGTTCAGGACGCTAAGTGTTACATAGTTTACTGGGAAGAACTATCAGGATAATGTTTGTAGTCTTCGTCTTCATCTGTGATTTAAACATAACTTTCTGGCATTTGGAGTCTGAAGTAATGTTATATGACAGTATTAAGTCTTGGAAACATTATCGGCATGTTAAATGGAGGTTGCATTTGGGTTTTCTTGGTTAACGTAAAGTCTAAGAGATTCTGACTCTCAGCACAGCTATCATGAGCTGCAGCTCATCCTAAACGGATTACCCATTCCTGATTTAATTGTCAACTAACAGTTTACAAAACAACATATTGTTTCCTATAAATAGTTTAGTATTTATTTATTTATTTATTTATTTATTTATTTCTGGTTTGCTAGAGGTGCGTAGGTACAAAATTCTATATTGTAAGGTCTTTTAAGCATACATCTCATTGTATGCTATGATGGTGTGAAAGTTTAATTCTATATCATTATTAGGTTTAAAAATGTCACATCACTAATCAACCTTTAAAAGATTTAGACATTTCTGGACTGTTTTCGCCACCATCTGATGGGCTTTTCGGTCCGAAGCCACACAGTTGCCATACTACACTAAGATGCAGTTTGTAAGGCTGTTCCCAAAGGTGCAGTGGTAAAAGTGCTCCAATATCCTGGAGCAGAGGTGTGACTTTCTGGGAACACTCCCAAAAAGAACTCAACTGATGTGAAGCATTAGTGTGATTTGCAGCTCATCTGACTTTCACAATGACCTTCTCCATCAATTTGGTGTTGTGTTCCAGATAATTGTGTTGCATTCCAGATAATTAATTGCCAAGGCCTTCCCTGCAAGGTCATCTTTATCTTTGATCAGGTACCAAATATTCGATCATATATTACCTGCTTCATTGTCTCTCATGAAACATTATTATAATAAAATCTCAGTGGTAGAGGATTTTGACTCAGGAGATCCCTGGGCAAAAGCTGGGAAACCCCAGTCAGCGTTGTTTCACATTAACTTAACTGAATTATGCTATACTCTGTTAATTGCATCATTTAAATAACAAAAGATCTACAGTCTAAAGAACAACTGCAAACTATGCCAATATGCGCCGAAAATGACAATTATTATTCTTTGGATAAATTACCGGAGCACTGGGAAAATGTCTTTTTGTGGATTCTGAAACGCTTTCTTGATTGCCACAATTATACAACATTGTGTGGGTTCCTGTACCCTTCCTCTCTAAGACTAACCCAGTCTGGGAATTGGACTTTAAATTTTGTCTCGTGAACAAAGCATTTCTGTCTATAGAACGTCAGGTCCCTGCATGTTGTTTCCATCTAGCACTATTCCAAGTCAACTCAAAAAGCTGTGGTGTGAAAACTCCAGAAGATCTAGAAATACTCACACCTCTGGAAATAACAAAAAGGCAAATTGTCAAGAAGCTAACTGAAGGCTGTACCAATACGCTCTGAAAATTACCTTAATTAAACCTTGCAACAATTATCTGAGCTTAGGGAAACTGATTCCTACAGATTTTTCAGGTCCATGCTCATCTCAATGCTCATCCATTGGGATTCAGATTAGATGAATAAAAGGCCTCTGGTGAACACTGAATTCATTGTCATGTTAATGAAACCTGACAGAGGTGTCACTGGGGATCAGCATCCTGGAATTCTCATCTAATGAAAGCTATAATAACATTATTCTGTCCTCTGCATGTGTGTCTGACATGCATATACAGATAGCTAAACACTGAGAGGAGATGATAGGTTGATTTCAATGACCACTCAGGTAAGATCAGGTAAGTATTCTCTTTACTTGACTTTATGTTCTTTTACCTTTTTTCTTTCTCTCATATTTTTGTGAAACTGCAATCAATACAAAAAGAAGATGCTTACTTACAGGTAAACAAAATACAACGATGAATTATACAATTTTTACATTAACATCCGTGAAACACATCAATGCTAGTTATAGCGATCTCAGAGAACACAATACTGTACATGTGAAAACGCTAGAGTGTCTCCGAAATATGTCTAAACAAGATGCAAACACAAGGTATATAAACAATTAATACAAATTATGACTTGCAAGCAAAGCTTCATTGAGGGTTTTACACAACTGAAAGAAGATGAGAGAAGCACGCTAGCTCTCTGCTGCCAAATGGTTGCCTGCTTTATGAGTCCTTTTGTTAGCGAGCACAACAAATAAAGTTTTGTCAAACTAATCTCTAATTAAACCTGTGTGAAACAGCACCCTCTAGGGGGGAGAAAAAGGTAATGAAAAACTTGGCGTAACAAATATAATGCTATAAAAACAACCAAATTAAACCTTGCAACAATAATCTAGGTAAGGTCCTGCAGTAATAATTCAGTGGTAGAGCAGCTGATGGCAATTTTTTCATGTTTTTCAAAAATAAGGGAATAAACAAACAAACAACAAAAAAAGAATCAAACTCACTCCAAGTGCATGATGTCCTGGGGGTATAGATCAGTATTAGAGCATTTGACTGCAGATCAAGGGGTCCCCGATCCAAATCCGGGTGTCCCCGTCATTGATTAGTTGCAGTAAACTAATCGAGTTTGCTTGAACAGCCAAAAAGGCTGCTGTCAAGAATTCCAATGAAAGCTATAATAATATCCTCTGAAAGCAACCAAATTGAACCTTGCAGCAACAATCTGAGTAATGTCCTGCAGGTACAATTCAGTGGTAGAGCATTTGACTGCAGTTTTTAAAAATCTTTTTCAAAAATAAGGGAATAAACAAAAAAATAATCAAACTCACTTGGAACTTATCACGTCCAGATCAAGAGGTCTCCGGTTCAAATCCGAGTGCCCTCTTTCAGAGATGTCTTGCAGTAATCTCAATGATGTATACTGCAGTTTTTTTCATCTTTTTCAAAAATAAGGGAATAAACAAAAAAAATAATCAAACTCACTCCAAATGCATCATGTCCTGCGGGAATAGCTCAGAGGCAGAGCACTTGACTGGTTGCAATTGTATTAAATTATGCTGAAAAATTGACATAACTCTGTATTAGTTGATGATTTATTTAGCTATTGGTCTATGTATGTATGTATGTATGTATTTATTTATTTATTTATTGTGATTGTCACTATTATTATTATTATTATTGTTTTAATGTTATTACTACTAAATATTTAATTAAGTCTAAATTTTTAAAGGAGAATATAAAAAAAAAGATTTTTTTTAATAAATAAAAAAAAGAATACATTTAAATTCTTCAAATAGGCCTCCCTTCAATCCTGCTTTTGCTTATGGCCATACCAGTCTGAGCGTGCCCAATCTCGTCTGATCTCGGAAGCTAAGCAGGCTCGGTCCTGGTTAGTACTTGGATGGGAGACTGCTTGGGAATACCAGGTGCTGTAAGCTTTTCAGTTTTATTCCTCATATAGTTTTTATTTTTTTATTTTTATTTTTTAAAGTTCATTAAAATAAATACATTTTAATTGTTCAAATAGGCCTCGCTTCTACCCACCTCTCACTAATGGCCATACCAGTCTGAGAGTGCCCAATCTCGTCTGATCTCTGAAGCTAAGCAGGCTCGGTCCTGGTTAGTACTTGGATGGGAGACTGCTTGGGAATACCAGGTGCTGTAAGCTTTTCAGTTATATTCCTCATATAGGTTTTTTTATTTTTATTTTTTAAGTTCATTAAAATAAATAAATTTTAATTGTTCAAATAGTCCTCGCTTCTACCCAGCTCTCACTTATGGCCATACTAGTCTGAGAGTGCCCAATCTCGTCTGATCTCGGAAGCTAAGCAGGCTTGGTCCTGGTTAGTACTTGGATGGGAGACTGCTTGGGAATACCAGGTGCTGTAAGCTTTTCAGTTTTATTCCTCATATAGGTTTTTTTTTTTTTTTTTTTTTTAAAGTTCATTAAAATAAATACATTTTAATTGTTCAAATAGGCCTCCCTTCCACCCAGCTCTCACTAATGGCCATACCAGTCTGAGAGTGTCCAATGTCCAAAAAATTCAAACTCAGCCCCAAGCATCACGTCCTGGGGGTATAGCTCAGTGGTAGAGCATTTGACTGCAGATCAAGAAGTCCCCGGTTCAAATCCGGGTGTCACCTGTCACCTGTATGTCTAGCAGTAATCTCAATGCATAATACTGCAGTTTTTTCATCTTTTCAAAAATAAGTGAATAAACTTGAAAAAAATAAAACTCATTCTCATGCATCATGTCCTGGGGGTATAACTCAGTGGTAGAGCATTTGACTGCAGACCAAGCGGTCCCTGGTTCAAATCCGGGTGTCCCCTGTCATGTATGTCTTGCAGTAATCTCAATGCATTATACTGCAGGTTTTTCATCTTTTCAAAAATAAGTGAATAAACTTGAAAAAAATCAAACTCAGTCTCATGCATCACGTCCTGGGGGTATAGCTCAGTGGTAGAGCATTTGACTGCAGATCAAGAGGTCCCTGGTTCAAATCCGGGTGTCCCCTGTCATGTATGTCTAGCAGTAATCTCAATGGATTATACTGAAGATTTTTCATCTTTTTCAAAAATAAGTGAATAAACTTGAAAAAATTCAAACTCAGTCCCATGTGTTACTCACTGGGGGTATAGCTCAGTGGTAGAGCATTTGACTGCAGATCAAGAGGTCCCCGGTTCAAATCCGGGTGTCCCCTGTCATGTATGTCTTGCAGTAATCTCAATGGATTGTACTGCAGATTCTTCATCTTTTCCAAAAATGAGTGAATAAACTTGAAAAAAATCAAACTCAATCTCATGTATCATGTCCTGGGGGTGTATCTCAGTGGTAGAGCATTTGACTGCAGGTCAAGAGGTCCCTGGTTCAAATCTGGGTGTCCCCTGTCATGGGTGTCGTGCAGTAATCTCAATGCATTATACTGCAGTTTTTTCATCTTTTTCAAAAATAAGTGAATAAACTTGAAAAAAATAAAACTCAGTCTCATGCATCATGTCCTGGGGGTATAACTCAGTGGTAGAGCATTTGACTGCAGACCAAGCGGTCCCTGGTTCAAATCCGGGTGTCCCCTGTCAAGGGTGTCATGCAGTGATCTCAATGCATTATACTGCAGTTTTTTCATCTTTTTCAAAAATAAGTGAATAAACTTGATCAAATCCAGGTGTCCCCTGTCATGGGTGTCGTGCAGTAATCTCAATACATCATACTGCAGTTTTTTTTATCTTTTTCAAAAATAAGTGTATGAACTTGAAAAAATTCAAACTCAGTCCCATGCATCATGTCCTGGGGATATAACTCAGTGTTAGAGCCTTTGACTGCAGATCAAGAGGTCCCAGGTTCAAATCCGGGTGTCCCCTGTCATGTATGTCTACCAGTAATCTCAATGGATTATACTGCAGATTTTTCATCTTTTTCAAAAATAAGTGAATAAACTTGAAAAAATATCAAACTCACTCTCATGCATCATGTCCTGGGGGTATAACTCAGTGGTAGAGCATTTGACTGCAGATCAAGAAGACCCCGGTTCAAATCCGTCATGGGTGTCGTGCAGTAATCTCAATGAATTATACTGCATTTTTTTCATCTATAAAAAAAAATAATTGAATATCCGAGTGTCCCCTGTCAAGTATGTCTATCAGTAATCTCAATGCATTATACTGCAGTTTTTTCATCTTTTCAAAAAAAAAGTGAATAAACATGAAAAAAATCTAACTCAGTCTCACACATCGTGTCATGGGAGTATAGCTCAGTGGTAGAGCATTTGACTGCAGATTCAGAGGTCGCGGGTTCAAATCCGGATGTCCCCTGTCAAGAATGTCTAGTAGTAATCTCAATGCATTATACTGCAGTTTATTCATCTTTTTCAAAAATAAGTGAATAAACTTGAAAAAATTCAAACTCAGTCCCATACATTATGTCCTGGGGGTATAGCTCAGTGGTAGAGCATTTGACTGCAGATCAAAAGGTCCCCGGTTCAAATCCGATTGTCCCCTGTCATGTATGTCTTGCAGTAATCTTAATGCATTATACTGCCGTTTTTTCATCTTTTTCAAAAATAAGTGAATAAACTTGAAAAAAATCAAACTCAGTCTCATGCATCATGTCCTGGGGGTATAACTCAGTGTTAGAGCATTTGACTGCAGATCAAGAAGTCCCCGGTTCAAATCTGGGTGTCCCCTGTCAAGTATGTCTAGCAGTAATCTCAATGGATTATACTGCAGATTTTTCATCTTTTTCAAAAATAAGTGAATAAACTTGAAAAATTCAAACACAGTCCCATGCATTATGTCCTGGGGGTATAGCTCAGTGGTAGAGCATTTTACTGCAGATCAAGAGGTCCCCGGGTCAAATCCGGGTGTCCCCTGTCATGTATGTCTATCAGTAATCTCAATGGATGATACTGAAGATTTTTCATCTTTTTCAAAAATGAGTGAATAAACTTGAAAAAATTCAAACTCAGTCGCATGTGTTACTTCCTGGGGGTATAGCTCAGTGGTAGAGCATTTGACTGCAGATCAAGAGGTCCCCGGTTCAAATCCGGGTGTTCCCTGTCATGTATGTCTAGCAGTAATCTCAATGGATTATACTGCAAATTTTTCATCTTTTTCAAAAAAAAGTGAATAAACTTGAAAAAAATCAAACTCAGTCCCATGCATCACGTCCTGGGGGTATAGCTCAGTGGTAGAGCATTTGACTGCAGATTAAGAGGTCCCCGTTTCAAATGCGGGTGTCCCCTGTCATGTATGTCTTGCAGTAATCTCAATGCGTTATACTGCAGTTTTTTCATCTTTTTCAAAAATAATTGAATAAACTTGAAAAAAAATCAAACTCACTCTCCTGCATCACGTCCTGGGGGTATAACTCAGTGGTAGAGCATTTGACTGCAGATCAAGAAGTCCCCGGTTCAAATCTGGGTGTCACCTGTCATGGGTGTCGTGCAGTAATCTCAATGAATTATACTGCATTTTTTTCATCTATTAAACAAATAAGTGAATAATCTTGAAAAAATTAAAACTCAGTCCCAATCATCACATCCTGGAGGTATAGCTCAGTGGTAGAGCATTTTACTGCAGATCAAGAGGTCCCCGGTTCAAATCCGGGTGTCCCCTGTCATGCATGTCTTGCAGTAATCTCAATGGATGATACTGAAGATTTTTCATCTTTTTCAAAAATAAGTGAATAAACTTGAAAAAAGTCTAACTCAGTCCCATGCGTTACTCCCTGGGGGTATAGCTCAGTGGTAGAGCATTTGACTGCAGATCAAGAGGTCCCCGGTTCAAATCCGGGTGTCCTCTGTCATGTATGTCGAGCAGTAATCTCAATGGATTATACTGCAGATTTTTCATCTTTTTCAAAAATAAGTGAATAAACTTGAAAAAATTCAAACTCAGTCCCATGCATTATGTCCTGGGGGTATAGCTCAGTGGTAGAGCATTTGACTGCAGATCAAGAGGTCCCTGGTTCAAATCCGTCATGGGTGTCGTGCAGTAATCTCAATGAATTATACTGCATTTTTTTCATCTATAAAAAAAAATAATTGAATATCCGAGTGTCCCCTGTCAAGTATGTCTAGCAGTAATCTCAATGGATTATACTGCAGATTTTTCATCTTTTTCAAAAATAAGTGAATAAACTTGAAAAAAGTCTAACTCAGTCCCATGCGTTACTCCCTGGGGGTATAGCTCAGTGGTAGAGCATTTGACTGCAGATCAAGAGGTCCCCGGTTCAAATCCGGGTGTCCTCTGTCATGTATGTCGAGCAGTAATCTCAATGGATTATACTGCAGATTTTTCATCTTTTTCAAAAATAAGTGAATAAACTTGAAAAAATTCAAACTCAGTCCCATGCATTATGTCCTGGGGGTATAGCTCAGTGGTAGAGCATTTTACTGCAGATCAAGAGGTCCCCGGTTCAAATCCGGGTGTCCCCTGTCATGTATGTCTTGCAGTAATCTCAATGGATGATACTGAAGATTTTTTATCTTTT
Source organism: Clarias magur (assembly GCA_013621035.1). Classification (NCBI taxonomy): domain Eukaryota; kingdom Metazoa; phylum Chordata; class Actinopteri; order Siluriformes; family Clariidae; genus Clarias; species Clarias magur. The sequence goes on from QNUK01000068.1 coordinate 2,411,888, forward strand.
TCAAAAATAAGTGAATAAACTTGAAAAAAGTCTAACTCAGTCCCATGCGTTACTCCCTGGGGGTATAGCTCAGTGGTAGAGCATTTGACTGCAGATCAAGAGGTCCCCGGTTCAAATCCGGGTGTCCTCTGTCATGTATGTCGAGCAGTAATCTCAATGGATTATACTGCAGATTTTTCATCTTTTTCAAAAATAAGTGAAGAAACTTGAAAAAATTCAAACTCAGTCCCATGCATTATGTCCTGGGGGTATAGCTCAGTGGTAGAGCATTTGACTGCAGATCAAGAGGTCCCTGGTTCAAATCCGTCATGGGTGTCGTGCAGTAATCTCAATGAATTATACTGCATTTTTTTCATCTATAAAAAAAAATAATTGAATATCCGAGTGTCCCCTGTCAAGTATGTCTAGCAGTAATCTCAATGGATTATACTGCAGGTTTTTCATCTTTTTCAAAAATAAGTGAATAAACTTGAAAAAAAATCAAACTCACTCTCCTGCATCACGTCCTGGGGGTATAACTCAGTGGTAGAGCATTTGACTGCAGAACAAGAAGTCCCCGGTTCAAATCTGAGTGTCGCCTGTCATGTCTGTCTTGCAGTAATCTCAATGCGTTATACTGCAGTTTTTTCATCTTTTTCAAAAATAATTGAATAAACTTGAAAAAAAATCAAACTCACTCTCCTGCATCACGTCCTGGGGGTATAACTGAGTGGTAGAGCATTTGACTGCAGATCAAGAAGTCCCCGGTTCAAATCTGGGTGTCACCTGTCATGGGTGTAGTGCAGTAATCTCAATGGATTATACTGCATTTTTTTCATCTATTAAACAAATAAGTGAATAAACTTGAAAAACTTCAAACTCAGTCCCAAACATCACGTTCTGGGGGTATAGTTCAGTGGTAGAGCATTTGACTGCAGATCAAGAGGTCCCTGGTTCAAATCCGGGTGTCCCCTGTCATGGGTGTCGTGCAGTAATCTCAATGAATTAGACTGAATTTTTTTCAACTTTTTCAAAAATAAGTGAATAAACTTGAAAAAATTCAAACTCAGTCCCATGCGTTACTCCCTGGGGGTATAGCTCAGTGGTAGAGCATTTGACTGCAGATCAAGAGGTCCCCGGTTCAAATCCGGGTGTCCCCTGTCATGTATGTCTATCAGTAATCTCAATGGATTATACTGAAGATTTTTCATCTTTTCAAAAATAAGTGAATAAACTTGAAAAACTTCAATCTCAGTCCCGTGCATTACTCCCTGGGGGTATAGCTCAGTGGTAGAGCATTTGACTGCAGATCAAGAGGTCCCCGGTTCAAATCCGGGTGTCCCCTGTCATGGGTGTCGTGCAGTATTCTCAATGCATTATACTGCAGTTTTTCATTTTTTTCAAAAATAAATGAATAAACTTGAAAAAAATAAAACTTAAGTCTCATGCATCACGTCCTGGGGGTATAGCTCAGTGGTAGAGCATTTGACTGCAGATCAAGAGGTCCCCGTTTCAAATGCAGGTGTCCCCTGTCATGTATGTCTTGCAGTAATCTCAATGCGTTATACTGCAGTTTTTTCATCTTTTTCAAAAATAAGTGAATAAACTTGAAAAAAATAAAACTCAAGTCTCATGCATCATGTCCTGGGGGTATAACTCAGTGGTAGAGCGTTTGACTGCAGACCAAGCGGTCCCTAGTTCAAATCCGGGTGTCCCCTGTCATGGGTGTCGTGCAGTAATCTCAATGAATTATACTGCATTTTTTTCATCTATTAATCAAATAAGTGAATAATCTTGAAAAAATTAAAACTCAGTCCCAATCATCACATCCTGGGGGTATAGCTCAGTGGTAGAGCATTTTACTGCAGATCAAGAGGTCCCCGGTTCAAATCCGGGTGTCCCCTGTCATGTATGTCTATCAGTAATCTCAATGGATGATACTGAAGATTTTTCATCTTTTTCAAAAATAAGTGAATAAACTTGAAAAAATTAAAACTCAGTCCCAATCATCACATCCTGGGGGCATAGCTCAGTGGTAGAGCATTTTACTGCAGATCAAGAGGTCCTCGGTTCAAATCCGGGTGTCCCCTGTCATGGGTGTCGTGCAGTAATCTCAATGCATTATTCTCCAATTTTTTCATTTTTTTCAAAAATAAGTGAATAAACTTGAAAAAATTCAAACTCAGTCCCATGCATTATGTCCTGGGGGTATAGCTCAGTGGTAGAGCATTTGACTGCAGATCAAGAGGTCCCTGGTTCAAATCCGTCATGGGTGTCGTGCAGTAATCTCAATGAATTATACTGCATTTTTTTCATCTATAAAAAAAAATAATTGAATATCCGAGTGTCCCCTGTCAAGTATGTCTAGCAGTAATCTCAATGGATTATACTGCAGGTTTTTCATCTTTTTCAAAAATAAGTGAATAAACTTGAAAAAAAATCAAACTCACTCTCCTGCATCACGTCCTGGGGGTATAACTCAGTGGTAGAGCATTTGACTGCAGAACAAGAAGTCCCCGGTTCAAATCTGAGTGTCGCCTGTCATGTCTGTCTTGCAGTAATCTCAATGCGTTATACTGCAGTTTTTTCATCTTTTTCAAAAATAATTGAATAAACTTGAAAAAAAAATCAAACTCACTCTCCTGCATCACGTCCTGGGGGTATAACTCAGTGGTAGAGCATTTGACTGCAGATCAAGAAGTCCCCGGTTCAAATCTGGGTGTCACCTGTCATGGGTGTAGTGCAGTAATCTCAATGAACTATACTGCATTTTTTTCATCTATTAAACAAATAAGTGAATAAACTTGAAAAACTTCAAACTCAGTCCCAAACATCACGTTCTGGGGGTATAGTTCAGTGGTAGAGCATTTGACTGCAGATCAAGAGGTCCCTGGTTCAAATCCGGGTGTCCCCTGTCATGGGTGTCGTGCAGTAATCTCAATGAATTATACTGAATTTTTTTCAACTTTTTCAAAAATAAGTGAATAAACTTGAAAAAAATCAAACTCAGTCTCATGCATCATGTCCTGGGGGTATAACTCAGTGGTAGAGCATTTGACTGCAGATCAAGAAGTCCCCGGTTCAAATCTGGGTGTCACCTGTCATGGGTGTCGTGCAGTAATCTCAATGCATTATTCTCCAATTTTTTCATTTTTTTCAAAAATAAGTGAATAAACTTGAAAAAATTCAAACTCAGTCCCATGCGTTACTCCCTGGGGGTATAGCACAGTGGTAGAGCATTTGACTGCAGATCAAGAGGTCCCCGGTTCAAATCCGGGTGTCCCCTGTCATGTATGTCTAGCAGTAATCTCAATGGATTATACTGCAGATTTTTCATCTTTTTCAAAAATAAGTGAATGAACTTGAAAAAATTCAAACTCAGTCCCATGCGATACTCCCTGGGGGTATAGCTCAGTGGTAGAGCATTTGACTGCAGATCAAGAGGTCCCCGGTTCAAATCCGGGTGTCTCCTGTCATGTATGTCTTGCAGTAATCTCAATGCAATATACTACAGTTTTTTCATCTTTTTCAAAAATTTGTGAATAAACTTGAAAAAAATCAAACTCAGTCTCATGCATCATGTCCTGGGGGTATTACTCAGTGGTAGAGCATTTGACTGCAGATCAAGAAGTCCCCGGTTCAAATCTGGGTGTCACCTGTCATGGGTGTCGTGCAGTAATCTCAATGAATTATACTGCATTTTTTTCATCTATTAAACAAATAAGTGAATGAACTTGAAAAAATTAAAACTCAGTCCCAAACATCACATCCTGTGGTTATAGCTCAGTGGTAGAGCATTTGACTGCAGATAAAGAAGTCCCCGGTTCAAATCTGGGTGTCACCTGTCATGGGTGTCGTGCAGTAATCTCAATGAATTATACTGCATTTTTTTCATCTATTAAAAAAAATAATTGAATATCTGAGTGTGTCCTGTCAAGTATGTCTAGCAGTAATCTCAATGGATTATACTGCAGATTTTTCATCTTTTTCAAAAATAAGTGAATAAACTTGAAAAAATTCAAACTCAGTCCCATGCGTTACTCCCTGGGGGTATAGCTCAGTGGTAGAGCATTTGACTGCAGATCAATTGGTCCCCGGTTCAAATCCGGGTGTCCCCTGTCATGTATGTCTATCAGTAATCTCAATGGATGATACTGAAGATTTTTCATTTTTTTCAAAAATAAGTGAATAAACTTGAAAAAATTCAAACTCAGTCCAATGCGTTACTCCCTGGGGGTATAGCTCAGTGGTAGAGCATTTGACTGCAGATCAAGAGGTCCCCGGTTTAAATCCGGGTGTCCCCTGTCATGTATGTCTAGCAGTAATCTCAATGGATTATACTGCAGATTTTTCATCTTTTTCAAAAATAAGTGAATGAACTTGGAAAAATTCAAACTCAGTCCCATGCGTTACTCCCTTGGGGTATAGCTGAGTGGTAGAGCATTTGACTGCAGATCAAGAGGTCCCCGGTTCAAATCCGGATGTCCCCTGTCATGTATGTCTTGCAGTAATCTCAATGCAATATACTGCAGTTTTTTCATCTTTTTCAAAAATTTGTGAATAAACTTGAAAAAAATCAAACTCAGTCTCATGCATCATGTCCTGGGGGTATAACTCAGTGGTAGAGCATTTGACTGCAGATCAAGAAGTCCTCGGTTCAAATCTGGGTGTCACCTGTCATGGGTGTCGTGCAGTAATCTCAATGAATTATACTGCATTTTTTTCATCTATTAAACAAATAAGTGAATGAACTTGAAAAAATTAAAACTCAGTCCCAAACATCGCGTCCTGTGGGTATAGCTCAGTGGTAGAGCATTTTACTGCAGATCAAGAGGTCCCCGGTTCAAATCCGGGTGTCCCCTGTCATGTATGTCTATCAGTAATCTCAATGGATGATACTGAAGATTTTTCATCTTTTTCAAAAATAAGTGAATAAACTTGAAAAAATTCAAACTCAGTCGCAATCATCACATCCTGGAAGCATAGCTCAGTGGTAGAGCATTTTACTGCAGATCAAGAGGTCCCCGGTTCAAATTCGGGTGTCCCCTGTCATGTATGTCTATCAGTAATCTCAATGGATGATACTGAAGATTTTTCATCTTTTTCAAAAATAAGTGAATAAACTTGAAAAAATTAAAACTCAGTCCCAAACATCACATCCTGTGGGTATAGTTCAGTGGTAGAGCATTTGACTGCAGATCAAGAGGTCCCTGGTTCAAATCCGGGTGTCTCCTGTCATTTATGTCTTGCAGTAATCTCAATGCGTTATACTGCAGTTTTTTCATCTATTAAAAAAAAAAATTGAATATCTGAGTGTCCCCTGTCATGGGTGTCGTGCAGTAATCTCAATGAATTATACTGCATTTTTTTCAACTTTTTCAAAGATAAGTGAATAAACTTGAAAAAAATCAAACTCAGTCTCAAGCAACATGTCCTGGGGGTATAGCTCAGTGGTAGAGCATTTGACTGCAGATCAAGAGATCCCCGGTTCAAATCCGGGTGTCCCCTGTCATGTATGTCTTGCAGTAATCTCAAATGCAATATACTGAGTTTTTCATCTTTTTCAAAAATAAGTGAATAAACTGAAAAAAATTCAAACCAGTCACATGCGTCAACCTGGGGATAGCTCAAGTGGCAAGCATTTGATGCAGATCAAGGAGGTCCTGGTTCAAATCGGGTGTCCCCTGCTGTGTCGTGCAGTAAAATCCAATGAATTATACTGAATTATTTCAAACTTCAAAAATAATGAATAATACTTGAAAAAATCAACTCAGTCCATGCAATCAGTCCGGGGTTAACTAGTGGTGAGCATTGACGCAGATCAAGATAGTCCCCGTCAAATCTAGGTGCACCTGTAGGGTGTCGTGGCAGTAGACCAATGATTATACTGCATTTTTTTCACTCATTAAAAAATAATTGAATACTGAGGTGTCCTGTCAAGTATTCCTAAAGCAGTAATCTCAATGGATTATACTGCAGATTTTTCATCTTTTTCAAAAATAAGTGAATAAACTTGAAAAAATTCAAACTCAGTCCCATGCGTTACGTCCTGGGGGTATAGCTCAGTGGTAGAGCATTTGACTGCAGATCAAGAGGTCCCTGGTTCAAATCCGGGTGTCCTCTGTCATGTATGTCTTGCAGTAATCTCAATGCGTTATACTGCAGTTTTTTCATCTTTTCAAAAATAAGTGAATAAAATTGAAAAAAATCAAACTCAGTGTCATGTATCACGTCCTGGGGGTATAGCTCAGTGGTAGAGCATTTGACCGCAGATCAAGAGGTCCCCGGTTCAAATCCGGGTGTCGCCCTGTACCTGGGTGCGTGCAGTAATCTCAATGCATTATTTCAATTTTCATTTTTTCAAAAATAGTGATAAACTTGAAAAATTCAAACTCACCAATTCGTTACTCCCTGGGGTAAAAGCTCAGTGGTAGAGCATTTACTGCAGATCAAAGGTCCCGCTAAACCGAGTGCCCCCGTCATGTATTAGCATAATCTCATGATTAATACTGCAGATTTTTCATCTTTTTCAAAATAAGTGAAGAAACTTGAAAAAATTCAAACTCAGTCTGATGCGTTACTCCCTGGGGGTATAGCTCAGTGGTAGAGCATTTGACTGCAGATCAAGAGGTCCCCGGTTCAAATCCGGGTGTCCCCTGTCATGTATGTCTTGCAGTAATCTCAATGCAATATACTGCAGTTTTTTCATCTTTTTCAAAAATTTGTGAATAAACTTGAAAAAAATCAAACTCAGTCTCATGCATCATGTCCTGGGGGTATAACTCAGTGGTAGAGCATTTGACTGCAGATCAAGAAGTCCCCGGTTCAAATCTGGGTGTCACCTGTCATGGGTGTCGTGCAGTAATCTCAATGAATTATACTGCATTTTTTTCATCTATTAAACAAATAAGTGAATGAACTTGAAAAAATTAAAACTCAGTCCCAAACATCACATCCTGTGGGTATAGCTCAGTGGTAGAGCATTTTACTGCAGATCAAGAGGTCCCCGGTTCAAATCCGGGTGTCCCCTGTCATGTATGTCTATCAGTAATCTCAATGGATGATACTGAAGATTTTTCATCTTTTTCAAAAATAAGTGAATAAACTTGAAAAAATTCAAACTCAGTCCCATGTGTTACTCAGTGGTAGAGCATTTGACTGCAGATCAAGAGGTCCCCGGTTCAAATCCGGGTGTCCCCTGTCATGTATGTCTATCAGTAATCTCAATGGATGATACTGAAGATTTTTCATCTTTTTCAAAAATAAGTGAATAAACTTGAAAAAATTCAAACTCAGTCCCATGTGTTACTCAGTGGTAGAGCATTTGACTGCAGATCAAGAGGTCCCCGGTTCAAATCCGGGTGTCCTCTGTCATGTATGTCTAGCAGTAATCTCAATGGATTATACTGCAGATTTTTCATCTTTTTCAAAAATAAGTGAATAAACTTGAAAAAAAATCAAACTCACTCTCATGCATCACGTCCTGGGGGTATAACTCAGTGGTAGAGCATTTGACTGCAGATCAAGAAGTCCCCGGTTCAAATCTGGGTGTCACCTGTCATGGGTGTAGTGCAGTAATCTCAATGAACTATACTGCATTTTTTTCATCTATTAAACAAATAAGTGAATAAACTTGAAAAACTTCAAACTCAGTCCCAAACATCACGTCCTGGGGGTATAGCTCAGTGGTAGAGCATTTGACTGCAGATCAAGAGGTCCCTGGTTCAAATCTGGGTGTCCCCTGTCATGGGTGTCGTGCAGTAATCTCAATGAATTATACTGAATTTTTTTCAACTTTTTCAAAAATAAGTGAATAAACTTGAAAAAAATCAAACTCAGTCTCATGCATCATGTCCTTGGGGTATAACTCAGTGGTAGAGCATTTGACTGCAGATCAAGAAGTCCCCGGTTCAAATCTGGGTGTCACCTGTCATGGGTGTCGTGCAGTGATCTCAATGAATTATACTGCATTTTTTTCATCTATTAAAAAAAATAATTGAATATCTGAGTGTGTCCTGTCAAGTATGTCTAGCAGTAATCTCAATGGATTATACTGCAGATTTTTCATCTTTTTCAGTCCCAATCATCACATCCTGGGGGCATAGCTCAGTGGTAGAGCATTTTACTGCAGATCAAGAGGTCCACGGTTCAAATCCGGGTGTCCCCTGTCATGGGTGTCGTGCAGTAATCTCAATGCATTATTCTCCAATTTTTTCATTTTTTTCAAAAATAAGTGAATAAACTTGAAAAAATTCAAACTCAGTCCCAATCATCACATCCTGGGGGCATAGCTCAGTGGTAGAGCATTTTACTGCAGATCAAGAGGTCCTCGGTTCAAATCCGGGTGTCCCCTGTCATGGGTGTCGTGCAGTAATCTCAATGCATTATTCTCCAATTTTTTCATTTTTTTCAAAAATAAGTGAATAAACTTGAAAAAATTCAAACTCAGTCCCATGCGTTACTCCCTGGGGGTCTAGCTCAGTGGTAGAGCATTTTACTGCAGATCAAGAGGTCCCCGGTTCAAATCCGAGTGTCCCCTGTCATGTATGTCTAGCAGTAATCTCAATGGATTATACTGCAGATTTTTCATCTTTTTCAAAAATAAGTGAATGAACTTGAAAAAATTCAAACTCAGTCCCATGCGTTACTCCCTGGGGGTATAGCTCAGTGGTAGAGCATTTGACTGCAGATCAAGAGGTCCCCGGTTCAAATCCGGGTGTCCCCTGTCATGTATGTCTTGCAGTAATCTCAATGCAATATACTGCAGTTTTTTCATCTTTTTCAAAAATTTGTGAATAAACTTGAAAAAAATCAAACTCAGTCTCATGCATCATGTCCTGGGGGTATAACTCAGTGGTAGAGCATTTGACTGCAGATCAAGAAGTCCCGGTTCAAATCTGGGTGTCACCTGTCATGGGTGTCGTGCAGTAATCTCAATGAATTATACTGCATTTTTTTCATCTATTAAACAAATAAGTGAATGAACTTGAAAAAATTAAAACTCAGTCCCAAACATCGCGTCCTGTGGGTATAGCTCAGTGGTAGAGCATTTTACTGCAGATCAAGAGGTCCCCGGTTCAAATCCGGGTGTCCCCTGTCATGTATGTCTATCAGTAATCTCAATGGATGATACTGAAGATTTTTCATCTTTTTCAAAAATAAGTGAATAAACTTGAAAAAATTAAAACTCAGTCCCAATCATCACATCCTGGGGGCATAGCTCAGTGGTAGAGCATTTTACTGCAGATCAAGAGGTCCCCGGTTCAAATCCGGGTGTCCCCTGTCATGGGTGTCGTGCAGTAATCTCAATGCATTATTCTCCAATTTTTTCATTTTTTTCAAAAATAAGTGAATAAACTTGAAAAAATTCAAACTCAGTCCAATGCGTTACTCCTTGGGGGTATAGCTCAGTGGTAGAGCATTTGACTGCAGATCAAGAGGTCCCCGGTTTAAATCCGGGTGTCCCCTGTCATGTATGTCTAGCAGTAATCTCAATGGATTATACTGCAGATTTTTCATCTTTTTCAAAAATAAGTGAATGAACTTGAAAAAATTAAAACTCAGTACCATGCGTTACTCCCTTGGGGTATAGCTCAGTAGTAGAGCATTTGACTGCAGATCAAGAGGTCCCCGGTTCAAATCTGGATGTCCCCTGTCATGTATGTCTTGCAGTAATCTCAATGCAATATACTGCAGTTTTTTCATCTTTTTCAAAAATAAGTGAATAAACTTGAAAAAAATCAAACTCAGTGCCATGCATTACTCCCTGGGGGTATAGCTCAGTGGTAGAGCATTTGACTGCAGATTAAGAGGTCCCCGTTTCAAATGCGGGTGTCCCCTGTCATGTATGTCTTGCAGTAATCTCAATGCATTATACTGCAGATTTTTCATCTTTTTCAAAAATAAGTGAATAAACTTGAAAAAAAAAATAAAACTCAGTCTCATGCATCATGTCCTGGGGGTATAACTCAGTGGTAGAGCGTTTGACTGCAGACCAAGCGGTCCCTAGTTCAAATCCGGGTGTCCCCTGTCATGGGTGTCGTGCAGTAATCTCAATGCATTATACTGCAGTTTTTTCATCTTTTTCAAAAATAAGTGAATAAACTTGAAAAAATTCAAACTCACTCTCATGTATCACGTCCTGGGGGTATAGCTCAGTGGTAGAGCATTTGACCGCAGATCAAGAGGTCCCCGGTTCAAATCCGGTTCAAAAATAAGTGAATAAACTTGAAAAAAATCAAACTCAGTCTCATGCATCATGTCCTGGGGGTATAGCTCAGTGGTAGAGCATTTGACTGCAGATCAAGAGGTCCCCGGTTCAAATCCGGGTGTCCCCTGTCATGTATGTCTTGCAGTAATCTCAATGCGTTATACTGCAGTTTTTTCATCTTTTCAAAAATAAGTGAATAAACTTGAAAAAAATCAAACTCAGTCTCATGTATCACGTCCTGGGGGTATAGCTCAGTGGTAGAGCATTTGACCGCAGATCAAGACGTCCCCGGTTCAAATCCGGTTCAAAAATAAGTGAATAAACTTGAAAAAAATCAAACTCAGTCTCATGCATCATGTCCTGGGGGTATAACTCAGTGGTAGAGCATTTGACTGCAGACCAACTGGTTCCTGGTTCAAATCGGGGTGTCGTGCAGCAATCTCAATGCATTATACTGAAATTTTTTTCATTTTTTTCAAAGATAAGTGAAGAAACTTGAAAAAAATCAAACTCAGTCTCATGCATCATGTCCTGGGGGTATAACTCAGTGGTAGAGCATTTGACTGCAGATCAAGAAGTCCCCGGTTCAAATCTGGGTGTCACCTGTCATGGGTGTCGTGCAGTAATCTCAATGAATTATACTGCATTTTTTTCATCTATTAAAAAAAAAAATTGAATATCTGAGTGTGTCCTGTCAAGTATGTCTAGCAGTAATCTCAATGGATTATACTGCAGATTTTTCATCTTTTTCAAAAATAAGTGAATAAACTTGAAAAAATTCAAACTCAGTCCCATGCGTTACTCTCTGGGGGTATAGCTCAGTGGTAGAGCATTTGACTGCAGATTAAGAGGTCCCCGTTTCAAATGCGGGTGTCCCCTGTCATGTATGTCTTGCAGTAATCTCAATGCATTATACTGCAGTTTTTTCATCTTTTTCAAAAATAAGTGAATAAACTTGAAAAAAAAAATAAAACTCAGTCTCATGCATCATGTCCTGGGGGTATAACTCAGTGGTAGAGCGTTTGACTGCAGACCAAGCGGTCCCTAGTTCAAATCTGGGTGTCACCTGTCATGGGTGTCGTGCAGTAATCTCAATGAATTATACTGCATTTTTTTCATCTATTAATCAAATAAGTGAATAATCTTGAAAAAATTAAAACTCAGTCCCAATCATCACATCCTGGGGGTATAGCTCAGTGGTAGAGCATTTTACTGCAGATCAAGAGGTCCCCGGTTCAAATCCGGGTGTCCCCTGTCATGTATGTCTATCAGTAATCTCAATGGATGATACTGAAGATTTTTCATCTTTTTCAAAAATAAGTGAATAAACTTGAAAAAATTCAAACTCAGTCCCATGTGTTACTCAGTGGTAGAGCATTTGACTGCAGATCAAGAGGTCCCCGGTTCAAATCCGGGTGTCCCCTGTCATGTATGTCTTGCAATAATCTCAATGCAATATACTGCAGTTCTTTCATCTTTTTCAAAAAGAAGTGAATAAACTTGAAAAAAATTCAAACTCAGTCCCATGCATTACTCCCTGGGGGTATAGCTCAGTGGTAGAGCATTTGACTGCAGATCAAGAGGTCCCCGGTTCAAATCCGGGTGTCCCCTGTCATGGGTGTCGTGCAGTAATCTCAACGCATTATACTGCAGATTTTTCATCTTTTTTAAAAATAAGTGAATAAACTTGAAAAAATTCAACCTCATTCTCATGCATCATGTCCTGGGGGTATAACTCAGTGTTAGAGCATTTGACTGCAGATCAAGAGGTCCCTGGTTCAAATCCGGGTGTCCCCTGTCATGTATGTCTTGCAGTAATCTCAATGCGTTATACTGTAGTTTTTTCATCTTTTCAAAAATAAGTGAATAAAATTGAAAAAAATCAAACTCAGTGTCATGTATCACGTCCTGGGGGTATAGCTCAGTGGTAGAGCATTTGACCGCAGATCAAGAGGTCCCCGGTTCAAATCCGGTTCAAAAATAAGTGAATAAACTTGAAAAAAATCAAACTCAGTCTCATGCATCATGTCCTGGGGGTATAGCTCAGTGGTAGAGCATTTGACTGCAGATCAAGAGGTCCCCGGTTCGAATCCGGGTGTCCCCTGTCATGTATGTCTTGCAATAATCTCAATGCAATATACTGCAGTTCTTTCATCTTTTTCAAAAAGAAGTGAATAAACTTGAAAAAAATTCAAACTCAGTCCCATGCATTACTCCCTGGGGGTATAGCTCAGTGGTAGAGCATTTGACTGCAGATCAAGAGGTCCCCGGTTCAAATCCGGGTGTCCCCTGTCATGGGTGTCGTGCAGTAATCTCAACGCATTATACTGCAGATTTTTCATCTTTTCAAAAATAAGTGAATAAACTTGAAAAAAATCAAACTCAGTCTCATGTATCATGTCCTGGGGGTATAGCTCAGTGGTAGAGCATTTGACCGCAGATCAAGACGTCCCCGGTTCAAATCCGGTTCAAAAATAAGTGAATAAACTTGAAAAAAATCAAACTCAGTCTCATGCATCATGTCCTGGGGGTATAACTCAGTGGTAGAGCATTTGACTGCAGACCAACTGGTTCCTGGTTCAAATCGGGGTGTCGTGCAGCAATCTCAATGCATTATACTGAAATTTTTTTCATTTTTTTCAAAGATAAGTGAAGAAACTTGAAAAAAATCAAACTCAGTCTCATGCATCATGTCCTGGGGGTATAACTCAGTGGTAGAGCATTTGACTGCAGATCAAGAAGTCCCCGGTTCAAATCTGGGTGTCACCTGTCATGGGTGTCGTGCAGTAATCTCAATGAATTATACTGCATTTTTTTCATCTATTAAAAAAAAAAATTGAATATCTGAGTGTGTCCTGTCAAGTATGTCTAGCAGTAATCTCAATGGATTATACTGCAGATTTTTCATCTTTTTCAAAAATAAGTGAATAAACTTGAAAAAATTCAAACTCAGTCCCATGCGTTACTCTCTGGGGGTATAGCTCAGTGGTAGAGCATTTGACTGCAGATTAAGAGGTCCCCGTTTCAAATGCGGGTGTCCCCTGTCATGTATGTCTTGCAGTAATCTCAATGCATTATACTGCAGTTTTTTCATCTTTTTCAAAAATAAGTGAATAAACTTGAAAAAAAAAATAAAACTCAGTCTCATGCATCATGTCCTGGGGGTATAACTCAGTGGTAGAGCGTTTGACTGCAGACCAAGCGGTCCCTAGTTCAAATCCGGGTGTCCCCTGTCATGGGTGTCGTGCAGTAATCTCAATGAATTATACTGCATTTTTTTCATCTATTAATCAAATAAGTGAATAATCTTGAAAAAATTAAAACTCAGTCCCAATCATCACATCCTGGGGGTATAGCTCAGTGGTAGAGCATTTTACTGCAGATCAAGAGGTCCCCGGTTCAAATCCGGGTGTCCCCTGTCATGTATGTCTATCAGTAATCTCAATGGATGATACTGAAGATTTTTCATCTTTTTCAAAAATAAGTGAATAAACTTGAAAAAATTCAAACTCAGTCCCATGTGTTACTCAGTGGTAGAGCATTTGACTGCAGATCAAGAGGTCCCCGGTTCAAATCCGGGTGTCCTCTGTCATGTATGTCTAGCAGTAATCTCAATGAACTATACTGCATTTTTTTCATCTATTAAACAAATAAGTGAATAAACTTGAAAAACTTCAAACTCAGTCTCATGCATCATGTCCTGGGGGTATAACTCAGTGGTAGAGCATTTGACTGCAGATCAAGAAGTCCCCGGTTCAAATCTGGGTGTCACCTGTCATGGGTGTCGTGCAGTAATCTCAATGAATTATACTGCATTTTTTTCATCTATTAAAAAAAATAATTGAATATCTGAGTGTGTCCTGTCAAGTATGTCTAGCAGTAATCTCAATGGATTATACTGCAGATTTTTCATCTTTTTCAAAAATAAGTGAATAAACTTGAAAAAATTCAAACTCAGTCCCATGCGTTACTCTCTGGGGGTATAGCTCAGTGGTAGAGCATTTGACTGCAGATCAAAAGGTCCCCGGTTCAAATCCGGGTGTCCCCTGTCATGTATGTCTATCAGTAATCTCAATGGATGATACTGAAGATTTTTCATCTTTTTCAAAAATAAGTGAATAAACTTGAAAAAATTAAAACTCAGTCCCAATCATCACATCCTGGGGGCATAGCTCAGTGGTAGAGCATTTTACTGCAGATCAAGAGGTCCTCGGTTCAAATCCGGGTGTCCCCTGTCATGGGTGTCGTGCAGTAATCTCAATGCATTATTCTCCAATTTTTTCATTTTTTTCAAAAATAAGTGAATAAACTTGAAAAAATTCAAACTCAGTCCCATGCGTTACTCCCTGGGGGTCTAGCTCAGTGGTAGAGCATTTTACTGCAGATCAAGAGGTCCCCGGTTCAAATCCGAGTGTCCCCTGTCATGTATGTCTAGCAGTAATCTCAATGGATTATACTGCAGATTTTTCATCTTTTTCAAAAATAAGTGAATAAACTTGAAAAATTCAAACTCAGTCCCATGCATTACGTCCTGCGGGTATAGCTCAGTGGTAGAGCATTTGACTGCAGATCAAGAGGTCCCCGGTTCAAATCCGGGTGTCCCCTGTCATGTATGTCTTGCAGTAATCTCAATGCAATATACTGCAGTTTTTTCATCTTTTTCAAAAATTTGTGAATAAACTTGAAAAAAATCAAACTCAGTCTCATGCATCATGTCCTGGGGCTATTACTCAGTGGTAGAGCATTTGACTGCAGATCAAGAAGTCCCCGGTTCAAATCCGGGTGTCCCCTGTCATGTGTGTCTATCAGTAATCTCAATGGATGATACTGAAGATTTTTCATCTTTTTCAAAAATAAGTGAATAAACTTGAAAAAATTAAAACTCAGTCCCAATCATCACATCTTGGGGGCATAGCTCAGTGGTAGAGCATTTTACTGCAGATCAAGAGGTCCCCGGTTCAAATCCGGGTGTCCCCTGTCATGGGTGTCTTGCAGTAATCTCAATGCGTTATACTGCAGATTTTTCATCTTTTTCAAAAATAAGTGAATGAACTTGAAAAAATTCAAACTCAGTCCCATGCGTTACTCCCTTGGGGTATAGCTCAGTGGTAGAGCATTTGACTGCAGATCAAGAGGTCCCTGGTTCAAATCCGGGTGTCTCCTGTCATTTATGTCTTGCAGTAATCTCAATGCGTTATACTGCAGTTTTTTCATCTATTAAAAAAAATAATTGAATATCTGAGTGTCCCCTGTCAAGTATGTCTAGCAGTAATCTCAATGGATTATCCTGCAGATTTTTCATCATTTCAAAAATAAGTGAATAAACTTGAAAAAAATCAAACTCAGTCTCATGTGTTATATCTGGGGGTATAGCTCAGTGGTAGAGCATTTGACTGCAGATCAAGAGGTTCCTGGTTCAAATCCAGGTGTCCCTGTCATGTATGTCTTGCAGTAATCTCAATGCGTTATACTGCAGTTTTTCATCTTTTTCAAAAATAAGTGAATAAACTTGAAAAAAATCAAACTCAGTCTCTTGCATCATGTCCTGGGGGTATAGCTCAGTGGTAGAGCATTTGACTGCAGATCAAGAGGTCCCCGTTTCAAATGCAGGTGTCCCCTGTCATGTATGTCTTGCAGTAATCTCAATGAATTATACTGCACTTTTTTCATCTTTTTCAAAAATAAGTGAATAAACTTGAAAAAAATAAAACTCAAGTCTCATGCATCATGTCCTGGGGGTATAACTCAGTGGTAGAGCATTTGACTGCAGACCAACTGGTCCCTGGTTCAAATCCGGGTGTCGTGCAGTAATCTCAATGCATTATACTGCAATTTTTTCATTTTTTTCAAAAATAAGTGAATAAACTTGAAAAAATTAAAACTCAGTCCCATGAATCATGTCATGGGGGTATTGTTCAGTGGTAGAGCATTTGACTGCAGATCAAGAGGTCCCCGGTTCAAATCCGAGTGTCCCCTGTCATGGGTGTCGTGCAGTAATCTCAACGCATTATACTGCAGATTTTTCATCTTTTTAAAAATAAGTGAATAAACTTGAAAAAATTCAAACTCATTCTCATGCATCATGTCCTGGGGGTATAACTCAGTGTCAGAGCATTTGACTGCAGATCAAGAGGTCCCTGGTTCAAATCCGGGTGTCCCCTGTCATGGGTGTCGTGCAGTAATCTCAGTGAATTATACTGCATTTTTTTCAACTTTTTCAAAGATAAGTGAATAAACTTGAAAAAAATCAAACTCAGTCTCATGCATCATGTCCTGGGAGTATAGCTCAGTGGTAGAGCATTTGACTGCAGATCAAGAGGTCCCCGGTTCAAATCCGGGTGTCCCCTGTCATGTATGTCTTGCAGTAATCTCAATGCGTTATCCTGCAGTTTTTTCATCTTTTCAAAAATAAGTGAATAAACTTGAAAAAAATCAAACTCAGTCTCATGTATCACGTCCTGGGGGTATAGCTCAGTGGTAGAGCATTTGACCGCAGATCAAGAGGTCCCCGGTTCAAATCCGGTTCAAAAATAAGTGAATAAACTTGAAAAAAATCAAACTCAGTCTCATGCATCATGTCCTGGGGGTATAACTCAGTGGTAGAGCATTTGACTGCAGACTAACTGGTTCCTGGTTCAAATCGGGGTGTCGTGCAGTAATCTCAATGCATTATACTGAAATTTTTTTCATTTTTTTCAAAGATAAGTGAAGAAACTTGAAAAAATTCAAACTCAGTCTCATGCGTTACTCCCTGGGGGTATAGCTCAGTGGTAGAGCATTTTCAAGTTTATTCACTTATTTTTGAAATGATGAAAAATCTGCAGGATAATCCATTGAGATTACTGCTAGACATACTTGACAGGGGACACTCAGATAATCTCAATGCGTTATACTGCAGTTTTTTTCAAACTCAGTCCCATGCGTTACTCCCTTGGGGTATAGCTCAGTGGTAGAGCATTTGACTGCAGATCAAGAGGTCCCCGGTTCAAATCCGGGTGTCCCCTGTCATGTGTGTCTAGCAGTAATCTCAATGGATTATACTGCAGATTTTTCATCTTTTTCAAAAATAAGTGAATAAACTTGAAAAAATTCAAACTCAGTCCCATGCGTTATGTCCTGGGGGTATAGCTCAGTGGTAGAGCATTTGACTGCAGATCAAGAGGTCCCTGGTTCAAATCCAGGTGTCCCCTGTCATGTATTTCTTGCAGTAATCTCAATGCGTTATACTGCAGTTTTTTTCAAACTCAGTCCCATGCGTTACTCCCTTGGGGTATAGCTCAGTGGTAGAGCATTTGACTGCAGATCAAGAGGTCCCCGGTTCAAATCCGGGTGTCCCCTGTCATGTGTGTCTAGCAGTAATCTCAATGGATTATACTGCAGATTTTTCATCTTTTTCAAAAATAAGTGAATAAACTTGAAAAAATTCAAACTCAGTCCCATGCGTTATGTCCTGGGGGTATAGCTCAGTGGTAGAGCATTTGACTGCAGATCAAGAGGTCCCTGGTTCAAATCCAGGTTTCCCCTGTCATGTATTTCTTGCAGTAATCTCAATGCGTTATACTGCAGTTTTTTTCAAACTCAGTCCCATGCGTTACTCCCTTGGGGTATAGCTCAGTGGTAGAGCATTTGACTGCAGATCAAGAGGTCCCCGGTTCAAATCCGGGTGTCCCCTGTCATGTGTGTCTAGCAGTAATCTCAATGGATTATACTGCAGATTTTTCATCTTTTTCAAAAATAAGTGAATAAACTTGAAAAAATTCAAACTCAGTCCCATGCGTCATGTCCTGGGGGTATAGCTCAGTGGTAGAGCATTTGACTGCAGATCAAGAGGTCCCTGGTTCAAATCCAGGTGTCCCCTGTCATGTATTTCTTGCAGTAATCTCAATGCGTTATACTGCAGTTTTTTTCAAACTCAGTCCCATGCGTTACTCCCTTGGGGTATAGCTCAGTGGTAGAGCATTTGACTGCAGATAAAGAGGTCCCTGGTTCAAATCCGGGTGTCTCCTGTCATTTATGTCTTGCAGTAATCTCAATGCGTTATACTGCAGTTTTTTCATCTATTAAAAAAAAAAATTGAATATCTGAGTGTCCCCTGTCAAGTATGTCTAGCAGTAATCTCAATGGATTATCCTGCAGATTTTTCATCATTTCAAAAATAAGTGAATAAACTTGAAAAAAATCAAACTCAGTCTCATGTGTTATATCTGGGGGTATAGCTCAGTGGTAGAGCATTTGACTGCAGATCAAGAGGTCCCTGGTTCAAATCCAGGTGTCCCTGTCATGTATGTCTTGCAGTAATCTCAATGCGTTATACTGCAGTTTTTCATCTTTTTCAAAAATAAGTGAATAAACTTGAAAAAAATCAAACTCAGTCTCTTGCATCATGTCCTGGGGGTATAGCTCAGTGGTAGAGCATTTGACTGCAGATCAAGAGGTCCCCGTTTCAAATGCAGGTGTCCCCTGTCATGTATGTCTTGCAGTAATCTCAATGAATTATACTGCAGTTTTTTCATCTTTTTCAAAGATAAGTGAATAAACTTGAAAAAAATAAAACTCAAGTCTCATGCATCATGTCCTGGGGGTATAACTCAGTGGTAGAGCATTTGACTGCAGACCAACTGGTCCCTGGTTCAAATCCGGGTGTCGTGCAGTAATCTCAATGCATTATACTGCAATTTTTTCATTTTTTTCAAAAATAAGTGAATAAACTTGAAAAAATTAAAACTCAGTCCCATGAATCATGTCATGGGGGTATTGTTCAGTGGTAGAGCATTTGACTGCAGATCAAGAGGTCCCCGGTTCAAATCCGGGTGTCCCCTGTCATGGGTGTCGTGCAGTAATCTCAACACATTATACTGCAGATTTTTCATCTTTTTTTAAAATAAGTGAATAAAATTGAAAAAATTCAAACTCATTCTCATGCATCATCTCCTGGGGGTATAACTCAGTGTTAGAGCATTTGACTGCAGATCAAGAGGTCCCCGGTTCAAATCCGGGTGTCCCCTGTCATGGGTGTCGTGCAGTAATCTCAACGCATTATACTGCAGATTTTTCATCTTTTTCAAAGATAAGTGAATAAACTTGAAAAAAATCAAACTCAGTCTCATGCATCATGTCCTGGGGGTATAGCTCAGTGGTAGAGCATTTGACTACAGATCAAGAGGTCCCCGGTTTAAATCCGGGTGTCCCCTGTCATGTATGTCTTGCAGTAATCTCAATGCAATATACTGCAGTTTTTTCATCTTTTTCAAAAATAAGTGAATAAACTTGAAAAAAATAAAACTCAAGTCTCATGCATCACGTCCTGGGGGTATAGCTCAGTGGTAGAGCATTTGACTGCAAATCAAGCGGTCCCCGGTTCAAATCTGGGTGTCCCCTGTCATGTATGTCTTGCAGTAATCTCAATGCGTTATACTGCAGTTTTTTCATCTTTTTCAAAAATAAGTGAATAAACTTTAAAAAAAATTCAAACTCAGTCCCATGCGTTATGTCCTGGGGGTATAGCTCAGTGGTAGAGCATTTGACTGCAGATCAAGAGGTCCCTGGTTCAAATCCAGGTGTCCCCTGTCATGTATTTCTTGCAGTAATCTCAATGCGTTATACTGCAGTTTTTCATCTTTTTCAAAAATAAGTGAATAAACTTGAAAAAAATCAAACTCAGTCTCTTGCATCATGTCCTGGGGGTATAGCTCAGTGGTAGAGCATTTGACTACAGATCAAGAGGTCCCCGGTTTAAATCCGGGTGTCCCCTGTCATGTATGTCTTGCAGTAATCTCAATGCAATATACTGCAGTTTTTTCATCTTTTTCAAAAATAAGTGAATAAACTTGAAAAAAATAAAACTCAAGTCTCATGCATCATGTCCTGGGGGTATAGCTCAGTGGTAGAGCATTTGACTGCAGATCCAGAGGTCCCCGGTTCAAATCCTGGTGTCCCCTGTCATGTATGTCTTGCAGTAATCTCAATGCGTTATACTGCAGTTTTTTCATCTTTTCAAAAATAAGTGAATAAACATGAAAAAAATCAAACTCAGTCTCATGCATCACGTCCTGGGGGTATAGCTCAGTGGTAGAGCATTTGACAGCAGATCAAGAGGTCCCCGGTTCAAATCCGGTTCAAAAATAAGTGAATAAACTTGAAAAAAATCAAACTCAGTCTCATGCATCATGTCCTGGGGGTATAACTCAGTGGTAGAGCATTTGACTGCAGACCAACTGCTCCCTGGTTCAAATCCGGGTGTCGTGCAGTAATCTCAATGCATTATACTGCAACTTTTTCATTTTTTTCAAAAATAAGTGAATAAACTTGAAAAAATTAAAACTCAGTCCCATGAATCATGTCATGGGGGTATTGTTCAGTGGTAGAGCATTTGACTGCAGATCAAGAGGTCCCCGGTTCAAATCCGGGTGTCCCCTGTCATGGGTGGCGTGCAGTAATCTCAATGCATTATACTGCAGTTTTTCATCTTTTTCAAAAATAAGTGAATAAACTTGAAAAAAATAAAACTCAAGTCTCATGCATCACGTCCTGGGGGTATAGCTCAGTGGTAGAGCATTTGATTGCAAATCAAGCGGTCCCCGGTTCAAATCCGGGTGTCCCCTGTCATGTATGTCTTGCAGTAATCTCAATGCGTTATACTGCAGTTTTTTCATCTTTTTCAAAAATAAGTGAATAAACTTTAAAAAAAATTCAAACTCAGTCTCATGCATCATGTCCTGGGGGTATAACTCAGTGCTAGAGCATTTGACTGCAGATCAAGAGGTCCCCGGTTCAAATCCGGGTGTCCCCTGTCATGTATGTCTTGCAGTAATCTCAATGCAATATACTGCAGTTTTTTCATCTTTTTCAAAAAGAAGTGAATAAACTTGAAAAAAATTCAAACTCAATCCCATGCATTACTCCCTGGGGGTATAGCTCAGTGGTAGAGCATTTGACTGCAGATCAAGAGGTCCCCGTTTCAAATGCAGGTGTCCCCTGTCATGTATGTCTTGCAGTAATCTCAATGCGTTATACTGCAGTTTTTTCATCTTTTTCAAAAATAAGTGAATAAACTTGAAAAAATTCAAACTCAGTCCCATGAATCATGTCATGGGGGTATTCTTCAGTGGTAGAGCATTTGACTGCAGATCAAGAGGTCCCCGGTTCAAATCCGGGTGTCCCCTGTCATGGGTGTCGTGCAGTAATCTCAACGCATTATACTGCAGATTTTTCATCTTTTTTAAAAATAAGTGAATAAACTTGAAAAAATTCAAACTCATTCTTATGCATCATGTCCTGGGGGTATAACTCAGTGTTAGAGCATTTGACTTCAGATCAAGAGGTCCCCGGTTCAAATCCGGGTGTCCCCTGTCATGGGTGTCGTGCAGTAATCTCAATGAATTATACTGCATTTTTTTCAACTTTTTCAAAGATAAGTGAATAAACTTGAAAAAAATCAAACTCAGTCTCATGCATCATGTCCTGGGGGCATAGCTCAGTGGTAGAGCATTTGACTGCAGATCAAGAGGTCCCCGGTTCAAATCCGTGTGTCCCCTGTCATGTATGTCTTGCAATAATCTCAATGCGTTATACTGCAGTTTTTTCATCTTTGCAAAAATAAGTGAATAAACTTGAAAAAAATCAAACACAGTCTCATGCATCACGGCCTGGGGGTATAGCTCAGTGGTAGAGCATTTGACTGCAGATCAAGAGGTCCCCGGTTCAAATCCGGTTCAAAAATAAGTGAATAAACTTGAAAAAATTCAAACTCAGTCTCATGCATCATGTCCTGGGGGTATAACTCAGTGGTAGAGCATTTGACTGCAGACCAACTGGTCCCTGGTTCAAATCGGGGTGTCGTGCAGGAATCTCAATGCATTATACTGCAATTTTTTCATTTTTTTCAAAAATAAATGAAGAAACTTGAAAAAATTCAAACTCAGTCGCATGCGTTACTCCCTGGGGGTATAGCTCAGTGGTAGAGCATTTGACTGCAGATCAAAAGGTCCCCGGTTCAAATCCGGGTGTCCCCTGTCATGTGTGTCTAGCAGTAATCTCAATGGATTATACTGCATTTTTTCATCTTTTTCAAAAATAAGTGAATAAACTTGAAAAAAATCAAACTCAGTCTCTTGCAGCATGTCCTGGGGGTATAGCTCAGTGGTAGAGCATTTGACTGCAGATCAAGAGGTCCCCGTTTCAAATGCAGGTGTCCCCTGTCATGTATGTCTTGCAGTAATCTCAATGCAATATACTGCAGTTCTTTCATCTTTTTCAAAAAGAAGTGAATAAACTTGAAAAAAATTCAAACTCAGTCCCATGCATTACTCCCTGGGGGTATAGCTCAGTGGTAGAGCATTTGACTGCAGATCAAGAGGTCCCCGGTTCGAATCCGGGTGTCCCCTGTCATGTGTGTCTAGCAGTAATCTCAATGCATTATACTGCAGCTTTTCATCTTTTTCAAAAATAACTGAATAAACTTGAAAAAAATAAAACTCAAGTCTCATGCATCACGTCCTGGGGGTATAGCTCAGTGGTAGAGCATTTGACTGCAGATCAAGAGGTCCCCGGTTCAAATCCGGGTGTCCCCTGTCATGTATTTCTTGCAGTAATCTCAATGCGTTATACTGCAGTTTTTTCATCTTTTCAAAAATAAGTGAATAAACTTGAAAAAAATCAAACTCAGTCTCATGCATCACGGCCTGGGGGTATAGCTCAGTGGTAGAGCATTTGACTGCAGATCAAGAGGTCCCCGGTTCAAATCCGGTTCAAAAATAAGTGAATTAACTTGAAAAAATTCAAACTCAGTCTCATGCATCATGTCCTGGGGGTATAACTCAGTGGTAGAGCATTTGACTGCAGACCAACTGGTCCCTGGTTCAAATCCGGGTGTCGTGCAGTAATCTCAATGCATTAATCATCACATCTTGGGGGCATAGCTCAGTGGTAGAGCATTTTACTGCAGATCAAGAGGTCCCCGGTTCAAATCCGGGTGTCCCCTGTCATGGGTGTCTTGCGGTAATCTCAATGCGTTATACTGCAGATTTTTCATCTTTTTCAAAAATAAGTGAATGAACTTGAAAAAATTCAAACTCAGTCCCATGCGTTACTCCCTTGGGGTATAGTTCAGTGGTAGAGCATTTGACTGCAGATCAAGAGGTCCCCGGTTCAAATCCGGGTGTCCCCTGTCATGTATGTCTTGCAGTAATCTCAATGCATTATACTGCAATTTTTTCATTTTTTTCAAAAATAAGTGAATAAACTTGAAAAAATTAAAACTCAGTCCCATGAATCATGTCATGGGGGTATTGTTCAGTGGTAGAGCATTTGACTGCAGATCAAGAGGTCCCCGGTTCAAATCCGTGTGTCCCCTGTCATGGGTGTCGTGCAGTAATCTCAACGCATTATACTGCATATTTTTCATCTTTTTCAAAAATAAGTGAATAAACTTGAAAAACTTCAAACTCAGTCCCATGCGTTATGTCTTGGGGGTATAACTCAGTGTTAGAGCATTTGACTGCAGATCAAGAGGTCCCCGGTTCAAATCCGGGTGTCCCCTGTCATGTATGTCTTGCAGTAATCTCAATGCGTTATACTGCAGTTTTTTCATCTTTTCAAAAATAAGTGAATAAACTTGAAAAAAATCAAACTCAGTCTCATGTATCACGTCCTGGGGGTATAGCTCAGTGGTAGAGCATTTGACCGCAGATCAAGCGGTCCCCGGTTCAAATGCGGGTGTCCCCTGTCATGTATGTCTTGCAGTAATCTCAATGCAATATACTGCAGTTTTTTCATCTTTTTCAAAAATAAGTGAATAAACTTGAAAAACTTCAAACTCAGTCCCAGGCGTTATGTCTTGAGGGTATAGCTCAGT